>CM035425.1:38673807-39038807 GCA_020310875.1 Ceratopteris richardii
TATACATATATACATATATATATATATATATATATATATATATATATATATATATATATATATGTATATATATATGTATATATATATATATATATATATATATATATATATATATATATATATATATATATATACATATATATATATATATATATATATATATATATATATATATATATATATATATATATATATATATACATATATATATATATATGTGTATATATATATATATATATGTGTGTGTGTGTGTGTGTGTATATGTGTGTGTGTGTGTCTAGATATACATATAATGATATATGAATCATATGATATTATATAATACATTACCATATAATAATATCAATTTAAGCTTCAAATTTCAAACATCAAGAATAAAAGCTAAAGGTCATAAACCCTTCACATTTGAGTCAAGATAATAAAGCAAATATGATGTTCAAACTACATGAAACAATTATCACACACATTGTAGACAAACAAGAATAATAAAAATTAAAACATCAATGATCATATATTAAAACATAATGAAACATCAACACGATCATCAATCACTAGTGTCATACAATATATTAGTAACTCAAGTTGACTTGCAAGGAAGCTAGGTAGTAAGAGCTCACCTTTTAAGGTGCACAAAAGGAGGAAAGATAGGTGCTCAAAGGCACATAAGCTCTAGTTGGAATGAACGTCAAAAAACGCCGAAACCGAAACACAAACAATAGGAAACATCAAACATTTTAACCTAAGATGAAGAAAAAGAATAATAGCCCGGAAACGCGTTTCTGATCGGAAATAGTTCGGGGACACGGCAAACCGTTTCCAAAGGCCGGAAATGCCATTTCCGGTAACTATGATCATACAGATGCCTCTTCCTATCAATGCAAAACAAGTACAAAGGTTCTTAGTACACACTAGTTACCATAGGAAATTCATAAGGATGTATGCAGATGAAGCAAGGCCATTGTCGAAACTAACAGCAAAGTTAGTCCAATTCAAATGGACTCATGAGGAGGAAAACGCATTTGAAATCCTCAAGAAGATGCTGGTGAGTGCTCCCATTCTCATTGTTCCAGACTAGGAAGTCACTTTCCATGTGCATGTAGATGCAAGCTCCACTCCTCTAGGGGCAATTCTTGCTCAGCCAAGCAAAGAGCATAAATTGGATCGCCCAATCCACTTCGGTAGTAGGATTCTCACCAAGGCCGAACGAAACTACAGCACAACAGAAAGGGAAGCATTGGCCATAGTGTTTGCCTTGAAAAAGTTTAAACATTATCTCCTGGGTGTTCATTTTGTGGTAATCAAAGATCATCAAGAAATCAAGTATTTGCTCAACAAGCCTAAGATTGTAGGATGGATTTGGAGATGGTTGTTGATATTCCAAGAGTTCGATTTTGAAGTTGTACAGAGGCCTGGCAAACACCATGTAATGGGGGATCACGTATCTAGGATACAAGTACGAGGTGAAGACAAGGGAGTGGATGATTTACCAGACCAACATCAAAGACTCATTTCTCGGGAACGGTGGTGTCCCCGGGACGGGGAAGGAGCCTAGGGTGTCCCGGGGACGCGTCCCCGGGACGGCACTAGAAAAATGATTATTTGTATAAAAATATCAAAGAAATAATGCACAATGAATGTGTTAACATGTGAAAGGACCGATAAGAACAAAACTATAGAAAAAAAGTGGTTTTCAAATAGAAACATGTATCAAGCACTTTGAAGTTTGAACATTTAGAATTGTCATATATATATTTCATCATCTCAAAAAAGCAAAAGATTCTACATCAACATGATCATCATCATACACAAATTTCATATACATAGTGTATTATCATGAGCATTGAGAGCAAAAAAATGTTGCATCATACTATGGATCAATAGATACAACTAGTGGAGATTCCAAAAAGTAAAACCAAAAAATCTAAAGACAAACATCAATGTACTGAGTATGGAGAAAGAGGAAAAGGGTGAAGAGAGGGGTAAGTGGGTGGAGAGGGTTGCCACATATGGCTGAAGGTAGCTTCAACCTCCATACCGATGGGAATTGAGATCCAAAGAGAAAAATTGGAGGGAGAAATGGCCTCTATTTATGGTTTCTTATGGACTTCAAGAAGGTTCTAGAGGCTCCTAACATTAGCTTTAGAAACTCTAAAAGAGAGGCCCAAAAAAATTTGAAGTTTTCTTCCAAAAAAACCGTCCCAACACTACAGCCGTCCCGGATTTCCGTCCCGAAACAAGTTCATCACAAGAATCCGTCCCGGGGACGGTTTGCTGTTTCAGGCTGGTGTAAGGGGACGCCGACCGTCCCGGCTAGGCGTCCCGAGATATTTGCTTGAGGGGACGGCGTCCCGGCGTCCCTAGGACTCGGGGACGCGTCCCCGTGTGACTTTGATCCTAGAGCTAATGGTCAAGCAAGAAGCAAAAACAAAGACTCAATTACCCTACTTAAAAAGATGTGCCATCAACAACCCACTACATGGGGCACTGCATATTTAGGAGTCCTTTGGGCCTACAGTTGTGCATAGAAGGCAACAACTAGGCACACACCATTCCACCTTCCCTATGGTATTGAGGCTATAGCTCCTCTCGAAGTCATTCAAGGCTCGGTAAGGGTAGGATCCGAGAAGGCTGCTCACTAGACTAAGCAAGCACAACATTGCAGGATCCATCCGATGGAAGAACTCAAACTAAAAGGAGAAGACAACGTAAAGACCAAGCAGCTAAGAAGGAAAGAATACCATCATCAGCACGTCTGGAATAGATCTATACAAGAACTCTTGTATCAACCCAATCTCGCCAATAAGGAGGAGGAGAAACTTGTTACAGGATGGAGAGGACCTTATAAAGTGGTCCAAATACTTCCCCAAGGTGCAATGCAACTTTCAAATTAGAAGAGGAATGCCTACCCCTAATGAATGGTTCTAGGGTGAAACCCTACCAAAAATAGTAGGCACATTTTTTCTTTTGCACATAGTGTAAATAACCTTCCACGAAGTTCAAAATGTAATTTCTTAGTCCCAGTCTATTGTAATTAGTCCTTGAGGTTCGCATCCTACCTGTTTTCGCATTCATTAATCCATCCATTTAAAACCTCAAAATCCGGTCATGAATCCTTTTGACCCTCCCAGACTCATGTGCTTAGAATACCCAAGTTGCCCACTTCCATCAAGAAGAGAGCGAAGGTGGTGAAGGATTCGTGAGCAGACCTGGACTCACTTCCAGTTGCAGATCAAGGCTATGTGGCACTTGCATTAAGAAACTGTCTTTCTCTCGTGCACATACTCCCACTACCACCACTGCTTCCACAACACCTACTACTACACCCATGCACACTACCACCATTGCCGCTACAACACCTATTGCTACACCCATGCACCCTACCACTACTGCCACTACACCACCAACTACTTCATCCACACACACCACTGCACAACCTACTCATCGCCCTCCACCTAACCCTATCCCCCCACCTCCCTATCCACAACATAATCCTCCATCTCTGCAACCCCTTTCCCCCCAAGCAAGCATGAACCATCATGCACCATTCCTTCCATCTTCACCACCATATTCAATCCTCCAATCCATCTTCTGTTCTAGTTACTACATCCACTCCCCTCCCTATTGCTATATCCACTCCCCTCCTCATTGCTATATCCACTCCAACCTGTCCCCACACCCTCCATCACTTGTCCTTCCACCTCAATAGCCAAGTCCACTTCTCCACTTGTTCTCAATCCTACACCTCCACCTTCCCTTTCTACTCCCAACCTACCATTCAACATGGCTGCGAAGACTCTTCAACACATGATGAAGCTATGCTGCGAAGGAGAAAATTCACTAGAGCACCAACTACACGCTTTTGAGGACCACCAAAAGTATATTACAGCTATGTGCACTCTAGTAAAGTCAATGGAAAGATACCAAAGAAAAGTTCGTGATTAGGTAACATATATAGAAGAATAGAACGGAACACTACGGACACAGTTGCTTACAATGACTCACCGCGAGCAAGAGATTATCAAGTTGAAGAAGGCTAATGAAGAATTAAAGACACTGGTGGCATTCTACAAAGAGAAATACGAGAGAGCAAAGGCATTGCACACTATGGAAGCAGATTTCTTCTTAGCCGTGAGGATTCTTAGCTCAGGAATCCTCACAGGGTCCTCCCTCGAGGAGTTAGATGATTTCATACATCTAGTTCAGCTTCTATTTGCATTCCTAGTCATAGCTTTGACATAGATTCTTTTTCATTTGCACTGTACTACACTTAGATTTTTGAGTACCTACTTGGCGGCATATAGATTTTTGAGTACGTACTTGTATTCCTTGGGCATGCTATTTTTGAACTCGTTATGTATTCACTTTCTTCTCTTTTACTCTCTTGATGTATTTCATTTATTGTATTTCATTTATTGTATTTCATTTATTGTATTTCATTTATTGTATTTCATTTCAATTATTTATTAAAAAAAAAAGGAGCATCAAGGCACAAGCATAGACACTCTCCAAGACGGAGAGTGAAGTAGGGCCCTACAAATTTTTTTTGGTACACCTATGTATTTTTAAATTCTCAGTCTGAATGAAGTTTAATTGCAGGGTGTAAGTCGGGTCTAATTGCAAGAAAAGACTAGCTTTCAGAACTGGTCTAAGGAAGCAGAGGAGACCAATTTCAGAAATTGGTTCGCAAATTGGTCTATGGGCTAATTTCACAAGGCAAGAAGAAGAGACCAATTTCACAAATTGATCTATGGACTAATTTTCCCAGAATTGGACCAATTTCTCAAATTTGTCCAAGACCCAAATTCCTCCAAGGTAAGAGGAGCACTTGAAGACTAAGTATTAGGACCCACTAGAAGCGGCCGAGCAGAGAAAGAGAGTGGAGAAAGAGAGCAGAGGAAGAGAGTGGAGATAGGAGAGTAGAGAAAGAGAGTGGAGACCAGAGTTCCGGACTTGACAGAGTACTAGAAAAGTGCAAGTCTGCGTAAGAGTGGAGGTAACCGAGTAGTGGAGTAACCGCCTGGCAGAGGAAGCTTATATAAAGAAAGGAATTCGAGTACCGAAGATATTATACATGAGATAGGTGAGATAGGAGATATGTGATATCCTATCGTGACAGAGAGAAAGAGGGAGAGTACAAAGCAGAGTGAGGATATTGGATTGAAGTGCATCGTTGCTCCAAGCTTCTGCAACTCAGTTCTAGGAGTTAGAGAGGAGGTTCTGGCCTTGTCGCAAAGGGTGGATAAGGGGAGTGAGTCTACAAGGGTTGAATGCTTAGCAAGAGGCTTGTGTACTTCAGGAGTACCTTGCAGGTTGGATTTTCTGGTTCAGTTTGCTATAGGAACTTCCCGTAGGAGCCACTGCTTCCTTCCATTGTCATTGTACCACATATCTCTTGTAGTTCCCTTTCTGTGTTTTTGTAAGCTTTATCTACTTCTTCCCCTCTTCCTTCGCAAAAAAGAATCTTCAAACTAGACCCTGCCTCCTCATGGAATTGGTCTTGGATCTGATTTGATCTTGCAACTTCTTCTAAGCTCATGTGAGGACTCAAGCATGTATCTCTGTTGTCTGGATTCTCTGTAGTGATACCACATTTGCTGGAAGAGTCTAAACTAGCCGAGCGGAGTGGGTTTAGCAATATGGTTCCTCTTTCTTCCTTCTCTAGAGCACATACTGAGATGCTTTACTTTTGCTCTTCTCGTTGCTCCATAACTGATGATTGAGAAATTGGGCCATAGGGCTGCAATTTCACCGCGAAAATTGGTCTTAGTTTCTAGGTTTATCCAATTTCAAAATTGGTCCAATGTCCAAAACAGTTCCAATTTCTGAAATTGGTCCCACTCTTGGAATTGATCCAATTTCTGAAATTTAATTGATCCAATTTCTGAAATTTAATTGATCCAATTTCTGAAATTTATCTGACTCTTGGAATTGGTCCAATTTCTCAAACTGGTCCAATTTCTTGAACTGGTCCAATTTCTGAAATTCTGAAATTGGTTGACTCTTGGAATCGGTCCAACTTCTGAAATTGGTCTCTCTTGTGGAATTGGTCCAATTTTTGAAATTGTTCTATTTTTTGAAATTGATCCTTTTCTAGAAATTGGTCTAATTTTTTAAATTGGTTTATTAGGTCCAATTCCAAAATTGGGCTCAATTTCTGTATTAGCCCCATCTACAAGATTCAGGTTACCTCAAGTATCCATGTTCGTGAGGTCTCCCCATTTCGGAATCATTTCTCCATTTATTGATATTACGTTCACTTGGTAGGAGGAACTCCATGGATGCTGCCCACATAGTCCTCCCTGGCTCATACTTGGCCCCAATTTAGGGCAGTCCTTCGAGTAGTTCCGTGGCATCTTGGCATATGTAACAACCCGTGGGCAAGAGGCCCCCCCCCCTTGGATTTATATCCAGACCTTTTTGGTGCTTGTGGAGTTTGCCGTGCGGCGCCAAATTGCACGCAACTATAGCGCGACATAGTGAGCCTCCGCAAACCAAGATCAAGCGACCCTCAAGCGAGCCTTGCGAACAACATGCTGTAGCCCTATGCTAGTCCCCTCAGCACCTCCTTCTCGAGCTTCGGCGCCTCCAATTCCCTCCGCAAGCTTGCCATTGAATCCCAAAGAGATTCTTCTTGACATGCATCCCTCCCTTCGAAATGCTTGCATGCCTCTTTGATCCTCACAGCAGCACCTTCGAAATCTTGTAGAGTTGCATCGGCTCTTAATAATTCTTTCAGTCTTTGTTGAAATGATTTTAGAAGAGCTTTTTCCACCCACTTCTTAACTAAGAGATCTCCACGTTGAGCAAGAAGTTTTGTTGCTAAACACATTTACTCTAGTCATTATCTCTGGGAATGATTCTCCTCGTTGAAGCTTAAGATTCTCTAAGTGGTCAAGGGTCCTGTCAGTGGAATTACCTGACCTGAAGAGAAAATTTTGTTCTCTTGTGCTCGAGGTGGGTTCTTTTTCTGAGTGCAGTATGCACGCACAAACCACAAAAACCACAAGAATGTTACAAAACGAGACAGAATAAGAGCCAAGATTAAGAGTCACAGAAGCATTACTCTATTCACATCAAGCATGGAACAATACACGATAGGCAGTGGTACAATCACAATGGAAGGGGGAAGTGGCTGCTATGGTTCCTGTCAACTTCACAATCCAACTCTCAAGGTACTACTGAAGCATACAAGCCTCTTGCTAAGCACTCAGCCCTTGTAGACTCGCTCTACTTGTCCACCCTCCATGACACGACAAGAGCCTTGTGTCTAACTCCTAGAGCTGAGCTGCTGAAGCTTGAGAGCAGTGATGTACTTCACTCAAGTATTCTCCCTTCTCTCTGTATTCTCTCCTCTCTCTCGTGACGAGCTATCTGATATCTCCTCTATGTTCTATGATATCTTCGGTACTTGAATTCCTGTCCTTATATAAGCTGCCTCTACCAAGCGGTTATTCCACTACTTTGTTACCTCCACTGTTACTCTAACTTGCACTTTTCTAGTACTCAGTCAAGTCCGGTACTCTGCTCTCCACTCTCTCTGCTCTCTTGTCTCCACTCTCTTTTTCTGCTCAGCCGCTTCTCGTGGATCCTCATACTTAGTCTTCAAGTGATCCTCTTGCCTTGGACGAATTTGAGAAATTGGTATACTTCTAGAAAATTAGTTCATAGACCGATTTGTGAAATTGGTCTCTTCTTGTTGCCTTGTGAAATTAATCCATAGACCAATTTGCAAAATTAGTCCATAGACCAATTTGCAAAATTAGTCCATAGACCAATGTGTGAAAATAATCTCTTCTGTTTCCTTAGACCGATTCTGAAAAGTAGTCTCTTCCTGCAATTAGACTCGACTTACGCTTAGCAATTAGACTCTTACACTGAGAATTTAAGAATACATAGGTATACCAAAAAAAATTTGTAGGGCCCTAATTTAGGCTATACAATTGCTTAGCTGTATTTTGTATTGAGAGCAGAAACCAATCTAATTTATGAATATGTGATTAGTTATATTTCCTTCCCAGGCTACATAGGAGGTTTTTTGGCTTGGCCATCTTTCCAGCATAAATTGACTATTAAAACAATCATGACTAAGGTTTCCATATAATGATGGATTTCTTTTCTGCTCACTGTCTGAAATTAATCCCGAATAGTAACGAACTCTTCAGACCTTGTAAAAGATGAACCTATGTTGTAGCTCGACTAGTTGAAACTACCTGTATGGTAATACATACATACATACATACATACACACACACACACACACACACGCATACATACATACATACACACACACACACATACATACATACATACATACATACATACATACATACATACATACATACATAACATACATACGTACATGCACACTAAACATGCATGCATGCACATATCTATTTCATGGATGTGTCACAGCAAAAATCAAATAATTGTGTTTTTATTTCCAGACATTGTAACATCATTGGTTGCTCCATTTTCTCCAACGATTTTCCATGTGAAGCATTTTAAAATACTGTGTGCCACAAAAATGTAAGATTTCAAACATCACACTGCAAAATATATCGAATAAATATTTTGAATCTACTGAGTTGTTTCTTGAAGTTGATGAAAATTCTTATTTAGATTGTTTTAGAGATTACGTTGCAAATGATCCTCTGCAACTTGATACCGTGAGAATGCTTTTGCTTGTTCTTCCCTTTCAAAGGCAAGTTGTTGTTCTAGAGCAGCAATATCTTTAATAGCCTATCAATAGCAAGGTCATAGGTAACTTTCTGCTCTGTTAAGAATGTTAAAGCTTATTCATCATTTATGACATTTGAGAATATCAAGGAGACCTTTAAAGAAATTTTGTACTAGTGTAATGGATTACTGATATTTATGAAGATGCACATGTATAAGATATATGTCCATTCCACCCACGGGATTGAGAGGAGCACTGAGTAACAGCCATAGCCAGCCATCTATTTAATAAAAGAAATATTACATCGATAGTAAACAGCAACAAATATGTGCCTCTATGTTCTTAGTGTCCACTAGTAATTTAAATATCATTTCAATCAATATACTGGTCCCCATACAAAATGAATTACACAGTAGAAGGATTATGTATCAAATGTCTACCAATATTTTAGGAGGCACAAGAAATTCAACCACAGAGTAAAGAGGGGTGTCAATCAAGGAAACCAAATTGAGCATATGCATAAAAAATAATAACAGAGTTTATTATCATAAGTTATTAAATCTTAGACTAGTCACTCGATGGTGTGAATGCTTAAACAGGTGAATCCCTGCATATTATGGATTCTCATCAGTAATTTAGATCCCATATTTAATAATATATTCTTAACCCTAAAGCATATGAATTACACAACAGAAACATCCATATATCAAATGACTATCTTTATCTCAAAAAGTGAAAAAAACTCAGACATGGATCAAAAATAGTCTCAAACAAGTAAAAAGATATTAAGCACATTCATAAGCAATAATAAGAGAAAAAAAATATTTTGGATAATAAAATTTAAAAGCATTCTAAAATTAATATACACTCCTTTCATAGAAAGGATACTGGAAAGACACTGAGCACTGATTCATGGAAACTGTGTACATGAAATATGTTGGCATACATGGAAAAACAATGAACTGATACAATCCACAAGTTAAACATTCTCAAACATTTATCGCATGTTTTGAGTAATCATTCAATATAGCTTCTATTATTGATACATGGAGCCCAAAGCCAACCACTGATTCATTCAATATAGCTTCTATTATTGATACATGGAGCCCAAAGCCAACCACTGATATTCAACGAGCATGTCTCTGTCTTGATGCAAGACGAGTTCAACACTTGAAAATTCAAGTGGATGAACTGCAAGCACTTGTGAGTGAAGTTAAGAAAGTCACTGTGAGTAATCACTCGTATTTATTGACAAGTCATACTTCTCACAACAAGTTTCACATTCAAAAAATTTTGAAATTTTAAATGCTTCCCAAAGAAGTAAATATAAATATAATTCCCGTAAATCCAAGTGCAAGCATTAATTCCAAACATGCACAACTTGAATTACTTTTCAACTTGAAATCTTGCCGTTAATAAGCATGAAAAAATCATTGGAAACAAAGAGCAGTACGATCATAAATCCATTCAAATACGGTGGTAAAATAGTCATAAGAATGTCCAGTCCACTAGTTGATGCAAAGTCCTAGTCTATTACACAAACAGTAGCAATGAAATGCAAGCCATAAATCATAGCATGTTTTCTTTGAAGAATACAAATTGATTATAATTTAATTTAACAGTATGTTTATGTCTCCAGCATAAGTTGATGACTTTTCTCAGTGACACCACCTGCTTAGTGTCTACTGTGGCCTGGACTTTACAGGGGAAAAAAGGAAAAACAGAATAAATTATAGGGACCTAGTTACAAAAAATGACTTTAGTAAAGTATCCATCCCTAAAAGACAAACAGGGTGATGAGTTCAAACAAGTCACTAAATAAAAATAAAGGTAAAATCATCTTTCAATAAGTCTATATGGACATGAGTTCACCCTAATTTTTGGATAAAATATTGGTGGACCTTATCATTAGAGCCTAAATTAAGTGCAAGGAAAAAAAATGTAAACATTGAACAAACATGAAATGTGAAAGGCTTGGGAGCCCACAAAAAAAGCAAGTTTTTCAAACTGAATTTTTTACACATTCATATTGATGCATGTGGTGTTCATGAGCATAATATGCTTTATAAAAGCAATCAAATGGAATTGATGCCAAATTATTAGGTCACATTTTGCATGACATTTTGATTTCCATGGTTTTCTTGGGATGACGAAAGAGGTATTTCACCCAAATGTGGTATATGATGATATTACTATGTTCCTTTTATTACAATAGACAAGTATGACTTATGACTAATATGGTCGACTCCCACCTTTTGCTTGGAAGAAAACATCTTTTGAAATATAATATCACAATTGTTGCTAATCCTCCATTGTAAAATAGATGGCTATTAGAAAGTTTTCAACATGGTCAAGAGAATCTCATATTCCTCTACAAAAGCCTTACGGATGCTTTCTGCTGAAAATAGTGCTTTAACGAGCATATCTTAATGTGGCCATTTCTTAGATTGTATGAATGGCTTCAGACCATGCTTATTGTTGGAAAACAATGTCACACTAGTCCAAATCCCTATTAGGACAGAGTCCAGACACCCTACTTTTGGTACTTAGTCATTTTTGGCACAAAATTTGGGTAAAATTTTTATGATCCTATCTTGTAGAGCTTGATGAGAGCTATCTAATGGTATAGGACATTTAGTCATCAGAGATCAGATGTGGAAGAAAAACCTAACCAAAGTTGATCAAAATTAGCAAGTAAAAAGCTAATTTTAGCCATAAAAAAGGGCTATGATAAATGAAAGCAAAATCAGCGATAGTTTTAAAACAAAGCAGCGATCCAGCTTTTCTTGGATTTTTTCGCATGGGATTTGAGATCTATATAAAGAGGCGTTATAGGCACTTGTGAAATCATGCGCTACCATCATTAGGCTGACTTTTGAAGGTGGTCTTGCTGATGCACACATGGGGCAGCCATGGTGTACATATGGAGCAGCTATGGAGCGACCTTGAAGAAGATAAGGAGCAGCCATGGAGTTCTTCTTGAAGAAGAGTGTGCTCACACTCTTGTTGATGGAGAAGACTTACTCATCAGCAGATTGATGGTGTGGATCATCCATCTACATGATGTATTTGGAGATTGTCTTCTACATGAAGATTATGGAGTACTTCAAAGACATTGGATGGAGATTAACATAAGATTGCATCTTATGTTCACTATTCACGTACATATTCTCTTTATGCACACAGGTACTACTTGGAGCTTATGGAGGCGGTGGTATCATATCTGGAGGAGACCTATTCGGCATACATGGAGGCAGTGTTATCCATAAAGAAGAATCAGTACATGCATGCTACATGCATCGAATGAGGTGTTAGAGAAGGTGTTTCCACCTGAGTATGAGGATTTATGTCAGCAACATGTTAGCATTCTATGCTAATTCCGTAAGTATGTGATCTATAACACACATCTGATTTAGGGTCTTCCAGATCAGGGTTTGCTGAATATCAGTTTCAAACTAATCTTTCCTCTTTGAGTCACTCATACTCTTCTACAACCTATCAGCCCTACACCTCATACATATTCAGATTTCTGTCCCTGCATCTGAATATTCTTGTAAATTTTGTACATACACTCTTCCATCTATTTCTGTTCACATAGAGTGGTTGAGGTTTTGACTCCCACATTGTAAATTGACATTTGTATATATGATGGTGTAAGTAAGCAGTGACTTACGTAACACTTTGTACATGTTGTTTAATCTCTCTCTATCTTTGTCTCATCATTGTATGATTAAGTGATGTATGCTCATGTCTGTCAATGTTGGAAGATCCTGGAATTTGTGTTTGTAGTTATGGGCCTACTTAATTTCCAACATTTGGTATCAGAGAAGCTTCCAACATATGACATACACACTTAATCTAGATGAGTAGAGATTTGAGAATTAGACAATTTAGTCACATGATTATTTATCATTGTGGAGAATGAAGCTGATGATCTGTTAGCAGCCAAACACTTTTGGAAGAATTAAGATAGTTTACAAAAGTATTGTGTGAAGACCAAGACTTGATGAAAAGAAAGCTACTTCAAATTCAAGGAAAAACAATGGTTTGGAGAAGATGAAGGAACCAAATCAACATCAAATCACAGGTATTAGTTTCTACTATCAGATTGTCATTTGCAGGTCATATCTTAGAAGAGCAGTTATGAAGAGATTTGAAGGATTCAAGAAGCGCTTTTAAACACTTTCATTACTTTGAAAGTTAAAGCATTAGCTACATCAAATCAGGTATCTAGAGGTTGATCTTGACAGTTTTGATAGAAGATCTCTTTCATGGAAAGAAAGCTCATCTAAGAAGACAAATTTGGAGATTAGATCAGTTTTGTTTTCAACCAACACAAGGTTGGAAGTCTTTTTATTAGATTTTGTACCAAGAGAGGTAATTCAGCATTCAGCCAACTCAAGGAAAAGGTTGGTGAATTCAGTCATATCAATCAAATTTGAAGCAGAGTATTGATTCAGCATATGAGGAGATGGTAAAACATGCTTCTATGTTCACTTCCATTTATATACCATGTTTGTTTTGTCTCTTACTCTTAGCACTAGAGGAAGAGAAAAATTCATTTGAAGAAGTTAAGAGTGCTTGCTACTTCAAGATCAAGAGAACAAAAGGTATGGAAGAGAAGTTTGAAGATGTTGACATCATCAGGTGGAAGAAAAATGCAAAAGAAGAAGGTCCAACAATTCCAAAGGGAAAGTAAGACTTCTTTCTTTTCTCTTATATTTTCCATGTACTTTTCCTACTTTTATCCTCTACATCCAAAGACAAGTCTACGAGAACATCTTGTGTGAAGAAAATAGTTTAAAAAAGAAGCAGTTTCTTGTTTTGCATTATACTTGGTCATGTTTTAGTAGGTTTTGACAAAGAAAAGAAAAGCGGCAGATATCTAAGACAGCTTATATGTTTTGACTCATATGTGTATGAGTTATGTTTTAGTTGAAGATTTTGAACAGGTAGCTTATATGTTCAGTCAAAGAATTCTTGGAGTGTCAATTCAAAGCTACCTAGTATATGACAAGTTGCAGAGAAGTATTTTTCTTCTTTACCTAACTCTTGAGGTAAAAGAGTATTTTGTAGCAGATGTTGGAGACTTGAGGTTTTTTTGTTTGGAAAAGTTACCTCATATTTAGTATACTCACAAAATTCAATATTTTCAGAAAAATTTAGAAAATTCAGTATTTTCAGAAAATTTCAGAAAATTCAGTATTTTCAGAAAATTTCAGAAAATTCAGTATTTTTAGAAAAATTCAAAAAATTCAGTATTTTCAGAAAAATTCAGAAAATTCAGTATTTTCAGAAAAATTCAGAAAAAATCAGATTTTTTGATGTTTCAGTCAGATGGAGAATCTACTTTCTATGTTTGTCTTGACTTTTGGATACATGCTTGTATTCAAAAAAAAGTGTTCCATCAGATCTTATCACTTGATTGAGAAGTGGAGTTAGCCAAAAGAAATTCAAGCAGATACTATCACATTTCACCCAGAAGAATATGAAGATATGAAGTATCAACTTGCAAATTTTGGAGTTCTCAAGGTGAGAGTTTGTCCACTTGTGTTCCAGTAGAAGTTGCAGATTCTTGGAAAGGATTTAGTTGAAAAAAAGTTTTACAACTTTATGTAAGAAGCATGGACACTTAGTCATTCAGGTAGCAAATCAAACATTCAGTCATGAAGGTTTGATAAGAGCATATTCTACAAAGGTATTTTGTTGGAGAGATCATAGATCTTGAGTATTTTTGAGTCAGATGTCTATCTTTTGTTTGTAAAGTTCTTAGCATTGGAAGAAGTAATTCAAAGATTCAGATTCTATCAGATTAGTGTTGGAGAGAAATAGAAGAAGATACTTGTTATGTTGCAGAAGATTATGAATCCTAAAGTGCTTTCATCAAAGTTTTTTGTTATGATGTAATAGGATCAGCTAACCTTATTCTAGATTAACCTTATTCTAGATTATGGGTTGATGTTATGGAAGCAATGTTAAATCATTGAAGATCAGATTTATTGAAAAGAAGACGTTCGATTTCATGAAATCTGATATACTTTGAAGAAGTTTGGATACTAGTGTTAAATCATCCAGGGGGGTGGAGAAACATGAAGACTTATTTTCAGCCATATATGGACGGCTGAATAATACCTACAGGTATTCCTATATTTCCTCTATCAGTTTCTCTTTATGTTCCAGCTTTTGAAGAAGAAGGAAGAAGGAGAATGTATGGAGAAAGTTCCTGTTGGGTGTTCCTGTTTGGGAGAAAGTTCCAGAGTTCTATTGCAGAGAAGCTTGATATTTCAGAGAGGTCTGTTACTTATGAGGTGTGCACATATATGATTATACAAAACTTTGAAGGAAAGAGGTATGAAGGACTTACAGATAGAACAAGGATTAAGACAAGAAGACAACGTAGATATGAAACTTTGTTGAGACTCGTGAGAGTTTAGTACAGTCAGAGATGAACCAACTAGTGTTCAAAATACACTAAGTTGTGAGTTGTAAGTCACAAGTCCCGGGATTCAATTCCTGATTTTGTTCAGTGTATTTACATGACAAAGCAAAAGTATGTTGAGAAACCTTTCTTAAGGTAAATGCAAATATGTGGATCCTAATCTATTCATGCAGGTTTTAGAAGACTTATTTCAAGAGTTGGCAGATTCAGAGTCAATTCATGCTACATATGTGGTCAAGCAGTGATTGCTTGATGTATGCTAACACTATTGGATATCTAGTTTGCATATTTTCTCAGATAAAATTTGAAGGTCAATTCTGAAGGACAAGTTTGAAGCTTATGTCAGTTTGAAGAAGAATGAAGTTGCATATCCAATTCAGCTTGTACCAATATGACATTGAAGGGGGGATTGTTGGAAAACAATGTCATATTAGTCCAAATCCCTATTAGGGCAGAAACCCTAATTTCGGTACTTAGTCATTTTTGGGACAAAATTTGGGTAAAAATTTTATGATCCTATCTTGAGAGCTATCTAATGGTATAGGACATTTAGTCATCAAAGATCAGATGTGGAAGAAAACCCTAACGAAAGTTGGTCAAAATTAGCAAGTAAAAAGCTAATTTTAGCCATAAAAAAAGGCTACGATAAATGAAAGCAAAATCAGCGATAGTTTTAAAACAAAGCAGCAATCCAGCTTTTCTTGGATTTTTTCGCATGGGATTTGAGATCTATATAAAGAGGTGTTATAGGCACTTGTGAAATCATCCTCTACCATCGTTAGGCTGACCTTTGAAGGTGGTCTTACTCATGCACACATGGGGCAGCCATGGTGTACATATGGAGCAGCTATGGAGCAACCTTGAAGAAGATAAGGAGCAGCCATGGAGTTCTTCTTGGAGAAGAGTGTGATCACACTCTTGATGATGGAGAAGACTTACTAATCAGCAGATTGATGGTGTGGATCATCCATCTACATGATGTATTTGGAGATTGTCTTCTACATGAAGATTATGGAGTACTTCAAAGACATTGGATGGAGATTAACATAAGATTGCATCTTATGTTAACTATTCAGGTACATATTCTCTTTATGCACACAGGTACTACTTGGAGCTTATGGAGGTAGTGGCATCCATATCTGGAGGAGTCCTATTCGGCATACATGGAGGCAGTGTTATCCATAAAGAAGAATCTGTACATGCATTCTACATGCATCAAATGAGGTTTTAGAGAAGGTGTTTCCACATGAGTATGAGGATTTATGTCAGCAACATGTTATCATTCTATGCTAATTCCGTAAGTATGTGATCTATCACACACACATCTGATTTAGGGTCTTTCATAGCCTAAATTCAGATTAGGGTTTACTGAATATCAGTTTCAAACTGATCTTTCCTCTTTGAATCACTCATATTCACTCTTCTACAACCTATCAGGTCCTACACCTCATACATATTCAGATTTCTGTCCCTACATCTGAATATTCTTGTAAATTTTGTACATACACCCTTCCATCTATTTCTATTCACATAGAGTGGTTGAGGTTTTGACTCCCACATTGTAAATTAACATTTGTATATATGATGGTGTGAGTAAGCAATGGCTTACATAACACTTTGTACATGTTGTCTAATCTCTCTCTATCTTTGTCTCATCATTGTATGATTAAGTGATGTATGCTCATTTGTGTCAATGTTGGAAGATCCTAGAATCTGTGTTTGTAGTTATGGGCTTACTTTTCCAACACTTATTTCCGAAATCTTGTTTCTTATACCTAGTCCATCTCCCTCAAAGGAGTTCTTGTAATTCAGATATCTTGTTTCATACCTATGATCCCGGGTTGTGAGATCTCTTCTCTCATGTCTTGTCCCGTTATCCACCTATCTATCCCGGGTTGTGGGACTTCTTGTAATAGTTCTATATTCTTGTATCGTTTTCCCTATGTCCCTATGTGGGTGATCTTGTGATTAGAAGCGTCTTTCCGAAATCTTGTTCAAGTGGAGTCAGAAGCCCTAGTCTAGTCACTAGTGCTTCCTTGATACCTAGAGCTAATGGACAGGCCGAACCCAACAAAATCTTGATTTTGCTACTACGAAAACTTTCTCTAGATCAACATTGGAGCAATTTGGGCATATTGGACTACAAGAAGGGGTACTACAAATGAAAGTCCCTTTCTACTGGAGTCTTGTGTATGGTAAAGAGGCACTTTCTCCTTTTGAGTTCATCATCAAGAAAGAAATGGACGACAGATATGCTTCTAAAATTGACCCTCATATAAGAAGGCTAGTAGCATTGGAAGAGTGCGAGGAGGAAGCAATGAGAAAGCTACAAACTAAGGAAGAAGACTGCAAAAGAGTCCACGACAGGCATCTAAAGACAAAAGAGATGAAGGAAGGATCTCTAGTTTTGTTACACTTCTTTACACCCTTGTGAGTAGCCTACTTGCATAAACAATGGGCTGGTTTACTTTATGTGCTAATAGTTGCACCAAAATCACTCCAACTCCATGAAGACTTGAAGCACATGGAGCTCAAGTGACCAATTAGGAACGGTTAGGAGTGGTGTAATACATAACCTTAACTTTAGCTCATTGAACGCCTTCTTAGCTTCAAGGCTCCAAGAGAAGGGTATCTTCTTCCTCCAAAGCCTTGACAATGGTTTAGCTATTTCTGACTACATACAAATAAACTAATTCTGAGTACATACGAATAAACCTCCTTTGGTATCCGACATGGCCCAAAAAGCTTTGCACTTCTTTGGGATTACGTGGAATGGGCATGGATAAGATGGAAGCTACCTTGGCTGGATCAACAGTTATTCCTTTGGCAGAAACTATGTGGCCAAGGAGAGTACCTTTGGTGACCAAAAATTGACACTTGGAAAGATTCAGCTTCAAACTTGTCTTGATGCACTCGTCAAATATTTCCTTCACATTTTCCAAGTGTTGATAAAAGTCTTCTGACATGGCTATTTCACCCTTACCTGAGAATATTGAGAAATCATCTATAAAAGTGTGCATAAATGTTGTTACCCATTTACCCAACAATATTAGATACATTGCTCGGTTAAATGATGCGCCAAATACCATGCGAGTATAGACATATACCCCATGGACTGATGAAGGCGGTCTTGTCTCTATCAAGATGGATGAGAATTTGATTGTAGCTGCTGAATCTATCTAGGAAACTGTACAGAGTTTGTCCAACTAATTCTTCCAAAACCAACTCAATGAAGAGTTGCGAGAAGCCATCTTGAACAGTTACTTCATTTAAGGCACCGAAATCAACACACTCTCTTTATATTTCCACTATTTTTCTTTGGCATAATAACCATAGATGAGAGCCCTTGTTCTCAACCTCGGTGTCTTAAGCCTTCTTGTTTACAACCTTGGTGTCTTGAACCCTTGTTCTCAACCTCAGTATATTGAGTCTAGTTCTCACCCATGCTAGGTATCTTGGATTCTCAATCTAATGCTAAGGAAAGTTTGTTCTGAGAGCTTTCCAATGGTACCTTACATGTCTAAATCCAACCTACTAATTGGGAGATACACTCCAATCTTCGATGGGCTAATTTCTAAAAGTGATGCACGTTATTTTGTACCCTTTCATATACAAAGTGCCCAAGCGTCTTTTCTAGAGGCCACTTGCCCCAAATGCCATGGATTCATGCCTCTGGAAGATACCACATGGCCAGAGAAGATTCCCTTGTGTTACCAAGAAGTGGCACTTGTTGGGATTGAGTTTGAGAGACCTATTTCCCTACAGGGCCAAAGTACTTTCTCCAACTATTTTAAATACACCAACCAAATACAAAGGAACTTTAAGAGTAGGTTACCAAATATGAGATACACCATTCGATTGAAGGTAGAGGGCGTGTTGTGTAACCCAAATGCCATTTTTGTATGGATGTAACTTCCCTATGGCATGACAAATGTTGTCTTTGATTAGTCCTCGAATGAAACTGATCATAGCCGCCAAACCTATCCATAAAATTGTTTAGTCCATGGCCAATCACATCTTCTATCATTTGTTCTCAAAAGGGGTTGGCTAAATCATAAGTATTGCTACCTTGTTCAAGGCGCAAAAATCCACATAAACTCTTATTTTGTTGGATTGCTTCTTAGGTGTTATGATTATTTTAGCATACTTGGGGTTCAATCGATATATTTTTCCTCGAATGGGTCAAGAATCTTAGACTAATGGGATGGTATGGATACCCAACTCTTGATGTACCCTTGTAAGATCCTTATAACTCCATGGAAATACGTCCTTGAATATATGCATAAACGATGTAACCTCCTTGAGTAAGATTGGGTACTTCCATAACCACTTAGCAAGAAGAAGATGCTTAGGGTTTTCTTCATCTCCTATGTTGATCTCTTTCATGGATTTTGGATTGATTAGCTCATTACATGTCTCCCCTTCTATCAACATCTCTTTGATGAAAGCTAGGGTGTCATTGATTTTTATAGTGTGCTCCTTTTCCTGAATCCAATTAGGTGGAATTTCTTCCATGGGAAATATAGAGTCAATGTTAAGATTTTCTATCGAGTGGTCTTTGAAGAGTTTAGTAGTCGTGTGAATGTTTTCTCCAAGTGTTTCCCTTCCTCGCAGTCAATCATTCGCTAGCTCTCCTAAGATAATAGACTCCACTTTGGTCTCTTCTTCCTCACTCATTTCAACCGTAAATCAAGAGAAGTTATGCACATCATCCAACCACTCCATTAGGTCTTCCGAATCTTCAATTGTCATGTCTTTTGCATTGTTGTTGTGTTCCTAAACTTTTATTGCATATGGTAGATTGTCCTCTAGGGTGTTGTCTTCTTCAGAATTTGTTGAGATAGTAACCCATTCAATCGTCCAAGCAACTAAGGAGGCTTCAAAGTAGGTGAAGCGGCCCATATAGTGGAGGCACAATTGGGTGTCCACTTTTTAGCCACCCAAGGAGGAGTGTAGGTAGGCACCTTGTTGCAAGTCTCCCATGCATCAATAATCGCCCAAAGAGGCCGTGTAGTCACCTAGATAGCTTCTCTAGTAGGGTTCTCTTTGGAGTTATCCAAGTTTCCTCCCTAGCTTCTTGTATGTTTCTTTCTCCAAATAGGGCATCTAACCTTGAGGCTTGGAGGTTTTCCAAGTCCACACCTTCAATGGGAGTGGAGTCATAAGAGTCATGTCCTTCACGCATAATTACTTGAAGATAGAGTTGGATCATAGATGCATCAGGGCCAACTACCCACATGTATCACTTCCCAAGTCATCGATAACCTTACTGTTTCTTAGCCATGGTCTCCTTATGAGGAGGGTAACAGCCTTGTCTATCAAATGTACCAAGAAAATGCCATGATGTTCCTTTTCTTTGACTTGTCGAGGAGTTTGTTTCTTCTCGAGCATGGTGTTATTGCTTTCGTGGTTGTGGTTGCTTTGTCCTTACATGCATCTATTGAACCATATGAGCTACTTGTCTTCTCCTTTGCTTCTTCCTTTTGTTTTTGGGTGCAATTCATGACTCTAGGTAGCTCCTCCAGTTGAAGCTTTTCTAAATAGTGATCTTCGTGAAGATGTTTACATTCAGCAACTAAAAGGTTTTGAAGTGCCAGAAAAAGAGGACTTAGTATCTAAGCTTATCAAAGCATAAATTTGGATAGAGTTGGATCATAGATGCATCAGAGCCATCTACCCGCTTAGATCGGTTCCTCCTCGAAGATAGAGTTGGATCATAGATGCATTAGGGAAAACTACCCACATGTATCACTTCTCGAGTCATCTAGAACCTTACTATGTCTCAGCCATGGTCTCCCTATGAGGAGAGTAACTTCCTTGTCTATCAAATGTTCCAAGAAAATGCCATGTTGTTCCTTTTCTTTGACTTCTTGAGGAGTTTGTTTCTTCTTGAGCATGGTTTTATTGTTGTATTGCATGTGGTTGCATTATCCTTACATGCATCTATTGAACTGTATGAGCTCCTTGTCTTCTCCTTTGCTTCTTCCTTTTGTTTTTGGGTGCAAGTCATGACTCTAGGTAGCTCCTCCAGTTGAAGCTTCTCTGAAGATGTTTACATGCAACCAAAAAGTTTTGAAGAGCCCAATAAAGAGCACTTAGTATCTAAGCTTATCAAAGCACTTTATGGTTTGAAAGCAAGCACCATGAGCATGGTATAAAAGATAAATTTATACCTATTATCTATTGGTTTTGAAAACTCTGATGCACCTCCTACCCTATATGTAAAAGAAGAGTTAGATGTCTTGATCATAATCATTAACTATGTTGATGACATAATCATGACAAGCCCCAAGGATTCAAATCTTCAGTTCTTTAAGTCACAACTTATGCATAAATTTGACGTTAATGACATTGGGAATTTACGTTACTACTTAGGCATATATTCACATTTTGCATTTATTAGTGTTTGCAATAGCATTAAGGTGCTTCACTTCTATAATTGTCTTCTCATCTCTCTATATTGTCATCTTGATCAAGTTAAGGTGTAATGTGCTAAGGTCAAGTGTTGGAAAGGTCTTGGATTACACTTTGATTCTTGTTTGGGCCTACCACACTTCTAACATGGTCTTTTGAATGTGGGCAGTTCTTACATACTCGCACATCCCTTGGCAAGAAACACTCACTCTGGAAGTGCTTGTATTCCCCTCAATGGAAATACATCCTTAGGCAAGGACCCAGATTGGCCTAGGAGGGCTATTCCATCCGGGTCTACCTCCTAGTCTCCCTTGATTCGTGTAGAAGGTAGAGACAATGATCCCATAGTGGAGGGCTTCCCTAGGAGGGATGACCTGGCTGCTCCTACCCATTGAACATTTGGAGGTTACCACTACATCAATTTTGGGCTCCCAAACCTTTCAAGAAATGAAAGAAATAACATTCCTTCATCTCACGCTCTCCTTTTCGACAAAACTTGCATGTTGCCATCTAGGTCATTCATAGATCATGTTCCATTGTGAACACCAAAGACCAGAGCCCCCATGGCTTTTTGCATCTTTAGAGCTTCGAGCTATTTCCGAAGTTCAAATATGGAGTCATTGTTTGAAGAAGGGCTCTTACCTTGATAAGTTCCAAAATGAGCCAGTGCTTCCTCTATCCTTGTAGTGCAACTTCAAATTTTCTTAGGGATGCATTTGGTGAGAGAAGTTCCCGAAGTTTCTGTTGTGTGGTTCTAGGAAGTGCCTTCTCCACCCATTTTTTGGTCATGAAGTCTACTGGTGCATTAGGTATCCATGCAACCATGGACATCGTTTTTCTTGCATGTAAACCAGATTCTCTAATTCGGGTGTTCGGAAAGGCCTCTATGAACTCTGTTTTCAAGGCCTCCCAAGTTTGGAAATGATCTTCAACACATTCATTGAACCACTTATCTCCTAGACCTTCAAGAGTAGAAGGGAACAAGACCGAGGATGCATCTTGCCTCTCCTGGAGGACTTAACTTTTATAGGTTGAGAGGAATCTCCACACATGATCCTTCATGTCTTCATGAGCACCACCACGGAAGGAAGAAAATCAAATATTGATTCACAACAAAAGGACTGAAGTTCCTCTACCATATTTCTAGGGTTGGTGCCTTGCTCCTTGGAAAACACAACGAGCTCCTTGTCAAGCGTAGTTTGAGACTTGTTTTCCTCTTCTATGTGAAAAGGTTACCCCCCATGTGTCGAAAGAAGATGAATCTCTACTTGGAGTGTAGGAATGGTCCTCTCATGGACATAAAGGAAACCATCCTAAACCTTAGATTTCCTTTGGCTTTATATATCTCATTATTGGTTCAGAATTTGGAGAATCTAATGCTTTCATCGCGTCATGAATGTGCCAAGACCCCAAGATCGACTATTTATTTACCTAATTCTAACACTTGGAGCTGTTTCGAGTTGATGACATCATCGATGACATCATCAATTCATAACCACCCTAGAACTGCCCTTGCAAACCTATATAAGGAGGGGTTGGCAACATATATTCTTAGTCTTGTGGATGCCAATCTTGAGAGCTCAAGGAGTCGTGATCTGTAAGTAAGTACTTTCCAAGTTCTCATGTGCTTTGTTCTAGTCTTGTCTAGTCTCGTAAGGACATCCTATTGTGTCCTCTTGTAATCTCGTAGTACAAGATCCTTTCTAGTTATTCCTTGTATCTATTGGGGTTCTTGTAATCCAGATATCTTGCTTCATACCTAGGGTCCCGGGTTGTGAGATCTCTTGTATCATCTCTAGTCGAGTTATCCATACCTATCAGTCTCGGGTTGTGGGACCTCTTGTATCAGTTACATTTTTGTATCATTTTCCCTACGTGAGTGATCTTGTAATCAAAAGTACAATTTTGAAATCAGGTCTAGTCTAGTCAAAGGGCACAATCTAGTGCTATCTTGACATTTTGGCAAGACTATCACTTCAAGTCAGTGTCAAGAATGATGGACTTCATATCCATACTTAAAAATACTGAATTTACTTTGAATGATGTATTTCAAAAACTCCAAGATTTAGAAAGGAGGTTACGGCAAGGTGATTGCTCAGTTGTAGAATTTGCATCAGACTTCATAAATTTATTTCAAGGATCTACATGTCAAGAAGACTACATGGTTAATCAGTTTCGAAGTGGTCTCAAACATGAAGTGAAGTATCTCTTGCTATCCATGCCTCAAGCAAATACCTTGGATGATGTTACCAATCAAGCAATTCAATGTGAGAATCAACTATTCAAAGAAAGCCCAAGTCCAAGAGCCAGAAGTGTTGAATAATCAAGACACTATTACTCAAGAATCCGAATCAAGAAGTTCTGAAGCCCAAGATTACAAATGATATGATTATACATATTATGAAGATAACAAGAAGGTAAAGGACAAGGAGGAGTTCATGTTCAATCAAGGAGGTGAAGGCTCTCCATCAAAGATCTTGGAAACACCACAAAATACCACTAGAAGCTCAAAGAATCTATCGTGTGAAGAACCAAGTCCTTCACCACCTATCAAGATTGAGGATCATGAAGAATTCAAGGTTGATCATGTCTTAGATTCAAGAACCTCGCGAGGAAGATTGGAATACCTTATTCATTGGAGAGGGAATGATGTCACAAATGGTACTTGGGAACTTACAAAAAAATCTTCAGAGAGCAATAATCAAGGTTCGTGAATTCCATCGGAAGAATCCAATGAAGCCCAAGCTAGAGAACATGGCCTCTCCTCGTGGAACTTGTCGCTTGAGAGGGAAGTGATTTCATGGACATAAAGGAAATCATCCTAAACCTTAGATTCCATGTGACTATCTATCTCATTATTGGTTCAGAATTTAGACTCTAATGCTTCCATCGCGTCAAGAATGTGCAAAACCCCAAGATCCACAATGTATTTACCTGATTCTGACACCGAGAGATCCTATTTCAAGTTGATGACATCATCGACGCATCAATTCATAACCGCCCTAGAACCACCCTTGAAAACCTATATAAGGAGGGGTTGGCCACATATATTCTCAGTCTTGTGGATACTAGTCTTGGGAGCTCAAGGGGTCTCAATCTCCAAGTAAGTACTTTCCAAGTTCCACTTCGAGTTCTAGGCCTGTGCTTTGTTCTAGTCTTATCTAGTCTAGTGTCTTGGACATCCTGTCAAGTCCTCTTGTAATCCCGTAGTACAAGATCCTTTCTCGTTATTCTTGTATCTACTTATCTCCTTGAAGGGGGTTCTTGTAATCCAGATATCTTGCTTCATACCTACGGTTCCGAGTTGTGGGATCTCCTCTATCATCTCTAGTCAAGTTATCTATAACTATCAGTCCCCTAGGTTGTGGGAAGTTACAAATTCTTGTATTATTTTCCCTATGTGGATGATCTTGTAATAAGAAGTACAATTCTGAAATCTTATCTAGTTTATTCAAAGGCCACAATCTAGTGCTCCCCTGACAGGTCCGTTGTTCTCCTATGATAACTTTTAATGGGTGTTTTCTTAGGGCTCAATCGACTCTCCTTCTGGGTTCTATTGTGTCATCGACTATGGTGAGTGGAATGATGCTACGGTAATACACTTGGAGAGGTTAAAGTAAGAGGGAAAAGGGGAAGACTATACCTCTATTTAATTGGAAAGGAATTGTTGAGCATTGTCAAGGCTCCGTGCAACTAGTCTCCCAAGAGGGTTGGGAGCACGGAATCATGTCTCCCAAGGGTCACTAGCAAGAATACTTGCTAGGGAGAGTTGCTCGCCAATGAGAGGGACTAGTTGCACAAGAGAGAGAGAAGGCTAGTCTCCGAGGAGAGAGAAGACATGATCGCGCAATAGAGAGATGAAGGCTAGTCGCCTAAGAGAGGAAGAGGATAGTCAAAGGAACTATTCATCAAGCAGGAAGGAAAATGCCTAGTAGAGAGCTAGACACTTGACACAGAGTGGACAATAAGGAAGAGAACAGTGATAAATTCCAAGGAATGGAGGTGAACTCCAGAAGGCATGTCTGATCAGCTATTCCAAATTTTCACATGTAGCTATTTTCACATGTAGCTATTTTCACATGTAGCTGGTGAAGTTGTATGCCTAGGTGTAGGGAATGCAAATGCACTTCTCCTAGAGTAATCACTTGAAGATGCTCAGAGACAAATACCGAACACTAATCTACTTTCCAAATAGGATGAATACAGCCAATATACTACTCCAAATGCCTCTCAAGTTAACCCTCTCACCCCCTACCACAGATTTCCTTGCAAGAACTAAAGGAAAGATGCAAAGGTTTGTCACTTCTACTACAAGGACACCTATGAGAGGGATGGAACCTCTCTACACGTCTCTCAATTGTTTCATATCTCATGTCCCAAGTACATTAGATGACTCCCTTTTATGGACCAAGAAGGCAAAAGATATTTAGGGAACTCTTACGTAAAGAGTGGTGGCCAGGATGAGGACAATATAGTTGGAGTTGTCCTCGCCTGAGAATTTACACCTTGCCATAAGTGTTAGGTGCAAGTGCACGGTGGCTTGGGTCCCACCTTTGCTTTTGGTCGTCGGGGTCAGATATCTTTGACTCGAAATCGCTATGAGGATTCAGTTGCCGACAGTGCACTTGCCCAAGTTGCTTAGTCACCCAAGTTGCTCAATCACCTAGATTGCCCAATCACCCAAGGTTGGAGTTAGGTTGCTAATAGTTACCACTTGCCCAATTGCTCCCTTGCCAAAGGAGGTCATCCAAGGTATCTGCTGTCAGGAGAGCACTAGTTTGTGCTCTCTGACTACAGTAGACAAGATTTCGAAAATACACTTCTGATTACAAGAACACCCACGAAGGGAAAACAATACAAGAATACGTGACTGACACAAGATGTCCCACAACCCGGGATTGATAGGTATGAATGACTCGACTAGAGATGATACAAGATATTCCACAACCTGGGATCGTAAGTATGAAACAAGATATCTGGATTACAGGAGCTCCCTTCGGGGAGATAAACTAGATATAAGAAAGAACTCAACAGGATCTCGTACTACGAGATTACAAGAGGACAAGATAGAATATCCAAGAACTAGACTAGAACAAGGAACAAGACAAGAACTAGAACTGGAACTTGAAGAGCACTTACTTGGCGGTCACGACTCCTTGAGCTCCCAAGACTGGTATTGGCAAGACTGAGAATGAATGTGGCCAACCCCTCCTTTTATAGGTCTTAAAAGGCGGTGCTATATGGCGGTTACGATTTGATGATGTCATCATGATGTCGACTTGAAACAAGACCTCCTAATGTCAGAATTCAGCAAGTAGACAGCCGATCTTGGGGTTTTGGCACATTCCGGATGCAATGGTAGCATTAGTTTCTCCAAAATCTTAACCAAACATGAGATATAGGAAATTGACATGGAATCTAAGGTTTAAAATGGTTTTCTTTGTGTCCATGACATCACCTCCCCCTCAAGCGACGAGTTCCACGAGGAACGGCCATGTTCTCTAGCTTGGGTTTCATTGGATTCTTCCTATGTAATTCACGAACCTTGATTTTTGCTCTTAAAAGATTTTTTGTAAGTTCCATAGTACGATCATTGGTGCATATGCTTTGCATGAATAAGGCATTCCAATCTTCCTCAAGAGATTCTTAAATCTAAGACATGATCAACCTTGAATTCTTCATGATTCTTAATCTTGAAAGATGGTGAAGGATTGGGTGTCTCTTGAGCTTCCTGGGTACTTCATGCGATAGATCTTTTGAGCTTCTAGTGGAATGTTGTGTTTCCAAGATCTTTGATGGAGAGCATTGAGTAAGCACACCTCCTTGATTGAACTTGAACTCCTCCTTGTCCTTTATCTTCTTGATATCTATATAACATGTATACTGCATATCATTTGTAATGACTTTTTGGGCTTCAAAGATTCTTGATTCAGATTCTTGAGGAATAGTGCCTTCATTATTCAAGACTTCTGACTCTTGGACTTGGCTTTCTTTTAACAACTGATTCTCACACTGAATTGCTTGATTGATAACATCCTCCAAGGTATTTGCTTGAGGCATGGATAGCAAGAGATATTTGACTTCAGGATTGAGGCCACTTCAAAATTGATTAACCATGTAGTCTTCTGGATATGTAGTTCCATGAAACAACATCTTGATATTCAAGGCATAGCTTGAAACTGATCGATCATCTTGTCGTCGCAATCTTTTCATCTCTTGGACGTGTTCGATCATGTCCTTTATGGTAGATTGGATCTCCTTGGATAGGGAATCCATGGTGCCTAGTCTTGATGAAGGTAATCTTGCCAAAATGTCAGGGGAGCACTAGATTGTGCTCTCTGAATACAGTAGACAAGATTTCGAAAATACACTTCTGATTACAAGAACACCCACGAAGGGAAAACAATACAAGAATACGTGACTGATACAAGATGTCCCACAAACCGGGATTGATAGATATGAATAACTCGTCCAGAGATGATACAAGAGATTCCGCAACCTGGGATCGTAAGTATGAAACAAGATATCTGGATTACAGGAGCTCCCTTCAGGGAGATAAACTAGATACAAGAAAGAACTCAACAGGATCTCGTACTACGAGATTACAAGAGGACAAGATAGAATGTCCAAGAACTAGACTAGACTAAGGAACAAGACAAGAACTAGAACTAGAACTGGAACTTGAAGAGCACTTACTTGGCAGTCACGACTCCTTGAGCTCCCAAGACTGGTATTGGCAAGACTGAGAATGAATGTGGCCAACCCCTCCTTTTATAGGTCTTCAAAGGCGGTGCCATATGGCAGTTACGATTTGATGATGTCATCATGATGTCATCGACTTGAAACAAGACCTCCCGATGTCAGGATTCAGCAAGTAGATAGTCGATCTTGGGGTTTTGGCACATTCCGGATGCAATGGTAGCATTAGTTTCTCCTAATTCTGAACCAATCATGAGATATAGGATTCACATGGAATCTAAGGTTCAGGATGGTTTCCTTTGTCCATGACACCTGCACCAAATCCTTGGCATTGTTTTCCCCATGCCATATGCCAAAAAAATAATTTATTGTCTACAAACGGGGGAGCTAGATATTTTGGAAACTCCGTGACCAATCTATGTCTCCTTGGTTAGAAGGTGGCCCGATTGGTGGTGGCCTCACCAGTTACATTGGCAATGCCAGTGGTGGTTTTGAGTAGTTTCCATTGCTCAAACAAGTGCCTCGGAAGTTACGACTCATCTTCCTCGTGGGTGGTGGTCCAAGTCTATGTGGTAGTTCAAGTATGTAGATAGTCGCCCAAAAGTTTGTGGACCAACTCTATGTTAGCAAACCAATGCAAAGGGCCGATCTTCCACTAGGGAAAACTCTATCTGCAAGTCTATATAATGGATATAATTAGCTCTCAATAATGATAAAAAATGGTTCCATTTATGGGAAATGGCAAAACTTGTGGTCAAAATCACATATTCAAGTGGTGTTCCATGAGAGCTCTCCGACCATATATAACGTGTGTGTGTGAACCAATTTTCAAGGTCAAATATGAAACCCTAATTTAAGGTTCTACTATGAAAAGCAGATTAAGAAGCATGTGCCACATAGTAACGTCCTTTTAAATCTGGAAATAGAAGTCAATCCAATGGTACAGAATGCTTCCACCCATCTTTAGGTGCCATATCAGCTAAATAAAGAATATAAAGCTATGTGAAAAAATATAACACCAAAAAGCTTCTTTTTCCTTAGTTTTTCCGTGGCAAGTCTATATAAACATCATGATTATACACACTTGAACATCAGATTTGGAGTGAGCCCTTCTTGCGTGAAGCTTTGTAGGGCTTCTTCTAGGTGATAGACTTCTTCTTCTTAGAGGTGGTGGAGGTTCATCTTCAACTTCTTCAAGGTGAAGATTTCCGAGGTATAGGGACAGCTTGGACTTCAAAAAATTATTCTTTTTCAGCTATCTTCTTGTAACTTCTACCTTGTAATGTAATGATATGTTTGGAGCATGGCTCGTTACATCTTTCTCATGTTCAATTTTCTCTTCGTACTGTCTCTATTTTTTCTGTCTCTAGATCTATTGTGGTCAATTTTCCTACAATATACCCAACATACCTCTTTCCTCACTCTTCTTGGTAGCTTTACCTTTGCTTCATTTGGCTACTATTATCTTAATACTGATCTATCAGCCAAAAAAAAAAAAAAAAGAGAGAGAGAGAGAACTACGTATAGGTGGTCACCCATGGAGAAGTGGAAAGAGATGGTCTCCCATGGAGAGGTAGAAAGAGCCTAGAGGGGAGTGGTTTCCAACTTGCTCAAGCAAATCTATGAATCCTTTGATGGCTTGTTCATCCTTCAATTGTTGCTAGTAGCTAGTAAATCATGCCAATATTGGGTGGACCTCCTTGGAGAGGTAAACACTTTGGGTGGTCTCCTCTCGTTGGTGAGGTGGACCACCTTGTGTGGTCTTCCTTCCTTGGAGAAAGACCACACAAAGATATGAGGGGAGGAGGATTAACAGAAGGATGTTAATCATAAGGGTATTTATAAGAGCTTAAGGAAGGGAAAGATATACTTAACAAGCGATGGACTTGGTACTCAAATGCAAGGAAACGGATAAGTTAATGAGAGATTACACACTGTAGAGCCCCCAATCGATATGTTAATGTTCAATTGTACAAGTTACACTTGCAAGTAGTTCTGGTGTACTTCAAGGTATTGTATTTTGTACTTGTGAGTACTGAAGGTATTTTGCTTTATACTTCAAGGTATGTATTTTGTACTTTCTAGGTACTTGGTACTAGAAAAAACGGAACTTATGGGTACTTATGTACTCATACGCAATGGCTACCACATGTAGAAGAAGCCCCCCAAAAAGTTTTGGTGTATTATCCCCTTTCTCTCTCCGCTCCAACACACAAGTATACTCCATCTTCTCTTGCTAAGTGGCATAGATTCCATGGTACTTCCCCTCTTGCCATGTGGCATGTACTTCCCTCCCTCATTTCTTCTCCTTCCACATGGATCTCTGCCTCCCCATGCAGGGGCTTCTCGAAGGGCATGTCCCATGCAATCTCCAAAGCACTCATGTAAGCTACTCTTTACCTCTCTCATGGATGGAGACAACTTCCCCCACTCTCTTCTCCTCATTTTCTATGTAATTAGAGCCTTACAATGGTTCTCCCCAATGTATTATGATGGAAGGAAACGTATGCCCATCGGTGACTTCAACAAGTTGATCTTCTCCTCCTCTATATAAGGACAATTTGGAATGGAAGGGGCATTATCTATCATGATCTACCATTCAATATCCATCGGAGCTTGTATTCTGCAACTCTTGTACTAGAAAGGAGGTGCAAGGAGCCTCTGTAGGAAGTGAAGTCGGGAGTTGGTGCTCCTTGTGGGTTGGTGCCCACACTTGTTCCTCAAGAGGTTCTCTTGGTGCTTTCCCTATTTTTGGGTTGGCTTATGACTAGAGTACTTTGGCTAGTTCATGTAATTTGATTGGTTCGTTCCTACAGGCTGCACATAGTTTTTTGTACTTTTGAGTGTAATTTGATTGTACATTTTTGTACTTGAAGTGTACTCTGAGTGGCTTCCTTGAAAAGTTCCTTATTTCATACCTATGTGTCTTATACGTTGTGTGATGTCATGACTCGCGTGCATTCTTTGTAGCGATTTTGGAGTGAATCTCTATTCCACTCGACTTCCATGGTACTAAGTGACTGTGTACGGATGATCGTTAGTATTTACAGTGTCTAATTGCTCTTTCAACAATCCTCACTCCTCCTAAAGGTCTACACACCACCATCTACACACATGCACGTAAGAAAAAAAGATGATGCAAAGGAGGAAGATTATGTAGAGATGACAATCTCATGCAAGGGAAAGAGATGATGCGAGGATGGAAGATTTGGGTCACCATTTGAAGTGGTCTCCCACCTTGGAGAGATGAACCACCTTTTGTGTGGTTCCCCTCCTTCGAGAGGACAACCACCTTTTAGGTGGTTTCCTCTTTTGTTGAGGCACACATCATGCTCCCTTTTTTAATATTAAGAGGTAACTATACTCCATATGGTGCATGCCGAGTGTGCTTCTCATAAAATCATTTTATGAAAGAAATAGTATGTGATCTAACAAAAGGAGAACAAATCCAAAACTAGGGCTATGTACACTAAATAAAAAATATCACACACCAATGCTTGTGCCTTGCTCCTTTTTACTCCTCTCGTCATAGCTTTACTTTAGAAAGGTTTACCAATGGCAGATGGTCCCCCCTAGAGAGTCCTCAGCTTTATAGCTCCTTGTAGAAGTTTCCTCTTTCCTTTCTTTTTGAAGAGATGGGGATGATAGAGTAGGACTTTTGATTCCTTTTGCACCTTTTTTCCACAAAAGCAAGCCGTGGGACTTTTTTCTTCTACCTTGAATAGTTTTAAGATGAGGGCCTTCGATTTTCAATGCAATAAGGATCTTATTGGTGTTCTTTCCTTATCTATTTGCTTGCAGATAGCATGTGCATAATTTTTTTTATGGAAACTCTAATACCTTGTGAACTCCTCTTCCTCTAACTTTCCTAAGGAGCATCTTTGAAGTAGAACCTTTCAAGGGAGTGCAATAGTGGGTAGCTCTCCGCCATGGTTGCACTCGTTCAACGTACAAGGTCATCCCTACAATGCATCCTGTCCAACTGTCCACTACGATACCATTCGACTCGTACGATGGAAAATCTGGCAAAAAATCCATCTATTGTGATTTCACTCAAACTTCAACATTTCACTTATTCTATTCTAACAACACATTCACAAATCCCATTTTACTTCTCCTCTCTCGTACATACTAGAATGAATCAAAGAAACCCACCAATTCACCCTCCAATGACCTAAATCTAGTGAAGCCATTGCCCTTATAGAGCATGCTCTTGCACATTCGCAGCTCTCCTCCTCTTCTCATCTATTCTTTCATAGCAACTCTTTGGCATTGTGAATAATGATAATATCTGTTATCATCTATCATCTATGCATGTTACATGTTTGAGTACGTACTAATAACTATGTAAGTAATGTGTATATGACGTACATAATATGTACGTACTTACTACATATGCAATGCGCATGTAATACACACACGCACACACATATATATACATACATACATACATACACACACACACACACACACACACACATATATATATATATATATATATATATATATATATATATATATATATATATATATATATAGAACTTCATAAGTTCAGAGTTATCCAAACTTACGAACTCAAGATAATGAACACAAACACATACACATTAGAAAAAAACAACAAACAAATGCAAGAGAGTACACAAAAGATAAGATTAATATCAGACATGAAAAATACAAACAATTAATATCAAACCAATACAAAACACTAAAAAATAATCAATATATATATATATATATATATATATATATATATATATATATATATATATATATATATATATATATATATATATATATATATATATATACATACATATATATATATATACATACATATATATATATATATATATATATATATATATATATATATATATATATATATATATAACTTAAAAATAAAAATTAAAAATTAAAAAAAAATAATTAATTACTTAAAAATTAATAACAGTAATAATAAATATAAATAAATAAATAAATAAAAATTGAATAAAAATAAAATAAAATTATAAAAGAAAATAAATAAAAATAATAATAATTACATAAATAAATACACACACACATACACACACACACATATATATATATATATATATATATATATATATATATATATATATATATATATATATATATATATATATATATATATATATATATATATATATATATATATATATATGTATGCAAATTAAACAAAAACAAAAAAAAAAAAACAAAAAGTGCATTGTCAACTTCTATGTTTGTCCTAAACAAGAAGTATCAGAAATAAACTTTATCATGCATAGCTTGGACAAATGGCTATGACATCCCTACTCACGTCATCAGTGCCCTAGAGTAGGTGAAGACTTTTTATTAAGAGTCTTTCTAAATAAAGATCTCTAACAAAGTCAACGAACTAAGTTTCTATCACTTCCGGAAGTGAAAGGCAAACTCAGCCATGATAAAGTCTTGCACAAAGAACAAACAAATAATAAGAAAAAAAGAAATTAAAATAAGAATTATAAAAAATAAAATTAATATATATATAAATAAATTATATATATATATATAATGTATCATACGCATCGTACACAAAAACCTTAGTGCGATCTCATACCGTACGAAAATCATGTTGGACACATTGTACTGGATAGGACATGACTACTATGCTCTCCGCCTTTGGTAGCTCTTGATAGGGTTCCTGAGACCACCTTTTTCTGGATGTCCAGTATGGGTCATGGACCATGGTGCAAGTTTCCCCCTTTATCTCAGGTACCATGCAGAGATACATGAGCCACAGTAGGCAAGTTGAGCAAGTGCTGTCCAGATTCTAGATTGGTTGGGAAGGTGCCAGGGTTGGGCAGGTGCCAAGGTTAGGTAGGCATCACATAGCATAGATGTCAAGGGGTCAAGTGCGAAAGGTTGGGGAAATGACAAAATTGGATAGATATGAACGTTGGATATATGCCAATATTGGGAAGTTGTTAGTATCGGAAAGGTGTCAAGGTTGGGCAAGTGCCCGATTCGTGGGTACCAAGATTGGCAAAATTTGGGCAAAGTGCCAAAACTTGGGTAAGTGCCGAAATTGGGAGTGTCAAATATTGGGTAAGTGTCGAAATTGGGTGAGTGCCAACAATTGGGCAAGTGCCAAAATTGGGGGAGTGTCAAAAATTTGGCAACTTCCAATGTCAAGTAACTAGGAACCTTGTTCCATCCACAGTGCCAAATTTCACTTGTAGACTAGCGATATGTTATGATGGTCCTTTAGGGAGTGCAGCATGCACATTTCCTAGATAATTAGATAATGGGGAACATAACCATAAGAAAGACTCAAGTTATCTTAGATTACAAGTATAAACACAATGAAACCTATTCAGAAAGACGAGCAAATACACATGAGACACACTTACAGAAAAGACAAATAAAGAAATAAAGAGCTCTAGAGCATAACAATGCATTTCTTCACAAGGACAATTATGCAGCATACAATGAACTTGGCTCAAGTGGACAGATTGCTAACTCTCTGCATCCTACCAGAGGAATGACAATGCATCCCGCACAACAAACACCGATTGGGAGGGGATTCCTTGCTAGAAGTGGGAGTTAGTCTGCTGCCAAGATGAGCGCAGTGTTGCCTATCAAGTACTCTGCATGCATGTATGTGCCTCTTATGCATGTATAAAGGTATATCCTACCTTGGTTGAAACTTCCTTATATAACCCCTTTGCTGCGACAGGAGGGGCTAGATACTTGGGCAGACAGATCATTGGGTAGATCCCTATCCAACCTTTGTATCTGGCAGCAAGCTTGGTCAGGTAATGGTCGGATGGGTGGTGGTTTGGAGATGGCCTGGGCAGTTGCTAGTGAGGTGGTGGCCTTGAGAAGTTACAAGTGCTCGGACAAGTGCCAAGGCAGTTACACCACCTTTGTCTCATGGGTGTCGGTCCTCCTCCAGGTGGTGATCCTTGTCCCAGTCTTACTTTGCGTAGTGTACGCATCTGCCTTGGCTCTTCTTCCTTGATTGCTTTTAAAATTTAACCCTTACCAAAAAAGTTATATGCTACCTACAGTCTACTACCCCTCTATTGTGCTAGAAGTGAAAATACAATGGCAAGCGGAGATTGATATCAAGCATGTAAGCACTCATCATCAAGTTGCAGATATGATGAACAAGGTTCTTGGATGCTACAAAGTCAAACAAGTTCAAGGAAGCCATTAACATGAAAACGTGGGTTAAAAAAAGACTCGAGTTTGAGTAGTGTTGGAAGAGCTGATGTACATTGCATTTGAAGGCTATGGAAACCATATTTGCCACATCATCTCAATTATTTGAAGACTTTACATGATATTGAGTCACCTAAAGCTAGTTGGACTCAACCAATGGGAGCTAAAGAAAAAAGTCAGGAACACTTTTTGGTGTAATCTAACCAATCACCTACATGACTTCTACACATGGCATAGAAAAGAAAAGGACAATGAGTCATAGCCTATAGGAGCCCTTTGGGACTCCCATGCAGCGAGAAACATTGATAAAAAGCCACATCTACTTGGCTAGCCCTACCTGCTTTCTTATCTTTGCATATAGGCAAGGAATTACCATCTACTATCTCTTTATCTAACTGACTTTGTACTGAAGTCTATCTTCTGTAAAAATCCACATTGTCATTCGCTGTCAATATATTGTTTCTTTGGGCTATTGATGTCTCATGAAGTTTAATTGGAGCATACAAAATCTCAGGATCATTGCCTTCTGGACTGTCTAAAGCCAAGTTGTCTATCTTAAAGTACTTGTTTGATAAGTCATAAGAATCCAATTGAAGTGATCAAGGAGTCATTGGAAATCTATCGAACCTAGTTTGTGTGTCAAGTCTCTCAAGTAGCCTCAGGTTATCTCGAAGGAACTTGCAAAACACAAGAGTCACTGTTAACTGTGAACTAAAATCCTAGGAAGTGTCTACTACCTTTTTGCTGAGCTAGGAGTGGAAATCCTCCATCAAGATTTAATTGTGACAAATTGATGTTTGCTTTAAAAATGTGGGACATGCCAGGGCACCTAGAGTTCATCATCTCTCCAAAGAAATTCATAATGCTGTATTGGGATTATCTCCAAGTCTTAATTGCTTCCACATAATTCCACGCCTCTTTTCAAAGAAGAAAATATAGTGCTAATACCGTGTAATTGACATCCTAGATCATTGCTCTGGCAAATATGTTATATGAATCAATTAATAAAGAACCACAACTTTTATGCAAATATCGTAAAGACAAAGTTCAGTTTCTTTTTATCAAGGGCAAATCCATGTTTGATGATGTACTGACTGTCATGATTGCTTCTTATTAGTCCTTCCGTGATGGTTATCATGATACTATTCTTGTAGAAATTGATTTTGCAAAAGCCTTTGATGAGCTCAGTTGGTCCCACATTATATAAATTATGCTACATGTAGGTTTCACACCAGAGATGAGTTCAACAATTTACGTTTTATGTATGAAAGCCATTTCTTCCATCTGAACACCGATGACCTTCTTACTCATGCTATTGAGATTCATCATAACATCCATCAACGTTGTCCTCTAAACTATTTACTATTTCCCTATACATTGCACGTTAGAAGATTGGAGTGGTCCTGGGCATTATATTGATAATACAACAATAGGCAGTCATTTTGCTGATGGCATATCCATAATTTTACATAGATCTTCTTTTGATTTGCAAACTGCCATGGAACTCTACAAATATTTTCTTCAATATCTAGTCTAAAGTCAGATTTACACAAATCTGTCAACATTTATTGCCCCTATTCCGATCATAGTCCATGGAAACGGCCAAAGATTGGTCAAGGGTAACTTTATAGACATTTGGGTTACCCCATGGATGTTCATGTGATATAGAAGCAAAAATAAATATTGGTTCTTGAAGAAGCTTCTTTTAAAATTTGCCGAATGGATATCACATGAATGGCCTATGCATTACAAGCTACATATTATACAAACCATTATGTTTGCTTACATAATGTACTACTTGCTGATTGGTTGGTTTACAAGCATTATTCAGCCTTTGTTTGCTTACATAATGTACTACATGTTAATTGGTTGGTTTACAAACATAATTCAGCCTTTCTATGACACGCAAACCCTTATCATTCATCAATTCCTATGCCTTGGTCCACTGCTACCTTATCACAATAATACCACAATAATTTAGCGCTTGGGGCTTATTAGATTTTCTGACATCGATTCACATTATTGCCTGGAATGATTAAATCAAACATTTATTGCAAGAACTCAATGCTTCAGGCTTCATTAACTACTCATGGCTCATTATCCACAATTTTTAATAAATCAAAAAGGCCTGCTAGGAACATCCACTGGTATGTCATAAGAAGAAAAAAAGAAGTCTCATCCATTAGTATTTGCTTTAAGAAAAACAATTATTATCGTAAATGAATAACAAATAGTTTGGGGATTCAACTTGCTTGTCTCTCTGTTTGAAGCAATACAGGACCTGATCTGAGAACAATTTTATTGTAGACGTTATCAGACAGGAGAAATGAAATAGAAGTTTAATAAAAACTATACTAAGTGCTTCGATTTCCAAGCATTTAGACACAACTTTTATACACAACAAGTTATAATGAAGAACATAGCATTGGGAATATTGTAAGTGTGAACTGAATGTCAAACAGTAAGTTCACTTCAGCTACATGGTATTGAGATGGCTTTGGAAGAAACGAGCAGCCGTACTAATGTCACTTAGAGTTGCAATGCACAATGCCAATCTCCTCGATGAATATACTAAATCAGAAGAACTACAAAAGCATGCCAAAGTGAAACTTCAAAGAAAGCAATATCAAAAATCTGAAGCCCCATTCCGCTTTTTCTGCTTTCTTACATGGGGACCTGAATGAATAGAATGAAAGATAAAGAAAAACCATTTTTCTTGAAGAAAAACATGAAATTTATGTTTTTCCCTTTTTTTCTAATCTGACAGAAGTTCTGACAAAAAAAGAATGTAGAGCCGCACTTTGAACGTATATTAGTGTATTTGAGTAGATGGTAATCGCGTGGAAAGAATCCACGGATGAGCTGCTTTTTTGTTAAATACCTTTTCCTCTCTTTGAAATATCTTGCTGTGATAAGAATCTATTGTTCCCTTTTCTTCTGAGCTAGTACAGAACCTGGTGAAGGCTATATCTCTAAACTGCAGATTGGCGGGTAAATTGACGATCAACAGCATATAGTAGCAAGAAACAGTTAAACAAAGAAAGGCAACTATCCGATAAAGGGCAACCTTCGAAAAGTATTGGTGAAATCTGACAAACTCCGAAGACTGATCAGTTTCCAAAGTCATTACAAATTGCAAAAAAGCTTTCTGCAATCATGAAACAGGCCAATTTAAAGTGGAAACTGAAGTTCTTTAGTCAGCAAGAGCCTCAAATTTTGCTACAGAAAAGGTGTAGTTCGTGCATAAGCATTGCATAATGCCCTATCAGAAGACATACCGCGAAAAAGTCGAACATGTTCCATGTGGGGGGTGTAGCTTTTGTCCCAGGGAGGGTGACCTTTTGATCTGAGAGATTATATGAGCTTATGGAACTCAATGCCAGCATAATATCCTATTAATCATGAAAGTCCCCAATTTACGCTAGATTCGTAGAAACCATGACATGCATTTAGAAATAGTTGCTGTTGAGACAATACAGTTTTTTCCGGTTCCACGCTAGATATCCTCGATGTTTCATCCATTTGTCCGTCTAAACACTGCCCGTCTATAGAGAAAAACAGTTAATGAGAGTGGCGAATCCTTAAGACGTCTGCACAGCGAAATAATAGACAGGCAACTGAAATTTAATGGATATGGTGAAGGCATCCATAATACAGGGCAGTCGAATGTTAGGTTCAAAAGTTCGACTTCAAAAACCTCTCGAAGAGACTACGGGATGCATATGAAGCATTCGTCCTCGTGCATTCCCGGCATATTTGAACCCTGAATTGTATTTCTTCTTCGTTACAGCAATACATATTACAGGCCGAACACGTCAGGAACTAATTTCCTGCAAGTTCAGACTCAATACTGTGAATTTTTGAAAATTTATGTCCCCAATTACATGAATACACACGTATACTTGCCTTTCGTTTTAGATTTACATTTAGACCCTTTCCATGGGGAGACCCCTCGCTAGGGAAGATCTTTGCCAATCGTATACTGCCAAATGGAAGTAACAGAGATTTTTGATTCTCATAGTGCAGAGTTTCAAGTTTTTTTTCTTTGTCACATCATGGAACATTCTACACGAAAATGTTATGACACCCTCCTCCCCTCCAAGCTACTCTTCCTTGTCACATAAAAATTTTAGTTGATTTTTTAAGACGTTACTCTCTTGCATATCTGAATAGTTATCCGGAGGACCTTTCAGATTTCTCTCTCTTCCACGTGGAAAAACCCATTATTGTGTCGTGTTCTGTTGCCCCCCTGTGTGAAGCCAACCTTAGCCATCAAATTCTTGCCAATGTCAAACTTCATGATGTACACATCCAACAAATGGTGTATATCTTATCTCATGAACATTGTGGTCGAGCGGCTCCTCCTTGCGTGGATCACCTGATATCAACATGCACATCCATTGGAATGATCATAGATCATTGAAAGCAAATACATATCTTCATTTAGTGATTTGTTTTGCCAGAGGTGTTTCCCTCAACAAGTCGGACAACCCATTCCTGGGGTGGATCAGTCAAAGACTCAGGGTTTCTATCCCACCCCTCGATTAGTACAATATGCACCTCCATTTTATTTTTTTTTTAATGGAAGTTCAGCCTAGGCCTACTCCCCCAGGCTTTAACTTTGAAATTGCAATTGTACAAGGAAGGGCATAGTACCCATGGGACCCCTCTTATCCCACAAGAACAGGGGTTTACATGGCTGGGTTAAACGGCGGTCACAACTACCGCGGTGTTGGATAAACGGTGGAACATCAGCCACATGCTTCATCTTTCCAAGTTATACAAGTCCCTTACATGTTGTCGACAGGGTTTGAACCCTCGTCCGTGCCTCAAGAGACGAAAGGCCCAACCACCTGCCTTAGTAGCCTCGGGCATGCACCTCCATTTTCATGATCTTGGGCATATTTGTAGAGTCCAATCACGTAAAGCTTATTTATTCCACTAAAGTTTTGAAATTTCAAATGATATTGTGTGGTCCAATCATAAAGCTAATTGCAAACTTGACATCTATCTATTGAACTTTTGTAGGTGATATCTATCTAGAATTGGGGATTGTGGAGACTTCAAGTATCCCTTGATCTCTAAAATGGCTTAGGGCTTCCTTGTCTCCTTACCCTTCCTTGAGACACACATGAAATGGCGTATGTGGCTTGGTGTCCAACATATATGTTGAATGGATTAAGTTCTATGTAACCATGATTTACCTTAATTTTTAGAATACATCTATTACTTTTATTGATTTTGGTGACTAGAACTTGTTAAAGAAAATTGAAGGTTATCAAATCTTCTAGCTCAGCAGGGATGCTAAAGAGTTTTTATTTCTTTTTTTTTTGTAAAGAGGAAGTTCGATCGAAGCCTATCTCTCTTGCTTGAATTAATAGAAAGAACAATTGTTTAAGTGAAGTGTGCATAGTGCCCATGAGCCCCCTGTCACACAAAGCAAGAGTTAAGACTTAATAGACAACCCAAAGACGATACAACAATAGAGAAATCGATTTGAAATTTGACTTAAGACCCAATACATGTCCAATGTCATAGGCAAGGGATGAACCCTCGCCCTTGCGTCAAGGGGTGAGAGTTCCACCAACTAAATTAAAACGCTTGAACAAGATGTTAAAGATTTATATTCATGATGGAGTTCCAAAATAATCTAACAAAATATTCGACCATATGAAATTCAAAAAAGAGCAAATGGAAAAACGTAAACATTGCATTAAACAAAGAGGTTTCAACAATCAACAAGATGAGGATTCTTTCGACTTGGATAATGTGCAAAAAATGAACTAATTAATAAATATATATATATATATATATATATATATATATATATATATATACGTACACAATTACCTACATATATGCATACGCATATATATACACATACACATACACAACATTATTCAAGCATTAAGACAAGTGGCTGAGTTTCTCTCTTTATCCAAAGCCAACACACACACACACACACACACATATATATATATATATATATATATATATATATATATATATATATATATATATATATATATATATATATATATATACATACAGAACATTATTCGAACATTAACACAAGTGGCTCAGGTTTTCTCTTTATCCAAAGCCAAACATGAAGATTATTGTGTGAGTTCCCGCATTCTCTACTTGCATAAATTATATGATCTTTAATGCAAAAAAAAGATATTGTAGTGCTACAACAAGCAAGCACAGAGACGTTGGATGCAATTCACCCTATGCAATATGGTTTCCTTTAGGGTCTATCAATTTTTTATAACATTCTTATAGTACAGGTTCTTTCAGAGTATGCCATTCACCAGAATCTTAATTTTTGTTTCTTTGCAAGTGGATTTTGCTAAGGCTTATGATACGGTGTATTGGGATTTCATTACGACAGCTATGTCTAAACTTTGTCTAAACTTGGTTTTGAGAAGATATTCCTGAATGTTCTATGTCCTCATGGATGGAGATGATGCATGTACATCCATCATTGTCATTAATGGCTTCCACGGTCATCATATTCCAATTCAAAGGGGGGTTCGAAAAGGTTGTCCTTTAAGCTCACTACTTTTTGTTCTTTCTTCACACCCCCTACATTGCTTCCTCAATCATAACATTTCCTCCAGTGTACTTCACGGTATCAAAATTAGTGGACATGCTTAATCACGGTATCAAAATTAGTGGACATGCATTTTTCAGGGGGGGAATTTGAATATGACACTTCCTAGAGCGTTCAAAATCAAAATTATTATATAGTCTATAAGTATTATGGGTATTTGGTAATGCTTCAAGACTTCATATGAATAATGAGAAATCTAAACTCATTTAAATAGGTTGTTGTGATTTCCACATAAGCCCTAGGATAGGAAGTAAGGTTTGTAGAGGATATATGTTTAGATATCTTGGATACAAGTTCCACAAAGGTTAGAAACTCTAAATACCATAAAATAAATTAAGTTATTGCCAAGATATTGTAGTCCTTTTTCAATAACCAAAAAAAGTTGGCATATGGGAATATGAATTACATTTCTCAAAGGAAAATTGGATTCATCTAGTGTTCCATGTGAGTTGACTTAGAAAGAATGTCACAAATTCATATAGTATTGTCAAGCAACATATAATAATTTTACCTCAAGTAAATGAAACAATTCCTCATGAACCTGAAAGGACACTTCACACCCGCAAAAAGCATACGAGAAGTCACTTGTATGAGGAGTGCTTGGTAAAATGGAATGATACAACTAAGTAAAATTCCACTTGGGAAAGAGTTTCCACAATCCAAAAAAGGTTTCTTACTTTCCAGTTTTAAGTTGGGAGCCAAATGAATGAATGAATAAATTAAACCATGTTCTTCTAGGTTAGAACATGAGGCTTAGGGGATAGCCTACTATTACAACACACACACACACACACACACATACATATATATATATATATATATATATATATATATATATATATATATATATATATATATATATATATATATATATATATATATATATATATATATATATATATATATATATATATAGCTATAGCGCTCAATTTTTTAAGACGAAGATTGTTTCAAGCCGGAAAGAATGTTATAAAGTGGCATTGGATTAAGTTAGGCATAGGATTTTCTCAAGTAAAACAAAGCAAGTAGCTTGGCGTAGAGTTTATGCCTCGAGGACATGAAGGGAGAGGTCTTTGGGTTCAAATCCATGAGAGACATGGAAGATGATTTTGCCCAAGAGCTCCAAGGAAGTTTGCTTAACTAAATGGGAACACGTCACTAGCCAACCACTCTAGTGCACTCTAGAGAGCTGAGACACATGGCAGACATGTAGCCACTTTCCTAGTTCAACTGCCCTTTGAGGGAGGATATATATGTGAGACTTGGTTGGGACAAGAGCACTCAATCATTTAGCTAGTCATTCTCGTGGAGACTCTATTGCAGGCATGCCTTCTTGCATCTATGTGAACCCTTTCATTTTGACCCACCACATATGGAAACCTAGGCTAGAACCCATACATCAACATGAATGGATTGAATTCAATTGATGAGTTCTTGGCACTATTGTAAAAAAATTAAATTAAAGGGAAGATAATCTTCCCAATCATTTTGTTTGGAAGTAACATAAGCTCTTAATATATCTTCTAAAATCTAATTGAATTTTTCAGTATGTCCAGCTGTCTCGGGATGTTCAACTTTACTCGTGCTCAATTTAGTTTCAAATCTGGTAAAGATTGCTCACCAAAAATGACTTGTAAATCTAGCATCTCTATTAGAGACTGTTAGTTGGAACATGGAGTTTATAAAGTTGATTTACAAATACTCTTGCCAATTCAAGAGTCGTCAAGTAGTATTGACTGGTATAAACTGAGCTAACTTAGTCAATCGATCCACTACTGTCCAAATCAAATCATAGCCTTTCTTAGCGTAGGGTAACCCTATAATGAGGTCCATAGATATGATTTCTTATTTTTCTTTGGGAATGTCTAAAGGATATACTAATCCTCCAATTTTTAGTCTTTTAGACTTATTTGTTTGACATTTATGGCATTTAATTATTTATGACTATACATCTCGATGTATACTAGGCCAATAAAATATCATTTAACTATTCATAGGTTTGGTTAGCACCTAGATGTCTTGCACTTTGGGCATCGTGGCGTTCTAAAAATAGATTAGATGTCTTGCACTTTGGGCATCGTGGCGTTCTAAAAATAGATTTTGTATGCTCAACTTACTTAGGATACAAACCTTACCTTGTTTGAGGGAATAGTCTTTAAACTTTCCTTCAAAAGTACTTGCATCATTTGTTTGTGCTTCCTAGCTTGGATCGTCTTTGCAGTTACACTCCAAAGTAGAAATAAATTCACTTTGAACTTGTAAAAAACTCAGATTTTTAAAGCATAATCATCCAACTTAAGGCATTGTTGCAAGGGAAGGGCATGAAGAGTTGGGTTGATCAACTTTTGCCATCGCCATTGCGAAGAGTTTGCACACTACTTGCTTCAAGCATAAGCATAGACGGATGACCCACATTTGTGTTGCAATGGAAGAAATGATGGTCATGGAAGTAGAAACTCAAAGATCAAAGAGGTGTGTGGATTTGCATTTTTATCTATCAGATGCATCATGACATCAGTGGTCATGGAGACATGAGAACCACTCGTGAAGATTCATTACTTCCAGCACTTTCCGTGAGAAATATAATCAATAAATATGAATTGTGCAGTAACTTACTAGAGATTTTATACAAAGTTGCTCAGAATGGTATAAAGAATGATACAATAAAAATACTAAATGAACAACTTATCAAAGTGATATCTAATATGAGACACCCATATAAGTGGAGAAGATCCTCTCAATCAAGCGCCAATTGCAACTCAAAGAAGAGAACTCGCCTTCTGTAGCAATGCTCGTGTCGAGCTTTGATATTTCGAGAACTCGTTCTCACTCTTCAAATCAACTACAATCCACAACTTTAAGATCCAAATCTTCTGAAAAGAAGTATTACAAAGAAAAACAAATATTTGTACGTTCATATACATACAAAGAAAAACAAATATTCGTACGTTCATATACAAAAAATACATACTCATAGTCTTATGAAAAATTTCTCATGTTCCTATTTAGTTTACCTTTCTTTTTATTTTCAATTTTATTTTTATTGATTTTAATTATATTGATTCTTTTCTTTAATTAAATCTTTACTTTCTTTTTCATATATTTTGTTTTTATTCTATCCTAATTCTTTTCCTGTAAGTTTATTTCCTAATTTTTATTTATTTAATTACATTCTTTTCCCTAAATTTAATTTATATTTTTATTTCATATTTCTAATAAATCAATAAATAACAAAAACAAAGCAATAAAGCAAAAATAAAATAAATACAAAGAAAACAATCGATTAATTTAAAGAAGACATTTATTTAACTCACAACATTAGAAAAAACAAAACACACTATCTCTTTGTCTCTCTCTCCCCCCCCCCCCCCCTCTCTCTCTCTCTCTCTCTCTCTCTCTCTCTCTCTCTCCCCTAACTTCTGCGGAGATGCCGATCCCGCTAGCACTGCCACTTGTATTGTATCTCTCCCTCTCCTTCAAATATGTTGTGCCCAATGATTGCATTTTTACCTGTCCCTACCTCTCTCTCTCTCTCTCTGTGTCTCGTGTCGATTTTGCTAATTATACCAACACTCTTTTCTCTTGAACCCTCTGTCTTCTTGCTCATTATTCATATGAGACTACAACAACATAATGGCTGAGATGGACATCATGAATCTGTAATGGGAAGCAAATACAATGTTGCCCAGGCTCCATCTATGTGTATTAAGACTGAACTTCAACACATAATGGCCATAAGTGAAGCCACGTATTGCATTTCCAACAACATTGAACACCAAAGTGTTTGACCTTCACAGACCCCCACAAGGGAACAAACATCCTGGGTGTTGAAATTCATCAAGAATTACATCCAAGAATTAGTAACAATCAGACATGCAGTAGATAATGAAAAGAGAGGGTCACTCATTCCTACGTTTTCTCTCTCTCCCTCTCTCCCCCTTCCTCTATCTTCATGCTCTACTTATGCATGCATCGATCCTTCCTCTTCCTCCTCCCCTCTCTCTCTCTCCTTTTGCACGCGTCGATCCTCTCTCTCCACTGTCTACCCGATTGCACTCAACTATTGCTGCTCCTCTCTCTCTCCACTGTGATCGTACCTAAAAAGAAGTATTAGAAAATGAATAGAACACAACACAACAGATTTATACACATATAGATACGCGCACACAATCACTTTAGTTTCCTCTCACTCACTCTCACATTGACAAACACCCCCATGTATACACACACTCACTCGCACGACTCCTTCATCCACTCAAACATCACACACACTTACATATAGTTAGACACAAACTCTCACATTCAGTTCAACACACACATATTGTTTTTGTTTTATTTTATTAAAGTTTTTGGTTCTTTTTAGTTTTGCTTTTTATATTTAAGAGTAGGTTTAAAGTAGAGTAGCTATTTAATATTTACACACACATACATAAACACATACATTCACCTTTACACACATCATATACCTTTACTCATATCACTTTAGGCACATAAATATACACATACACATAACACATTAATAGCAATGTGTTTGAGTTAAACGTTTGCGAAAGCACGCGAACAACACAAGGAAGAAGAAGAAGAAGCTTGGAGCACAACACACAATATTGAATGTATTACTAGAAAATATACAAAGATAAGTAGCCCATTAGGGCAATAGGCGTAAATACAAGCGGGGAGAAAAAAACTTCCTAAAAAGGGAAAAAAGTATGCCTGTGTTCCTAGAGTGTTCACACACATCACTACCTAAATATATGAACAAATCCCCCCTGGGAGTGATGCGGTGAACAAGTAGTTGGCACTCATGTATAAGGAAGTGCCAAACTATGTGGAGATCACTCCACAAAAGTAAATAAGCCCAAAGATTTGCGGAAAGCTTCAAACTTCTCCCTAGGCAAACCCTTCGTGAAAAGGTCTACAATGTTCTCCTGCGTGGGCACATATGCCAAGCTGATCTCCCCAGCAGAGAACCTCTCCGTGACATAATGATAATGCACCTCAATGTGCTTAGTGCGAGCATGGAACACAGGGTTCCTCGCAATTGCCAATGCGCTCTGATTGTCAGTGAAGATGGTGGTGGCAGAAGACTGACCAACACCCAAATCAACCATAAGGCGTCTGAGCCACACACACTCAACAGTCGCTGTGAAAGCTGCCCTATACTCAACCTCACAACTGGAAGTGGCCACAGTAGGCTGCTTCTTGCTCAACCAAGATATACATGAGCTACCAAGCATGAAGCAAAAGCCACTAGTGGACACACGAGTGTCATAGCAACCAGCCCAATCAGAGTCAGAAAAAGCATGCAAATCTGGCGGTAGTGATCCCCCCTTGGGATAAAACAACCCAAGTAGCCGACTACCACTCAAGTAGCAAAAGATGCGCTTAACCGCCTGCCAATGCTTGACTCCTGGGCAATGCATAAACCTTCTCATCTGTGAGACAGCAAACTGAATATCTAGCTGAGTAATGCATAAGTAAATCAAGCATCCAACAGCCTACTAATAGAGAACACATCAAATGCATCTCAAGCATCATGAAGACTCAATCGTAAACCTGTCTCCATAGGAGTGGCAATAGGCTTACAGTCTTCAAGGCCAAAATGCTGCAATAATGTGTCAATATATTTCGTTTGACACAAAGCCATTCTACCATCAACTTGCATAAATTGAATGCCCAAATAGTGATGCAAATGCCCCAAATCAGACATCTCAAATGAGGCATGCAAATTAGCCTTAAAATCAGCAATATGCTTCTCAATAGGACCAGTGAGCAGCATGTCATCAACATAGACAACAATGATCAGAAGCACATCATTAGCTCGCTTAACATATAAGGTGCTTTCAGTTGGACTATTCTCAAAACCATGTGCAATCAGATAGGCATGTATCTTCTCATACCAAGCACATGGTGCTTGCTTTAAACCATATAATGCCTTATTTAACTTGCACACCTGGTTTTCATGTCCTTTCTACACAAAGCCACGGGGCTAAAAAACATACACTTCTTCATGCAAGTCACCATTCAGAAATGCATTTTTAATGTCCAACTGATGTACATTCCAACCATGATGAGTTGCAAGTGCACAGATTCTCCGAACAGTAGTCATACGGCATGTAGGTGCAAAGGTTTCATCAAAATCAATGCCTCTTTCCTGCGCATAACCCTTTGCAACAAGCCTAGCCTTATACCTGTCAACTGTACCATCAGGTTTACGCTTCAGCTTGTATACCCACTTAGTGCCAATGGCCTTCTTGCCTGGAGGCAAGTCACATAAAGACCAAGTACCATTCTTCATTATTGCATCATATTCAAATTGCATAGCAGTCATCCAATTTTCTGAATTTTGTGCTTCATCAAACGAAACGGGCTGAGTCTAATCACAGAGACTAGATGCAGCCATAGCATAACAATCTGATGCAAAAGAGGCACTATGAGAGCCTGATCGAGTACGATATGACAGAGGTGCATCTAATTTGCTGTCACGCAAGGTCTACACCAACCATTTTGGCATAGTTCTTGCCTGCTGAATATCAGCTCTCTCATCAATAAGTGCATCCTGTAAATCTGCATCTGAAATGGAATGATCTACATCATCACGTGAAAGTTGCAAAGGCTAAGAAGTTGCCTCATTAGGACCAGAACTAGACTGTCCACTTGTAAAAAGAGGAAGCAAAGTATCATACATGTCTTTGGAGCTAATAGATGTCTCCTTGGTACATGAAAGCAATGGCTGAATAGCATCTTCCACAAAAACAACATCAAGGCTAACCAGAATGCGTTTAGTCTATGGATGCATTTTACTTCTTTATCATCCAATTTTCTGCGATGTTGTTCGGGCACTAATGCATATGCCAAACAACCAAAAACACGCAAATGAGCAACATATGGCTTGCGGTCATGCCAAGCCTCATATGGATTGATAGACTACATCGCTTTAGTGGGACACCTGTTAAGTACATATGCTGCACACATGACAGCCTCAAGCCAGAAACTATGTGGTAAAACCTGACTCTTGACCATACACCTCGCCATCTCCATGAATGACCTGTTCTTTCGTTCAGCAACTCCATTCCGTTGAGGTGTATACGGCACTATACACTGGTGTTTTATCCCACATTCAGCCAGAAATGCATTCAAATCAGAAGACATATATTCCCCCCTCGATCAAAATGGCGGGTGCCCATTTTACATGCTGACAGATTTTCAGCCAAAACCAAAAACTGTTTAAAGCACATGAACACTTCGGACTTTGCCTTCAATGGATATACCCATGCATGCGTGGAAAAATCATCGATGAAAGTCACGAAGTAAAGATAATTTCCAAAAGAAGGTGTCTGCATAGGACCACAGACATCACTATGTACAAGCTCAATTTCTGAGTAGCCCGAACTGAACCATCTTTTGGAAAGGATGAACGTTGCATTTTGCCCAAAATACAGCCTTCACAAACATATTTTCTAGGTGCCTCAAGTTTGGGCAAAGAGGACACCATTTCAGATTTCTATAGGCATAGCAAACTAGCAAAATTCGGATGACCAAAGCGTGCATGCTAAAGCTTTGCATCTGACATAGCCTGAGAATCATGTACTGCACATGTCGAATCATTTACAAATCTTTCATAGTCTATGAGCTTATACAGCCCACGACATAAAATGCCAGAAGCAATAATCACATCGCCATGTGATACATCATGAACTGTACACTTGTCATCAACAAATTTCACAGCCAAGCCAATCTTGGCTAATGCGGAAACTGATAATAGATTTTTCTTAATCCTTGGCACAAACAAAGCATCTGACAAGGTGAAAGAACTACCATCAACAATAGTCAAAATGTTCTTAGCAACTCCCATAACAGGATAAGAGGAGTTGTTGGCACATGTAACAATATTCCCTGTAGGGGCACGCTCAAGTGAAGAGAAGAAACTGTGCTGCAAGGTAATATGTTTGGTCGCCCCACTGTCAAAGTACCAAACATCTGAGTCTATTGCCGACATGCACTGCTCATGAGAAGATGGGTCAAAACTGCAAACAGTAGTAAATGCCCATTCTTCTTCCTGCATAAGATTAGCAGACTCTGTTTTTGGAGTAGAATCCTCTGCAACAACCATTCCTACCTCTTTATTTTTGCCTCTTTTGCAGCCAGTTTAGGATAGTTCTTTATGATATGATCATTTCCTTTACAGTACTTGCAAAACAATTTCTGCTTTTCTGATTTCTTTTCATCTTTATCTTCCCTCTTCAATTGTGCAGAATTAGCAGATTTCTGCTTACTAGTTGAAGAGCTCCATTTTCCTTTGCCCTTCTGACTAGCCAGGAAAGCTTGATCTGCCTGGACTGATCTTCCTGCAACAGAACAGAGACTAACTCCTCAAATGACAAGGCATTTGGATTGCCTTTCATCATCAACCGAAGAGTAAAAGCAAAACTCTGATATGAATCAGAAAGACCATTCAGAATGGTCTACACAAGTGAGCTATCTGATATAATCGCATCAGCAGAAATCAATTGTTCCTTCAAGTCTTTGATCTTTGTTAGGAAACTGTCCATAGAATCACCTTCATTCATGTGCTCACTCTCCAACTGTTTTCGGAGGTAAGCAACATGAGCCTCATTCCTAGCTTGCTACAATGTGGTAAGTGTATCCCAAGCATCCTTATCTGTTTTGCAAGATCAAATGTGAGGAATAATGGCACGTTTGACAGACAAAGCTATCAATGCATGTGCCTCGACATCTCTGCCATCCCAACAAATCTACTCTGCAGTAGGTGGAGTAGAAACCGCAGCATGAATAGGAATATGAAGAATATCATCATCTTCGACACACTCTGCATCACCTTCAGTACCTATAGTTGTAACAGTTGCAGGTGTGATAGGACGTTTTTCAACACCCTGCACAATGTTTCACAATCCTTTTGCAACCAACACATGTTGCATCATATAAGCCCACAATGGGTAGTTGGTACCATCCAACTTATCCTCAACAGCCAACATACAAAATACATCATTGCTTTCAGCCATGACCGGTGACTAAAATACCTTGATGCAGAAAATTAATTGTAACTCAAAAAGTTGAACAAAACTTCCCAGACGAATTCTGCTAGACCTGTAGCAGACTTCGAGACGCTTATACTAACAAACCAAAACTGGTAGATATCTTTGGCACAAAAAGACAAAATAGCCTGCACAAGCATTGTGATAGTGTGTTCGAAGGCCAAAACGAGCTCAGATCACGATTTCGGCACCAGAAAGCGGAGCAGTTTTGATCTCGAAAACACATTGAGTATGCTCACCAAAATTTGTACGATTCTGAGACTACAACCGGAGGAGTGTCGACGACGCCCTAGATGAAGCGATGACCTGCTCTGATACCAATTGTTGGAGTTAGAAGTCTGCAGAAGCACGCAAACAACACAAGGAATAAGAAGAAGCTTGGAGCACAACATACAATACTGAATGTATTACTAGAGAATGTACAAAGATAAGTAGCCCATTAGGGCAATAGGCATATATACAAGCCGGGGAAAAAAACCTCCTAAAGAGGGAAAAAAGTGCCCCGGTGTTCCCTAGAGTGTTCACACACATCACTACCTAAATATATCAACACAATGCTCACACATTGCACATTCACATATATATCCACATAAACATATACACATCCACATTCATATACATAAATGCACACACAAACCACATAAAAACATACATTAAAACATACATACAAACACAAACATTTACCAAATTGAGAGATACCTTCCAGATATACATTTACCCATATACATGCACACATAAAACTTCATATACCCATAATCCCATTCACAAAAACATATACATACCCAAACATACATAAACACAGACAAATCACATAGGGTTTCTCACACAAACAAAAAACATATGAAAACACAAGTACGCGCACACATAGATAACCAGCTAATTTGTTTCTTGTTTTTTCATTTCTTCACGTACAAAGCAGTGAACATCATTACCAACATCATTTCAGAGTTCAATTCAGAGAATAGGATAAAAGAAAACGGATTTTTTATTTTCCATGGAATTCCTTTTGCAAGGAGATTTCTTCTCGATATTCACCACCACTAAACTTGCACATCATCCTTGATGGGCCAACTACAAATCAATATTTAATTTTTATCATTTTATAAATATTTTCTTGAAAAACTAAATATGTTTTCTTATGCAAATGCAGGTTCATAGAAAGAAAAGAAGATTTTAATTTACTTAAGCTATGGTCAAAAACCTTTTCAGTTAGCATACAACTGTAAAAAATAAATTAGAAAACACTCATAAGAATCACTAAGACATTCTAGAAAGAATCATTCCTATCTACTATTTTCAAAGTTAGATATTATCTATATAAATACTCATATGCTTAATTCTTACACACCTCTTAGGAAATAACATTAACTTCCCCATTGCATAGATCCACCTTATATAGCCTGCATATAACTTCTTAGAAGCGATTTTGGACCACGTTAAGTCATGAATATTGTTTTTATTCTTTTTCTTTTCTTTTCTTCATCTTTGTCTTCACTTCACAGCAATTGTTGTTGTACTATATCTTTATCTATTCTCTACTTTTGTTTTTTTTAGATGGAAGACAACATAAGCTTCCTAGTTAATAATATGGAACCTTCACAATTTTTTTGTTTAAAGGGAAATGCCTAACCCCTAATTAGAAATGAGGATCTAGAGACATGCACTAGCATGAACTAGGATTTTCACTATCTAAGTGTTTCATATACTCCACATAGCCTATCCGTATAAAAAAATACATTTCTTCTACTAAGAGCTTCAAGTCGAATTGCCCTATCTAGGTTTTTTTTGACGGCTATAAGGCATGTAAACCTAGTCTCTCTAGTGTACACATTCATACTAGTGTTTCCAATCGTATCTTTTGTAATAAAAAATTTTCCTTTAACTATCGGAACTTTCATGCGATGCAATGAATGATATGCACAAAACAAAAATAGAACAATAAAAAATAAAGAGTATAAAATAAAACACATTCATTTGACATTAAGCACTATAATCTATCAATCCATATGACACATGGCATGGTCACAAGTCATTTGTCACTTATCTGCGTGTCTTTGGTTGTTTTGCATATGCATTAGTGCATGAACAACAATGTAGGAAATACGATGATAAAGCAATCAAATGTATTTTTGTTGGCTACAGTTATGAAAGCAAAGGCTATCATCTGTATCATCCACAGACTAAATGTATTTTGGCTAGTCGTGATGCTTTTTTTATGGAAGATGCAATTCATCCATTACTTTCATGTACTAAGGAGACACCAATCAGCTCCAAATATGTGTGTGACACTTGCTTTCCTCTTTTTATAGGTGGAAAATCAAGTGCTAATCCAAATGAGGCAATTTCTCAACCTTTACAAATTCGACATGATGATGCAGATCATCCCATTTTCGATGTAGATTTACATGATGCACTTGTTTATGAGAGTGCTGATATAGAGGAGGCAAAAATTATGCCGAAATGGCTGGTGTAGACTTTGCAAGATAGCAAATTAGATGCACCTCTATCATATCGTACTCGTTTAGGATCTCATAGTGCTTCTTTTGTATCAGATTTCTATACAACGACTGCCTCTAGTCTTTGTGATGAGAATGAGCTTATTTTTTTTTATGAAGCACAAAATTAAAAAATTGGATGGTTGCTATACAATCAGAATATGATGCTATTATGAAGATTGGTACTTGGTCTTTATGTGATTTGCATCCAGGCAAATAGGCGATTGACACTAAATGGGTATACAAGCTGAAGCATAAATGTGGTGGAATATTTGATAGGTATAAAGCTAGGCTTGTTGCAAAAGGTTATGCCACAAGAGAGAGGCATTGATTTTGATGTGACCTTTGCACCCACATGCCAAATGACCACCGTTCATAGCATCTGTGCACTTGCAGCTTATCATGGTTGGAATGTACATTAGTTGGACATTAAAACTACATTTTTGAATGATGACTTACATGAAGAAGTGTATGTATTTCAACCCCATGGCTTTGTGCAGAAAGGGCAGGAAAAAAAAGTGTGTAAGTTGAAAAAGGCATTATATGGTTTGAACCAAGCACCATATGTTTGGTATGAAAAGATACATGCCTACTTGATTATACATGGTTTTGAGAATAGTCTAATTGAAAGCACCTTGTATGTTTAGCATGCAGATGATGTACTTCTAATCATTTTTATGTATGTTGACATGCTACTCATTGGTCCTAATGATAAATATATTCCTAAATTTAAGGCTAATTTGCATGGGCCTTTTGAGATGTTAGATTTGGGGCATTTGCATCATTATTTGGGCATTTATTTTATGCAAGTTGATGGGGGAATAGTGTTGCATCAAACAAAATGTATTGACACATTATTGCAATGTTTTGGCCTTGAAGATTGCAAATCTATTGCCACTCCTATAGAAATAGGTCTTTGTTTGAGTCTTCATGATGCTAGAGATGCATTTGATTGTGCTCTCCATCAACAAGATATTGGATGCTTGCTTTACTTATGCATAACTCATCCTGATATTCAATTTATTGTCTCTCAGATGAGCAAGTTTTGCATTGCCTAGGTGTCAGGCATTGGCAGATGGTTAAGCACATCTTTTGCTACTTGAGCATACCCATCCACTTGGGTTGTTTTATCCCAAGGGGGGATCATTACTCCCGTATTTACATGCTTTTTTTGACTTAGAATGGGGTCGTTTCTATGACTCTCGTGCATCTACTAGTGGTTTTTGCTTCATGTTTGGTAGCTCATGCATATCTTGGTTGAGCAAGAAGCTACCTACTGTGGCCACTTCTAGTTGTGAGTCTTAGTACAAGGTAGCTTTCACAATGAATGTTGAGTTTGTGTGGCTCATATGCCTTTTGGATAATTTTGGTGTTGGCCAGTCTTCTACCACCGCCATCTTCATTGACAATCAGAGAGAAGAACCTTGTGTTTCATGCTCGCACAAAGCACATTGAGGTGCATTATCATTATGTTAGGGAGAGGTTCTCTGCTGTAGAGATCAGTTTGGCATATGTGCCCACACAGGATAACACTGTAGAACTTTTCACAAAGGCTCTGCCTAGGGAGAATTTTGAAGTTTTTTGCAAAGATTTGGGTTTACTTCCTTTTGTGGATTGATCTCTGTCCACATAGCTTGACACTTCCTTATACATGAGTGCAAGTTGCTTGTTCACCCCGTCACTCCCAAGGGGGATTTGTTGATATATTTCGGTAGTGATTTGTGTGAATACGCTTAGGACTGTCGGGGTATTTTTTCCCTCTTTAGGAGGGTTTTTTTCCTTGGCTTGTATATACACCTACAACCCTTAAAGAGTGACTTATCTTTGTACATTCACTTGGTAATTTATTTAGTGTGTGTTGTGCTTCAAGATTCTTCTTCTTCCTTGTGCTATTTGCATGCTTGCACATACCTTGAACTCCAATAACATCCATGTGGACACTATTGTATCAGTATGGATATCAAGATGTGTCCTAACTACATTTTGGGGCCCTTGAAGTAGACCCAAAATGGACCTAAGTTGATAATGAACCCCTTCAAAAGATTGAAGAAGCTTTGCAACCTCTAAATGGACCATGGAAAAGTGTTGAGGGCCCTACTCTAATAACAATAATTTATCAATTCGAAACTATATGAATTCTAGCATGTGCATGTTAATAAGAAAGATATCAAAATCCAATGTGTGATATTCTTAAAAATATTGGAGCATCACTCACTAATTGAGCATGAAGATATGAAGTATACGAAGAGAATTGATGAAGACATAAGTGAAGAAAGGAAGAGCCAAAAGACTATGAAGCTTGAACATACAAAATTTACACATGCAACACACAATTATAATTTCAATCCAGAATAGTTATAGAAGGTTCAAAGTTAAGAGTTTGAGCACTAAAGGCATGAAATCAGAATGTATATATGTTAATTAAAAATCCTAAATTTGTAGAGATGAGATCTATTCACTCCAATGTAAGTCCTAAACTTGTGTATAGGTAGTCGGGGATTCAAGATGAGAGGTTGTGAAGAAAACTCCTTCACTGTTAGCGAAGTTTTGTGGTTATGAGCAAAAAGAAGCCAAACCACTTTATACACGCCTTCCCTAAGAATGAATCAATATTTATGTAGAAGGAATTGATTCAATTCTTAATTTGTGATGAGGTCTATTTTGTTTCATAATTATCTATACTATAGTTGATAGTTATGAGCAATAGGTGTAATTCTATATGAAATTCTTAGAGTCAAATCACAAATTATTGTGTAAATTTTTGGATGAATGATAGCTCATTTGAAATCTAGGATTCTCAGCTACATTTTGTCAAAAGATATTTTCAAAATAGGACACAATATCAAAGAACCAAGCTTAAGAATAGATACATGTCAGATCAAAGGAAACTAAAGGCATTGTTAGACATAACCTAACTACTGAGTAGAAATGAAGACGTTTATGAGGTAAAGATTCAATATATTATTTGGAACCACTTATTTACTTTATGAGTCAATTTTTATTAGTCATTGTGCAAAATAATCATGAGGATTTGTAACTAATCTGAGAGAAGATTGAAGTAAATAAAAAGGTACATATTCAGAGAGAGAGTAAGTGATCACATTTCTTACATAAAGGGATAAAGATTTTAGAGTTTGAATTATTGTTGAACTAATGATGCTTATATACAACTTCTTGTATTAGATTGGTTCTTATGGTGTTTCATACATCAACAAGTGGCATCAGAGCATAAAGGTCCTAAAAGTTATAGAAGGAGTTGCAAACATACAAAGTCATGGAAGTTCTCATTGAGAAACTAAAGTTTGAAGTGTTTGACATCAAAAACATTAAAAGATCACTCTGAAATCATTCTTGAGTACAAATCTCTACAAAAGTTAACATCCTATAAACCTTAAACACATAGGTTGTAGTAGAAGGAAGAAGAGCTTGGCAGATCACATATTCATTGATAAATTGGACATAGATAACTATCTTGCTTGGCTAATGAGAATGAGGCCTTACTTATGAGTAAGGATCTCATGGTCTATATAACAAGTGAGGAAGAAAATCATGTGTTTGAAGATGCTAGTCAACCTAAAAGAGAAGAACTAGAAGCTTTAAAGTTATGCCATAAAAAAGATGCAAGTACAAGGGCATGGATCTACAACAAAATTAGAGATCATTTATTGCCACACATCAAAGGCTTGGAAACAATAGAAAAAGTATGGAGTGCATTGGAAGAACACTTCCAAAACACTACTAAAGTTAGGAAAGACATCTTATGGTCAGAGTTTACAACATTAAAAAAGAAGTAGAGTCAAAGCATTATTGATTAGGTCACTAAGATGAAAGACTTGGTAGGTAGCCTTGGATCTATAGATGAAGACATTGAGGATCATAGATTGATTTCACAATTACTTATAAGTTTGAGAGGATCTGGAAGGTGGAAACCTTTTGTCTTATCAACTGAACTTTCATTAAATCATTTCGTACCAAATCTAAATCAATTGCTCGGATTGATGCTCACATTTGATAAAGAATTGAAGTCAAATGGAGATAAAGGACAAAGTTATTTTACGCATGCAAAAGAATAAAAAGAAAGGAGATAAAGGTATAGCAAAGGAGGAAGAAGAATCAAATTCTCAGGCCAATTATGTCAAAGGAAGAGGCAATGGCAAAAGTAAAGGTAGAGGTAATTAGAGTAATAACAAAAAGACATGTTGGATATGTGGCTTGAGCAATCATTTGGCATATGATTGTTGGCACAATCAAAAAAGTTCAAACCAAAATTAGAGTAACAATACTAGAGGTAGAGGCGAAAGGTATCAAAATCATTTTCAGAGAGGAAGACAAAGTCAAAGAGGAGGCTATGGTAGAGGTGGAGGAAGAGATTGGGGACATAAACAATCCTACAACACTACCTACTACAAACATGCCAATCATTTTATGCAACATTGATGAAGAACTCGATTAACACATCAAATAAAGAAGACCTCAAGGTATTTTACATTGACTCTAGTAGTCTTAATCATTTATCAAGAAATATAGAATCAATGTCAGAATTAGAAGAAGGCATCCCTAGTCATACAATTCAAATAGGTGATAATACAAGACACAATGCACATTCAATTGGAAAAGTAAAATGCAGGATGGGAGTAGACCTACTCTCAAATTTTTTGCATGTTCCCACAATACCTAAGCACCTTATTAGTGTGGGACAAATAATTGAAAAAGGTTTTCAAGTCATTTACAAATTAAGGAGTTTTTGTGGAAGATCCAAACAAAGGATACAATCAAATTGTTTATGGTAAGAAGGAAGGTAGACTCTTCACTTTGAAAGTAGGGAACATTGGTCAAGCCTTGCTCACACATGGTGAAGAGGTGATTATAGAATTGGACCTCTGGCATAAGAGGTTAGGAAATCTCAATGAAGAGGAATCAAATCTATGGTAGCAAGTCAATCTATAATAGGTCTACCTAATGTGGATAAAGCCGCCGGGGCCATTCTTTGAGAGCTTGCACAGCAAATGCACCGCGACGATGAAATACAAGCGGGTGCTTTTGGATGAAGTCCCACTTGATGTAACGAGCGTGGCGGGCGCAGGGAGACACACAGAACTTCAATGGAGATGCTTGTCCGCACCACCTTGGCTGCTCACTTAGCACAACATTCCCTACAGCTCGACCTCTGTCTTCCTCCCCCGAATGCCTTCCTCGAACTCCCCGACCACTCAGAGCTCTCCCTCTTGCAAGGTAGAGACTGGAGACCCCCCATAACTGCCTCCTTCGGCTCCCGATGTCTGCACCTTTAGAAGAGGATCAGCGGCCCCCTTCTAGAGTCCCCCCAAAACCACAGAAAAAAGCCTTCCTTATCGGTTCGTGAAAAAAACGAGAGAGAGAGAGAGAGAGAGTTACTAATTCAGGCAGTTTAACAGAACAAAGAAGGGAGAAAATCCCAACATTCTGATGCAGATTACATTGCAGCTCCGGCTAATGAAGTGGGCAATAGAACAGGAGATGGGTAGCAGGATGATAATCGTATTATGAAATAGAGTCAATACCCGAACCACAGTACAAACGATGTTATGCCTGCAAATACATTGTTGATAAAGCTCATTGGATGTAGAGATTTAATCCACGTACTTTCACAGCTGTTACGCACACTGATGGCTTCAGGAGATATTCGGTAAAGCGAATTTGTATGCATAGGACATTCTCAATCTTTAATGCCACTCTATTGAAACCTTGGCAAAAGAAAAGCCATGGTGCGTTCTTGACTCTATTGCATCCTTGATCACCCAGCTTCCCTGCAGAAGACTTGAAAAGGTACATATTACCCTTGGACGCAATTGGTTGCATGGTTACATTCCGTGTAATGGTTGCATGTACATATATATATGTATGACATGTATAATAGATGGCTTTATTCTTAGCAAGATCTGTGCAAATTCACATGATAAGAGATAAAACCTTCCATACACCACCATTTCGAAACTCAAAGCTTGGAGTGAGGACCCAAAACCCTATAGCAGATTCCTGGCTAATCCAACCATGGGGCATACTTATTTTATTCTCACGGGAGTACTGATACTTGTCATCCACCTCCCCTGTCAAAATGGGATTCTCAGGGTTCAAAAGTAGAACAGCTTCAGGATAACAAAGTTGTTGACAACGGTCTGGAAGCCTGTCATCTGGAGATGGCATTACTCTCTGCTTACTATTGTCCAATGCCATGTAATGGAACCTCTACTGCTCTTGATCCTTGTGTCCACATTTGAGTAGATCTTATCATCACCGGCCATCTATTCTCATTGCAGAACACCTATGTTCAAACAAATATTCACTAAAATGGGGCGTGTTAGTGCATAAAAATCAACCAGTTCATGAGCTAACATACTCCCCTCTTCTTATTTGCGAAGTCGTCCTCGACGAGCCAAATTGTTCCTGCGCTCAAATCATCCAACATGTGCTGATCACTCAATCAAATACAAATCTTTACCTTACATGACCATACTCTTCTTCCTCAATGTAGCACCTGCGATCACCCTCGTACAATCATCGGTCAATACCAAAATCCAATCATTTCACTTACCATCCTTGTCCATCTTCTCGCATCTTCATCGCCATGTCCACCTGTCTACAAACTTCATCAAACATTAGAATCTTTTTTCATCAAATCACAATATGTACAACCAAAATGAAAAGACAATCATATGCTTCATCCGCATCACACATATATACTCAGCACACACATCATGATCCTGCATCACTCATGCATTCTCGTCACGCACAACATACATACATGCAAACAGAAGACATATCCCCATTCGCTCTCGTCACTCTTCTCGACTACTCATTCAACATGTCACACATCTTTATTCCACATATCAACACATTTTCTACACACCGCTTATATATGTAAGCAAATACCATCCTTGAATTTCATTTTTCCTACCTTCGAGGCTATACCGCCACCTTCCCCCAATTCTTCTTCCGTTTCCAATCGAGTCCTCCTGTTTAAATTTTTTATGCCTCTTCAACCTAGGGTTTCCTATTCCCACTTGCCTTCCTGTCTATCTCTCTATTTTTCTTGCTCGTCGGCTAGATCATATGCTAGGTCACCACCACCTCTCCTAAATTGATGGACACACGACAAAGACCACTCAAGCCTAACACGAGCTCACTCTAACAAGATCACTCATCGTCAACGCGATTCCGAACTTCACAAGTCATTGCACCACCTAAGAGCCAAACTGAACACTTCCGGAAGGTTTGCAGACAAACGATGCAACTAGCACGATTGGATTCCTCAAGTCCAAGCTTTCCATAGACACATCGCAACCAAAACCCTAGCCGAGCTTAAGCTTCAATTTGACATGTTTCATCGGGAGTCCACACATAACCCAAATCCCCACAACACAAACACAGATATTCCCATCCGAGCATCATGCTCTCTCACCTCTCTTATGCCCCCCCTCGAGCAAGGAATTCTTCTCATTCATTTTTTCCACATTTTTTTTTTCATCATTTTTTTCACATATTTACTCACACTTGCCGGCCTACGCTGAAGCTGGATGCGACTCGTGGACTCGACCACCCGATCGAGTTTGTTCCACCCATCTACCAACCCAACGCAGCGCGCGACACACACACAACTAGCCCTATGCGAAACCGACATCGGTTCGTGGCTTTGACCACCCGGCCAAAGTGGGTCCACCCACCTATCGGCACACATAGGCGCGTAGCCACACGCACACATACACAAACATATATTTTTTCATTTATTTTTTTTTTTATTCCCGCATCTCAAGAATTAGGAGACAAAAGAAAGGACTTTTTCCCAACCCAACCAATCATGACACACACACACATATATCCCCTGTGGACATCCCAATAAGACACATCTCCTCTCTGCTGCTACTCAAGCCAAAATCCAGCCACTAATGCCATGGTCAACTTTTTCTCTCGAGACCCGCACATACTAACCACCTTGTCTACCTGAAACCTCAGAAAATGTCACTTTAGTTCCTAAGTGTACAACAAACTTGGTCCATCCGTCCTCACATCTCTGACTCGCAATCCGCAAAGCAAACCCTAATCAGACTCAACCCATCCTCACCAACATCCATTGCCTCGTCTATTTTTTCATCTCCAACCTCTGCCTCGCAGAGATTCCACATGATTTGACAGCTTGCTGATATTGTCCTCTAGCCAGGCGATACGGTCTGGAAGGCCACCATTCATTACTACACCTCTTAATGCCTCGAGCTTCAAAGCTAAATCCCTTATCCCTTCTTCTTTTCGCTCATCACTGCCTTGGAGTCGAAAAATCTCATCATCCACTTGATGGAACCGAACCCACATTTTCTTCTTCTCGTCTTCTAAATGGCTCATCTTTCTTTCTATTTCCAAAGGAACCTCCTCGCTCCTCCCGACTTGGCCAGACAACTTTTCAACCTCTTCTCGAATCGACCTCTCCTCCCAGATTCTACTCATATTTTCTACTTCCAGATCATCCACTTTTTTCGACAACTCCTTCGCCTTTTCTAACTCCACGCCTATCACCTCTAACTGGTCCAACATCCCTTTTAGCTCTTCCTCTATTCTACCTACTTTCGGATCTTCTGCTTGTTCTCGGGTCTCATCGTCTTTCCGATTCATCCACCTACCGAGCTTGCTACTCAGCTTTGCATTCTCTTTTTCTACACGTCTCATTTTCTCATCACTCTCCGCTTGGGCACTTTTCATTCTTTCTAACTCCAGGTGGAACTCGTCACATGCCTTACCCGCTTGATCACTATATCGACGGATTATGCTTTGTACCTTCTCAATTTCATGCTCCATTCCTTCGACTCTCCTCATCAGGTCATCCTCGTCTCTTGAGAGCTCTTCTTCGATCGCAACTCCAAAGCAGTCGGCTACCATCAAGCCGGATCTCAAGTCCCAAACCACGTTTTCACTCTCGGGCTTCACAAGATCTTGCCTCCAGCTTTTGTTTACTCTTTTCCACTCCTTGTTTTCATTTTTCAACATTCGTACTCGCTTTTCCCAAGTTTCTAGGACCTCGGCCATTTTCTCTTGATTTTCCTCTAATTTCGCTATTTTGATCCTCTCGTTATCTCGCTCCACGCGAAGCAAATTGACTTGACATTCCAAGCTCTTTACGAGGTCCATCAAGGCTTGATTCTCGGATTCCCTATCTATGTCCCCATTCACTCTTGCGGTCTCCATCGACGTGGCAGCTCCACTCATGTCAACTTCCACATACAAAGAGGATAAACACCTATCCGATTGATTTGTTGCGACCTTTATGCCAGTCACCTCTTTTGAGCCACACACGTGCTCGCATAGTCTCTTTTTCCCGCAGTCCTCACATGTGGGAACAAAATCCAACGGGGTGCATACACGAGGGCAATATTTGGCTATATGCCCAATCTGCTCGCAACATTAGCATCTCACATAATTTGATATCGGGCCAAATCGCCACCCTCGGTTCACATGATGTCTCATGGTCGGACGAGAACATATCCATCTATTTTGTCCAAAATTCCCTTGCCTTATATTCGCTTTCTCAAAACTAGAGGCTTGTCTTTGTTGGGCCATTTCTCTAATGAAGGTCAGAGCAAATTTGGGATCGACTTGGCTGTGCCACACGATTGGGGCACCAAGCGAACTCGTAGCACTCTCGATGAGATGTGCTAAGCCAATTCCCGGCAAACGCACCAAAATGAACAGGCTCTTAAGCCCAAGGGAAAGATGCAAGTATTTGCCTATATGTAGGGATAGTTTACTCAATTTACTTTCTCTCGCTTTGCGTCCCTGATTTGCACTTGATTGTGGTTGCTGAGAAGAAGTGAATACACACTCTAATGCACATGAATGTAAAGATTCAATCTCCAATGATGCTTCTCATGATTCCCCTTCACTCTGTCCGTACTCACACATGCTCGTCACGCACACCCATTTTCATGCACTTTCCCTCGTGCTCTTTCACTTACACCCCCACTCTTTTTCACACATACTTTTACACATACATCTTCATATGTGTGTTCACACACACACATTCATATAAGCCTCACACACACCTCTAATTTTTTGGACTTCCCTTTTTTTTTTCTCACCCTCTCTTGCACTCGCACACTCACACACTCCCCTTTTTACTAACTCCATTTCACTTTCACACACATTTTTACTTTTGTACTTGCTCAACATCTACATTCCCACCTACACTCTTGTTCACATTAGCATACATGTATTTACATACACACGCCCACACACCTCACATACATCTTTGTCAATTGTCTTGAAGTGAACTTATCATTCTAATTCTAATTAGCATCAGCGTTTACAATAGTTGCCCCTCATGTGGTTGATTTCTACGAAAACACAAATGCTGATCACGTGCAAAATGAAGAGATATTACTGTGATAAAGTTTAGCTCATGATTATAGAGGTGTAAAGTTTAAATACAGCATCACTGCACATCAAAAGAGCGCTCAACATGAGAATACGAACTACCAAAGATTTCTCCATCACAACTCCTTGTAATGCATTTTTAAGTTACTAAACGCGTAGTTTCCACGCATTAACTATAGCAGCCAACCTCAACCGACCAGAATATACAACTCACAGTACATAAGAAGGCTGGCCTGTGTAATGACAATAAAAACTTTCACTGCGCCATCAAGGAGAATAGGAAAATACCAGCATATTTTTCCAATCGGTTGGTGACACTAAATTCAGCAAGATTGAATCCAGCCATAGTTGCATCAGCTGATCTCCATCACCAAGCCACAAATATCCTCTTGTCAACTGCATTCCTCCATTGACATGGCTTCATCATCCCAACTACAAAGAGCAATGTTCTCCTCGGATTCCGTCCTTCCTTTCTCAGCAATTCCGACCTACGAGCTATCTCCGAAAAGGGCAGCAGTCCCACTGTTGGGATCTACAGCTCCCTATGTCCATGCATCTCGATGATTTTCTCGAAGAACATACCTATCTGGCTCCTCTCCTGAAGGGAAGTCATGGCCGGGGCCATTCTTTGAGAGCTTGCACAGCAAATGCACCGCGACGATGAAATACAAGCGGGTGCTTTTGGATGAAGTCCCACTTGATGTAACGAGCGTGGCGGGCGCAGGGAGACACACAGAACTTCAATGGAGATGCTTGTCCGCACCACCTTGGCTGCTCACTTAGCACAACATTCCCTACAGCTCGACCTCTGTCTTCCTCCCCCGAATGCCTTCCTCGAACTCCCCGACCACTCAGAGCTCTCCCTCTTGCAAGGTAGAGACTGGAGACCCCCCATAACTGCCTCCTTCGGCTCCCGATGTCTGCACCTTTAGAAGAGGATCAGCGGCCCCCTTCTAGAGTCCCCCCAAAACCACAGAAAAAAGCCTTCCTTATCGGTTCGTGAAAAAAACGAGAGAGAGAGAGAGAGTTACTAATTCGGGCAGTTTAACAGAACAAAGAAGGGAGAAAATCCCAACATTCTGATGCAGATTACATTGCAGCTCCGGCTAATGAAGTGGGCAATAGAACAGGAGATGGGTAGCAGGATGATAATCGTATTATGAAATAGAGTCAATACCCGAACCACAGTACAAATGATGTTATGCCTGCAAATACATTGCTGATAAAGCTCATTGGATGTAGAGATTTAATCCACGTACTTTCACAGCTGTTACGCACACTGATGGCTTCAGGAGATATTCGGTAAAGCGAATTTGTATGCATAGGACATTCTCAATCTTTAATGCCACTCTATTGAAACCTTGGCAAAAGAAAAGCCATGGTGCGTTCTTGACTCTATTGCATCCTTGATCACCCAGCTTCCCTGCAGAAGACTTGAAAAGGTACATATTACCCTTGGACGCAATTGGTTGCATGGTTACATTCCGTGTAATGGTTGCATGTACATATATATATGTATGACATGTATAATAGATGGCTTTATTCTTAGCAAGATCTGTGCAGATTCACATGATAAGAGATAAAACCTTCCATACACCACCATTTCGAAACTCAAAGCTTGGAGTGAGGATCCAAAACCCTATAGCAGATTCTTGGCTAATCCAACCATGGGGCATACTTATTTTATTCTCACGGGAGTACTGATACTTGTCATCCACCTCCCCTGTCAAAATGGGATTCTCAGGGTTCAAAAGTAGAACAGCTTCAGGATAACAAAGTTGTTGGCAACGGTCTGGAAGCATGTCATCTGGAGATGGCATTACTCTCTGCTTACTATTGTCCAATGCCATGTAATGGAACCTCTACTGCTCTTGATCCTTGTGTCCACATTTGAGTAGATCTTATCATCACCGGCCATCTATTCTCATTGCAGAACACCTATGTTCAAACAAATATTCACTAAAATGGGGCGTGTTAGTGCATAAAAATCAACCAGTTCATGAGCTAACAAGCTCTCAACAGTCTCAAACTGAATCAAGTGCATTGGATGATGGGGGTGTAGACATAGATCAAGAAAGTTGTGAATTGAGTTGAAAATCCAAATATTTTTAATGCTTATATAAATACTCCTAAGTATTTTTCTTAACGAAAACATGTTCTATAGCAATTTTGAATCACTATCTGATATCCACCATTGAAAACATGTTCAATGTTTCGTTTTTGTATAAGCTTTTTTATCACTTTTATATTTTTTATGTAGATTTTGAACATTTCAATATTAAATTGAGTGAAATTTTGGCAACATTTTGAGCTCTTTTTTTTTAGGAAATGTCAAAAAATCACATGTTTTCACTTGATTTTTGAAATATGTGTATACCGGTATAAAGGCTATTCAAACATAAGATGCAATTTGCTTGATTCTCGACATGGGTGTTCTCTTTTTATGACATAGGTCTCGTTTGTTACGACTCGTTGTTGGAAGAATCTGGTAGTATAAAGACTCTAGATTATGAAAGAGTTTCTTCTTCTTCTTCACTAACTTCCTGTTGAGTAGAAATTGGGGCAAAAGGTCTTTTGGAAGATAAAGCAACATCCTCTCCTATTTGTCTTGACCTTGGGTACTTTCCATTGACAATATTCCACAAATCTTTAGATACTAACAAATGCATCATCATAAAACTCCACATTGGATAGTTAGAAATTCCTTTAAGCTTATCTTCATTTTCAAGTCTATAATCAATCATCTTATTAAGGTTGTATATCAATTATGCTCTAATACCAAATGTTCTAAGTGAGGCGAGCCCTAATAATAATTTTCACAGATTTATAGGATCTTCCAACACATGAACCTTAGCATACATGCTCTGATACAAAATGTTGGAAGTGAGGTGGGCCCTAATAATAATTTTCAGAGATTTCTAGGATCTTCCAACACATGAATGAGAAATAGAGAGAGAGAGAGAGAATAAAAAAATTTCAAAGTGTAATAGTAAGCTCAATGCTTATCTACACCATCTAATATGAATGTCAAATCACAGTGTGTATAATGATACAAAACTGAATGTATGCTATACAAAACTTAATTTAGGCTGAATCTAGGGTTCTAGATACAAGAAATTATGCATAAAGTGCCTAAGAGGTATGAAGAGTGTGTGTATGTGCAATTGAATTGAAGAGTGTGTATGTACAATAAACCCTAATTTTGAAATTAGGGTTTCTAATGCCCTTAATTAGAAATTGACCTAAATAGAAAGCTAATATCCTCCTTGTGTTGAAATAGAAGTCAAAGCCTTGGAACAACAGCAATGAAAGAAGAAGAATTGAAATTGGAACTTGCTACTTATAAAACTCAGCAAAAGTTGATGGTTGGCTGCCGCAATCTCCTCCAAATATGCACCAAAAGTTGGGAGCACCTCCTCCAAGCAGTAGAGCACTCAATACTTTTTGAGCTGATTTTGGATGATCTTTGATGATACCAAGTGTGATCCTTAAGCCCTTCTTATATAGAATTAGGAAGTTTTTGCAACAAAAAAAAAATCTCTCAAAGCACAAAAAAACACTTTTGTTAATCTTAAAAAACGATCAACTTTTGGAGCATAAATCTTTAGTGATCTCCCAAAATAAACATAAGGATATAAAGAAATGTGCTTTCCTTGATGCTCATGAGATGAGGATTCATAATATGCTCATGAAATCAGGATTAGTGTTTTCTTACATTTTTGGATGTCTCATGAAATAATATTATATACCAAATGAATCTCCTCAAGTACTATCTGGTGAGCTAAAAAACATTTTTGACCTTCTGTGACCAAAATTTGGCTAAGTACCAAAAATTATGGTTGCTAGAAATTAGGGTTTTTATGCTATTTTGACATCATTTCCAACAATTATCAAGCTATTACCTATGGAAGAGCAGCCGAGATGGGATTCAACAGATGCACAAGCACTTTCTCTTATAGAATGAGTGTGAAGCATCATACTATACCTCAAATAATTTCATGTTGAACCTCTCCTCAAGCCTAGTTGGAGTTGGAGAATCTCTATCAAAGGTCCTGCAAGGAAATCTCTTTTTAGAGGGACTTTGGAAAACACATGCATAAGGGTCAGTGATATGATCAACTTCACAATATCAGTGTGGATATTTCTAGCAAAGAGATGGTAAACACCCTAATCAATTCACTTCCATCTACATATTTTTCTTTTGTTGCATCTTTTTCTCTTTCCACAAAAGGGAAACTACTTTTGAAGAGTTTCAGTTCTTATCAGATGAAAATCACTAGAAAAACATGGAAGAGAATGAATGATAAGGCTATGGTTTCTTCATCCAAAGGCAAGAAGAAGAAGAAGAATATTAAGAAGAGACAGAAACTAAATCACAAACGAAGGAATAAAGTGAGTCTTCAACTTCCAAATCTTCAATCACGTCTTCTTCAACCTCTACATCATCTACTTCATCAACACCTAAGGATCAACCTACTTCATCCTCATCTACTTCTATAACAAAGAGAAGAATTTTCCAATATTTCAAGAAGCCAAGATATCATATTTCATAATGTAAAAAGAGAATTTACAATGAAAAGAAAAGGACTTCAGGTAACAATGATGAGGAAAGTTCAAAAGGTAAATCTTCTTCTGAAGAGGATAATTTTGTACATGTTAGCATAGAAGTTAGCATAGAAGAAGTATTGTTTGATCAAGTAGCATTGCACACTATATCACAGAATCCTTGGTTCTTTCATTCTAGAGCTACTAATCATATGACAAGTTGTAAGAAGGTATTTTCATCACTTACAAATTCAATGGGTAGAAGAGTGACTATTGTAGATGGACATGGGATGGGAACATGGGCACCTTGAAGGTATATATGCCCCACTCAGAGTCAAAGGTTGGCTTGTCTTGGTCCTCCAGAGTGATAACTACTTGGCTACAACTTGAAAAACCATTAAAAGAATTGTACAGTTCCTTGTTGATGACTCTTTCTAGCATATGTTCGATAATGGGTAGCGGATAGCTATCCCCAATGGTGGTGGCAATGAATTGTTCAAGTTGATCCATACAATTTATCCTTCTTTTTAAGAACAACCATGATGGGGGATGCCCATTTGGTATGCTCTATTTCATAGCTGAACCTTTCCTCCTTTAACTGATCTATCTCTTCCTTAATCTTTGTAGCATATGTATTGTCATACATGTATGGTCTTTGTTTCATTGGTTTGGCTTCAAGGGTCCTCAGGATCTTGTGTGCACATATATCTAGATCTACTCCTTTCAAGTCTTCATACATCCATGCAAACACATATCGATATTCTTGTAGTAATGCTACTAATGCTTCTTCTTCTAGGCTTAAATAATCCCCTATATATACATCTCTCTTCTTGATCCTCAACCATTTCAACAATCTTTTTTGTTCTCTCCATATTATCATAAGCTTCACCTATGAAGCTTGTTGTTTAGGCATGCTCAACAAGATTTTTCTATCATCTACTTTATATTTTTTTAGAAGTTATCTCACAGTTCAAATATTGATTCACCCATTTCTTATTGATTTTTTGCTTCTTTCTTCATTTTCTCTTTGGGAGCAGTGCTTCTATGCTTCAAAGTATGATTGAATCTTTATTATTGACTACCGTAATAGGTATTATCACTTGGAATAACTTGTCTTTCTAAGGTCCCATAAATTTAAGCAACTCATTTAATGAGTTTGACTCAAAATCTAATCCCTTTTCTTGTGAGTGATTTGAAAATCTCTGTAGAAGGAAGATATGTCCTTTGGAAATTGATCGTGTAGATCATCAATTTTTTGGAGGAGAAGAGGATGTAGGAAGTAGGTAGGCCCACATAGGTTCACAGGATCTTTCACACACTAGATATTTGTACACATACACTGCTTGAGCCAAAGAATGTACATGAGAGAGTATAGAGAGTAGAGAAAGAGACGAGAGATATGAAATAAGTAGAATAACTATTCGTTAAAAAAATAGAACTTGATAGAATGAATATCTACAACATGTGTATGTACATATGGATGTAATAGGCTGAAATCTAAATGGTTCTAGATGCAAAAGATAAGAGAATTGTGCCTCAAGTTGTAAGAAACGAGCATGCATGTTGAGGAAGTGATGGAGAATAGACTAAATATGGAAGAATCAATCTATGTGCTACGTATGAGTTTGAAAACAAGCATGGTATTCCTTTAATAATTCCTTCTCTCATATAGATAGATGCAAACACTTGTTCTAATTAAAGTAGATGGTTATAGATAACTCGGTACAACAAGAAGGTAGTGTGGAACAGAAGATCAACAACCTACCAACTAAAAACACACTTGGAGTGTGTGTAAGAGAGGTAGAAGTGTAGTAAATTAGCAACCTAGTAGTCCATCAATAACACCACCACATAGTGCGTGTAAGAGTTAATCTAAGTGCTTATGTTCATGTCTTTATATAGCCTTTATCTTCTCTAGTGAAAATAGTTATTCACATGGCTTTAGATTGCTTTATTTTTATGCATGCAGTTGATGTGGCACATAAAAAGCACCTAAAAGTGCATGATTTTGTACCCTTGGATAAAATGTTTTTTGTAAATTAAAACAGATGATGATATGCGCCACAAGTCGTAAGATCATAAAAGCAAAAAATTAAGATTTTAAAATTGAGGGCTTGTATGTGGTCAAATGAGCAAATGTTATGGTTAGATAACTTTCATTGAGAACTATACTCATATGTAATGAATTTTTTTACCAACTTTGATCATTTCATCATTTTTGAGGAATGAGCTGAAACTAAGATTTATCATTTAAATAATGAAATTGTATGCAACAATCCCCCACTCAGTATCATATTGAGATAAGATTCAATAAAGTACATAGCTTGTAATGTTTTTTCCTTGATAATACTTTTTTAGAAATTTTTCCACATTCTCACTTGTAGGAACACGAGTAAGTTCAATGTGCTTCTTGTTTACATATGTTGTGACAATGAACTTCAATATGCTTTTGTCATCGCATGTTGAACAAGGTTCTTTGCTATAAGCATAACACTTCATCTAAAAAGATTTGCATAGTAAAGTGTACACTTTATTTAAAGTGTAGTAGTAAATGGTGTTCTATATTGTGCTTCACTTGCTTGTGTCCTTATCACGTACCTAAAGAATCTCCACATGCTCTTGATTTTAGTATGACATCATCCACATTAGCAACATCTAAATCATGACCATCTTCAATAGTCACTTTTCTACCCATAAAATTAGTAAGTGAAGAATCTCTCTACAACACCATTTTGTTATGGAGTATATGCAATAATGAGTTGATGATCATTACCTTTGTCTTCTAAATATCATTTGAAATAATTAGACATATATTATCCACCTCTATCGGTTCTTAAAATTTGAATTTTCTCTTGGTTTTCATTTTCAATCATAGCTAAAAATTTCTTGAATGTAGTAAAAAATTTGGAATTGACTTTTAAACCACAAACCCATGAATTTATTTTAAAATCATTAATGAATAAGAAGAAATACCTTGACCATGTATATATTTTTGTCTCATTGGTCCATTCGTATATGAGTGAATAATCTAGAACTTTCTTGTTGTCGAAATAAATTCATGCCTCTTCAAGTATGAGAAGATCAATATTTAACATGAAAAAATGCCACACTGGAAGGTCAAACAAACTCATTCCGGTCACACATGAACTCATTGACAATCGAAAATGCTAAAACTATGCACGCATGGACGCTCGACCTACTCCACATTATCTACAACCGTTGCTATTGCCATGCCATGCAAAAGGAAATTCAAATCATTTTTCATTAAGGTACAACGAGATAAAAGATGCATCCATTGGCTTATCTACCCATTCATCGTTGCTCCACATGTCGAACCTACAATGGGATATATGTTAGATACATCCCGTTTTAGGGAAGACGGTATCCATGATGTCCCAAGCATTGTCTGTCAAATGATACTCAACATATTCGATAGGATGAGTGATTATAACAGTTTTCAAGAGAGTACGCCGCTCACATGTAGATGTTCCATGGCTTGACTATAGAGATGATAATCTAGTTTACGATCTTAATACCACCCTAGATAAACAATAGTTATATGAGCTTGACATCGCCACTATCGTAGGATCTGGCCTCACCAACAAATTTTGTGGGGTACCACTTTGAACCTTTCATTTCCCACACGATAAATATGCTAGACCTCTTTGAATGCAAATAGATAGCTTGCTCCAAACACCTTCAAAAGCCACCAAAACCACACCATGTTCTATTCAAGGGAAGAAACCGTGATATGGTCTTTTGCTCATGGCATCCGCATCAATGAACACACAAATTACCTTACATATCATCCAAAACTATACCGACTCTGCTTGCGAGGAACAAAAATCTGTCAAGGATGCCATGCAAGAGGGAGGGGATTCTAACCAAAAAAGCAGAGAAGAATAAGAAACGCCAAGCTTGAGTAGCCATAATACCTATGGAAGTACTTACAGGGCTTTTACAAAATCTCTTTCAAACTTTACGTATCCTCGGAACAATGATTCTTATCACTAAAATACAAACCCCAATTTCGCACATGGAAACTCCATTTGTGCAAGTAGAGTTCTCAAGCTCGTGGAGTACTACGATAGCTCACATATCTTTTTCATAATTGTTAGAGCTCTTTTTGCTCCCCAAATGAGCTCCAAATAGTATTTTTGACTACCCCAAACATTAGGTATGAAAAACGATATGCTTTAAGTCTCCGTTTTCCCTGTTTAAAAAACTATAAATAGAGCTCACACACTCATTTCAAGATGTTAACAAGTTAGTGACTGAGATCTCTTTGTAATACACATTTTATGAGCCAAGACTCTTGAAGTCTCCATTTTCCTTCTCTCATTCCTTCTGTGCACGTACACAATTATGCATGTATGTATGTGCTCGTGTGTGTGCTTTCTACCAGTTGATGCTTGTTGTCATCATACCATTCCTTTATCTCCATGGTTGATAATTTAACATGAAGATTCACATCTGAACGTCAATATATTCAATGTGTGCATCATTGTTCAAGGTTGTGATTAGTAGACAATGCCTGACCTATGTTTGTGAACAGAAGCACAAATTTAATCGACCATGGTGATCTTGAGAGATGCCCATCTACGCAAGTTAGGATAGGTGATGCCCTCCAATTGGGATTTTATTAATAAGCTCATTGTTACAAGTGTCCACTCTCTCCTCATAAAGTCATCATGATCAAGAGTCATCGTGATCATAAATCATTTCATGTAAGTTCATTTACTTAGTTCATCAGATTTTTACATTTTGTGTTCCTTTTCCCACGAGCTGTGCAAAGAACTCAATGCCATAATGACAAGGGTTTTACATACTACAGAGGCATATCCACATACTAAAGTCAATCAAAAAAGTTGGAGTGTGTGCCATAATAGTTAGAAGAATTCCAGCAGCTCACTCATTACATGACCAGGGCTTTTCATAGTACCAGAGAAGCATATCCACATACTAAGCATAAGCAAAGGCATTTGAGTTTGTGTTATAAAAGCTGATAGGATAACATGTGATTCTCCCACCGGTTAGTGCAATTGGAGACGGATGCAGGGATTGAGGACGAGTTTGTAAGCCAAGAATTGAGTGAAATCGTGGAGAGAAGCATATATCCACATACTAAGCACAAGCAAAGGCATTCGAGTTTGTGTTATAAAAGCTGATAGGATAACATTGTGATTCCTCCCAACTGTTAGTGTAATTGGAGAAGGATGCAGGGACTGAGGACACGAGCTTATAGCCAAGAATTGAGCTAAGTGGTGGGCCACTTTACATAAGTCCACGCCCAGCCGTCATCACTACAACGTTCTTTGGATAGATTATGCAACATATTTACATTTCATGTGTGTGATCCCAGCCCAATCATCCCCTCTAGATTCAGCAGTCATGCCTCTGAACGTTTACCGTCCTTGAGAATAGTCATTGGCAAGATCTGGAGAAGCATATGATCATTATTAGACTAGTGGAGGAGCTGATTGCAATCATGTTCGGATATGCTATGTCAGTGCTTCCTCGAAGTTTGGAATTTGTCCAGGCAAAAGACTCAGAAACCTTGGAATTGTCTCAGTATTAATCGGTCAGACTAGCACAATTAGTTGTATATTATCCGTTCTCAAGGGCCAGCCAAATAGATGCGACGAGAGAGGGCACACTAGAATAGGATAGGCGGGTGCTTTAAGAGAGTCTTCTCCATTTTCAACCACAATCTTTCTTTGAGCAGATCAGCTGGGAGGCAGAATTGTTGATGCTTTGCTGACTTTTGTCCACCCACAGTTTCATTGATAATTTGCAGACGATGCTTTGCTGAATTAAAAACCCATTAAATAATGGCTTCTCGACTCTTGTCCACCCACAGTTTCATTGATAATTTGCAGACCTTCACAAAGCTTTTTGATACACCACTCAAAGTAAAATCAATGCATAATTTCAGGATGGTCGCACTTCCTGCATTTGCTCATGGAAGAAAGCATCATCTTTGTATGGATCAACCACACGGCCTGTACATGCCCAAGCGGGGATCTATACTGTAATTCACTCTAATTCACTTTAACCTGCAATTTTTTGGCATGTACATTAATAGAATTTCTCACTGCATTGATAGATCTCACACATACTTTAACCTGTAATTTTCAGGCATGTACATTAATAGAATTTCTTACTACATTGATAGATCTCGTGGCAAAGGATCAATAGCTTGACAACACATGTACCTGACAGTTCCCAAAATAGTCTTGTCTTGGTATTGATTTCATTGCTGATTTTCGTAAGGGTACACAGCAGCACTTAAATGACATCATGTCAACTATGACTGCAATGGGTCACAAGATTAGCACCCTCCAAAGATTTGAGGCAGACAAATGCATTGTACAGTGAAGTAACCCTCAGAGTGCCAGTGTTTTCTGGGAGTCGCAGCCGAAGCTTTAGATGACAGAAGCAAGAGCAGACCTGAACGATTGTCAGATGAGTTGTCCGGTTTAGTTTCAGAAACCCCTAAACAAAGTTGGTGGCATTCCATACTGCTATGGCATTGCAAATTTGAGGACCCTCTGTGTAACATCATGACAAAATATATGGCATAGATGGATGATGCACGGAAAAGCCTAGTTTCAGGAAACCCCTAAACAAAGTTGGTGACTGTCCATACTACTATGGCATTGCAAACTTAAGACCCTCTGTGTACCATCATGGCAAATACATGGCATAGATGGATGATGCACAGAGGCTTATCCTCACAATGATATCGGAGAGATCAACAGCAAGAATCCTACAATGCTAAAGGCACTTAATAAATGAATTACTTCTTATCCATAGCTCATGGAGTACCCGAGTGTCACTTTGTTTTCCCTCAAATCCTTCAGTGATTGACCTATGCATGGAAATGGCATGGGCAGACGATATCACAACTCCAGAAACATCATTTTAGGCTGGATACTCCCTCACCCATCTCTATTCCACACAGGTGCTTGCTCACTAGGATTTGGTTCACCTTCACACAAGCAAATATGTACACAGGATTCCTTTACACAAGCCGGAATGTAGAATTGCTTTTCAACACAAGACCCACCAGCTGGTGAGAGATGCCTTTGTGACCAGGCCAAGATTTACTGATGAGACTTCCTGTAGGTTGCAGAGCACCATGGCCCATGGGTGCCAACGCACGTCCTCCCATCAGTTAGAGGTTTATCGTGGCACACTATGGAACAGACATCCCAGCTAAGGCCAGATTATCAAGGTAAAGGCATGTATTATGTCTACTATTACCCACCATACCGTGATACTTCACATAGCTTTTGGGCTTGTTTGGAACAGGAATTTGATCACTCATGAGTTTTGCAATACAAAAACTGGAGATGCTTAAGCCTGTTCTTGCTAGAGCTACTGAGAGACATTGACAATCGACTGATTAAGAAATCAGGGAGACAAATTCAGATACAGGACATAGAATATATTGATATCACCCCATCACCGAGTGCTCATACAGAAAATAGCATGAGCAGATCTGCTATACTATGTATACTGCTGCATCATACAACTGAGTTACAGCAATCTATGTACCTCTTCATCTTGCAGAGTGCCATGTCATGTCACTACCCATGAAGGAGATTTCAGTCATCTTTTGAGATGGACGCCCTAGACCTTTTGCCCATTGAAATTTATGATGCACTATCTCCACACCTCTCCATGCCATTTCATGTGTTAATCCTGTCATTTCACCACTAGCACAATTAAAATATTCATTCAATGTCTAGCACAATCAGAATATTCATTCAATATTCATTCTAGGCCATAAAGAGATTTTCCATTCCCTCCAAACTTTGAAATACAATTCACTATTATCCTTCGTTCCTTTATTTTGTCTTGCCAATAAGAACCAAATATAACATTATAATTCCATAGCTCATTACAGCTTGAAGTCGTGATGCAATATATAATTCTGTGCATTCCATAGCACCCACTAATCTAAACGTGAGAAAAAGGTCATACTGTTAGGCATTGAACCACTCTGTCCATCAGTACTACACTTGAACTGCAATCTTTCTGGTCCCAATAGTCAATGCAAATCCTCATGCAGAGGATGGGGACAAAGGTTGAGCAGCAAGGCAAAGATCAGATCATGAATCCTCTTGCAGCCTCTCAGCATCCATGTTCTTGAATCATGTTCAAGTTGAGAACCAAGGTCCTAATCTGAAGCAGCCAAGATTTCCAGCATATCTCTGACAGAATTTGGTGATGCAATGAACCAACGGAGTAATAAAATTAGCTGGTCAAATGTTCCTAGGCAATGCAACTCGTTCACTGCACCAATATAGTTAGCCCCGACCATATAGAGAAAACAGTTGGAACTATGCAATGAGATTAATGAAAATAAATTGTGAGTCCAGGGAGACCCCATTTCTACAATGTACTTAGGGAGGCTATCTATCGGTGCATCCAAATACAGTTACGAGTGTAGAAACAGATTTCTGCACCGTGCTATAAAAGGAAGCAAGAGCTAAATTTTGAGGAAGGCCAAACTGCAGTCACCAGATGTATGCAATCACACTTCCACAATTCTCAAGGCTTCCAGAAGTAGCAAAGTTTTCAAGAAGTGAGATAAACATAAAATACATGTTCCCCACAATCACATCCAATTCTCGTTGACAATAGAGAATCAGGCAAGAAACTTAAGATAAGAAAAATACATACAATTTGGCTAGAAATTCTTCAAGTGAGCTTCCAATTTAAATCTTGTTTGAAGAGAGTATCTTCACAAAACTTGCATACACATATGCACCTTATAAAGTTTTGAGGAACAATAAGTGTCGTCACAACAACACGATGTGCTTGTAACAAAAATGTATTGTTAGTAAATGACATACAAATAATTTCACTGCTACAACTGGGAATACTGAAATTTTTCTGACAGTAGAATGAACACCATTAAATGAACATGAATATCCTACACATGTCCATTTCAAGAGGCCTTGATGATATGCTATTCCCATCACAATACTGACTAATATTTGAAATTGGGTGGCTTCTCTGACTGATAGTATGCATGATGGAAGTTATATGGTGGAGAAAAGAGTTTTACAACTAAAATAAAAAAAGAAAATTACATATTCCACAAGCCAGAGGAATAGCTTTGCAAGGAATATAAAACACTATAGCCTCTAACAAATTCTTAAGTATAATGATGCTTTACAGGCTGGCAATCTTTCTAGTGTTGTATCATATGTACAAACAGTCTGAAGTATGACAGCACAATCAGCAAATGGCTGTGAGGAAAAGTCCTTATGCAGTCACTAAATTATGATAAGGGTTAACCCAAAATCTATAAAAAACTCCACTGAACCAGCACTCTAAATGCGGAAGCCCGCAACATTAATGATAGACAATAATAACCCATCACAGTGACCAATCCCAGAGCCTGATAGATAGAAATATCATGCATCAACAGTGCAGTAATCCACGCTTGCATACATAACGACCCACATTACAAGTAAGTGCAAATCATCAAAGAAATTCACATAGACACATGAGTAAACAAGGGGAAATCCTTTGATTGTATATGAATTGTTACATCATTGGAGCAACCACACATTTCCTTAAAATTTTAAGACCTGCATGATTCGAGGACATAGAATTCAAGTGGCGATAAGAAACAAATGGAATTACAATATAAGAGGGGAGATAGGCGTTTAGAGCATCGTGACCTAGGCGACTAAGAAGACATTGATGAAGCTTTGAGCTGCCGCACTATTCCACAAGAATGCCCAACACATCATCATTTCTGTAGATGAACAGCCTGCAAACGAAGATAGTATACTTTCAAACAGTAGCTCTGTAGCCACATATTACTGTTGCCACATACTATGGCTGAAGTGCGATTCAGATATAACTCTTGTAGGATGATATGCGAGTATGGACCTCTACACCCCCCAACAAAAAGAACCAGCTATATTTCTAAGTAGAATCTTCAAGATCACGAGATTGTATAAGAATGTGAAAGATGGTAATGCATCAATCAGACGATGGCAGAAAAGGTCGGAGCATGCCAACAAGCAAAAAGTTTCCCTAAAAAGATAAATATGTGCACAGGAAGCACGTACTCTTTTTCTCCAATTTTTACTTCAGTGCCGCCGAATTCTGGAAGCAGCACAGTATCACCCTCTTTCACTGTCATGGGAATAGGTGTACCATCTTTCGCTCTCCCGCCTGGACCAGTTGCAATGACTTTCCCAGAATTCACCTGCTCATCAAGGGCAAAAGTCATATATGAAAAAAGCACTTGTATATTCAAATAGCATCTACAACTGAAGAAGACCTTAGCGGACAAAACTTCCAATGAAAGATCCATAACGCTGTGTCAATTTGAGATACGTGCGCATGTGAATAATGACCATTATCGGCACATACACATGAAGAATAGACATGATAAATAGACACATAAAGAAAGGCCATGATCAAAAGGTGGACAAAGTGCAAGAAAAAGCTATATACAGGAAGAGAATGCGATTGGGAAACCCAACATCTCTACCACATAAGTTTGGTTACATGAATGGCATCATCTGATCACGTACGAAGACGATCAAGAAGCCAAACAATACGAATACTCCATACGCGGACGTACGTTCTTAATTATGGATGAGAAAGAAGTGTCAACCTTGGAAGCAGATGCGGACTCGGGCAGAAGCACTCCACCAACAGACTTCTTCGGCGCAACAATCTTCTCCACAAGAATTCTGTCCAGCAAAGGTAGGATTTTCTTCGCCATAACGCTGCTGTAAAGCACAATGGCTTAGGGTTTCCTATCAATGCTTACTACAGCATCAGTCGCAGGTTCTAGAAGCATTCATAAACCCTCCCGGCAGAAACTTTTTTCCGCTTTTTCATAAAACCCAACGTTCTAAATTCATGAGAGACCAACATGAGGCAAAAGAACGAAATACATGCTCTCATTTGCGAAATTGCGACTCGCGAGTCGTGACCCTCATCTACGTGCGAAAAACTCAGACCTGCTCCACTGACCGGTCCACCTTTTCTAAGCTCACATGAAGATGCTAATTAGAGAAAAGCTTTAATACCATTATTGTTTGGCATGCCAAATCACCACATGGCATTACTAAGGGTTAAAATAGCGTTAGGACAAGGGACTGTAAATTTTTAGCAAATTCTTCCATTTTTTGACAAGGAAAGCAGCATGCTCCCTCCACCTTTTCTGAATGTAGGACCGCTCAATGCAAGGAGTGATTGGTGGATAATTGAATCAAATTTGTGTTTCCACCTATGTGAGAGTGTGGTGTGTTTTTTTGAGAGAAAGATAAAGAGAGGATTCTTTGGATAGATGTTCATCTTTTAGTTCTTGAAAGATGTTTCTCACTTCCACAATGGCAATGGAAGTACTATAGAATTAAGGCATGTAACGGGGTCCATCACAAAGTCTTTAGAGACCTGAATGGCGATGCACCACGTTGGACTCTTTTTCTCAAGAGCTCTACGATGATACCTTCGAAATAGAAAACTGAGCTCCAGACGCCACACACAGTACTCCTCACATAGGTTGGGGGATATACAGAAAACACAGTGCATAGGGGGCATGAACACATATTCCTTAGGTTTTTCAAATGGAGTCAAACTTACAATATATTCACCACACCACTATATGTTTTATTAAAGAACACATACAAAAGTGTCCGATGGTCATTTGGCCTTTTCACATGGACACTAACGGGTAACAGTAGTTCCAACTACAAGAGCTACCATGAGACCTCTCATGGATTGTCATGGGAAAGAAAAAGTCACACCATACAATAACAAACATGGAAATGTCACACAGAGGATATAGTTCCAACAACTCTCCTTTGGTTTCTTAATCAAAGGAAGCTCCTTATCTTTTCTACACCCCAATGTGACACTTGGAGAAGCTTCTTCCAAGAATAAGGTTCACAAACCTTAGGATAAATACGTAAGGTTCAACCTATTCAATCAAAGATACTTTCCCAAGGGTTTCTCAATAGAATCCAAGGGTTCTCCAAAGGGTTTTGACCCGTAAACCCATGTCTTTTGCCTCTCCAACCATTAGTATACAACATTCTCCCTTTTGAACATTTTTATCCTAAAAAATGTGTGCAAGTATATTATGTGGAGTGTTTCCCCATGCACCATGATCTATCTCTGTCATGGTCATTTCTCTCTTTAAATTTGTCTCCATGATTAGATAAGGGATACATCCTATCTTACTTTGAAAGGAGAGGAATCAAAATCCATGCCCAAATCGCTTTCCCTCAATCCAACTTAGCATACATGTATGCCTTGTACATGTAGACTAATGAAATGAGTGGATGTATATGGTCGTCACAACTTAATTGTTTCTGTTTGGCCTTTCTTAAGTTTTGAACTCCATAAAATCTTACATATCACTATATTTGTATGCTTTTTATTTTCTTACAAATGGATAATTTTAGGAGCTTTTAAGAACATTGTTGAGTAGAGATCATACTCTTTACTTCTGAATGAATTGCCTTTTGAAGCTCTAAATAGTTTGAGTGGCTCATTGGATTTACTTGTGGTGCATGAGAATGGGTACACCATGCTTTTTGTTGGTCGTGTATACCTACTAAAATAATTCATGTTGAAATATACATGGAAAACCCTTATTGCCAAATCTATGTGAAGGCGATCTAGTTCTTTAAATGTCATGAAAACTTTCTTCTCCTCTTTGATATGCCCTAGCTGCTCTCGTGGTTTGGAGGATTCGAGAGATGTCTTGATTATATCTAGATTTATCTTGACCTTGAATTTGTTTCTTACTAAGTCTAGAATAATTACCATGCCCTTTATCTCGTTCCCTTCATCAACGTCAAAGGAAGCCTTTCTTTGTCTACACATGGATAGTCTCAAATTTGTATGCAAGGTAAATCAGCTTTATATCGAGCTTCATGCTAACTATGAAGATCAATAGACTTGTGTGGAGGGAAAACTGGGTCAACCTTCCATGTGTAGGCATGTCTACTATGTTCTGTAACCACAAATGTCCTTTTTGAAGTCCTATCCAAATAGATAACCTTCCCTGGAACATGAAGATCTTTGAATTCATATATGATAAGTCTGTCCACTTCACTAGGCTTGTTTGGCTTAAAAGTCCAAAATGCTTCATCACTCTCTTTGTTAACAAAGATCTCTATACTCTTGTTATCCTGAGGAATCCATTCATGTGTGATTATCCTCAACAAGATTAACTTACCTCTAGATGTTCTAGGCTCTCTTCTTGGGTTTTTTTTAATCCAAGTCTCTTAACTCTGACTTAGGGATGATTGTTCCAAACTCATCTACCCTATCTGGTAAGCTAGTTACCACATACATGGCTCCTTGCTTATTAATGTATGATCCTTCTTCAAACCACATACTGCTCAATTCCAAAGGGTTGTTTGGGTTTTTGAGTTGGACAATTGATCGCCTCAAACCATCTTCATAGATGCGAGAACCTAAGCTGGTTCAGATATATTCCAATAGACTCTTATAGGGGCCTTTTGGTGTTTGTAAATATGCTAGCCCTGAACTCCTACTGGGCCTCTCCATGCTAAAAGACATTTTTGAATCACTTATTCCTAAACTCAACATGTAAGGATAGCCACTCAATTGTTGAGCCTATGACCTAGCTATATGGTTGACACTAGCTTCCGATGATCCGATGCTTTGTTTATGTCTTCTGAGGTGTCTGCCTGACCTAAGGTTCAGATGACCCAACTACTAGCCCGATTTTCCAAGTACAACCACATTGCAATGTTTCTTCGTATCAATTACTTGTTCTTTTTAAGTTCCTTTCAGTGTAAGATCTTGCCTTGAAGAGTTGCATTGTCAGAAATACTTGAGCTATAACATAATTTGAAATGCGATCGATCAAAATTTCCTTTTAATTAGGTTTATTCAAAAGTGTTCTTTAAGTAAATGTTGAACTTGAGAAATTAGGGTTTCTTGAATTTAATTTGTTCCTATTTTAGCCCTTAATAATAAATGTCATTAACTGCCCTTAGCCTAAGCTAAAAATAGACCAAGGGGGTTGAGAGATCTTTCAACCTCGATTCATGCATGCTTGATATTGCCTAGATGCCCCAAATGCTCATTTCTAATCTTCGTTCTACATTGATATCTTATTTTGGCCTTCCAATTAGCTCCAACATCCTATGAAATTCCCAAGAATTAGGCTTGAAAGGACCAAAATTTGACAGACAGTAAAAATGCCAATTTGCATGTCTATCATGATAGGCAATGCCTATCATTGATGGTTGTCTCTCACGATAGATGGTCTATCATGATAGACGTATCTATCATGCTAGATGGGTCTATCGTGTGATCTTGTCTATCGCGATAGAAAATGCTTGTCACCCATCATCTATCGTGGGATGTCATTTATCACTCGGGTCTGTCTGTTGTGATAGATAGGTGTCTATCGTGATGGATGGGGTATACCATGACTTCTATCTCTCACGATACACTATATCTATCATGATAGATGTTCACTCACAAGAGTTTTCTATCGTGATAGATAGGTGTCTATCACGATGAACGGGATCTATCGTAACTTGTATCTATTGCCATTGAACATTTCTATCATGATGAACAAAAAAAATGGATGCTCGTAGGATGTTGTCTATTGTGCCTAACATGCAAATACAAAATACTAATTTTCTTTGTCTATCATGATAGATAGAGATCATCATCTTAGGCCATGGGCAGGGGTCTCTTGTACGTGATGCTACTTGTACTACTACTATGGATGTCAATCTCTACAAAATATACTAAAAAAACACAAACACAAAGATTGCACAAGCACACGCTCTCTCACACAAGTGAAATGAGGGGAATGAGGTGGGAGATGGGGATATAACCGAGAAGCTGAAAAATTTACAATGAAGGAGATGGAGGTAGGAGGTGAGTAGAGATGGTGATGGAGATGGAAAAAAATAAAGAAAATAGAAAATTTACCTGGTTACCTATGATTCCAACATCAAGAATCTACGTCTTACCATCACATGCTGATTCTTAAATCGTGCTCCTTGACAACGGTGCTGAATTTGGTGTCACTCTAGCACAATGGGAATACCAATGTGAGGAGATCTACCTCATAAATGTCAATCCGTGAAGATGTGAGGATGGTATGATGATCGTGAGTGAGTGGAATGCATAAGTGCGTGAGTGAGAAGCATACTAAAATGCACACACGTACACACACACAAGGCAAGAACAAATAGTAGAACAATGGAATCTTTCATTCATAAGATCTACGTATAACATCTTTATAAAAAATCCAACCTCAAAAATGAGCTTTCTAGCTCCTTTTATAGTTCTTGACTAGCTTTGGCTTAGTTTAGACCTAGTATCTGAGTTAGTCAAAAATTAGGTTCCTAATCTAATTTGGAGGCTCAAAAAAGCTCTAAAAATTATGAAAAAAATCAATGTTGATTGAATGATTGTTTTGGAAAAACGATGGCTACGCCTATTCATTGTGTAACATGCATTGACTACCTTGTCTACTAGTCTACCTTGGCCTTCTCTCTAGCTATCTCCTCTTTGACTCCCTTGTCTTAGGCTTCCTTGTTAGTTGAGTCCTTGTTGATTGCTAAAATCTGACTTTTAACCATACACCTCATCATTTCCATGAGATACATGTTCTATCTTTCAACAAGTTCATTTACGGCACTATACATTGATGTTTTATCCCATGCTTAGCCAAAAGTGCATTAAAATCAGAAGACATGCATTCCCCCCTCAATGAGAATGGAGGGTGCCCAATTTACATGTTGACAAATTTCAACCATAACCAGGAATTATTTGAAGCACATAAACATTTTGGACTTTGCTTTCAATGGATACACCCATGCATACCTCAAGAAGTCATCAATAAAAGTCATGAAATAAAGGTAGTTCCCAAATGAAGGTGTTTGCATAGAACCAAAAACACCACTATGAATAGGGTGTAATTTATGAGTAGTTCAAACTGAACCATCTTTCGAGAAGGAGGAATGCTGCATTTTGCCCAAAATACAACCTTCACAGACATGTTTAGAAGGCACGTCAAGTATGGGCAATGAGGACACCATTTTGGATTTTTGCAGGCACAACAAACTAGCAAAATTTATATGATGAAAGCATGCATGCCAAAACCTTGCATCCAAAATAACATGAGAATCTTGAATTGCACATATTGAATCATTGTCTATGAGCTTATACAAACAATGACATAAAATGTTAGAAGCAATAATAACATCACCATTTGGGAGAACATGAATTATACATGTGTCATCAACAAATTGGATAACTAAGCCAATCTTGGCTGATGTTGAAACAGACAAAAGTTTTTTCTTCATCCCTCACTTATATTAAACATTGAAAGAGCTACCATCAGTAGTAGTTTGAATGATACTACTGACCCCCATTACAAGATAAGAGGAGTTGCTACCACATGTGATAATATTTTCTATAGGGCCAAGCTAAAGTGAACTAAAGAAACTACGTTGCAAGATAATATGTTTGGTTGCCCCATTATCAAAGTACCAGAAATCTGACTCTACTACAGATGTACACTTCTCATGAGAAGATGGTTTATAGTTGCAAATAGTAACAAAAAGTCCATTCTTCATTTTGAAGAAGATTAGTAGACTTTGTTTTAGGTGTAGAGGCCTCTTCAACCACCATTTTTTCTTCCCCTATTTTGTAGCTAGTTTAGGACAACTCTTTATGAAATGATAATTTCCCTTACAATATTTGCAAAATTGTTTCTGCTTTTTTGTTTTCTTCTCATCTTTGTCTTCCTTCTTTGACTGTGCAGCATTAGCAGATTTTTGCTTACTAATATATGAGCTCCATTTACCTTCGCCCTTATGACTAGCTAAGAAAGTTTGATATGCAACATGCATAATTGGCATGTTTTACCTGGGCTGATCTTCCTACAACAAAACATAGACTAACTCCTCAAATTTTAAGGCCTTTGGATTTCCTTTAATCATCAATGCAAGAGTAGAAGCAAAACTATGATATGAATCTAGACCATCATTAAGAACATTCTACACAAGTAAACTATTTGGTAAGACTTCATCAACAAAAATCAATTGCTCCAAATCTTTGATCTTTATCAAAAAACTTTCCATGGAATCTCCTTAATTGATGTGCTCACTCTCCAACTTTTTGGATCTAAGCAACACGAGCCTCATTTCTTGCCTGGTATAAAGTTGTAAGTGTATCCCAAGCATCATTTGTTGACTTGCAAGAGAGAATGTGAGGAATAATGGCATGTTTGATAGACAAAGCTATCAATGCATATGTGTGAACATCTCTGCCATCCCAACAAAGTTGCTTTACAGTAGGTGCAGCAAGAGCTACAACATGTCTAGGAGATTGAATATCATTATCTTAAATGCCATCTACATAATCTTCAATAACTATATTTTCAGGTATAGTAGGACATTTTTCAACACCATGCACAATACTCCATAGCCCTTTTGCTACCAATCCATGATGCATCATCTATGCCCACAATGGGTAGTTAGTACCATCCAACTTATTGTTAATAGCCAACATACATAATACATGATTGTTTTCAACCATGGCTAATGACTAAATAACCTAATGCAGAAGAATGACTGTATTTTAAAAATTTGAACCAAAACACCCTGTTGAGCTCTGCTAAACCTATAGCATACTTTGAGATGCGTGTACTTTCAAACCAAAACCTATATACATGTTTGGCACAAAAGGACAAAATTGCCTATAGAGTCACTGCAATAGTACATTCCAAGACCAAATGAGCTCACATCGAATTTCAACACCACATAGCAAAGCTGTTTTGAACTCCTAATTGTCAGAAGTATGCTCACCAATTTTTGTATGATTTTGAGTATAAGATCGGAGGGGTGTTGATGATGCCCTAGATGAAGTGGTAACCTTCTCTGATACCAATTGTTGGAGTTTGAGATCTGCAGAAGCACATGAAAAATAAAGGAAGAAGAAAAATAATTTTGGAGCACAAAACAATATAGAATGTATTACTAAATGAATGTAATAAGTGACCCATTAGGGTTATAGACATATATACAAGTTGAGGGAATAAAATCTCTTAAAGAGGTAAAAAAGTGTCTCGACAGTCCTAAGTGTGTTCACATGCATCACCACCAAAATATATCAATAATGAGCATGTGTCCAAGTGATAGAAACCAAGAGAGATAAGAAGCAAAATAGGAACTTGTGATGAAAAATGAGAAACAAATCGTGAAAGAGTGAGTGGAGAAAATAAGTGAGAGTGAGAGAAAGTGACTTAGGGAAATACACGAGTGAATAATAGGCTGTGATGAAGAGATAGAGAGAGGGATTTTGATAGTGAGAAAGAGGGGAAGAGAGAGAGAGAGAAAAAAAAATGATACGAAGTGTGAGGGAAAGTGAGAAAGGGAGATACGAGACGAGTGAAAGTGAGAGGAGAAGTGTGAGGAAGAAAAAAAAATTATGTGAAGAGTGAGATCATGAAAATAAGTTGAAGTGTGTGATTGCTTTTGTGTGTTTGAAAGTGTGTGTTTGTGCGAGAATGAATGTGTGAGTGTGTTGGTGTATGTGAGAGTGTGATTGGTTGTGTGTGCGAGGGCATAAAGGTGATAGTATATGTGTGTTCATGTGAGTTTGTGAGTGTCTGATTGTAAGGATTTGAGTTTTTGAATATGCGAGTATGTGTGTCTGAGTGTCTAAGTATCGAAGTGAGTGAGTGTCTCTAATTGTTTGCTTTTGTGTGTTTGAGTGTGTGGTTGTCTATGTTTCTGACTCTGAGTGTGTGTGGTTGAGTGAGTAGTGACTGAGTTGTGGGAGAGTTGTGAAGGAGCTACGGGAGAGTTGAGAGTTAGCGAGAGTTAAATTGGTGAGCAAGAGAGTCCATAAGAGTGGAGTGATAGTGAAGTAAGAGTAGGATGAGAGTGAAGAAAAAAGAAGTGAAGAAAACTGACGTAACCACAAAAAAACTAGAGCCTATTGAACCATAAATAGGACCCTTAATGCAAAAAAAAAAGTTGAGCATTAGAATTAGGAAAAAAGACAAATAGAACCACCAAAACAGGTTTAAAAATATAAGTTTGTGACCACTTGGTACCCCTATAGAGCCTTAACAATTTTCAATTAAGTTTTTTTTTTTTTCTACAAGGAGTATGCATATTGTGAGAAAAGGAACCATGATTATGAACATAAATGTGTAATTATGAAAGGCATTTGATTTTGGATAAACCGTGTGAACATATATTGTATAAGAAACCGAGCCTAATCATGTGTTTCTCATTTGCATTATTTGTTTCTAAGAATATGTGAGGTTGATGAAGTTGTAAGTCCTACACGACCATACGATGTGACAAAGGGGGGTTCAGAAATTTTCCGACCTCCCCTTTTTTCATTATACAGTCATGTAGGCCTTAAGGCGTCATCAACCTCTCCAATGCTTAGAAACACATAAGATGTTAAAAATCATCCACGAAGCACAATAAAATATAACACCATGGTAAGACTCAAACCATAGATACTCACACACAGATGATTATTGCAAATGCATTACAAATCTCTAACTAAAGTTAATTCTAACATAGAATCACCATGTTTAAGAAATCTAACATCACAAAAAGTGTAGAATAGATTCTTTTGCAATTCGTCCCAACATGGAAATAGGACAATAAATATAATATCTGTATAATGTATCTATGATAGTCTATTTCCTTTAATCTTTGAATATCTTGAAGTAAAAAGTTTTCATCTTAAAATATTTTCCTCCTTTTTGTTTTGATCAAATTCCTTTGAATGTCTTGTAGAATAAAAGGTGGGTTACATCTTCAAGTATCGTTGATGATTTTGTTGGAGGAATATTAAGGATATCAAGAAAATTTCACTTACTTTTTGTTGATATATTTCAATACTAATGTGTATGAAGACACTAGGACAGTCGAGGCATTATTTTCCATCTTTAGGAAGTTTTTTCCCTAGCTTGTATATAATTTTTGAACATTGTCTTGGCAATACATTCAGTATTGTGTGTTATGCTCCAAGCTTCTTCTTCTTCCTTGTGTTGTTCGCATGCTAACATAGACCTCAAACTCCAACAATTGGTATTAGAACAGGTTGCCACTTCATCTAGGGCATCATCAACACCCCTCCCATCACAATCTTAATAATAGCACAGAAATTGGTGAGCATACTCAAGGCTAGTTCAAAACAGCTTCGTTGCGTCGTATCGAAAATGCCATCTGAGCTCGTTTCGACCTCCGAATGCAGTATCGAAAATGCCATCTGAGCTCGTTTCGGCCTCCGAATGCACTATGTAGGCAATTTTGTCCTTTTGTGCCAAACATATATATAGATTTCGGTTGTCAGTACAAGCACCTCAAAGTCCGCTAAAGATCTAGCACAACTTGGTAGGGTAGTTCTGTTCAACTTTTCGATATACAATCACTTTCTTGCATCAGGTTACTTTAGTTAGTGGTCGTGGCTGAAAGCAATGATGTATTCCGTATGTTGGCTATTGAGGATGGATTGGATGGTACTAATTACATATTCTGGGCATATATGATGTGTCATGTATTGGTTGCAAAAGGACTATGGAATATTGTGCACGGTGTCGATAAACATCCTATTACACCTACAAATATAGTTATCAAAGGTGATACAGATGGCGTTGAAGATGAGAATCTTCAAATTCCTATTCGTGTTGCAGTTCTTGTTGCACCTACTGCACAACAACTTCATTGGGATGGCAGAGATGTTCATGCACATGCATTGATAACTTTGCCTATCAAATGTGCCATTATTCCTCACATTCACTCTTACAAAATAACAAAGGATGCTTGGGACACACTTACCACTTTATACCACGCAAGAAATGAAGCTCGTGTTGCTTACCTTCGAAAACAGTTGGAAAGTGAGCACATGAATGAAGGAGATTCCATGGATAGTTTTTTGACAAAGATCAAAGATTTCAACGAGCAATTGATTTCTATTGATGAAGTCTTAAGTGATAGTTCACTTATGCATACTATTCTTAATGGTCTTCTAGATTCATATCAGAGTTTTTCTTATACTCTTTGGTTGATGATGAAAGGCAATCAAAATGCCTTAACATTCGAGTTGTTAGTCTCAGTTTTGTTGTAGGGAGATCAATCTAGACAAAATAGGTCGATCATGCATGTTGCAGATCAAGCTTTCTTAGCTAGTCAGAAGGGCAAAGGAAAATGGAGTTCATCTACTAGCAAGTAGAAATCTCCTACTACTGCACAATCAAAGAAGGAAGACCAAGATGAGCATGATTCATAAAAGCAAAGATTGTTTTGCAAGCACCCTAAAGGAAATGATCATGTCATAAAGATTTGTCTAGAACTAGTTGTAAAAGAGGCAAAGAAAAAAGAGACTGGAATGGTGGTTGTAGAGGCCTCTACACCTAAAACAGTCTACTAATCTTGTGTAGAATGAAGAATGGGCATTTACTAGTGTTTGCAGTTTTGACCCATCTTCTCATGAGCAGTGTATGTCTGCAGTAGACTCGGATGTTTGGTACTTTGATAGTGGGGCAACCAAACATATTTCCTCGCAGTGCAATTTCTTCAATTCACTTGAATCTAACCCTATAGGTGTCACGAGGAAGGAGATAAGGAAGAGAGCTCACACACACACTCACTCTCAAGGAGAAGCGCACACATAGATTGAGGCAAGGAAGAATGATTTTCTTCTTCTTCTATTACATAAAAGGAATGTACAAGAATGACCTAAAAACAAGGATACAACAAGTGCAATATATAAAGATCAGTACATAAGGAAAAACCTAATGTCCACGAATGAGTGAGCTGGCAAGAAACAAATGTGCCATCACTCTCGGTAGATAAATCTAATAAAGCTCAATGAAGTATCCTTGACATATACGGGCGTGACCACTGTACATGTCAGACAAACGAAAAACTGGTATGTGTCATCCTGGATCATCACATGTTGAGCTTGATATCTCAACACTCCCCCTCAAGCTCAACGCCATATCCTGTAATCCAAGCATGTCCTAAAGCTTCTTCAACTTCTCAGCTCCAAGTGCTTTGGTGAAAATATCAGCAACCTGCTCATCTGTTCTCACATAAACAAGATCAATATCACCTGCTAATACCTTCTCTTTGATGAAGTGATAATGTACCTCGATATGCTTTGTTCTAGCATGGAAAACAGGGTTCCGCGCTAACTGTATGCTGATAAGATTATCACAATAGATAGTGATAGGCTTTTGCACTTCCACAACTAAATCCGCAAGTAACATCTCCTGCCATGATGCCTCACATGCTGCCATTGTAGCACCTCTATACTCAGCCTCTGTACTCAACAAAGCAACAGTGGGTTGCTTCTTACTGCTCCATGTAATAGCTGCACCTCCAAGTGAGAAAAGAAAGCCACTAGTAGATCTTCTATCTGGAGTACTACCAGCCCAATCTACATCGGTGTATCCATGAACCTGCAAATCTACACCAGCTTCATAAAACAATGCATAATCCAAAGTAGCACTCACATTACGTAGAGTGCCCCTCAGAGCATCCAAATGTGGCTTCCTGGGAACCTGCATAAACTAACTTTCAAGTCCAACAGGATAGCTTAAATCAGGCCTTGTAATTGTAAGATATATGAGAATTCCCACGATTTTCCTGTACATAGTAGCATTTTCCAATGCTTCACCTGATGTAGTATCTAACTTCAAATTCGGATCTAATGGCATAGAAATTGGTTTACAACCAGCCATACCATACTTTTGCAGCATATTCAAGGCATATTGCTTTTGTGACATCCATATACTTGTTTTTGTATGTATAAACTCAATGCCCAATAAATAACGCAGCACACCAAGATCTTTCATGTCGAATTCCTGCATAAGAAGTTGCTTTACCTCTTTGATGCTTTCTTCATTATCGCCACCTACAATCAAGTCATCAACATAAATGGCCACAATCGTGTTGCCATCATCAACCTTCCTTGCATATAGTGAATGATCTGCATCACACATAGAAAATCCAATGTTGGTTAAGTAATCAACAATCCTTGCATGCCATGCACGCAGAGCCTACTTCAGCCCATACAAAGCCTTTTGAAACCTGCAAACATATTCTGGATGCTTTGAATCTTCATATCCTTGTGGTTGGTCCATATATACTTCTTCCTGTAACTCACCATGTAGGAAAGCATTCTTCACATCCATCTGATGCAAAGTCCATCCTTTTGCTGTAGCTAATGCAACAAGTGTCCTAACAGTAGACATTTTAGCTACAGGGCTGAATGTTTCCTCATAATCAATGCCATATGTTTGTGCATATCCTTTAGCTACCAATCATGCTTTATACCTGCTTATGCTACCATAAGCATTATGCTTTACCTTGTAAACCCATTTACAGCCTATGGGTTTCTTTCCTTGTGGCAATGGAACCAACTTCCATGTATCATTTCCATAAAGTGCAGCCATCTCCTCATCCGTAGCTTTTTCCCAATCTGCAATTCCAATTGCATCTTCAAAGCAAGAAGGTTCAACATCTTGTATTACCTTTGTCATGTAGGCATAATGACGAGCCATGTAACTATCATATGTCAATCGTTGCACTGAATTCCTCATCCTCCCTGATCTTCTTGGTCCTGGGTCACTTCTCCTTGTATCATTTGCATGTGCCCTTCTTACTCCTGAAGTCTTCATAGAGGGCAATCCAAGTTCCTCATCAAGACTCTTTTCTGAACTGCTTGAATCTCCATCAACGTCTTCAAAACTTGCACATGTTTTATGACCAACATAAAGCTTTTCTTTACCTTTGTTGGATGTATTTGATGAATTTGCTGGACTGAAATTTCCACGTAATCTTCCACTCCATGGATTTGAGTTGGAACTATTGCTTGGTGATGCATCCGGTCCACTCAAAACTTGAGATTCTGCACTTGATTTTTCATTTGCCATTTGGTTCAAGACTCAATCCTTCTTTGGCATCTGCACAGAAGCTTGACATTTCATCAAATACCACATCTCTGCTCACCTTTACCTATCGTGTGAGTGGGTTATAACATTTATATCCCTTTTGCTCAAGGGAGTATCCAATGAAGACACACTTTTCTGCTTTTGGATCAAGCTTCTTCCTCAATTCATATGGGACATGTACATATGCAATATAGCCAAAAACTTTCATATGTGATAAGTTTGACTTTTTACCTGTAAACTTCTCTTCACGTGTAACTTGATGTACAACAATAGTCGGAGTTCTATTCATGATGTATATAGCAGTATGCACAACTTCTGCCCAATAACAATGAGGCATATTCTTCTCAGCCATTAAGGCTCTTGCTATTTCTGGAATATGTCTATTTTTGCGTTTAGCAACGCCATTCTGTTGTGGTGTGTACCTGCATGAAAAGTGACGTCGAATTCCATGATTTTTTAGAAAACTGGTGAACTCATTTGACATGTATTCACCTCCTCCATCAGATCTTAATGTCTGAATGTACTTCCCTATCTACTTTTCCACCATAACTTTAAAATTCTGGAAGTGAGTGAACACCTCGCTCTTCTCTTTCATGAAATATACCCATACTTTGCGTGTATGGTCATCAATGAAAGTAACATAAAACCTGCAACCACCCATAGATGTGGTCTTTGTATGTACTACTTCCAGTACATTCTCACTAACATGCTTGTCATGTGGAAATGATGCTCTTGACTGTTTACCAAATTTACATGCTGCACATACCTTTTGCATTTCTACAACTTTGAAAGTTTCAGCCTTTGCAAGTTTGCATGTCCAATCCGTTTGTGCCATATCTCTGCCTGCAATAACTCCTGCACCTTTTGCAAACATGGCTGCATTCATTTCAGGAATCTTCACATTTAAGGTGAACATCCTACCCACTTTGTTTCCTTTGGCAACCAATCGTCCATCCCGCTTGTACTCTTCTACATATAATCCATCAGCATTGAACGTGACTTGTAATCCCTGGTCAACCATTTGTCCAACAGAAACCAGATTCTTTGTTATATTTGGAACATGCAACACATCAGCAAGATGTTTTACCTTCCCGTCCTCCATAGACAATGCTATGTTTCCTGTATGCTTAATAGGATGCGATGTATCATCACCTGTTTCAACATATCTAGGAACTAGCATTTTCTGCAAACTACTAAACCATTCTGCATGACTGGTCATGTGATTTGAAACACCTGAATCAACATACCAGACATTATCATTTGATTTTGAAACACCAGCACACATCGTATTCATCATGTGATGTTGAACCATAAACAGCTTCTCAGAATCATCTGCACTTGTGGATGCATAGTTGTTTTGCTGCCTTCTGTTATTTTGATTCTTCAACCTACAATCACATTCAAAGTGTCTAGGTTTCCTTTACTATCATTACCTGATTCATTTCTTTGGAAATTTCTGCGACCTCTTTGGCTCCCCCTGCCTCAAAACTGTCCTCTTCCTCCTGCATGATTTTGTTGTTGACCTTGGTCTTGGTTACTGTTTCCTCTTGCACTTCCAAAACCTCTACCTCTGCCTCTTCCTCTGCTAGAGTAGAATACCTGCTCAAAACTGGGCTTTCCTTGGGAGTCTGAATCCTCACCAAGATTCTTTTCTTCAATAATCAGCATAGATACTAGATCAGCAAAATTCAGAATATTTTCCCTAGTCTGTATGGAAGTTCTGAACTGCTTATATGCAACTCCTAAACCATGAAGGCACACTTCCACCTTATCATCATCATCTACATTCACACCAATAAGATGCAAGTGACTCACATATGCTTTTGATTTTTAGAGTGTAGTCACTTACCGACATGCTCTTCTTTTCCAATGTATGCAGCTCGTTCTTGAGTCGCAATTTCCGTGCCTTTGTATTAGTCTCATACAAAGTGACCAAATTGTTCCAAGCCTCTTTTGGAGTCTTGGCATCCTGTACGTGTCCAATCATGCTATCTTGTATGCTAATAGATAGCCAATACATTACCTTTCGTGCTCCTTGATTCCATTCCTCATATGCTCTTAACTGGTCTGCAGTCTGATTCCTTTCTGGTAACTGCGGAGCATGGAAGTTGTTCTTGTCCAGCTTATCGCTCATAAGCTAACTCATTCCATCTATGTTTGCCATTTCTGCAACAATTCACAACACTGCAAAACACTACAAGCAGCACTTCTGCTTGAACACTGTGGCACTATGACATGACAATTCGATCTCAGAAAAACACAGTTTTTGTCTACCTTCACGCCGATTTTCGTAGCAAACAGAGGCTGTTTGCGAAATCGCATTTTCTCCACGCCTTGCCGCGTAGTCTTCACCGTCACCTTCTCCATGAGCTCTCTACAGGCATGCTGGCTTTGATACCATGTCATGAGGAAGGAGATAAGGAAGAGAGCTCACACACACTCTCACTCTCAAGGAGAAGCACACACACAGATTGAGGCAAGGAAGAATGATTTTCTTCTTCTTCTTCTTCTATTACATAAAAGGAATGTACAAGAATGACCTAAAAACAAGGATACAACAAGTGCAATATATAAAGATCAGTACATAAGGAAAAACCTAATGTCCGTGAATGAGTGAGCTGGCAAGAAACAAATGTGCCATCACTCTCAGTAGATAAATCTAATAAAGCTCAATGAAGTATCCCTGACATATACCGCCGTGACCACTATACATGTTAGAGAAACGAAAAACTGGTACGTGTCATCCTAGATCATCACATGTTGAGCTTGATATCTCAACAATAGGGAATATTGTCAAATGCACCAACAACTCCTCTTATCCTATAACGGGAGTTGGTAAGATCATTATGAACATTAGTGATGGTAGTTCTTTTACATTGTTAGATGCTTTCTTTGTACTAGGGACCAAGAAAAATCTATTGCGAGTTTCAGAATTAGCAAAGATTGGTTTGGTTGTCAAATTCATTGATGACAGATGTACAATTCATGATCTCTCAAATGATGATGTTATTATTGCTTTTGGCGTTTTATCTCATGGGTTGTATAAGCTCATAGACTATGAAAAATATGTGAATGATTAAGCATGTGCAGTACATGATTCTCAGGCTATCTCAAATGCAAAGCTTTGGCATGCATGCTTTGGTCATCTTAATTTTGCTAGCTTTCTACATCTAGAGAAATCTAAAATGGTGTCCTCTCTACCCAAACTTGAGGCATCTAGTAAACATGTTGTACTTTGGGCAAAATGTTGCATTCCTTATTCTCAAAAAATGGTTCAGTTTGAGCTACTCAAAAATTGCAACTTGTTCATAGTAATGTTTGTGATTCTATGTAGAAACCCTCTTTTGGGAAGTACCTTACTTTTTGAATTTTGTTGATGATTTTTCCAGGCATGCATGGGTGTATCCAATGAACGCAAAGTCCAAAGTGTTTATGTGCTTCAAACAATTTTTGGTTTTGGTAGAAAATTTGTCAGCATGTAAAATGGGCACCCTCCGTTTTGATCGAGGGTGGAATATATGTCCTCTGATTTTAATGCATTGCTGGTTGAACATGGGATAAAACATCAATGTATATTGCCATATAAACCTCAATAGAATGGATTTGTTGAAAGAAAGAACATGTATCTCATTAAGATGATGAGGTGTATGGTCAAAAGTCAGGCTTTACCACATAGCTTCTAGCTTGAGGCTGTTATCTGTGCAACATATGTACTTAACAGGTGTCCCACCAAAGCACTACAGTTTATCATTCCATATGAGGCTTGGAATGGTTGCAAGCCATCTGTTTCTCATCTGTGTGTTTTTGGTTGTCTAGCATATGCATTAGTGCTTGAACACAACGTAGAAAATCGGATGATAAAGCAATAAAATGTATTTGATTGATATAGTTTTGAAAGCAAAGGCTATCGTTTGTATCATCCACAGACTAAACACATTTTGGCTAGCCGTGATGTTGTTTTTGTGGAAGATGCAGATCAGCCATTACTTTCATGTACAAGGGAGACTTTTGTTAGCTCTAGAGATGTGTATGACACTTTGCTGCCCTTTTTTATAGTCAAGTGCTGGTCTGAATGAAGCAATTTCTCAACCTTTAGAGGTTTCATGTGATGATGCAAATCATTCCATTTCTGATAGATTAAGTCATGTTGATTATTCAACACCTATACTATTGTGAGAATAATAATCAATGTTGTATGCTAGACAATCATACTAGTTAATTTTTTTAATTTAATTCACATGAGTATACATCACTCTAGACAAGGATGAGTACTGTGCCAAGGAGCTCCACCTCCTTCATTGTCAATCCATGGATATGTGAGGATGATATGACAGTCATGAACGAGTGATGTGTTCTTAGGTGAAGGTGAGAAGCACACTAGATGCTCATGCACATACACACACACACACATGAGGTGGAGACAATGGAAAGAAGAATACTTCTTTTACAATAGCTCTTAATGAATACAAAAGCTTGCTCGCTTCAAAAGTCCAAAAAAAAGGAGCTCTCTAACTCTTTTTATAGATTTCTATGAGTTTTGACCGATTACAAACCTAGTGTCCGACACTGTTAAAAATTAGGTTCTAGATTACTTTTGGGGCATGTAACAAGCTCTAAAAATGAAATTTGGTATATGAGTTCTATCTAAGCTTCTCAAGCTTAAGATGCCTTGACATGCACAAAATGGACTAGTATTTACAAAATCGAGGATTTATGTTAAAAAATTAGTGATGAAAATCATTGCTCAATGCTTAATGATATTTATGAACTCCAATGGCATGTCATCTTTGGAAAAAATTAAGGCTTGACCTCCAATACCCTTGCATCCACATCTTCACATGCTTCCTTATTGTCTATATCTACTTCCTCCTCCTCTATCACTACCAAGTCTCCCCTTCCTCTCGTGTTTGTCATCCCTTACAGATCCTTGTTGTAGGGAGAACTCTATATAATTTTGTAGAAAATAGTATTGCATCTATTCACACAATAGCTGCAACAAATGTGTGGGTTGTGAGATGAATACTTTTGAATGATTTCCCAAAAGCCTTTGGTGAACATCTCTTCAAAGATTTGTTTGTAGTAGGATGGGAGATATTTGATACGACAATGTGAGGCATAGTAGATCTTCATTTATAGCATTGTGCTAATATCATAGACTAAATCAAGATTACTGTGCTCAAAGCATGGTGTCGAGATGTGTGGAGATTTGATTTTCCTAAATACTTTGAAATTTATTTGCATCAAATCAAAGATATTCAAGTGCATATGAGCCACCACATCTTGCATGCAATGCAATCTTAGAAGCCAATGTCGAATGGAAGTTATCATGTATGCAATTGTGGGTGGGCCCTATGGTTGTGCAAGGTATGGATAATTTAGCGAGTCTTGGCACTTCTTATCATTCTATACTTTTATGGAAAAAGTCGGCGATGAGTGGCATCATGGAACTAGACCATAGCACAGGTTATACAAGATGTGTAGGAGTGCCTTTGACCACGTTTGCATCATTTAAAGATATTCCTAGAGAAGTTGAGCCAGTGACTTGGGTTGCGAGATCATTCCTTTACGCGTTTCTAGTGGTAAGTCACTGGATAAAATTGAGTTGCATGTGATGGCAGCTTCCTTGTGACACATTTGATTTCTAAATTTTGTGAGGATCATGAAGTAAGGAATGTATTGGTATTTCATTCATGGATATATACCTTCTTGGATCTATTTCTTGGAAATATGCAGATTTCAAAATGGATTCCTTGAAGACCACCATTACCTAGAGTTGTGCTTCCACACATGTAGAGTGGGTGTGTCCAAGCTCTTCCACAAGCTTCAGCAAGGCTAGTTTGGGTAATTCAAATGTGTCCTGGCCCTCCTCAGTTACACGGTCACCTATTGCAAACTATGGTTCATAGTCTTCTTCATAGGATTGATCCATTGGAATTTCAACGATTTCCTTATTGTTGAGGAACTTTTCGCAGTGATTATGCTCTCAATGGTTATGCATGACGCAATCTTGGATTGTAACATAGTGACTTGCTTTTGTAGATCTTCAAGTTTTGCAAGTATCTCCGATGGTAGGATAGGTTCTGTTGTGGCGGGTTCCTTGAGAATTGGCATTGGTAGGGCCATTTGGGTTCTTCTCAATGCTTCTATCTCCACTATAAGTTGATCATATGCTTCTAACACGGTGATATAATCTTCGATGATGATTTTGATGGTCTTTGGTGATACAACTTGGAATATAGAATGACTGACTGGTGCAGCCAATGTTGCTTTGAAGCTATCCTTGTTCTGTTCTTGTAGCCTCTGATTCTCCTCTTATGCCCCAATGAGGTGGCACTGTAATAAGCCCATATTCCCATTAAGCGTGCATTTCTTTCCATCTAAGATCTGAGTAGCTCCTCCATCTCTACAATAGCCTATCTATTTTGATTCTCTAATTGTAGTTCAAGCATGTTATGAGTCTCCTTTAGATTCGAGTAGTGAGCATTAAGTGAAGCATTCTTGATGCTTAGTGAGTGGAGTTGTGCTTGCAAGCTGAGTAACTTCTCTTGTAGGTGTGTGTGGCACTGACCTAATGTTGTGAACTCTTCATAGACTTGTTGCATGTAGACAACCCTTCATTGAATAGCATTATCAATAGTGGATGATGATTAGACGAGTTTGTAATGCATGAATGCTAGTAGAGGGGATGAGTAAGTTGGATGCAAAAGTGAAAAAATTTGTGAGTGGAGGTGAAGCTGGTGGAAGGGGGATAAGGGATGGTGTATGGAGTGGTGGTAGTGTTGTGGGTGGTAATGTGTCCATTGGCTCAGACGTGCTCTTGTGTGTTGTGGTGATTGTGAAGAGTAGCATTGATTTTGTCATCCACGGTGGTGTGTGCATTTTGTCAGAAAAAAATAAAGGCATAATTTGAACATATTGGATCATGGGTGATCTGAAGAAGGGACCTAGATTGACAAGGGATGAAAAGATGTTATCTTGCAAGAGGATGTGTGCGGATGGTGGGTCAAGTAAGGAGGTGGGAAAATGGAGTGGATGTCAGTTGAATGGGAGGTGGGAAGGGTGTTATGGTTGGTGGGACAAAAGTGGTGGCCATATGTGTGGTTGATATAGGGGTGGCTTGTAGAGAGGTTACTAGGAAATGTTCATCAGTGCTTGAAGTCATGCAAGGTGGAGAGCAAGGAGGTGATACAATGGGTACATGGTGATAGACTGGTGTTTGTGGAGGGGTCTCAAAACTCAATTGGAACCTTTGAGAAAGTTGGGTAGTGGAGTTTACTAGTGGGTGGGTCGATGAGGGATTAGGTGTCGATGGGTGGGATCCGTAGTGCCGTATGTCCCTAGAGTGTCGATTCTCTAGACAAATTTGGAGGTACGGGAACATGAATAGTCTGACCTTGTCATGGTTGACGTCAAATTCTATGAGCATCATATAGCATGGGTGGTCAATTAGATAGGAAGTTCAACGCTTTGAGCACACATACTGCTTGCATTAGGGTGTGGATTGTCTTAGTGAATGCTTCATTGAATTTGATATTCTCTAGCTCTTGTTGGAGGATGGTGTGACTCTGTTCCTCATTCAACTCGCTATGGTTGTGTACTATGGCCATAGTGGCATATAAGCATTGAAGTGTGCCTGTGTAGACTAATATCTCTATTTCTGAGCCTTTCTCATTGTTCTTTTTTTGATCTTACTCATCAAGTTGATCTACATGTCTTTCTTCCTCCTCATCACTTAGGGACCTTTCATTGTCTTCCTAATCTATTTTGCTTTGTCCTTCTTCATGGTATGTCTATGGGCCAGGGTAGCTAGGCCTCTCATACTCTTGCGAGACATAGTGTGTATTGGAGAATTGGAATTATGTGTGAATTGGACGAGGGATGTTGAAATCTAGCATGGTGGCAAAGTCTTCAGTATCCATATTGGAGACTGGAAATACAAATCCTTTTGAAGTGACAACTTCATTCTGACCCATGGTTGTGCCTCCTTCTAGTTGTTCTTCTCTAACTTCACCCTCACCCTCAAGAACAACTAGGCATGAAATTTTGATGTAAATCAATGGTATCACTAGTTGTGGACCTATTGCGGATGGTTGAGGAGATTGCAAAGTTTTGGTTGGTTGGAGACAAGGTATGGTGCCTCTCATTCTTTTGGTCACTTCCATTTTTGAATGCTTGTAACTCCTCATGCATAAGTGCTCTCTCCACACCGATATCATATGAAAAGAACATGTAAATGATCCTTATGATTGCACAACATCCATTAAGTACTTGTTTTTTTATCCATCTATTGTTCGTTGCATATAGTTCATTGATGATCCAGTGAGGTAAATCGATATTTAGCAACATTTTTTGAGCTAGGTATAAACTAAAACAAATCTTTTTTTGAGGTTAAGTAAAGTGATCCTGGACAAGAAACTGCAAAGTGTTGGATGCACATGTACAATGCCATAGAGAGGTTAGGAGTAATGGCTGACATTTGATTAAACTTGATTACTTCACTTTTCTTAGTTGATTCTAGGATCAAGTTCTCTTTATCAGATGGGACATGCATTCTGAACTTTTTTAAAGCCTCATGGACTTGAAATTTTTCATTGATTCATCTGGCAGCAAAGAGGGAAGCACAAAAGTACTTGGTATGTCCTTGTCACTACCCGACTATAATGTATGATTCAAGAAGTAACACCTATAAAAGTCAGGCTTTGGGAGTGGCACTACAAATTATTCTTCAAGTTTTGCTTTCTTCGAAGCTAGCTGCAACTCTTTGAAGTTTTGGAGTGCCTCAAATTCTTGTGAGAAGAATTGGAATATTCACAAATGATGATCAAACTCCAACTTTGACTCCCACATATATTTAGCATATGCCAAGGGTCCTACTAAACCTTGAAACCAATGAGATTTGACATTAATGCTATTCTTCCTGCCCTTCGAGGGGTCTACAATGGGTATTTCTCCTCGAAAGCCTTAAAATTCCCTTGGTGGAAGTAGAGGGTATTCTTAATTCTTAAATTGGGAGGCCTCTATAGTCCATTTCCCTCTTGCTGGGGCCTATTGTTGAGGGGTCTCCTACTTGCATCTTTGGATTCTTGTTGCTTGAAGATATCTACTACAAAAGGAGAACATATTAGTATGGAAACAAACTTCAATCCCAATATGGCAAGACCTCGGTACCTTTCCAATGCTCTCATGCTTCCCATGTTTCCCTGTGTAGTGTAGAAGCGCATGATGATGTTCTTGTGCCTAGTGCATGTCATTAGACTGCCTACATGCATGCTTGGGATAATGCACTAGCTCAACATGTTTTTGGTAACTCTTAGGTATATTAAAAGGTTTATTATGTATAGATTTATTACAAATTTGGTAATGAGTGATGGGTTCTCTTATGGGATTACATGGTAAGATTATTGATGTGTATATGTTCTTAGAAGAAAATGAGCGTGATTGGTCCTGGGGGCTGTTTAGGCACCCATTTCCATATTGTCCTAGGATTTGATTTACATGGCTATTTGTTTACAACAATTTGCTTTCTAAGTGGAGCATGATTGTGGGAAGATTGAGAATTCCAGATTGATGACATGGGTGAAGAAATTTGGGCGTGCCAACAAGTCATAGGCACCCAAACGTGTGAGCTATTAGGGCAAGCCATCATGTACTTAGATATCCAAATTTGTTGAATTAATTGTGGTTGATTTCCTTCCTTTGTCATTGGTCTCCATATTTGGGTTGGCTTTTGCCTCTTTTGTGTCAACTTGGTTTAGGTGAAACATTCAGTTGTTCACCTTTTTTTCCACCACACTTGCTTCATGCCTAGAATAGGTGGTTTCCTACATTGGTTGATTGGGCAATTGTCGAGACTTATGTTCCTTTTGTGGTTGTGTCTTACTCTTTTGTAGTTGAGTTTTCAATTAGATACTCCTCTTTGGAAAAAAAGGGGGCTCCAACACTTACATCACCTGTCCATTAGGGAGTGAGGCATTCTGCAAAACATACATAAGGGTACATGCACCATGAGTGGACTCATGACCATAGAACCTGAGACTCTCTACTTGTATAACAGTGTGAGAGCTAGAAGATGCAAGAGTCTTCAACTCCACTGTAGATTTAAAACTAGAAAGCCCGAGAGACCACAACTTTATGGTGGATATAGAGCTAGAAGACCCAAGAGTCTTCAAGACTGCTAATTCATGTCTAGAGGTCTCTAGAGTTTCCAACTCTACTGTGATATGTTGTTCATTAACCCAAACCTAAAGAAGATGTCTTTGGAGGTTCAAGTGGACTGTGTGGTCATATATCTGATATTGGCCCAATATCAAAGGTTTTGTAAGATCCTCTTCATCACAAACTAATAGGTTTACTATCAAGGGGATGTTTTGTATGCAAAAAGGAATTTCCACCTAACCAATGCAAAGGGTTTCCATAACTTCTAATCCTATGAGGTGATTCTCAATTGGATTCACTTGTAGCTTCATGTCTTGACAAGATGAATACCTAATGGCATTTGTGGTTGATCTTGAATCAATCAGGGCCCTCATCATCTTGATTGTGGTGCCATGTTGTTTCTTGATAAATCTTGACTCTCCATCCTCTAATCTAATTTGGCATTACATCTCCTTCTAAAGTGGCTAGATCCATCACACCACTAGTCAAAACTCTATTGACAATCATAGGTCCATGTGCACATTTTTCTAACTTATGAGCATGTTGTTTCAAAGTGTACACCAATACTAAATTGCCAACTTTCAAGCCTTTATCTTTCATATGCGCATCAAAATAAGCCTTTTTTCTTTGCTTTTTTCTGTATATGCCCACTACTACTCTCAATCTAGTCTTTCCCAGATGCTCTAAATCAATTATCCTTGAAGATAGATTGTGGCCCATCCACTGATGCTCTTGTGCTACTCTTACCGTGGGCATTAGGATATATAATGGTAGCATGGCATTTTGGCCATATACCATTTGAAAGGGAGTTGCATTGAGAACTCTTTTATATGCCACTCAATGTGCCCAAACAACATGATGAAACTATTTGTCCCAATCTAAGCATTTATTATCTACAAACTTCATCAATACATTACACACGATCTTAAATAGATATTCAATCACTTCATTCAAAAAATGAGTTCCTCTATCAGTCACCAACTTCATGGGAAGTCCATATCTTATGAATACATTCTTGAATAAGAGCTTCACCTTCATTACTGCATTGTTCTTTCTAGTAGCTTTGACTTCTACCCATTTGGTAAGATAATTTTTAGTGATAATAATATACTCTGCGTGGGAGATTCTAGCTAGGGGGTTAATAGGAACTACAAAGTCTATTCCCCACTTGGAGAATGCACATCATCCCATCATGGGTCTTAGTGGCATCTCATCTTTATATAAAGGATATTAAGCTCTTTAACATGTGTCACATCACACATAGGTATCTGCATCCATGTGAAGAGTAGGCCACCAAAAACATGAAAATAGAATGGCTTTAATCATGCAATCAGGCCCATAGTGTCTGCTTGCAACACCATTATGTGCAATTTCTAATATGTCAAAATATTCACTTTTGTGTATGCATAATCTCAAATATCCATCTCTTCCATGCTTATATAGACTATCACCAATGAGCACATAATCTTGAGGTTCCTGCTCTAGAATTTTTTCTCATGCTATTGTCATATCTTGAGGAAAAGTTCTTGTTTGCTCCAATTAGGTATTAAAGACTATTGGAGTTTGAGGCTTGCGAAAGCATGTGAACATCACAAGGAAGAAGAAGAAGCTTGGAGCACAACACCCAATACTGAATGTATTACCACTAGAATGCACAAAGATAAGTGACCCATTAGGGTTAAAGATGTATATACAAGACGGGGGGAAAAAATCTCCTAAAGAGGGAAAAAAGTGCACCGGTGGTCCTAGTGTGGTCACACACATCACTACGTAAATATATCAACAAATCCCCCCTGGAAGTGATGCGGTCAACAAGGAGCTGGCACTCATGTATAAGGAAGTGCAAGCTATGTGGAATCAATCCACAAAAGGAAGTAAGCCCAAAGCTTTGTGGAAAGCTTCAAACTTCTCCCTAGGCAGAGCCTTTGTGAAATGGTCTGCAATGTTCTCCACAGGGCACACATGCCAAATTGATCTCTCCAATAGAGAACCTCTCCCTGACATAATGATAATGCACCTCAATGTGCTTAGTGCGAGCATGGAACATAGGGTTCCTCGCAACTGCTAATGCGTGAAGATGGTGATGGCAGAAGATTGGCCAACACCCAAATCAACCATAAGGCATCTGAGCCACACACACTTAATAGTCACTGTGAAAGCTTCCCTATACTCAGCCTCACAACTAGAGGTGGCCATAGTAGGCCGCTTCTTGCTCAACCAAGATATACATGAGCTACCAAGCATGAAGCAAAATCCACTAGTGGACACACGAGTGTCATAGCAACCAACATCAAATACCACTCAAGTAGTGAAAGATGCGCTTAACCGCCTACCAATGCTTGACACTTGGGCAATGCATGAACCTACTCATTTGTGAGACAACAATTTGAATATTTGGCCAATTAATGCATAAGTAAATCAAGCATCCAACAGCCCGTTGATAGAGAATAACATTAAATGCATCTCCAACATCATGAAGACTCAATTGTAAACCTATCTCCATAGGAGTGGCAATAGGTTTGTAGCCTTCAAGAACAAAACGCTGCAATAATGTGTCAATATATTTTGTTTGACACAAAGCTATTCTGCCATCAACCGACATAAATTGAATGCCCAAATAATGATGCAAATGCCCCAAATTTGAGGTCTCAAATGAGGCATGCAGATCATCCTTAAAATCAGCAATATGCTTCTCATGAGGACCAGTGAGCAACATGTCATCAACATATACAACAATGATTTTGCATGCTTAACATATAAGGTGCTCTCAGTTGGACTGTTCTCAAAACCATGTGCAATCAGATAGGAATGTATCTTTTCATACCAAGCATGTGGTGCTTGCTTCAAACCATATAATGCCTTTTCCAACCTACACACTTGGTTTTCATGCCCTTTCTGCACAAAGCCATGGGGCTGAAAAATGTACACTTCGTCATGCAAGTCACCATTCAAAAATGCAGTTTTAATGTCCAACTCATGTACATTCCAACCATGATGAGCTACAAGTGCACAAATGCTATGAACAATAGTCATTCGGCATGTAGGAGCAAAGGTCTCATCAAAATCAATGCCTCTTTCCTAAGCATAACCCTTTACAACAAGCCTAGCCTTATACCTATCAACTATTCCATCAGGATTATGCTTCAGCTTGTATACCCACTTAGTGCCAATGGCCTTCTTGCCAAGAGGCGTCACATAAAGACCAGGTACCATTTTTCATGATAGCATCATATTTTGATTGTATAACAACCATCCAATTTTCAGAATTTTGTGCTTCATCATTACAAACAGGGCCATTCTCATCATAGAGACTAGAGGCAGGCATAGCATAGAAATCTCATGCAAAAGAGGCACTATGAGAACCTGAACGAGTACGATGTAATAGAGGTGCATCTAATTTGCTATCACACAAAGTTTGCACCAGCCATTTTGGCATAGTTTTTGCCCTCTTAATATCAACTCTCTCATCAACAAGTGCATCATGTAAATCTGCATCAGAAATGGAAATGATTTGCATCATCACATGAACCCTGTAAAGGCTGAGAAGTTGCCTCATTAGGACAAGCACTAGATTGTCCACCTATAAGAGGAGGCAGCAAAGTGTCATACATGTCTTTGGAGCTAACTGATGTCTCCTTAGTACATGAAAGTAATGGCTGAATAGCATCTTCCACAAAAACATCACTGCTAACCAAAATGTATTTAGTATGTGGATGATACAAATGATAGCCTTTGCTTTCAAAACTGTACCCAACAAGAATACATTTAACTGCTTTATCATCTGATTTTTTGCGCTCTTGTTCAGACCCTAATGCATATGCCAGACAACCAAAAAACATAGGTGAGCACAGATGACTTGCGACCATGCCAAGACTCATATGGATTGATAGACTGCAATGCTTTAGTGGGATGCCTGTTAAGGACATATGCTGCACACATGATAGCCTCAAGTGAGAAACTATGTGGTAAAGCCTGACTCTTGACCATACACCTCGCCATCTCCATGAGTGACATGTTCTTCCATTCAGCAACTCCATTAAGTTGAGGTGTATAAGGCATTATACACTGATGTTTTATCCCACATTTAGCTAGAAATGCATTAAAATTAGGAGACATATATTCCCCCCTTATCAGAATGGAGGGTGCCCATTTTAAATGCTGACAGATTTTCAGCCAAAACCAAAAATTGTTTGAAGCACATAAACACTTCAGACTTTGCTTTCAATGGATATACTCATGCATGCCTAGAAAAATCATCAATGAAAGTCATGAAGTAAAGATAGTTCCCAAAAGAAGGTGTCTGCATAAGACCATAGGCATCACTATGAACAAGCTTCAATTTGTGAGTAGCTCAAAGAACCATCTTTTGGGAAGGAGGAACGTTGCATTTTGCCCAAAATATAGCCTTCACATACATGTTTACTAGGTACCTCACGTTTGGGTAGAGAGGACACCATTTGATATTTCTGTTGATGTAGCAAACTAGCAAAATTAAGATGACCAAAGCGTGCATGCCAAAGCTTTGCATCTGACATAGTTTGAGAATCATGTACTACACGTGATGAATCATTCAGAGATTTTTCATAGTCTATGAGCTTATACAACCCATGACATAAAATGCCAAAAGCAATAATGACATTGCCATTTGACAAATCATGAAGTGTACATTTGTCATCAACAAATTTCACAACCCAGCCAATCTTGGCTAATGCTAAAATTGATAATAGATTTGTCTTGATCACTGGCACAATAAAGCATCTGACAATGTGAAAGAACTACCATAATGGATAATAGAAAATTTTGTTTTAACCTATATTCTTTGTCTCTTTTTTTTTTCTCTCATTCTCTCTCTCTTTCAGTCAGTTATATATGGATTCAGTTAAACATGCATGCACTTGCCTATTGTTTTGTGACTAGATATATTCCTTTTCTACCTATTGATGTTCCACATGTCCTTTTCATACCAAAAAACCCCCAGCCACAGAAACGCGGGATTCAGCCCTGCAAAAGTTTTGCAGGGCTGAATCCTGCGTTTCTGTGGCTGGGGATCTTTTTGCATTATTTGGTCTTGTGTAAGCATAAAAGGTATGGTAGAGATGTAATGGTCTAGTAATTAAGAGGTTATACACTACAGGTAATCATTGTATGCATAAAAGGTATGGATGAGATCTTTGATCTAGTTAAAGCTGGTAATCTTTGGTCTTGATTCTACCAAAACCAAGTGAAAATCTAGAATTAGATACTTTCCTATGTTTTGTAGCACATAAAAACACCAGATAAGGCCAAAAAAGCCCCAGCCACAGAAACACGAGAAACAGCCCTGCAAATTTTTTGCAGGGCTGTTTCCCGCGTTTCTGTGGCTGGGGCTTTTTTGGCCTTTTTTATGCATATAATAATACAAAGGACCAAAGGAAAATACAAAGACTTCAAATTAGATACAATTTGTGGAGAGAAGATAAGTTCAAATTTTTAGCACATTCATATACAGGACTAGACAAATGATGAAAAAAAAAGTTTGTATTATCAAGACATTACATCATTTCTCAGCTGCCTTCAATTTCTCTACAACTTTCTTTCTCCTTTGAAGAGATTGAGGCAGCTGGTAAGTCAATACAGATCTTGATATTACATGGGGGTCTTGCATTCCAAGACCCATGGCGATACCTATTTGCCCTAATACTTTTCCTCTAAAATTAATTCCTAATGTAGTGACAACTAAGGATTTCCTAACCAAAATGACACAATTAGTGCCTTGGGTAATTGTACATAAACACAAAATCTTGCTAAGGGCCTTCAAGCACCAACTCGTGAAGTGCCCATTCGGACTGTAGTCTTTGTGTATGATAACAAAATCATCCTTTGGCAACTTTCCGATGTAGTTTACCAAGGATGCACCACTCCCGCGAGAAGCTCGATCCCCACCAGATCTTGCTGCGAACTTGTCGAGCTCAATTGCTTCCTGTTAAGAAAAAATGAGAATTCGAGCTCTTACAATGTTAACTTAAATTATCCATTTATTTAATTCAATTACCACTTACATCATGAAGCTTGACTTCTTCCTCCCCTCTTCCAGGGGCATCAAGATCAATGCTAGAGTGGGCCATGCCACTCTGCTCTGCTACAGGGGATGTAGGAATTTTTTGCTTCATTATCCTCTCCCGTGCTGCACTGAACTCCTCCTCCATAGTAGAATTGTTGTCATCATTTAAAACATCAGCACGCACCATTGCTATGGTGTCTGCCACAGAATCCCCAAGTGGGATTGACTTCTTTTCAAGTATGTAAGATGTGTTGTCAAGTGGAACATCTGACATTGTGGAGAAAATACTCAAACATTCATCTAGACATAGATCGAATGCCTTCTCAATGTCATGAAGCAAAATAAATTCCTCTCCATCCACAACGATGCTGGAGAGATATTCAAGTTCCACCTCTGGTAATGTGGGCTCAGAGGGGTTGAGATTTGAAGGGGGGGCCTCCTCCATGCTTGATTGCGCCCGTAGTTTATCCTCAACACCACCAGGAAATTCTTGGTGGATTGCATGCTTTCTTTGGCAAAATTTATGGCCTCTGTTTGAGGCTCATTCTTCTCCTTAACAAAACCCCCAGTGACAAGGTTGGGGAGCTCAACAGGTGTAGGTTCGGGCTCCTCATTAATGATAAAATATGTTGTTGCAATGTAGGATATGTACTTTGTACCCATCCTCCTCTTTTTGTTAAGTTTTTTTACTAATGGCACAGAGTCATCTAGTAAGTGCCCTGCATTTTCAGCAATTGCCATGAAGCGCTTAAGGCGCTTCATGAAGGCTTCATCACCTCTGTGTATGTAGAGTAGAAGGTCACATGGGACCTATTTACCCTCATAAGGCGGTATTTCTATAGAGAAACGCAAGATGTAGTACTCAAGGAACTCTATGATTTCCTTGAGCACATCAGAGTTCAGTTGAATTGTTTTGTCTAGATCAGGGACTCTAGACAGTAGGTCATACAAGTGGTTTTGACCTTTGAACTCAGTTGATTCCAAGAACTCATTGAAGAGTTCACGTGGACGTTTGGGTTGCAGGGTACTGGAGGATGCGGCAGCCATTGCGCGTGATGCTAGCTTGTGTGCGTGCTCTGCAAGTGATTGTAGCTCTTCTTGGTTGCAAAAGTGAGAAATGAGAGAATAAGTGTTGCTTTTATAGTAGTTTCAAAATTTTAAAGTGAGTGGGACCCATTTTAAAACTAAAACTGATACCTTCAAATAAAACAATCATGCACAAAACTCTCAGAAAAAAAACTTTTGCTCATAAAAAAGATTGAACAGAATCATTAACCAGAATAAGATACACCACAACACAATAGAAAAAATAAATTCTCAGAACTTCAAAATTATAATAAATTGCCATTGGAAAAACCAAAGATTTGGCAAATTGTACATCATATTGAGATCAAAAAATTTTACATGCTACATGTCTTGCATGTTAAATACATTGTTGCAGATGAAGGATTATAAATGGAACATAGGTTGTGTGTAAACTGCAGCACTCAAATAGTTGTTGAGCTATGACAATGAAAGTTGAGTTCCATCCACACTCCATTCAAGAAGGACTTTAATTTTATCCTCCAACCTCTTACCAATCTGCAGACACTGTGAATGTAAGAATTTGTATAAACAAAAGAAAAAAATACCATATGCTACTAACCTTATGCCCTTGTATTCTGAACTTTGATTGATCGAGATCCTCAAATCCATGATTACTAGATGTTCTCTCATGTTGGCAAGAGTCCAATGATGATTTACTAAAATAACTTCCATTTCGTTGTTGGGTAGATTTATCTTAATTTCAAATGAAATTAAAAAACCCTCAGAACTTTGTAATGGTATCCATTCACCAAGTTTACACATCCAACGATCATAATAGAATCTAATGTACAATGAAGTACGATGTTTCAAGTATCGAAATCCTATGTCTGTTGCACCAATTTTACAAATGTATCTATCCCCTTTGGTGCATCCTTCTACAAGTCCCCAATTTTCACCTAGCAAACCCTCTACCTGCTCATACGTGATATCTTTTAACATGAACATTGTTGTAGTCTTTAGAATTGTGAATATCTGAAATAAATGTACAAAACAATGAACAGGAACACACCAATGTAATCCTATAGATCTTGAAACTCTTGTAAATTTCAAAGAGTTGTGTATGTCCATCACCATCTTATGCTTCAAAGATGTTAATGTCCATACATCAGGTTGCGGCCACTCGAGCTTTAAGAGAGAATCTACCTTAATCATCTCTAACCTGCCAAAATCATTTGATGAAGAGGGTACAACATATGTATGTGTGTAAAAGAAAACTCTCTCACATAATAGCTGAGCAGGAGGGGCTTGTGGAAAGACTATCGACCCAACATCTGCATGCAATGCTTGGAAAGTACCTGTAAGACTATGAAGTGGTTGTTCTTCCACCAAGGTAGAAGGAAATATGTCTACAACAAAAAACTACACAACTTAGCTAGGTATATTATGAAATTTGGACAAAAGTCAATGAGTAATACTTACAGTTGATAGGATATCTCATTTTGTTTGAGTTTTCCAATTTCATGGTTGACATTGTGAACACATGTTGTACAATGGCAACAGTTTCACCATTTTTGAGCTTTTTGAAGCCTAATAACTTCCCTTTCCAATGAAGATCCAAGTTTCCACGATCTCTCACATGGTGAGGACCAACACCAGAGGGTTGCATGTACACCCATGCACCTTTGCAGAACTCCTGTCCTAACCAAAATCCTTCTCTAGCCTTGATATTGTGACATTTTATCGTGATAACCTCATCTTTTGGACGTCTATGAGATTTAGGTTTCTCCATTGGAGTTCAGGCTATGGAAATGATAGTAGGAATTCAAAGAAGATGATGCACAAAGAAAGAAATGGAGATGCAGGAGCTGCAATGGTGTGCTAGGGAGAGAAAGTAGTGGAAAGAGATGACGTTTTGGGACCTGGGTATGAAAATGTGAGGTTTTGGAGGGAGAAAGTTGCATTTTGAGTTATTTTTGAAAAAGTCACTTTTTTCACTTCAGTTCATGCACGGGTTTTGATTTAGAACCCAAAAATAGCACTTTTGATCCTAAAAAGTGGTTGGGGGACCATTAAATGGTGTTATGATGAGTTTTATAACTTTTTGAAAATTTTGAATTTTTGGGCCTAGGTAAGTTACGAGATTCCTTTCTCTCTCTAGAGGAAAAACCTGAACATAGGGGAATCCTGTCCCCTCATCCCCCTTCAGCCTAGTAATTTATAGGCTATAGACTGTGTCCACCACCCTCCTCTCATTGGTCCATCACTAATCACTCCTTAATCCAAAAGGCCCATGCAGGGTTCATTTTTTTCCCTAATGTGGAAGTGCTTTGCCACATTTTGTATTTGGATCATACATGGCAGTGGTTTGCCACACTCTTGTACATGCTTCATTTATGAAATATATAACTTTTTTGTACATGATTCATGTTTCATTCTGCTCATCTCATTTGTGTCCGACAGTATTTTGCTATATGAAATCATGTTTTGGTTGCCATTAGAGTACACATCACATGTACTTGGTTTTCTTTGAGCAGAGTGTATTGTCTTTTGTTACACAACATCATGGTAATGTTGCTACAACAAGAGACAACACACTCTACCAAAAAAAATTCTCCACATATGGGTCGTCGGTCTGCCTGCCGGTACTCCCAGCATGGACGTCGGTATACGTGATGGTACATTCAGTAGGTCACCGATATAAACATCAATATGAGCATTGGTAATACTGATGCTCATATCGATGCTTATACTGGTGCTTATACTGGCAGTTTGCTACCGATGCTTATACTGACTCGTGCATCGATGTAGGACCAAATTCACGCCTGCTCATTTTCCTCGATAGAAGCCTCGATATAACCCTGATATGTTGTAGTGAAATAAAAAGAGAACATTTAAGAGTCTTTACAAGATTGAAAACATGTGAAAACGGGAACTTAAAAATAATTGAGCAAAGATTTCCCAATCAAAAGAAGCTTTATATCTTAGTTTGGTAATGGTGAAAAATCATTTTTTCATTCATCTATGAGACTTATAGTAAATGACATGGAATTATAATCTATATTTATTTATAGCAAAGGGAAAGGAGATGTACTCAAGCAATTCATGACATAGAAGAAGAATCAACTTTTCTGTTTAAACGACATATAAATCAAACTTTCATGTAAACTGTTCAAATTTTTTTTATATTAGATGGTGGTGAGAAAAGATTATGGAAACTATGTTACAATGGCTCTTGAGGTGTGATGGTTTTCCTTATCGCTCAATGATTTTCAATAATATGATGGTGGTGATACATATTTATGATGTATAAATTCATGTACAGGATGTTCAAAGATGATGATTGTGGATTTATATTCCTTTTTTAACAAAACATAAAAAGCTTGAATGGGAATATAAATACATATCCATAAGGAGGTTAATAAATACATTTCTTGTTTTTTAATATTTGCCATAATTCTTTGAAGCTAGTGGAGAGATTGTCATACAAAGTGAGGGATGTTAAGCAAAAGGTACATAAGAGATATACTACTCATTGTCAATAGAGCATGAGATAATGGACACTTTCGGTTGCATTTGGGGTGATTGAATGGTGGATAAGTTTTTTTTTAATCAGTGGAAAAGCTATATGAGGAAGATTTGTAATTATCATAAAATTTTGACGGCAGTCTCCTACTTGTTACTTGTGGATCGTGATGAATTGATCTTTTGTGATAGAAAGAAAGAAAGAATGAGATGGCTCAAAGCACCCTCTGAGGTTCATGGTGATTTGAGAGAACAAGGACACACTTTAAAATGGAAAATCAGATCTCGGGGTGATGGATTCTTTCTAGTAAGCAAATGATTGATCGCCCTTTAAATGATGGGATTCCTCAATGACGGTATTCGTGGGATGTAAGTTGAAGAATATGGTTTCTCCGAGTGATAGGAAGGTCCCTACATATTTTGGCAAATATCTCAAAATGGGAATAGCTGTGTACGATGGTGGTGAAGCCTTCCCATCCAAATAAGGACAAGCTCACAATGTCTTCACTTTCCTGTTGGGGCAGCGGAACAACTTTTCTATGAAGCAGGGAAATGACCTTCCCAAACGATTGATGCCATGCTGGTTCTCCCATTGTATGTTTTTGCATCATGGTTTACCTTGTGCTCATTCCTTTAGGCCCAACAATGAGACAAAATGAACGCAATGTGCACACAAACTAGATCTCCATGGATCCCTCTCTAAATCCTAACCTTGTTTTTATCAGAACACAATGGCTTGCAAACCATGGTGCATTCACAGTACTTTGTTTGGCTACTACAAAGCTTGGGGTTCTGTAAGAAATGAAAGAGCAGAGAAACTTTCAATAGAGGGTTGGGAACGTTCCAATCACCACACATGGGAATATATAGATGTGTGTGGAATGGAAGTTTATGGTAGTCACTTTACCCACATACATGTCTGTTTCAATACTTATGGTCAATGTAGTTCGTGAAGGAGGAGAAAAATAATCAACGTGGAACTTAATTAGTCTCGCATTTGCAGTCACACATCATTTGGCATGGCTATGGTGTACAACCTTTTTTTGACCTCTGTGTGTGTGTGTGTGTGGCTTGATGGCTCCATTGCCGGCATACACAGAAAAACTATGAAGGGGAAGCCGCCGCCCCCGCACCCACAAATCAATAACTCGGGTTACGTGGCGAGACAACATGGTTAAATCGGTAATTCACGCACGATCAACACGGTTGGCAGGGTGGCGATGGACCACACAGCACCCACTTTCCTTTCAGAAAAGCTATGGAAGATTGGCCATACACCTTGCACACTCTGCAGCTGTCCCTATATGTAGTCCGCCCGCTCTCATAACCAGTGTCCTAACTTCTCACATCCATTTCTCCCTCGTTCCCTCTCTCACAGACAGACAGACACACACACGTACACAAACACGCTCACGCAACTCTCATGGCGCCCCATGACGGTAACACAGTCCTTCACGTCAGCCCTTATCGACTGCATCCCGCAGCTGAGCGTGGAGGAGGCAGCGGCGGCACACAATTCCGCTCGGCGGATCGACCTCCTCTGTATCGACATCCTGAAGACGCACTCCAGCGGAGATTACGTCGGCACAACAGCCAAACCTTTCCATATGGCGGCGCAAGGAGCTTCAGTCAATCAATTGAAGGCGGCACTGCCCAGCAGAGAAGCCATGAACACTCTGAGTATCACTGCCGAGCTGGCCGCGCCTCTCGTTGCAGCCCCTACAGCGAAGAAGGAAGTGCAAGGTCGACTTCGTACTCATGGCTCGGTGGTCCGAGCTCTGGTGTTCTTAGAAGTGGCGTGCCTACGAGCGATGGAGGCCAGCTACATGAACACAGACGTGGCTCTTCTATAATCGATGGCCAACAGGAGCTAATCGAACCTCATAAAAGCTTAAACCTCGAGAACGCCTGCATCTTACAAGCTAACCATCGCCCACCAGAGATGCTCACTAAGGGCTTCCTTGATATTCCTGAAGACAAAGCTAGCCAGTTGAGCCTTGATTGGCATGGCCATCGCCCAACTGCCTATGACAATGAAAATCCCGATCAGGAGGAGAGGAGGAAGAACCATGGCTCGCGTATGGAGGAACAGTGTAAGAGAGGAGAAAGATATGGCGAGCGTCGTTGTTCAGTATATCTTGAAATTCCACATATTGGCCCTGATTATTACCTTGATGACATTATAGATCGTGCTTGGCAATACCACAATGTAGGCGAGCCTCTCTCTCCTTACACTCGTATCACACTTTGGAACCAATCTACTACCTCATCCCCTTCTTAGATCGCATTCATCACGTAGAGCACTAATTCGTTCACACAAAGTAGTAAAGAGACTTTCTCAAAAGTGAAAGAATTTTAATGCCTATGGAGAAGTCTCTCAAGATCATAAATCCTCTCACAATTCATGTACATACATCCAGTCTATAGCTAAGTGTAGGGGAGATGGTTAAGCAAATATGGTAGATTTTAAGCTCTTCTAGATTTGATGATATGGAAGAACATGAGTTCTGGATGTGTAATTTACAATTTTTTGTGATAATATCACTGCAATCTTCTCTTGACTCTTCCTTGACCTTCTCTTACTCCTCCTCACCTTTTGTTTCTTCTTAAACGCCCTCTTTATTGCTACTTTTACCTTTTGTTTTTGTTGCTTTTAATTAGTAATATACATAGTATTGTTGGTGTTGAATCATCACTGTACTTTGTATTATTTTATTTCTATTACCTCCTCTTTTCTTCTTCTTCCCGTTGCAATATAATTATTTTTCTTCCAAGCAAATATAAAAAAATATTCAATGATGTCGAAAATATTGATGGTCGATGATCTCGAAAATATTTGTTCAAATTCGATGATGTCGAAAATATTGATAGTTGGGCACATGAACAATGCTTGAGGTAGAGAGAGAGAGAGAGAGAGAGAGAGAGAGAGAGAGAGAGAGAGAGAGAGAGAGAGAGAGAGAGAGAGAGAGAGAGAGAGAGAGAGAGAGAGAAGTTAATGTATGTAAGAAACAAAGAGAGTTGGATAGTCTAGTGAAAACCAAGCTCCAACCTTAGGGATGTAGCTCTCCAACATGGAAAAATGAATCAAAACCTAAAGAGATTACTTAAGAAATGTCCCCAATATTATCATCTTAAATAATATTTAGTCACTATCACTTTTAGATGTAACTTCATATACCAATCTACCCTTGAATTCTAGTATCACGTTTCGATGGGTTTAAGTGACATTTGGAAAAAGTAGATTCTATCGTCAATCATATTAGACATTTTTCAATGTGTGTTGGATCAACAAATTAATTCGATTAAGAATTTAATTGTTAGAGCGAATTCAAAGTTTGGTGGAGCAAGTAACAAGTGAAAACATCAAGGAGGAAGAATTTAATTAATGTGAAGAGCTAAGGAGTTTATTTTGACGATTAGAGTCCTAAGCCTAGAAAAATCGTGTTTTTTTAATACCATTTCAAGGAGAAATTTATAGGAAAGAGGTAGCTAGGGGCATAAATCGCTAGATTTAGCACAAAAATTGAGAAGTTCAAAAAGTCCAAATATCAATCATGGAGGATCTATTACTATATTTCGTTACTGATGTGTGTGAAAACATTTAGGACCACTTGGACACTTTTTTCCTCTTTTAGAGCTATTTTTCTCCTACTTGTACATGTTCTTATAAATTTAATGTGCTACTTATAGTTTTTACTTTCACTTAGTAATATACTCAATTCTCTACTCCAAGCTTCTTCTTCTTCTTCTTCCTTGTATTGATTATGTGCTTCCCTAGTCCTTGAACTCCAATAATTGGTATCAGAGCAAGTCGCTCCTTTCTATAGGGCATCATCGACAACCTTCTAGTCATTCTCTCAAAATCACACAAAATTTGGTGAGCATACTGAAGGTCATTAGCACTCCAAAAAAACTTCAATATTCTATGAGGTAGAAAAACGATTGAAGCTTGTTTTGGCTTTGAATGGATTATTGCAACTTGTGCATGCTTTTATGCTGAAGACATATATATTTTTTGATTTTCCAATATGAATGCCACAAAGTTTGCTACAGGTCTAGTGGATCTCAATTGGGTATCTTGGTTTAATTTTTTTAAGGAAAAGACTATTTTCTAGATCATAGTACAGTCATTGGCCATGGCTAAAAGCAATGATGCATTTTGTATGTTGGTTGTTGAGGATAAGTTGTATGGTTCTAACTTCACATTGTTGGAATACATGATGCATCATGTATTGGTAGAAAGAAGGCTGGTGGAATATTGTGTAGGGTGTTGAAATACGTCCTACTACATGTGCAAAGAAGAAGAAGAAGAAGAAGAAGAAGAAGAAGAAGAAGAAGAAGAAGAAGAGAAGAAGAAGAAGAAGAAGAAGAAGAAGAAGAAGAAGAAGAAGAAGAAGAAGAAGAAGAAGAAGAAGAAGAAGAAGAAGAAGAAGAAGAAGAAGAAGAAGAAGAAGAAGAAGAAGAAGAAGAAGAAGAGGTCTTCTCATAATTTAGAGTCAGAGATACTATCAAGCTACTCCCCTATATAAGACCAATTCAGATGAGATTCTAGATATGCACAAGAACTCTCATTTATTGCTATGGGAGTCAAGAGGTATATCACTCCTCAAATCAAGTAATGCAGAACCTCTTGTTAGGCTCGGTTATAGTTAGAGAATCTCTATCAAAGTAGAAATCATGCAAGGAAAACTCATTTAAGGAGATAGTTAGCCAACACAAGGATGAAAGTTGGTGAGTCAGTTAAATATTCTCATATTTTGAAGCTGAAGGATTTTATGATCAACTTCTTAATGTTTGAGTTAGCATACCTGATGAAGAGATGATGAATAGTCTCATAAACTCACTTCCATCTACACATCTCTCTTTTGTTACTTCTCTTTCTCTCTCTACAAGAGATAGAGAAATATCACTTGAAGAGTTGCAATTCATGTTACTTCAAGATGAAGGCCGACAAAAGATTATGTAAGAGGATGAAGAAGCCATGGTATCATCTTCCAAAGGAAAAAAGAAGCAGACTTTCAAGAAGGACAAGAAAACTCAACAAAGTAAAAAGGAAAGTAGTCCATCTACTTCAAAGTCTTCCTCTACATCTTCTCGCATCTCTACTTCAACTACTTCTTCCACACCTAAACAAAAGTCTACTTCAACAACATCCACCTCAAAGAAAGGTATATGTCATTATTGCAAGAAACTAGGTCATTTTATAGCGAAATGCAAAAATAGGATTTCAAAAGAGAAGAAAAGAGCATTAGGTAATTGTCTTTAATATCTAGGATGCAAATAATTGAAACATTACATCTCAACCAACCATCTTATGAAGAACTAGCACAAGAAAATACATGGCTCCAAGAAGAAAATGATGCACAAATCACTACCATTGAGGCACTCTATGTGAAGATTGTTGGGTGTGTGTAGAAGTGCGAGAGACACACGAGAAGCACACACAAAGAGCACAAATGCAGCAAGACATACGAAGAAGATGATGGCTGGAATAGCTCTCTCTATTGATCGATGAACTGAACTGAAGTAAGAGCTGAATAATATCCCTAAGTACAAAGTACCACCACATATGAGAGTATCAAGTATGTGGTAACATGGGGAAAAAACCTCTAGCCAGCACTAGAGTAAAAAGTGCCCATGTATAGGAAAAAGGTTCACATCAAAGCTACTCGAGGAACACATAAGTGTAACAAACCCCCTTGGAGCGAATGATGTGAACACATATAGAGAGTGACAGATCACCCCCCACAAGGTAACAAGCCTAAAGCTTTGCGGAAAGCTTCAAACTTTTCCCGTGGAAGAGCTTTGGTGAATATGTGTTCCACATTATCTTGTGTAGGCACATATACCAAATCAATATCTCCTGCCTGAAGGCGCTCTCTCACATAGTGATAATGCACCTCAATATGTTTGGTCCGTGCATGAAACACTGGGTTTTGTGCAATAGCCAAAGCACTCTGACTATCTATGAGAATATGCGTAGCAGCATCAATCTCCATGCAAAGATCCATCAATAGGCATCTCAGCCATATACACTCCACTGTAGCTGTGAAAACTGCCCTGTACTCAGCTTCACAACTTAATGTCGCCACTGTAGGTTGCTTCTTACTCAACCAAGATATGCATGAGTCTCCAAGGAAAAAGCAATTACCACTAGTGGACACGCGAGTATCATACCAACCAGCCCAATCACTATCTGTAAAAGCATGCAAGCATGGCTGGACATCTCTGCCATAAAAGAGACCTAAGCTCAAAGTGCCTCGAAGATATCTAAACACACGTTTCACTGCTTGCCAATGCTTAGTGCCAGGGCTATGCATGAATCGACTCAACTGGGAAACTGCATACTGTATATCCGGCCTTGTGTTGCATGCATATATAAGACATCCCACAGCCTGCTGATAAAGAGAAGTGTCAAATGCATCACTAGAATCCTCAAATGAGAATCTAAATCGTGTCTCAACTGGTGTGGAAATTGGCTTGCAATCCTCAAAGTCAAAACGCTGAAGTAGTTTTTCAACATACTTTCCTTGATGCATAACAATTCCCCCCTCAACGGATACAAACTGATGCCAAGAGAGTAGCTCAAAAGACCAAGATAAGTGATATCAAAAGTATGCTGCAAATCAGCCATAAGAATGTCAAGTTTTGCATTACGTGACCCAGTCAAGAGTATGTCATCGACATAAAGAACAAGCACTATAAGATCAACCCCATTTTTGCGTACATAGAGTGTGCTTTCAATCAGACAACATGTGAAGCCAAGAGCAATCAAGTGCTTATGTATTTTGTCATACCATGCACGTGGAGCTTGTTTGAGACCATACAAGGCTTTATGCAAGTGACAAACCATATGCTCTTTCCCTTTCATAGCAAATCCAGGAGGTTGCTTCACATAGACCTCTTATTGCAAATCTCCATTCAAGAATGCTGTTTTTATGTCCAATTGATGCACTTTCCAACCTCGATGGGCAGCCAATGCAACCACGGTACGAATGGTAGTCATGCGTGAAGTAGGTGCAAAAGTTTCCTCATAATCAATGCCATATTGTTGCGCATATCCTTTGGCAACCAATCTAGCTTTGTAGCGATCAATGCTACCATCAAATTTTCTCTTAATCTTGTAAACCCACTTTGTACCAATGGCATTCTTTCCTTTTGGCAATTCACATAACTCCCAAGTACCATTCCTATGTATGGAATCCATTTCTGATTGCATAGCACTCATCCATTGTGGATCGTCACATGCATCTTCAAAAGAAAGTGGCTCTTCATTACATGCTGTAGCAATAAGAGAATAATCCACAAAATTACTTGATGCATGGTGAGAGCTTGACCTTGTTCTACAAAGTAAAGGTGCACTCAATTTGCTGTCCTGAAAAGTTTGTTTCAACCATTTTGGCATAGATTGTGCACTCTTGATAGACATGCGTTCATTATGTAAAACATCTTCAATATGTACATCATGTGTGGGCTGAATTTCATGCTCAGTTTCAGCCATATTTTGCCGCATATGTTCAGCCATATGTGGCTGGAAATTTCCAACAGTTTTGACATTTTTTGGCTGAATTTTTTCAGCCATGTTTGGCTGAAAATTATTCACATTTTCAGCCCTATTTGGCTGGAATTTTTCAGCCCTTTGAACCTCAGTTGGCTGGTCTACATGGCCATAGTCAAGCGCACCATTTTGGAACAAAGGCATGAGTGTATCGAACACATCTTGTGAGCTAACTGTTGGCAGTTTTTTGCATTCAAGTAGAGGGAAAACTGAATTTTCAGCAAATACCACATCTCGACTCACAATAATTGTGTTCGTCAATGGATGGTACAACCGATATCCCTTACTTTCAACACTATAACCAACAAATAGACATTTCTTTGCCTTGTCATCAAGTTTGTGACGTTGTTGTGATGGCACAAGAGCATATCCCAAACAACCAAACACACGCATATGACTAACCATAGGCTTATGACCATTCCAAGCCTCATAAGGAGTGATGACTCTCAATGCTTTTGTAGGGCAGCGATTCAACACATAATTTGCACACATGACCGCTTCCATCCAAAACTTATGAGGAAGATGCTTTCCTTTAACCATACATCGTGCCATTTCAAGTAAAGTTCTATTTTTACGCTCGGCAACACCATTTTGTTGAGGTGTATATGGCACCGTACATTGGTGTGAAATACCTCTTTCACGAAGAAAAGCATTAAACTCATGTGACATGTACTCACCACCACGATCCGTGCGTAGAGTCAAAAGCTTTTGTGAAGAAAAATTTTTAGCCATAGCTAAAAATGCTTTGAAGCAAGAAAATACCTCATTCTTTGCTTTCATAGGATACACCCATGTATGGCGAGTAGCATCATCAATGAAGGTAACAAAATATACATGCTTCCCAAAAGATGGAGTCTTGACGGGACCACATACATCACTATGAACAAGTTGCAATTTTCTTGTAGTGTGTGTGTGTGTGACTATCTTTTGGAAAAGAAGCACGATGCATTTTTCCAAGAATGCAACCTTCACATGCATGCTTTTCAATGGACTCAAGTGTAGGCAAGCCAATAACCATGTCCTTCTTTTGCAAGTAGAGCAAACTATTGAAGTTTAAATGACCAAAACGAGCATGCCAAAGCTCCATTTCAGCCATGGAAGAAGTATGAGCAACTAAGGCATTCGAGGCAGCCCTCTTGTATGTATCCATGCGATACAAACCATTACATAATGTACCGGACATCACGATAACATCGCCATTGCTGAAATCATGAACCATACACTTATCATCAACAAAGTGTACATGAAGTCCATCTTTGGCAATCAACGGAACTGAAATTAAGTTCTTCTTGATACCGGGCACATACAATGCATTTTTCAAGAGAATCATACCTCCATTTGCAGCCGTAAGCTCAATTTCTCCTACTCCAATGATAGGATAAGAGGCATTGTTTGCACACACCACATGTCCTCCTTTAGGTGCATCTTTCAAATAGGCAAAAAATCTTTTGCATGATGTTATGTGCTTTGAAGCACCACTATCAAAGAACCAATCCGAATCAGCATCACTCACAACCATACATTTAGAATGTAAAGAAGCATCATAATGATATGTAACAACACATGCCCAAAAATCTTGAGCCATGTTAGCTTCATCATTCTTTGCATTTGCTGAATTTTCAGCAATAGACATGCCCGATTCCTTTTTCTTTTCATTGCGTTTAGCAAGCTTTCTACACTCATCAATAGTATGACTAGCCTTCCGGCAATATTTGCATCTCTTCTTCTTTTGCAAATCACCATCATTAGAGGAATGAGTGGAAGAGGAAGCTTGAGGCTTTGGTTTTGATGAAACAAAAGCTGAATCATACTTGCTTTTCCCCTTTTGTGAGACAGCAAGTGCTTGCGTTCCTTCAATCAAACCACTCCTATTCACTCTAGATTGCTCTTCTTGCAAAAGAAGAGACACAACCTCATCAAATGCATACATATTAGGATTTCCTTTTGCAACCAAACGAAGTGTAGTAGCAAAGCTTTGAAAAGATTCCGGTAATCCTTTCAACAATGTAGAAATGAGTGATGCATCCGGAATGATCTCATCTATGTTTGCCAATTGCTCTTTCAAGTCCTTGATGCGTGTCACATACACATCCACTGACTCATTTTCAGCCATACATACATCCTCAAGTTGCTTCCTCAAGTATGCAACACGTGCTTCATTACGCACGGCATACAAAGAAGCAAGAGTGTCCCATGCCTGTCGTGATGTAGAACATGACCGAATGTGTGGAACTATATGACGCTTCACTGAAAGCGCAATCAAAGCATGAGCTTGAGCATCTTTTCCATCCCATCTAAGCTGCTCTTGTGTAGGTGGAGAAGGAGAAACCACTGTACTCGAAGAAGAAGCTCCATCTGTGACAGTAGGCTGTGAAGTAGAAGCACCTGCCGGTCTTCGATCTACATCTGCCACTATGTTCCAAAGTTTTTTTGCAACAAGAACGTGCTTCATCATGTAAGACCACATCGGATAGTTGGTCCCATCAAGCTTATCTTCAGCTTGAAGCATGCCAAACAAGTCATTGCTGCCTGCCATTTCACTAAGGAACAAGAATGTGACAAAATCTTCACTTCAACGAAAACTGAAATGAGTGCTGAAATTTCAGCTCACAAACCGTCACTCTGATGGCGATTCTGACTGCACGAATGGCTTCGAAATGGGGGTAAAACCCAGCGCACCTGGTGGAAATGTTTCCGGGCTGCTGAAATTCATACTTCTATGCTCTGAAGTCGATTTGCACTGTTAAAGTGCACGCGCGCCGCGACGCGAAAAACCAAAACTTGAGAAGAAGCTGAACCTGCTCTGATACCACTGTTGGGTGTGTGTAGAAGTGCGAGAGACACACGAGAAGCACACACAAAGAGCACAAACGCAGCAAAACAACGGAGAATACGATGGCTAGAATAGCTCTCTCTATTGATCGATGAACTGAACTGAAGTAAGAGCTGAATAATATCCCTAAGTACAAAGTACCACCACATATGAGAGTATCAAGTATGTGGTAACATGGGGAAAAAACCTCTAGCCAGCACTAGAGTAAAAAGTGCCCATGTATAGGGAAAAGGTTCACATCAAAGCTACTCGAGGAACACATAAGTGTAACAGATTCAAGATCTTCAACAATAGATTGATGCACAACGAGAAGTTCATCAAGGTCCCTAGAGGTGTTGCGAGGGACAACAACATAAGATCAGGGGGAGTGTTGCATTATAGTTCATATTGAAGTTCAAGTCAAAGAGCAAAGCCAACTAAAGGCATATGAAGTTAGGAAGAAGAAAGACTGAAGGATCATAAAATCTTTGGAATTCTACACACCATTTTGTAATTTCCCTCTTACAATAGGCCTTGTTTTTTAATGCATGTATTAATTTTGCAACTCTTAAGAGCATAAGAAAGCTCACATATGTATTTATTCCACTCACCATAGTCTAGCTAGCTCAATAACTTAGTTACAATAGCTCTACATTTAGTTTAGGACTAATTTCAACTATGGTGGCCATTTTGGTATGGACAATGCCTTTAATTCTTATATAAAGCTCAAGAAGAGCTCATCTTTGTAGAGTTTTACCATTGTGAATAGAGATCCTTGAGAAATCTTGTAACTCTCCTTTAGCATGATTTTTTTCTCTTCTTCTTGCAGCTTCTTGGAGGTGGATATGGTGAGGAATGAGTGTCCCAAGGGGGTATACAAACCTTGAAGGGCTTTTCCCATTTTTAGATGGCTCCATGCACAAATAAGGAGCTCAATACAAGGTAAGATCCATATTGCTAGTATTTTGAAGTTTGATATCCCTCTAAAAAGTATTTGCTTTGCAAGTTTGAACATATAAACATGTAGAACTTTTTGTTGCACACATTTTGATATATAGAAACGGGGGGTTATCTTAAATGAATTAGGAGATTTTGCCCAAAAGTTTGCAAGCCTATCAACTTTCGTTTTTCACTATGTCTCTTCCATTTCTCTTCTGTCCATGGATTTTTCTCTTGGTTTCCATACCCCGATGGGGTGATATACTTCGATTGATAATTTAGGTGCTTCAATGAACCACTTTGATGCCAGTAGTTGACTCTTTTGAGCCCTACGTGTCTATGATAAAAAACCAATCCACCAAGATTGGAGGGTCAAGAGATTATGTTGGGAGGTGAGGGAGATGAAGAGGAAGGAGAGAAGGAAGTAAGCCACAATTAAGGTCTTAACTTTTGGATGCAATGTCTCACAGCTATGAAGTTGTTCGTTATTGTCTGGGACTAAGGTCCAAGTGATAATACCTCATTTAAAGAGTTTAAAAGTAATATAGTTTATAATGTAGGAAGAATGAGAGAAAGGACCAAAACAAAAAAAGGAATTCTTTCAGGTATTCAGGGAGGGGGTGGGGTATTGACTCTAGCTTTGAAGATAAACCAAGGGGTTGAGAGGACTTTGATTAGAGGAGAGCGGTTGCAAATAAACTTGCATTGGCTAAGAGAGAGAGACAGTGAGGAAGTCCATATCAGGATGGGAAATCCTATAACGTGAAGGTTGAAGTGACATTTTTAATGAGATAAGCCCAACATTAATCAGAGTTGAGAGCCTAGAAGATCCACATAAAAGTTTGATGGAGATATGGTTGAAGTCAAGGATGTCAAGCCCTCCTTTAACTTTTTTCAGAGTGCAAGTTTCCACTCCAACTCTATGGATTTTGTGGGCGTCAAGAGATGGGACCCAAATGAAGTTGCTAAATGCACATTTGAGGAGGTTGACTTGGTAGGCTAGAGGTATCCGACATGCCATAAAGTAAATAACACATGGCTAGATAGTGGTTGTATTTGAAAATTCTATGAGAGAGACAAGAAGCTCTCAAGGTCGAGTAGGTGGACTTGGAGTGGATTTTATTCATGATCCAAGTTCATTGGTTTGAGGGTCTCATGTGGAATCCCATAAGGATTCCAAAAAGCAGGAAGATGGAACCATCTTGAATTTTGTGGTAGCCAAGAGAAATGATCAAGGCTAGAGAAACTAAATGTACTGAGGTGTTTAATAATAGGCCCACTAGTAGAATAGTAGACATCACATATTTTGAGGGCTTCTTTATTTATTTTCTTGTGAGTTTTCAATGGTGAGGTTAATATCATGAGCATAATTTTGCATGTGCATAGGGTGGGTGTGGTTAGCAACTCCAATCCCTTTAATCTACCGTTTGGAAAGGAAAAGCCAATGAAAGCTATCCACAACGAGGGTAAAATGAGGAGGGGGATAAGGGGACACCCTTGCCGAATAGATCTAGAGAGTTCCAACTTTTTAGTGAGGGTCTTGTTGACAATTATGCAAGCATGAGAGTTGCTTAGAAGGTAGGACACAAAGGATATGAATTGAGGCCCAGATCTAGCATCATCAAGGCTAGAGATAATGAAACCTTAGTTGATCTTGCAAATTTTTTGTGTGAATGATCTTTGTAATAAAGTGGGAAGAGTCTTACTCAACTCTCAACTGAAAGAATCAAAAGAAGAAGCCTAGTCTAGTTTAGCTGTAGTATACTTGGGATAATCTTATTGCGAAACAAATGAATGTCTCAATATTATTGCCCTCATTGATTATCTCAAACTTCCTAGGGAAGTTGAACTTCTTAGAAGCTTTCATGGCTATGAAATATAATTTTCGACTAACCCATCACTATGTGTAGGGTTTCATATAGTCTTTACTTTCTCTTTTGGATGTCCTTCAATCCAAATGCTTAACTTATGGTGAATAAGAGGAGAAACATTTCTTGGCTTGTTGCCTAAGTCCTTGGCCTTATTAATGAAGCATGCCATGGGTTTATGCAACTTGAGAACCCATAAAGAGGACTTTTAAGCGTAAGATTTTTCTATCTGTGCTAAGATTTGTTGGATTTTGGATTAAGCCAACACATAAAAAGCATAAAGTTATATTGGTTATTGGGCCATATGCCATCAATGTACCATTAAGCTTTTATTCTTTTGAATTCATATCAAGAAGTCATTTCTATCTTAATCCTTAATTAATAGACTATATATCTGTCTTTTCCCTTTTTAAACCCATGAATTCATTGATCTACATACTGTTAGACATGGTCGATGCTCCACCCTCATGGAAGACTTGGCATGAGGCCAAGAAGGTAGTTCACCTTTGGGTGGACATTGAGGGGGGTGTTAGACATGGTCAATGCTCCACCCTCATGGAAGACTTGGCATGAGGCCAAGAAGGTAGTTCACCTTTGGGTGGACATTGAGGGGGGGTGTTAGATATGCTCAATGCCTCATCCTTATGTAGCCACACCATTAGCCCACCACTCTGTCATTTTTCATTTCATTTTCTTTTTCTTACATGGTATTAGAGCATAGGAAGGTATAGAAGATTGCAAAGATCCTGGAGGCCAAGGAATCAACTCTAGCATTTGTGGAAGGAATGCTTCAACATTCAAGCTTGTAAGAGGTAAATCCTTCAACTCCAAAGTTTTTGGTAGGTAAAGGCTTCAACATTGGAGTTCTTGGGAGGCAAAGGCTTCAACACTATAGCTTGTGGGAGCCAAAGGCTTCAATGCTAGAGCTCTTGGGAGGCAAAGGCTTCAATGCTAGAGCTCTTGGGAGGCAAAGGCTTCAAAGATTCAAGTTCATGGGACACAAAGGATTCAACACTATGGAGGTGTTAGAATCTAGAAGTGGAATTGGAAGTGGATTTGGTGCAATGGATTTTGAAATGCAAGCACTATGGGTTCATCCACCAACCTTCAGTGAAGGCAAGTTAGATGGTACAAATTATTTTCTTTGGAAGTTCAAGATTACAGTTATCCTTGATTCTTATGATCTTTGGAGATGGTGATGGGAAGTGAGCAAGAGCCACAACCTACCTTTGACCCATTGGATCCGAGTATGGTGATTCTTCCAAATGCAAAGCTTCTACAAGCTTGGAAGATAAGGAATGCAAATGCACTATATTATATAGCTAACAATTGTATGGAATCTATTCTACCTCTTATTCAACATACATCCAAGGAAAGTGAGGCATGGAGTATATTGAGGAGTCACTATGAGGTAAGAAACCAAACACACATTCAAAATTTAGAAAATCAATTGGAAGCAGAGAAGTTTGCAGAAGGAGAGAAGATGAAGGCATCCATTACTCAGATCAAGAAGCCATGTGATGGAATGGCTTGTGAAGGGATAGAGAAGACTAGCAAGGGACTAGCTCAAAGGTGTCTCCAAAATTTTCCACCAAAGTATGATGGAAGGGTAACTACTCTCAACACTCAGGTGAGACCTCAAGCTTTGACACTTGAGGAGTTTTATTCAATACGAATGGAAGAGGATTTGCATCTTAAAGCCCAAGTAAGAAGTAGTCAGGGAGATGCTATATTCTCCACCAATGCATTAGGTAAAGGTGGTTCCTCAAACAAAGGTAAGAATGCAAAGAGGATGAGTAGCAAGAAGAAGATTCAAGGACAATGCTTCCATTGCAAAAGGAAGGGACATGCAATTGCAGATTGTCATGTCAAGAGGATAGATGAAGTGAAGGAGGAGACAATACATGGAGCCAAAGCAAAGGTGGTATGCTCCTCAACACAAGAAGAATCAATTGTGGATTCATGGGTACTAGACAGTGGTGCATCCCATCAGAGTCCAATGTGCACCATTCCTCACCTATTGATGGGCACATCATGCAAGTGTTGGAACCCCCCTTCTCTTCCAAAAGTATCAACATCACAATTGGAACAATAAATTTCATAGAGAAGAGGAGGACAACTGCAACCAGATGGCAAAAAGGAGGCCACCTCGGTGACAAAAGCTACTACACAGCCTTGCTCCTCATGCACAAGGAGAAAACCTAAACCAAGTTTCAAGACTAAACAAATATGGGTGATGAAAGGAAAGCAACCATCATCTTTGCCCCAACAGTTCCCATCCAGGCAAGCCAACCATGACAAAAGAAGAACCAAGCAACAAGGATAAGCTCAACCACAAGGTATTCGACAATTTGGGTGTCTAAGGAACTCTTACATACACAAAACCATATGCTCAAGCTCAACCACAAGCTCAACAAGGGTGGTTACACATGTGGGTGCCCAAGGAACTCTTACATGCACAAAACCCTATGCTCTCCATCATGAGAAAAGTCTCAACCAAGAAGCCAAAAAGAAGCAAGGGTCAAAATGAAGCACAAAGATCAAAAGAAGATCAACTCATCTCTTCGGCAATAGTAAGAAGAAAATCATCAAGGGTATGGGTACGAAAGCCAAAATGACCAGTAGCCCCCACAAAACCAAAGAGCCAAACACAAGGGATACAAAATTTACGAAACCATCCAAACATGAAGAGGCTAGAAGTGATCTCTACACAACCAAAAACCATTATAAAATGGATCCCAATAAGGGGAAATGATCAGTTGTCATTCAACCATCGATTGCTTGTATCATTTCAAGATCCAATGGATACCTCCAAACAAAGATTGCATCAAATTCTACAAGTAACATTGGAATCCTCGACGTGCAAGAACCGTGTGCCCTTGGCATAACTCCATCTTTTGCACCATTCAGGCCATGCATTTCCACAATATGCATTAATATAGGGCCACATTACAAGGCCATGCATAGACACAATTGAGAATCCCATACACATGAGACACATTTGACATGTCTAAACTATTTTATTGATATTAACCTCTTTCTTCTTGTTTTGTGACATTGTTCCTTTAAAAGAGAGAGATAGAGAGAGAAGGGACAGGACCATACGCTCAAAGAACTCATCAATGAACCATCAACAAGGACATCCATCAACAACGGAAGACAAGATGATGGTCAATCACCATGATGGGAGTAAAACACAAAGAGGTGAACATCAAGCGACCTTTCACCATGGTAAGAAACCCCTACTTTGGCAACACTATAACAATGATAGATTAGCAAACCTCTTTGTTAGCATACCCTTGAGCACTTAGCTCAAGACCCAATCTTTTACACCATACTTCTTACAATGCATTCCCCAAGTAAGCATGCATACGGCCACATTACAAGGTCATGCACAAGGCACATATTTTCTTCAACCCATGCACTAACACACTTACCCATGATTCACTATGGGTTACAAGTACTTGGCATGATATCTATGCAACCCATGTTTGAAAGATCTAGAGGACATCAATGTTACAACATTAAGGCCTATGAAGCAATTTACAATCGATAGATGCTCAAAATCAACCTTGAAAACCTCTTTTAAACAACTAACAATTTTTGAAAGCTCACAAATACACCATCGTGCTGGAATCCAAGGAAGAACAAATGGACTAAAACTTGCAAAGGCTAGCAATGACAAAATGAAGAGCAAGACAACACACCCCACTATAGTTGAAAGACAAATTGCTCTTGTTGATACATGATGGACAATACCTCTCAAAAATGCAGGGTACTGGAATCAAAAGGGCCCCTGCCTTCTAATTCAACTATTAGGCATTTCCTATTAACCATCACTGCCACATGTTTAATTCAATTGCATGATCGTACAACCAATTCTGCCCTAATATCATATGTTCTATGTTGTCACAATCATGGAAAACTAGCAACTTTTTTTCCTAATCATGGAAAACCAACAACTTTACTCTCAAAGGGACATCCTTGAAGAGTATAGGAATGTCTGCCTCATCGATACAAGGGGTTTCCACACCTCCTAAGCCTACTAAATAAGCTTTTAATGGCTTAATTTCCATGCCAAATCCTTCAGAACATGAGTATCGATCCTTCCCAATCCTTCACAATAAGAACTTAGCCATCATTTGAGCATCATTCTTTGTCGTGGATTTTACTTCTACCCACTTTGTAAGGTAATATGTGGCTACAATAATTTACTCTGCATGGGATTTTCTAGATCGGGGGTTAATAGGACCTACAAAGTCCATACCCCACTTCGAGAATGCACATGCTCCTGTCATTGGCCTCAAAGGTGTTGGAGTTTATTGACCTCCAAAATATAGCTAGAAGTAGGTGGAACCCCCTAGGAACAAGTTGACCTTCTCACAAACTTCATCCCATAAAACTAGTCATGCTTGCAGAGCTTACTATTCTCTACTCACTAAGAATTTTTTAAAACTATTTTAACCACATATAGTAGAGACCAAGAGATTTCCAATGAGCCAAAGAACACTCAATTTGGGTAAATACACAAGGAGATATGTGTTACACTTATGTGTTCCTCGAGTAGCTTTGATGTGAAGCTTTTCCCTATACATGGGCACTTTTTACTCTAGTGCTGGCTAGAGGTTTTTCCCCATGTTACCACATACTTGATACTCTCATATGTGGTGGTACTTTGTACTTAGGGATATTATTCAGCTCTTACTTCAGTTCAGTTCATCGATCAATAGAGAGAGCTATTCTAGCCATCATCTTCTCTGTGTATCTTGCTGCATTTGTGCTCTTTGTGTGTGCTTCTCGCGTGTCTCTGGCACTTCTACACACACCCAACAGTGGTATCAGAGCAAGTTCAATTCCTTCTCAAGTTTCTGTTTTTCACGTCACGACGCGCGCACGCACTTTCACAGTGCAAATCGACTTCGGAGCATAGAAGTGTGAATTTCAGTAGCCCAAAAACATTTCCACCAGGTGCACTGGGTTTTTACCTTCATTTTGAAGCCATTCATGCAGTCAAAATCGCCATCAGAGTGACGCTTTGTGAGCTGAAATTTCAGCACTCATTTCAGTTTTCGTCGAAGTGAAGATTTTGTCAAATTCTTGTTCCTTAGTGAAATGGCGGGCAGTAATGACTTGTTTGGCATGCTTCAAGCTGAAGATAATTTTGATGGGACCAACTATCCGATGTGGTCTTACATGATGAAGCATGTTCTTGTTGCAAAACAACTTTGGAACATAGTGGTAGATGTAGATCGAAGACCGGCAGGTGCTTCTACTTCACAATCTACTGTCACAGATGGAGCTTCTTCTTCGAGTACAGTGGTTTCTCCTTCTCCACCTACACAAGAGCAGCTTAGATGGGATGGAGAAGATGCTCAAGCGCATGCTTTGATTGCGCTTTCAGTGAAGCGTCATATAGTTCCACACATTCGGTCATGTTCTACATCGAGATAGGCATGGGACACCCTTGCTTCTTTGTATGCCGTGTGTAATGAAGCACGTGTTGCATACTTGAGGAAGCAACTTGAGGATGTATGTATGGATGAAAATGAGTCAGTGGATGTGTATGTGACACACATCAAGGATTTGAAAGAGCAATTGGCAAACATAGATGAGATCATTCCAGATGCATCACTCATTTCTACATTGTTGAAAGGATTACCGAAATCTTTTCAAAGCTTTGCTACTACACTTCGTTTGGTTGCAAAAAGAAATCCTAATATGTATGCATTTGATGAGGTTGTGTCTCTTCTTTTGCAAGAAGAGAAATCTAGAGTGAATAGCAGTGGTTTGATTGAGGGAACGCAAGCACTTGCTATCTCACAAAAGGGGAAAAGCAAGTATGGTTCAGCTTTGGGTTCATCAAAACCAAAGCCTCAAGCTTCCTCTTCCACTCATTCCTCTAATGATGGTGATTTGCAAAAGAAGAAGAAATTCAAATATTGCCGGAAGGCTGGTCATACTATTGATGAGTGTAGAAAGCTTGCTAAACGCAACGAAAAGAAGAAGGAATCTGGCATGTTTATTGCTGAAAATTCAGCAAATGCAAAGAATGACGAAGCTAACATGGCACAAGATTTTTGGGCATGTGTTGTTACATGTCATGATGATGCTTCTTTACATTCTAAATGTATGGTTGTGAGTGAGGCTGATTCGGATTGGTTCTTTGATAGTGGTGCTTCAAAGCACATAACATCATGCAAAAGATTTTTTGCCTCTTTGAAAGATGCACCTAAAGGAGGACATGTGGTGTGTGCAAACAATGCCTCTTATCCTATCATTGGAGTAGGAGAAATTGAGCTTATGGCTGCAAATGGAGGTGTGGTTCTCTTGAAAAATGCATTGTATGTGCCCGGTATCAAGAACTTAATTTCAGTTCCGTTGATTGCCAAAGCTGGACTTCATGCAAAATTTGTTGATGATAAGTGTATGGTTCATGATTTCAGCAATGGCGATGTTATTGTGATGTCCAATACATTATGTGATGGTTTGTATCGCATGGATACATACAAGAGGGCTGCCTCGAATGCCTTAGTTGCTCATACTTCTTCCATGGCTGAAATGGAGCTTTGGCATGCTCGTTTTGGTCATTTAAACTTCAATTGTTTGCTCTACTTGCAAAAGAAGGACATGGTTATTGGCTTGCCTACACTTGAGTCCATTGAAAAGCATGCATGTGAAGGTTGCATTCTTGGAAAAATGCATTGTGCTTCTTTTCCAAAAGATGTTCATACACACACTACAAGAAAATTACAGCTTGTTCATAGTGATGTATGTGGTCCCGTCAAGACTCCATCTTTTGGGAAGCATGTATATTTTGTTACCTTCATTGATGATGCTACTCGCCATACATGGGTGTATCCTATGAAAGCAAAGAATGAGGTATTTTCTTGCTTCAAAGCACCTTTTGCTATGGCTGAAAATTTTTCTTCACAAAAGCTTTTGACTCTACGCACAGATCGTGGTGGTGAGTACATGTCACATGAGTTTAATGCTTTTCTTCGTGAAAGAGGTATTTCACACCAATGTACGGTGCCTCATACACCTCAACAAAATGGTGTTGCCGAGCGTAAAAATAGAACTCTACTTGAAATGGCACGATGTATGGTTAAAGGAAAGCATCTTCCTCATAAGTTTTGGATGGAAGCGGTCATGTGTGCAAACTATGTGTTGAATCGCTGCCCTACAAAAGCATTGAGAGTCATCACTCCTTATGAGGCTTGGAATGGTCATAAGCCTATGGTTAGTCATATGCGTGTGTTTGGTTGTTTGGCATATGCTCTTGTGCCATCACAACAACGTCACAAACTTGATGACAAGGCAAAGAAATGTATATTTGTTGGTTATAGTGCTGAAAGTAAGGGATATCGGTTATACCATCCATTGACGAACACAATTATTGTGAGTCGAGATGTGGTATTTGCTGAAAATTCAGTTTTCCCTCTAGTTGAATGCAAAACACTGCAAATAGTTAGCTCACAAGATGTGTTCGATACACTCATGCCTTTGTTCCAAAATGGTGCGCTCGACTATGGCCATGTAGACCAGCCAACTGAGGTTCAAAGGGCTGAAAAATTCCAGCCAAATAGGGCTGAAAATGCAGAGAATTTCCAGCCAAACATGGCTGAAAAATTTCGGTCAAAAAATGTCCAAACTGTTGAAATTTCCAGCCACATATGGCTGAACATTTGCGTCAAAATATGGCTGAAACTGAGTATGAAATTCAGCCCACACATGATGTACATATTGAATCTTTTACATAATGAATGCATGTCTATCAAGAGTGCACAATCTATGCCAAAGTGGCTGAAACAAACTTTGCAGGACAACAAATTGAATGCACCTTTACTTGGTAGAACAAGATCAAGCTCTCACCATGCATCAAGTAATTTTGTGGATTATTCTCTTATAGCTATAGCATGTAAACAATGGATGAGTGCTATGCAATCAGAAATGGATTCCATACATAGGAATGGTACTTGGGAGTTATGTGAATTGCCAAAAGGAAAGAATGCCATTGGTACAAAGTGGGTTTATAAGATTAAGAGAAAATCTGATGGCCTTATTGGCTGCCCATCGAGGTTAAACAACTTTCTTGAATGGTGATTTGCAAGAAGAGGTATATGTGAAGCAACCTCCTGGATTTGCTATGAAAGGGAAAGAGCATATGGTTTGTCGCTTGCATAAAGCCTTGTATGGTCTCAAGCAAGCTCCACGTGCATGGTATGACAAAATCCATAAGCACTTGATTGCTTTTGGGTTCACATGTAGTCTGATTGAAACCACACTCTATGTTCGCAAAAATGGGGCTGATCTTATAGTGCTTGTTCTTTATGTCGATGACATACTCTTGATTGGGTCATGTGATGCAAAACTTGACATTCTTATGGCTGATTTGCAGCATACTTTTGATGTCACATATCTTGGTGTTTTGAGCTACTATCTTGGCATCCAGTTTGTATCCGTTGAGGGGGGAATTGTTATGCATCACACAAAGTATGTTGAAAAACTACTTCAACATTTTGATTTTGAGGATTGTAAGCCAATTTCCACACCACTTGAGACAGGATTCAGGTTCTCAGTTGAGGATTCCAGTGATGCATTTGACACTTCTCTTTATCAACAAGCTGTGGGATGTCTTATATATGCATGCAACACAAGGCCGGATATACAGTATGCAGTTTCCCAGTTGAGTCACTTCATGCATAGCCCTAGCACTAAGCATTGGCAAGCAGTGAAACATGTGTTTAGATATCTCTGAGACACTTGGAGCTTAGGTCTCTTTTATGGCAGAGATGTTCAGCCATGCTTGCATGCTTTTACAGATAGTGATTGGGCTGGTTGTTATGATACTTGCGTGTCCACTAGTGGTAATTGCTTTTTCCTTGGAGACTCATGCATATCTTGGTTGAGTAAGAAGCAACCTACAGTGGCGACATCAAGTTGTGAAGCTGAGTACAGGGCAGTTTTCACAGCTACAGTGGAGTGTATATGGCTGAGAGCCTATTGATGGATCTTTGCATGGAGATTGATGCTTCTACGCATATTCTCACAGATAGTCAGAGTGCTTTGGCTGTTGCACGAAACCCAGTGTTTCATGCACGGATCAAACATATTGAGGTGCATTATCACTATGTGAGAGAGCGCCTTCATGCAGGAGATATTGATTTGGTATATGTGCCTACACAAGATAATGTGGAAGACATATTCATCAAAGCTCTTCCACGGGAAAATTTTGAAGCTTTTCGCAATGTTTTAGGCTTGTTACCTTGTGGTGGCTGATCTGTCACTCCCTGTATGTGTTCACATCATTCGCTCCAGGGGGGTTTGTTACACTTATGTGTTCCTCAAGTAGCTTTGATGTGAACCTTTTCCCTATACATGGGCACTTTTTACTCTAGTGCTGGCTAGAGGTTTTTTCCCCATGTTACCACATACTTGATACTCTCATATGTGGTGGTACTTTGTACTTAGGGATATTATTCAGCTCTTACTTCAGTTCAATTCATCGATCAATAGAGAGAGCTATTCCAGCCATCGTCTTCTCTGTGTGTCTTGCTGCGTTTGTGCTCTTTGTGTGTGCTTCTCGTGTGTCTCTCGCACTTCTACACACACCCAACAATATGACCTCTGTAAGTTTGAGGTTTAATGGAGACCTTCAGCAGGGGTGAACCCGAGAACACACACTACTTGTAGAGAGTAATACTCTCAGTTCACAAATTCAATGGTTATGAAAACTTACAATATGAAAATAGACACTAAAAGTTTTCAAGTGAGCTATCAAACATGTAATTTGGATATATAATGAGGGAGATACAAGCTCTGCAGTCTCTGCAATCTCTGCATACAAAATTACAGCAATCTAGGGCTATACACATGCCTCTCTTGGACTTCCCACAAGATTATGACTTCTCTCCTCTTTTTATAGCATGGTGAACTAATCTAAAAGCTTCCTAATACATCTAAATTCGTGGTAGACACTTGGGTGGAGGTATTACATGACTCAAGTTCTCAAATAAGCAAAGTATTGATGTACTTTGAGAACTAGCAACATCGACCTTCCACTAGGACACCACTGCAGCTCCCTTGTGACTCACTAATTTGACTCACCATGTTCTATAACTCACGTGGTATTTTGGCTATCTTTTATGAATAATATGAGCCTTCTTGAAGTATTTGAAGACTTCCAAAAGGTATTTACATAATTTGAAACTTGTACCATACATAAAACAAATGTTCGCAACAAAAGGCATCTCGTCTTTTCTAATTGGATATTCTGTACATTGGCATGTGTCATATTTCTTCACATAATATGTGCATCCATATGAAGAGTGGGACACCAAAGTCCTGAGAATAGAATGTTCTTAATTACTCAATCACGCCCAAAGTGTCCACTTTCAACACCGCTATGTGCAATTTCTAAGATTGTCAAATAGTCTGATTCATGAATGCATAGTCTTAAGTAACCATCTTTGTCTCTTCAGTATAGGTTGTCTCCTACTAAGGCGTAGTCCTGAGCCTCTTGCTCCATGCTTCATTTTGTTGTTAGACTAGCCTCACTCGGTAGTGTTCCCGATCTCATAAATTCTACCAATGGAGCACTCCATTTTGGAATTAACGACATGTGATAAAGGGTAGCGTACTCCACTGGGGATCTCTTCTATCACATTGGACAATTCTTAATCCTCTCATGTATTTCCCTTTCCATACTAGGCCAATTCACTCCTAAACGTTTCACATTTTGCAATGTTCATTGTTTAGAATAATGATTTCCTAGAAATCCTTCATGGGCTTGTTGCAACCAACTTCTATGTTCATCCTCCTCAACATAACAAGCTACTACACCCTCTATATCTTGTTTGTACATACTTCCTACCAATATTTGAAATTTTTGTGATTTTATAATTTCATATTTTTTTATTTTCACATTCTTATTTGTGGGTTTGAAGGTTAGGACAAACACCAACTTATTTGCACATTTAGGGACAATTTCTAAATTGAACACATAATCATCGAGTAGTTCATCAGATACTCCTTCACCTCATGGTTGTGCTTGCACACATCCTATTGCATAGTTGGATGCATCTACATGGACATAGAATGGTTTATTCCAATCAGGAGTGGTCAGTATTGGTGCTATGCACAAACATCTCTTTAGCTCATTGAAAGAATTTTCACATTCATTATTCTACTCAAAATTTATCAATAGATCGTAAAGAGGTTTAGCTAGGATCACATACATGTGGATAAACCTACGGTAATATCCACAATGGCCCATAAATACTTGTCGCTCGTTAATGTTCCTTGGCCTATACAACTCTGTTATTGCTCTTACTTTGTCCTCATCTGTTTATAATCTGTTCTTAGAAGCAATATGACCTAAGATCTTACCTTGATGTACCATGAACACACACTTTTTTGGGTGTAGAGAAACTCGATATCCTCTACACTTGTTGAAGATCTGTCTAAGCTCTGGGATGTGGCATCTTCTTTCTTGGGAATGAGCACATAAATCATCCACATATACTTCTAAGCTCTTTTGCAAGAACTCTTTGAAGACATGATACATGAGCCTTTGGAATGTTACACGTGCATTGGTGAGCCAAATGGCATCACATGAAATGCAACAATTCCCCACTTTGTGGCAAAGGCCATTTTGTGTTGATCTTCTGAGGAAATGGTTACTTGGTTGTAACCTAAAAATCCATCAAGGAAGCTATAAACTTCCTTCCTTGCAACATGCTCCAATAAATGTTTGGTGATTGGAAGTAGATACATATCTCTAATCATAGCGGCATTAAATTTTTTAAGGTTAATACACATCCATAACTTTCCATTCTTCTTGCGCACCACCACAATGGGGAACACCCATTTAGTATGCTCAATCTGATAAAACCAACTTTTTCTTCTTTTATTTTGGCTGCATAAGTGCCATTATATGTGTAGGGATTTTGTGGCTATCATGGGGATTGTATGAGAGCATATTTCTAGATCTACCCCCTTTAGGTCTCTATAGGTCCATGCAAACACATCCTTATATTTCCTTAATAAAGCTACAAGCTCTACTTCTTCTTCTTCACTTAGGTCTTCCCCTATGTACATACATTGCTCTTCATTCTCTTCAATGGTTACTACAATTTTTTTGGTTTTTTCTTTATTACCATATGCTTCTCCTATGATGGCCTCTCTCTTAGGCATTTGTACCAAAATTTTCATTCTTCTACTTCTTATCTCTTGAAATTCTTTGGTACTTCGAACAATGATTCCTTTTCTTTTTCTTTTGACTACCTTCACTTTCCTCCCTTGAATTTATAGTTTTAATGGTTGTGAGAGGTTCTTCTTCTTTTCGGGTAAATACTCCTACATTTTCTAGATAGTGCTCTTTTGAGTTAAAGCAACCCATCATAATGGACTCTAGATCACCGCCAACCTCTTCTTCTTCTTCTATGAGCTCATTAGAGTCACACTCTTCTACCAAGGGCTCACTCTTCTAACAAGGGCTCACAATGAGGCATCCACTGTTCTTCATTGACAACAATGTCCATGGTGGCTAAGATTTTTTCCCAACCATGAGGCTCAAATTCGTCATCTGGAGAGATCATCGGTGTGTAGGCTGGGTCTCTAACCGGTCTAGCTCCTTGAGATGTTCCTTCTTCTCTCACTTTTAGGCATCTTTCCTCTTCCTCTGCAAGATTGCACATCCACAAGTGAGTATCTTCATGCATCTAGGATGGAGCAGAAGAACTTAAAGAATGCACACAGATAGAATCTTCTTGCACCTTGTGGATAGGATTCCACTGTAGGGGTGGTACATCTGTAAAGGTATAATCCTTTAGATTGACCTTGTTTGTGACCCCTAAGTGCTGCAAGTACAAGGAGTTGGTTCCTCAATCTTACACTATTTGTAGTTTCCATAGGAAGGGTCTTCCTAGGTTTCATAGAAGTTATTTTTGCCAAAGTCATGTATAGCAAATGTGTGTTCAAACTCTACACCATAAGTGGTTAGAGTTATCCCTTCTAGCAATCCTAGAGGTCTTTCAACATGGCTGTCAGCCATTTGAAGCTTCATTCTAGTTGGTCTTAATGCGAGTTTTCCCCATTGCTTCCACAAAGAGGTGGTCGCAATCGCAACATCGACACCCGAATCTAAGATAACTTTGGTTGTGTAACCTTGGTAGGTGATTGGAAGATAAGTATTACCTTGTTCACCTTCACTTATGTATCCTATTTTTTCTAGAGGTATATCCAAGACTTTCTACTTGGGGCTTGCTTTTGACACATTAGAAACAAGTTCTCGAACCTGATTCACCACATGTTTCCAGAGCTTAGGTTTTACTTTGAGCAACTCTTCTAAGGTGATATGACACTTCACCTTAGTGTTCATGACTTCATTGTTTCTTGGAACCACTGAGTCTCCATTTCTTATCAATATTGTGGGAGCTCTGATATGAAGAGGTTTATATTCCCATGGGCCTATGAATTGTGGCAACTCTTGTAAAGAATTAGATTCAAAATCTAATCTTTCATCTTAGGTAGTTCCTGAGCTACCTATGGGCCTCTCCATTCTAAAAGACATTTCTGAATCACTTGTTTTCGAGCTTAGCATGTAGGGATAATTAAGTTGTTGTGCCCATAACCTAGCTGTGTGATTGACACTAGCTTCATATGATCTGATGCTTTGTCTATCCTGGCTTAGGTGTCTACTTAATCTAAGGTTCATAAGCTTTGTCTACTAGTCCCAAATTTTCCCAAGTACAATGGTGTTGCAATGTTCTTTTGAATCAGTTACTTGTTCTTTTATAGATTTCTTTTGTGTAATCTTGTCTGACAAATATCTTCGTTAGGAAAACTTGAGTTTTACCACACTTTGAGATGTGATCATTCCACTTAACTCCTTTAGGTTTTATCATAGCAATATCCTAAGTTATGCTTGAAGTTGAGTAATTAAGGTCTCTTGCACTTGTATCATTCCTAACAGAACCTTAATTAATCAATACCACTAATCACACTTAGCCTATGCTAGAAATTGACTGAGGGGTTGAGAGTTCTTCCAACCCCGAGTCGAGTGTTGTGAAAAGCACTCTGATATCCAGTAAGAATGCTCCCCAAATCTTGCTTTGTTATGCACTTTACCTTGATCTGAACACCCTTGAATGGTTCTTAACAGACTAAAAGTCCCGAATTTAGATCAAGCTTTAACTTTAATTTATTTGATAGAAAATTTCGATTCAAGAGTTTTTTAAAGATCCATTTTCCCCTTGTATTGCTAACAAATCCTTTGGAGCTTCCTTGGTTTCCTAATCCCACTTGAAGGTCAACTTCAAATTAACCTATATAGAAATCAACACATTACTTATCACTTGAGCAAGTAAGAAGTAGCCTACCATTGCTCTATCATCCACTGTGTGCAAGTACCAAGCATCTAGCTTTGCAACATGTGAGGTCATAGTTCAATGAAGATTAAAGAAAGGAAAAGTCTTTTCAAGTATATACAAGACTTAGTAAATATAAAACTTACAAGTCTATCTTGTAGTGAGTACACATGCAGAAGCAAAATGAAAAGAAGATTATACTCAAAAAATGAAAGAGTACGAGAGAATCAAAGTTAGTAGAACAAAAAATGGGTAAAATCACATGGATTAGAAATGAGTTTGCCAAGAGCATGAAGTAGACTCAACAAGCTTCTAACCAAGTATAAAGTGGGGGTAAGAGGCCCTCCTTATATTGAGTTGGAGGAGGCTCTTCAAAGCACATCACATATGGGATAATTCCCCTTGAAAGAGAATGAGTACAATGGTAGAGAAAACGTCAAGGTACCCAAATACAATGAGATACAACTAAAATAATATGGAGTGGATTATATCCTAGATAGAAAATGGAGATGCATGCATACAGATAGAAATGGAAATGAAGTAACGGAACTTATGGCATCAACATCCACTCTAGAGCTCCATTTTGGAGCAGTTGAATAATGCAGAGGTCCACCAATGCTGGAACAGAATTGAAGGTAGAGTCTTCATGAACATGCCTGCAAGGTTCTCCTAAGAGGTACACTACTCCAAAGTTATCTCTTATGATATGAGCTTCTCATGGAAACTCAAGGGATGTCATTAAGTAAAAGATTCCACTCCTCCATTAGCAATCACAATAGTCAAGTAGATTAGAACTTGATCACAAGCATGATCTTTTCCAAGTCTAGGATAGCTTGTTCATGATGGTGCCAAATACATTGATCTCTCTTGGTATCTAGCCCAAAGCACCTCCATTGGTGTCAACCAATGCACCTCTAATAGTGTCGTTCAACACATTTTTGATGGTGTCAAGTCCACACTTCTGATGGTGTCAACATTTTGCTGATGGTCTCAAGAACATAAACATGCCAAGGTGTTAAGGAAATGAACTTGGTGATGATTGATAAAAACTTACCGATGGTGTCGATAAACTTGTTGATGGTGTGTTGTCTCTAGACCCCCCCCCCCCCCCCCTTTGTGACTTGGTAGGAGAGCTGATAGTGTGTCCTCCACCATCTATACTGATCTATGATTGATGAGATGTAGACTAGGCTCCTTGCCCCATTTTTTGATAGAGAGGTTTTTGTAACTTTGTGTGGTCCAGTGAGGGATAGCTCTCCTAGGGATCATGGAAAGAGGCTCCTTACTTGAGTCACTCTCTCAGGGTTTGATTTTTCTCATCCCTTTAATGGGGGAACTTGGATGATATTAGATATTGGTGACTGATTACAATTCTCAACTCAGCCTACAAAATTCTTGTGTAGGCTATTAGTTTGAGATTGAAACCATTGCTTGAGACATTGATTCAACTGATGTAGATTGGGCTTCTCAAGGGCCATAGTATCCTTGATAACATTTTCACATTTTGGGAGGCAGTTTCCCTAGCTTGGATGCATGATGAGCCTCTTGTTGTTATGTTGCTCAACTTTGAGTAAGCCTACAATAGAGTTAATTAGGCTTTTCTTAAGGACCCTATGATTTTCATGGGCTTTTGTGCTCGATGGATTAGGGGTGTTGCCTCCCTTTATTGCTCTACCCATAGCTAGGTTCTTATGGTGAGGGACTGGGGGGAGAGGCTCAACATTTTGAGATCTGTTAGACAAGGATTTCCTTTGGCATTGACCCTTTTTCTTTTCTTCCCTTAGGCCATGTGTTCCTTTCTGATTGCTCAAGACACTAGATTGCACGATATTAGAATTCTTGTTAGAGACAAGACTTTGTTGGATGTAGAGTTTGCTGATGATACTACTATTTACTTGCATGTCCATAGAAAAATGTTTCTTGCTCATAGGGCATATTCTAGATTAGTGGTATTTAGAGTACTGTTCATTTCTTAAATTCTCCTCTTTTCTACTTATGCATTAAAGAATTAAAGAGTTACAACTTTTTACTTGTTAAGTAAATCTCTTTTGAAGCTCCAAATGGATGATATTTCTTGTTAGAAAGGGATAATCTTATTGAGAAACAAATGAATGTCTCAAAAAGATGACATGGTTCAACCATCTCGTGCCCCTACTTGTCACTTTATGACATTTTCTTCCCCCATCAAGTGATTATTGCCCTCAATGATTAGCTCAAACATTCTAGGGCATTTGAACCTCTTAGGAGCTTTCATGGCTATGAAATATTATTTTCGACTAACTCATCACTATGTGTAGGGTTTCACATAGTCTTTACTTTCTCTTTTGGATGTCTTTCAATCCAAATTCTTTACTTATGGTTAATAAGAAGAGAAACATTTCTTGACTTATCACCTAAGTTCTTGGCCTTGTTGATCAAGCATGCCATGGGTTTTATGGAACTTGAGAATCCATAAAGAGGACTTTTAAGCTTAAGGTTTTTCTATCTATGCTAAGATTTGTTGGCTTTTAGATTAAGCCAACACATCAAAAGCATAAAGCTACAATGATTTGAGCCATATGCCATCAATGTACCATTAAGCTTTTATGATTTTGAATTCATATCAAGAAGTGATTTCTATCTTAAGCTATAATTAATAAACTCCATCTCTCTCTCTTCCAATAAACCCATGAACTCATTGATCTACGTACATGGTGTATGCTAAGAACAAGTACATCTTTACGTGAAGTTGTTGAGCATGCATAAGGTTAAAACTTGAACCCTTCTTTCAAGCATGCATGGAATTCACACATTGGATTCCATTATATGCATTAAACTAGATCCCGCATATGCTCATGATTTCTATTCATGTTCATGCCATGATGTAATGAACATTCTATGTTCAAATTTCTAACAATATTTACGCGATGAATCGATGCCATGATAATGAATTTCCCTTTGCTATTCATATATGACTTAAGTGCAACACTTAGATAATTAAATTCATGTACTAAACTATTTGCTTATGGAATTCACGTGCTTCATTTGAAATTCATTCTTTCATGCATTCCTTTAGCATGGAAAACAAAGAAAATGAAGATGAAGAAATCGGAAATAGTGCTTACGTCCATCATAACTTCATCCATCCTTTGATCTATTATACCACGAGGCTTCTCAATCCATCCACCTTTGATGTTGCAAGCTTGGTTCAACCTCAAATATTGCTACTTGGGAATTTTCATTCTTCCTTGTATGCCCAACCATGCATCTAAACTTACCCAAAAATCTAAGGATTCACTAATGCATACTTATACTTTCTCTCATGAATAAGCATATAAATAGAACTTCTTTAACATATCCCATAAGAGATGAGTTCAAAGTGCACTCAATGAATGCCATAATAATATATGGAATCAATTCTATTCATATTCATGCATGCCAAAAGTTGATATTTTCCTAAACTCATGATGGAAAAGTACTCTATGTATTATGAGACATGCATTCTTTCCATCTCATCATGTATCAAATGCATAATAAACTCAAAGAAAGAGAAAAATGCTTAGCTTCTATTAAACGTGGAGACCTTCCTTTTGTTAAGGTTGATAGTAAAGATGCTACACTCCGTTTAGTTCCAAAACTTCATTTCTTAACTCCATGCTCTTCTTCGATATCTTCTTTCATCCTTTGTGTCCTTGTCTTGGAAGTCCATGTGTGAAAAAAATGCATCTTTTTAATGCTCATGGGTAAATGAGCCATATGTAATAGCTTCATATTTGTTCTTAGAGGATACTTAAGAGCTAAGAAAATCACTTTATGCTCTTAGAGCTCAAAAGAAGTAGCTTTGACCGAACAGGGGTTATTGAGCATTAGTGTGTGTGTGTGAATGATTGAAGTAGTCCCATATGTGACTCTATCATTCTAGCACAATGACAAGTACCAACCTGAGGAGATCGACCTCATAATTGTCAATATGAGGAGGAGACATGAGGGTGGTATGACAACCATGAGCAAGTGGAGTGCACAAGTGGGTGAGTGAGAAGAACACAAGCATGCACACACATACACACACAAGGTAAAACAAAGAGTGGAGCAATGCGATACTCTATTAGCAAGCTCAAAGAAAGTATACAATGCTCAAGAATAAGTTGAATCTCCAACTAGCCAACCCCAAAAATGATTTCTCCAGCTCTTTTTATAGTTTTTCACTAGCTTTGGCCCTATCGAGAGCTAATGCTCGACATAATTAAAAATTAGGTTCCAAGGCTTATTTTAAGGCTCAAATGGAGTCTAAAAATCATGAAAATTGGTACATAGATACTTTTAATAGTCCTCAAGCTTGAGGACTCCTTGGATTCAACAAAACAAAGTTTAAAAAATGTGAAATGATATTTGCAATGATTTTTAGAGATCAAAATCACTATTTCTATAGGGGTTTCTTCTGGAAATTTGACATATACTTCCCTACATGCTCCATCTTCTTGTGTGTCCACTTCTTTGACATGTTCCTATGCCTCGTGCTTGAGCTTGAGTGCCAACACTCTCATTAGAATATGAAGTGGTATATATGTTGATATATTTAGGTAGTGATGTGTGTGAACAGTGTAGGACCGTCGGGGCACTTTTTTCCCTCTTTAGGAGGTTTTTCCCCCCAGCTTGTATATACACCTATTGCCCTAATGGGCTACTTATCTTTGTACATTCTAGTGGTAATACATTCAGTATTGTGTGTTGTGCTCCAAGCTTCTTCTTCTTCCTTGTGTTGTTCGCGTGCTTTCGCAGACGTCTAACTCCAACAATTGGTATCAGAGCAGGTCGCCACTTCATCTAGGGCGTCGTCGACACCTCTCCCGTTGCAGTCTCAGAACCCCACGTGAGCATACTCAGTGTGTTTTCGAGATCAAAACAGCTTCGATCTGTGGTGCCGAAATCACGATCTAAGCTCGTTTCAGCCTTCGAACGCACTATCGTAGTGCTTGTGCAAGCTATTTCATCTTTTTGTGCCAAAGGTATATACCATTTTCGGTTCACCAGTATAAGCGTCTCAAAGTCTGCTATAGGTTTAGCAGAATTCATCTGGGCAATTTTGTTCAACTTTTTGAGATACAGTCAATTTTTTGCATCAAGGTATTTTAGTCACCGGCCATGGATGAAAGCAGTGATGTATTTTGTATGTTGGCTATTGAGGATAAGTTGGATGGTACCAATTATTCTTTGTCGACTTATATGATGCAACATGTAGTGGTTGCAAAAGGACTGTAAAACATTGTGTAGGATGTTGAAAAACATCCTATCACACTTGCAACTGTTACAATTGCAGGTACTGAAGCTGATGCAAAAGGTGTCGAAGATGATGATATTCTACATATTCCTGTTCGTGTTGCAGTTTCTACTGCACCTACTACAAAGCAAAGTTTTTGGGATGGCAGAGATGCCCAGGTGCATGCATTGATAGCTTTCTCTGTCAAACATGCCATTATTCCTCACATTTGCTCTTACAGAACAGCTAAGGATGCTTGGGATACACTTACCACATTGTAACAAGCTAGGAATGAGGCTCGTGTTGCTTACCTCCAAAAATAGTTGGAGAGTGAGCACATGAATGAAGGTGATTCTATGGAAAATTTTCTAACAAAGATCAAAGACTTGAAGGAACAGTTGATTTCTGCTGATGAGGTTATACTAGATAGCTCACTTGTGGAAACTGTTCTGAATGGTCTTCCTGATTCATGTTGCTTCTACTCTTCAGTTGATGATAAAGGCAATCCAAATGCCTTGTCATTTGAGGAGTTAGTCTTTGTTCTATTGCAGGAAGATCAGTCCAGGCAGAATAGGTCCATTATGTGTGTTGCAGATCAAGCTTTCCTAGCTAGTCAAAAGGGCAAAGGAAAATGGAGCTCTTCAACCAGTAAGCATAAATTTGTATCAAAGAGGGGAGACAAAGAAAAAAAGAAATCAGAAAAGCACAAATTGTTTTGCAAGTATTGTAAAGGAAATGATCATATCATAAAGAACTATCCAAAACTAGCTGCTAAAGAGGCAAAGAAGAAAGAGGCTAGAATGGTTGTTGCAGAAGCCTCTACACCAAAAACAAAGTCTGCTAATCTTGTGCAGGAAGAAGAATGGGTGTTTACTACTTTTTGTAGTTTTGACCCATCTTCTCATGAGCAGTGCATGTCTGCAAAAGACTGAGCTGTTTGGTTCTTTGACAGTGGGGCAACCAAATATATTACCTCACAGTGCAGTTTCTTCTCTTCACTCAAGCCTGCCCCTACAGGGAATACCGTTACATGCACCAACAACTCCTCTTATCCAGTTATGGGAGTTGGTAAGATCATTTTGACTACTGCTGATGGTAGTTCTTTCACTTTTTCAGATGCTTTGTTTGTGCCAGGGATCAAGAAAAATTTGTTATTAGTTTTTGCATTAGCCAAGATTGGCTTGGTTGTGAAATTTGTTGATGACAGATGTATAGTTCATGATTAGTCAAATAACGACCTGATTATTGCTTCTATCATTTTATGTTGTGGACTATATAAGCTCATAGACTATGAAAGATCTATAAATGATTTGGCATGTGCAGTACATGATTCTCATGCTATGTCAGATGCAAAGCTTTGGCATGCACGCTTTGGTCATATGAATTTTGCTAGTTTGCTATGCCTGCAGAAATCTGAAATGGTGTCCTCTTTGCCCAAACTTGAGACACCTGGAAAACATGTTTGTGAAGGCTCTATTTTGGGCAAAATGCAACGTTCCTCCTTTCCAAAAGATGGTTCAGTTCGGGCTACTTAGAAATTGTAGCTTGTACATAGTGATGTTTGTGGTCCTATGCAAACACCTTTTGGAAATTATCTTTACTTTGTGACTTTCATCAATGATTTTTCCAAGCATGCATGGGTATATCCAGTGAAGGCAAAGTCCGAAGTGTTCATGTGATTCAAACAGTTTTTGGTTTTGGCTGAAAATCTATCAGCATGTAAAATGGGCACCCTCTGTTCTGATTAAGGGGGGGGGGATATATGTCTTCTCATTTAAATGCATTTCTGGCTGAATGTGGGATAAGACACCAATGTACAGTGCCGTATACAACTCAACAAAATGGAGTTGCTGAATGAAAAAATAGGTCACTCATGGAGATGGCGAGGTGTATCGTGAAGAGTGAAGCTTTACCACATAGTTTCTAGCTTGAGGTTGTCATGTGTGCAGCACATGTACTTAGTAGGTGTCCCACTAAAGTGTTGTAGTCTATCACTCCATATGAGGCTTAGCATGATTGCAAGCCATCTTTTGCTCATCTGCATGTTTTTTGTTGTTTGGCATATGCCTTAGTGCCTGAACAACATCGCAAAAAATTGGATGATAAAGCAGTAAAATGTATTTTTGTTGGGTATAGTTCTGAAAGTAAAGGCTATCATCTGTATCATCCATAGACTAAACACATTCTCGTTAACCATGATGTTGTTTTTGTGGAAGATGATATTCAACCATTGCTTTCATGTACTAAGGAGACATCTATTAGCTCCAAAGACATGTATGATACTTTGCTGCCTCTTTTTACAGGTGGATAGTCTAATGCTGGTCCTAATGAGCCAACTTCTCAGCCTTTGCAGGTTTCATGTGATGATGGAGATCATCCCATTTCTGATGCAGATTTACATGATGCACTTGTTGATGAGAGAGCTCATATTGAGGAGGCAAAAACTATGCCAACATGGATGGTGCAAACTTTGCGTGACATCAATTAGATGCACCTCCATCATATCGCACTCGATCAGGCTCTCATACTGCCTCTTTTGCATCAGATTGCTATGCTATGGCTGCATCTAGTCTCTGTGATGAGAATGAGCCTGTTTCATTTGATGAATCACAAAATTCAGAAAATTGGATGGCTGCTATGCAATCTGAATATGATGCTATAATGAAGAACGGTACTTGGTCTTTATGTGACTTGTCTCTTGGCAAGAAGGCCATTGGCACTAAGTGGGTTTACAAGCTAAAGCATAAGCCTGATGGAACAGTTGACAAGTATAAGGCTAGGCTTGTTGCAAAGGGTTATGCATAGGAAAGAGGCATTGATTTTGATGAGGCCTTTGCACCTACATGCCGTATGACTAATGTTCGGAGCATGTGTGCACTTGCAGCCCATCATGGTTGGAATGTACATCAGTTGGACATTAAAACTGCATTTTTGAATGGTGACTTGCATGAAGAAGTGTATTTTTTTCAGCCCCGTGGCTTTGTGCAGAAAGGGCATGAAAACCAAGTGTGTAGGTTAAAGAAGGCATTATATGGTTTAAAGCAAGCACCACGTGCTTGGTATGAGAAGATACATGCCTATCTGATCGCACATGGTTTTGAGAACAGTCCAATTGAAAGCACCTTATATGTTAAGCATGTTCATGATCTGCTTCTGATCATTGTTTTCTACGTTGATGACATGCTGCTCAATGGTCCTATTGAGAAGCATATTGCTGATTTTAAGGATGATTTGCATGCGTCATTTGAGATGTTTGATTTGGGGCATTTGCATCACCATTTGGGCATTCAAATTATGCAAGTTCATGGTGGAATGGCTTTGTGTCAAACAAAATATATTGACACATTATTGCAACATTTTGGCCTTGAAGACTGTAAGCCTATTGCCACTCCTATGGAGACAGGTTTATGAGTGATGATGTTGGAGATGCATTTGATGTTGTCCTCTATTAGTAGGCTGTTGGATGCTTGATTTACTTATGCATTACTCGGCCAGATATTCAGTTTACTGTCTCACAGATGAGCATATTTATGCATTGCCGAGGTGTCAAGCATTGGCAAGTACTTAAGCACATCTTTTGCTACTTGAGTGGTAGTCGGCTACTTGGGTTGTTTTATCCCAAGGGGGGATCACTACCGCCAGATTTGCATGCTTTTTCTGACTCAGATGGGGTTGGTTTCTATGACACTCGTGTGTTCACTAGTGGCTTTTGCTTCATGCTTGGTAGCTCATGTATATCTTGGTTGAGCAAGAAGCAGCCTACTGTGGCCACTTCCAGTTGTGAGGTTGATTATAGGGCAACTTTCAGAGCGATTGTTGAGTGTGTGTGGCTCAGATGCCTTATGGATGATTTGGGTGTTGGACAGTCTTCTACCACCACCATCTTCACTGACAATCAAAGCACATTGGCAGTTGTGTGGAACCCTATGTTCCATGCTCGCACTAAGCACATTGAGGTGCATTATCATTATGTCAGGCAGAGGTTTTCTACTGGGGAGATTAGCTTGGCATATTTGCCCATGCAGGAGAACATTATAGACCTTTTCACAAAGGCTTTGGCTAGGGAGAACTTTGAAGCTTTCCGCAAAGCTTTGTGCGTACTTCCTTTTGTGGAGTGATTTCCACATATCTTGGCACTTCCTTATACATGAGTGCCAGCTACTTGTTCACCGCATCACTCAGAGGGGGGATTTGTTGATATTTTTAGGTAGTGATGATTGTGAACACTCTAGGACCACGAGGGAACTTTTTTCCCTCTTTAGGAGGTCTTTTTCCCCCGAATTGTATATATGCTTATTGCCCTAATGGGCTACTTATCTTTGTACATTCTAGCCGTAATACATTCAGTATTGTGTGTTGTGCTTCAAGCTTTTTCTTCTTCCTTGTGTTGTTCACATGCTTCCGCAGACGTCTAACTCCAACAATATAAAGCAAGAGAGTGGAATTCACCAAATATCGAGCAAGGGGAGCAATGAGAGAAACTGAATGGTGCTATTTTTATGTATAATGTGCTAGACTGGACTAATTTTGTTCAACCATCCGCATGGATGAGTCTAGTTTTTGGTTGACGAGAACCTTGGGAATGATCTCCACAAAGAGGTATATTGACTTGTAAAGTAGTGATATATCCCACATGCTTTATAGAAAAGCATTTCTAGGCCTATATAAGTAAGAATGAGCCATTCATTTGAAGTATTTTGATGGTGATGCACCACAGTGCACTCTCCTTCTCGAGAGCTCCATGACGATATCCGCAGAGTAGAAAACCGAGCTCCAAGGGCTGCACATGCTACTCTCCACAAAGTCTGCAAAATAGGCAGAAAAAAAGTGTACACAAGGAGCACGAATACAGACTTCTTAGGTGTTACAAAATGCAATCGATCTTATAGTCTGTGGTTGATCAGAGGACTATATGTTTTATTAAAGAACATACACAAAGGCCATTTGGCCCTTTCACATGGACACCAACGGTAACAATCTCCCACTAAAGGCCAATATGGCCAAAATAACTATGGGAGAAAAATAAAGAATGATAAAGAATACCTGAGTGCAAGTATACAAACTATACCTCCCACTTGATGGGCATGTTACATAGTATACAAGTGACTATGTAAGACCATGAATCAAGTAAACCCCATCAAGTGACAACAGTGTCGAAAGCTATCCTGTGGTAGAGCTTTAGTCAAAGCATCTCCAACATTATCTCGAGTGTGAACCTTCTCAAGAATAATGCGCTCAGTGGCTAAGCAATCTATAATGAAGTGATACCTCACCTCAATGTGCTTGGTCTTTGCATGATAGACCCGATTCTTAGCAAAGCAATGGCACTCTGACTATCACTGAGCAAATGAGGTACATGCTAAGGTAAACCCATATCACAAGCAAGACGAGAAAGCCAAAATGCTTCCTTACATCCCTCACTTGCTGCAATATACTCTGCTTCTATGGTGGAAATAGTTGTACATTCTTGAAGACGAGATCTCCAAGAAATAGCACCTCCAGCAAAATGAAAAATGTACCCTGATGTAGACTTACGATTGTCTACACAACCAACATAGTCAGAATCTGTGTACCCAATAATGGATGCTCTTCCTCTACTTAAGCATATACACTTATCCTTAGTGGCACTCAGATATCTCAAAATCATCTTTACCACTTCCCAATGTTTCTTTCCAGCATTAGACATATATCTGCTCACAACTCTCATTGCAAATGCAATGTTTGGTCTCATAGCTACCATAGCATACATGAGACTACCAATGATAGACTAATAGGGAATTTTGTTCATGAATTCCTTTTCCTCATCTGATTTGGGGTAATCATCCTTGCTCAATTTCACATATGTGGGCAAAGGTGTACTCAATGCCTGTCCACCCTGCATATTGAACCTGTGAGATACTTTAGATATGTACTCACTTTGAGACAAGTATACGCATCTTTTACACCTATCAAGAGTAATGTGCATGCCAAGAACATGTTTGGCATCCCCCAAATCCTTCATATCAAATGTCTGACTCAACGTCTTTTTGAGAATTGACAAGTCATAAGAGGACTTCCTAGCAATCAACATATCATTGACCTAAAGTATCAAGCATATCAATATGTCATCTGAGCATCTCTTTGTGTAGAGACAATGATCCTCATGGCTTTGAGAATAGCCTTGAGACTTCATAAAAGCATCAAACTTTGGTTACCATTGTCTAGGGGACTATTTAAGTCTATACAAGATCTTCTTGAGCTTATAAAATAGACTTTCCTTGCTAGGAACTACATAACCCTCTAGTTGTTACATATATATCTCATCTGAAAGATCTCCATGCAAGAAAGCATTTTTGACATCCATTTGGACTAGCTCTAAGTCCCCCATTGCAATGAATCCATGCAACATGCATAGGGTAGTCATCTTGACTACTCGAGAGAAGTTTTCCTTGAAATCAACACCATGTTGTTGCTTAAAAACCTTTGCAACAAGTCGTGCTTTATACTTTGCAGAAGTACTATCTAATGTGAATTTTAGCTTATACACCCATTTACATGGTAAAGCATTCTTGCCCTTTTGTGAAGGTACTCAATCCCAAGTACCATTTTTATGAATAGAATCCAACTCACTCTTTGTGGCACCCTCCCACTTGACATGATCCTCTGTTTGCATAGCCTCTTTGTAGCAAGAAGGCTCACCGACATCTATCATCATAACAAAATCTAAACCTGGAACATATCTATCAGGTGGATGTGAGACATGTGCAGAGTGTCTCAATGGCTGCTGAACAAGAACATTTGCAGATTGATATGATCAGACATTCTCTTGAATATCCCTATGTGCAACATTTTTATGCATGCTAATTGGAGGACTAGTATCCTCAAACAACATTCTTCTCACTTCAACCTCCTTAATGGGCTGTTTATGTAGCTTAGACTCATTGAAAATGACATCGCTACTTCTGATCACTAATCGTGTTTCAGGATCCCATAAGCGATATCCAAATTGTCCTTCTCAACCATATCCAAGAAAAAGGCATTTCTTTGACTTATGGTCCAACTTTTGCCTCAGATTCTTGGGTATATGAACATATGCTTCACACCCAAAACTCGAAGATGATCATAATATAGTGGCTTCCTTGTCCATAACTCTTGTGCCACTTTCAGACCTTTGGCAATACTAGGAAAAAGGTTAATCACATGAATTGCAATCAATATTGCTTCTGCCCAAAAGCCTTTTGAAAGGTTTGCATGATGCAGCATAGAGACTACTCTATCATGAATAGTTCTATTCATCCTTTCAGCTACATAATTTTGTATTGGGGTAAAAGGAGCTGTAAACTCTCTACAAATTCCTCTAGATTGGTGGAAAAGACTGAATTCATGTGAGGTATACTCACCCCCATTATCTAAACGTAAAGCTTTGAACTTAGTTCATTTTATTGAAACAAGCCATTTTTTGAAAGTACGGAATACCTCATCCTTTGATTTGATAGGATATACCCAAGCTTTTCTAGTAGCATCATCTATGAAACTGAAAAAGTAAAGAGAACCACCTAATGATCTTGTGGGCATACGACCACACACATCTGTAAGAACGAGATCTAAAGGCTGAATTGAAGAGTCAATGCGCGTTCTATGCACATTTTTTGTTCGCTTTCTGTATTGACAATGCTCACAAAATAAAAAATCAAAGAAAGATAACACAAGTAGGTAGCCAAAACAAGAAAGATTTTCGATTCCACTACGAGATATATGGCCCAAATGACCATGCCAAATACATGCCATAGGCTATTCAATAATAGCTAACAAGTGTTCTTTATGTGATACAAATAAAGGATAAAGTGAGCCAACTTTTCTTCCTTTTGCAATAACCATATTGCCCTTTGATATGAAAAAGGACTGAGCATAGAAGACCACCTTGTAACCAAGGTCATCGAGTTGACCAACTCACATCAAACTATGTGATAAGTGAGGTACATGGCATACATTATGCATAACAAATTTTGCACCATCAATGAACTACACAAATACATCTCCAATCCCCACAATGTCACACTAGTAAGAGTCACCAAGTCTCACAACACCAAGAGACTTTGTTGTGTAATTAGAGAACCATTCTCTATGTGGTGCCACATGGAAAGAAGCACCAAAATCTAGCAGCTATGTGTGGGAAAGAGAATCAGCCATAAGAGCCTCAATCGCCACATTACTATCAAGCTTCAACACATCAGCATCATCAGAAATAGCATTAATTTCTTCAGTCTTCACAATCAAAGTAGATGGTGCATGTAATTGTTTAACATGCCCATTAACATTCTATCCTTTACCTTTAGCATTTCTTAATGCATAATAGTCTTTCTTCATGTGTCCTTTGTTATGACAATAGTGGCATTCGATATCCCTCTTGCTTGATTTACTTCTACTCTTATTGTGTTGACCATTCTTTTCCTTGTTCTTGCTCCAGCAACGTTGCTGATTCTTTCCTTGGTAAGAATCACGCACATTATATGCATCTCCACTCTGAGTGCCAACCATAGATTTTCTACCAATGTCCTCACTCAAGAGTGATCCACATATGTCATCATAGTCCAGTTTACCACTAGGTGCACTATTGCTAATAGCTGTGCAAAACGTATCTCATGATGATGGCAAGGTGCACAACAACAAGACTGCTTTCATTTCATTATCCATATCCATTTTTTGAGCCTCTAACTGGGAGAATATGGCATCAAATTCATTTAGATGAGCAACAACACGATCTGTGTCCTTCATGCAAATAAATTTCTCATTAGATACACTTTATTTGATGTCGTCTCTTTTTCATATGTATTGCATAACTTCTTCCAAAGCTCCTGTGCACTTTCACAGTCTAATACTGTAAACTAAACATTATCTGCCAGGTGCAATCGAATGGTAGACCTGGCCATTTCATCTAACTCATCCCAATCATCTTCATCCATGTCAGCAGGCTTCTTTGAGATTCCATTTACTGGCTTTCATTGCCTACTTTGAATCAGCACATCTTTATTCTGATTCTTCCATAGAGCAAAGTTTGTGTCATCAATTTTTCGGATGTCAAAATGGTCTTTGCCTTGCAAGTTATAGCTCCTCCTCGGAACATTGGCACTAGATCTTGATCCACCAAATGTGCATGAGGCCTCTGATGCCATGATGGTAGACAACTAAATAGAATGATAATTGAGCTAGAAGAGTCCAAACACCACTAAGGCTCAAAGAAGGATGAACAAGTATCAGATTCTGGGAGAGAATTCAGCAATCTTCCCAAAAAAACGAATTAATGAACAATAATGAGCAACCAAAAGGATTATGTGAGAATAAATGTGCTCACACCAATAAGTGTATCAAGGAGTAAATTGACCATTGTATAGTTGACAAATCCAGAAATCTGAAAACATTTTGCGAGAGTATCCTTTGCAAAATGAGCATATGACTAGTGTCCTATCTCATAAAACTGCAAGTACTAACATGTTTACCTACATAGTGAATCATTGACTCCACTACATATAATCAGTTACCCAAAAGAAACCAACTAAGCTTATCGAGCACCTATGAACAACTATCATACATCTCCTATGGCGAAGCTAGGTAAGTCTTCCACTTGCATCACCAAAGGGGCCCCAACATCTGTGTGTCTCCCAATTAAGAAAACCTCACCATGACCCTCTTTATCAAATGTAAAATGATTTATGCAAAAATGTAATTGCTATATCAATGACTGTAAGATAATAGTTATGCAATATAACACAAGAGCAGTGGCAGAGAAGATAACAGATATAGGAGAATCTCAACAATTTTTTATTAACAACAAGTACAAAGATGATGGCATTATCCACCCGTGCGCTCTCAAGGTAGAGCTTAAATGGTGATCTAGACAACTCTAGGTAGGGAGATACAAGGTAGAGATATGCTAGCTCAATTCGATGTCTTAGGTAGTGCAGAAGTCATGTATATATAGGATTATGGGTGGCCTTCCATGGACGGCTATACATGGGCGATAGAGCGTGGGCGGCCACCACTCGCGTAATTGCCATACACGGCTTAGGCAAGTTGAACTGACCTAACGAATATAAATGATTTTTGACTTCGATAGGGAATATTCCATGGAATATTCCCTTTATCGTCATGCCAGGGGTGCTGCCCCTGGACCCCCACCAGGGGGCTCGCTGGCCCCTTGGGACCCCCCAGCCAAGGCTGCTCACCACTGCCTTGGACCCCACAGTTGGGGACCCTGGTAACTCCCTTTCCTTACAATACCTTACATGGTCCAATATGACCTTCATCCAACATGCAAGTTGGGATTTCCATCAATTGGGTAATGCACGCTTGGCTTCTCCTCATAATGGGGGCCTTACAAAATGTGCATACAATCATGAGGGGTAGACATTGATCATATACTAACACCCCCCCTCAATGTTTATTCATGATAAATCAAGTAGGTCTCCGTCCTATGCCCATTACTTGAAGATGCCTGTTGAGATGCTCTCTTCCAAGTGCTTTAGTGAACATGTTAGACACAATTTGCCTATCTTGGGCAATATTCTAGCTCCAAAATTTCATCTTCAATTAGCTCACGAATGTAATGGTACTGTACTTCTATGTGCTTGGTGCGAGCATGAAATACTCGGTTCTTTGCAATAGCCATACAATTTTGATTATCACACTTGAGTACAGTCGCCATATTTGATGGAAAGCCTAGATCTGCAAGAATTCTCCTTAATGAGACTGCCTCACAAGAAGCAAAACAAGCTACTTTGTACTCTGCTTCAGCCGAGGAGAGTGTGAGAGTTGGTTGCTTCCTACTTACCCAATAAAATATTCCTGAACTAAGTGAGAAACAATATCCAGAAATTGATTTTCTAGAATCACAATCTCCAGCCCAATCTGGATCATAATATCCTTGAAGTGTATCACCTATGGTACAAAAAATACCAAAATCCAAGGTTCTTGCAATGTACCTTAGAATTTGCATTCCAGCATTCTAGTGACTCTCCTTAGGTTTGTTGGAAAACCTGCTTAACACTCCAACAACATAGCAAATGTCTGGTCTAGTGTTGCATAGGAAAATAAGACTTCCAATGAGCTTCCTATACTTCTTAGCATCTACATCAGGCATGTTATCATCCATATATAGCTTATGATTTACCTCCATAGGTGTGCTAGGTGGTTTGTAGCCCACCATTTCAAATGCCTTGAGAATTTCTTTGGCATATTTTTGTCGCGAGATGAAAATTCCATCCTTCCTTTGCCACGCTTCAATTCCTAGACAAAATTGGAGTAGATCTACATCTGTCATTTCAAACTCAGTTCCCAAGTTGATCCGAGTTTGATTGATGAGTTCTTGATGATGTCCTATAATGATCAAATCATCTACATATACAATGACAAAAAACTAGCTTGCTATCCCTTTTTATTACATACAAGTTAGCATCAGAAGTACTTCTTTCAAAACCCATATTTTTGAAAAAATTATCTATCCATTGGTACCAAGCCCATGGAGCTTGCTTAAGTCCATAAAAAGCTTTCTTCAACCTACAAACTTTATTTTCTGAATTGGGCACCTCAAAACCTAGTGGGTGAGATACATATACCTCCTCCTTGAGGTGACCATTCAAAAATGTAGATTTGACATCCATCTGGAAAATAGGCCAAGCCTTTTGTGCAGCTACTGCAAGTACCGTCTGAATAGTTGTCATGCGTGCTCTTGGTGCAAAAGTTTCTTGAACATCAAATCCTTTGATCTGTGAAAAACCTTGTGCAACTAATCTTGCCTTATACTTTTCTAATCTTCCATCTAGTTTATACTTAGCTTTCCAAATCCATTTAGTACCTATTACCTTCTTCTTTGGTGGCAAGTCGACTAGATCCCTTACTATAATTGTCGACTAACAACAAAAATTAGAAAGATCCTCCTAAAGCAAGTGTAGACATTTTACGGGAGAGATTAGCATGTACCAACTCTAGAGGAGCTTGAGATCAATTGCTGATCTCTCTTCGAAATGCCTTTTGTTGTTGCTTGCCCATTATACAAGCTTCACAAGGTTCCTGCAATGTTGAAAATGGAGGAAAATGAGCAACCATCCCTCTTCTTTGCATCTCCTTCAAAACTGCAAATTCGAGATGCCCAAATTGTTGGTGCGATAACTTGCTTACATCTTTATCTTCTATAGCAATTAAGGCACATAACTCATACAAGTTATCATGTCTTATGCCTTTACCTATGACATTACCTGATGAATCCATGATTTCTACACCACTCTTATTGAAGTGAACTTCGAGTCCACAATTTGTTATTGCAGAAATTGACAACAAATTTCTTTTAAGTGTAGGTACATAGAGAATATCGGATAACTTTTTCTCAACACCTGGTAAAGTGATAAAAGAGATGGTTCCAGTTCCTTCCACTAGACACTTGGAGTCATTTCCCACCACTACATTGATGGATTCTTGCAGAGGCACTAGGGAACTATACAAATCCTTTTTACTGGTCATATGGCGAGAAGCTCCACTATATAAAATCCATGGTTCATCAACACGAGCTTGAGCAGATGAGCATACCTCTTCAATAGCTACCCATAGTTGCAACTCTGTGTTGTTTGCAGACTCTTTGTTCTTCCACGATGATTTTACGGTCCCATTCCATTCATCAGCTTGCTTCTTTCTGCAATCCTTGATGGCATGGCCTTTCTTTTCATAATAGAAGCGACTTCATGTGAACTTTTTCTTCTTTGGATTCTTCTTTGATCCATCAAAAGAGCCTTTATCTTTTGCATTTGCTGAGAATGCATCATCACTTGTACTTTGCCGATTCTTCAACCACATCTCCTCTTCTAAAAGCATAGCACAAAACTCTTCAAATGTAAGGGGAGTTGGTCTTACTTGAGTGTTAAGGGTTGTTATTAATCCATCATACTTTGCTGGAAGAACACGTACACATGTTTTAGCCAGCTCTTCTGGTGTTATAACAACACCAACTGCATCCAATTGATCTTGAAGATGTTTTATCCATTTGATAAAATCTTCAGTCCTGTCAGAATCAGAATGCTTTTCATTTGCCAACTGATTTTCTAAATTCTATATCCTAGTGTGGTTCTTGGTCTCATATTGACGAGCCAATATGCCCCAAGCCTCATGTGCTTTAGTAGTATTTTGAACTAAAGTAAGCACATAATCACTTACACTAGTGACAATTGCATATAATGCATCAACATTCCGCCTCTTCCAAGCTCGTAGAAGATCTGGATCTGGCTGAATCATCAATCTTGAATTAGTTGGATATTCAATTGGTATAGGCTCAAGATCCAATCCCATCGGTCCCATGATAGTGTTAAGTAATTCATAGGAGTCCAAAATTGCAAAAATTTTGAACTTCTAGAGTGTATAGTTGGTTCCATCCAGCTTCCCTTCAGTGAATGCAGGTGGGCAAATTCAAATAGGTGCAGCATTAACATTAGCTGAAGCACCAAGAGCAGTGCTCGATGATGAAGCCATCATGTAATCACTCGAATAATCTATTGATACTCTAGTCTAATAGTAGGCTAAAATAGTGATACTTCTCAAGCTATTTGAACCTTACGACTCTGATACTATGTAAGACAATAGTTACACAATATAACACAGGAGCAATAGCAGAGAAGATAACAGATATAGGAGAATCTCAACAATTTTCTACTAACAACAAGTACAAAGATGATGGCGTTGTTCACTCGTGCACCCTCAAGGTAGAGCTTAAAAGTTGGTCTAGACAGCTCTAAATAGGGAGATACAAGGTAGAGGTATGTTGGCACAATTCGATGTCTGAGGTAGTACACAAGTCATGTATATATAGGATCATGAGTGGCCTTCCATGGACGGCTATACATGGGCGGTAGAGCGTGGACGGCCACCGCTCGCGTAATTGCCATACATGGCTTAGGCCAGTTGAACCCACCTAACAAATATAAATGATTTTTGACTCCGATAGTGAATACTCCACGGAATATTCCCTTTACCATCACGCTAGAGGTCCCCGGACCCCCACCAGGGGGCCCGCTGGCCCCTTGGGACCCCCTAGCCAGGGTTGCTCACTACTCCCCACAATTGGGGACCGTGGTAACTCCCTAACCTTACAATACCTTACATGGTCCAATATGACCTTGACCCAACATGCAAGTTTGGATTCCCATCAATTGGGTAATGCACACTTGGCTTCTCCTCATAATGGGGGCCTTACAAAATGTGCATACAATCATGAGGGGTAGACATTGATTAGATACTAACAATGACCACATGGACATACATAAGCAGTATCATAGAAGCATACATTGTGTATACGTGCTCAATATATGAAGTTAAATGAAACTGAAAGGCTGAATGCATAGCACAAAAACTAGCCAACAACACCTGCAAGTGTCTGTCAACTCTGTTGTTTAGGTTCAAAAAACTTGCATAAATTTGCAGTGGCTGCTCCTACCACAATTGAAAACCTTTTGAGAAACGTGTGGTTTTACTAGTGTGGTTGAAAACATGGCCCAAAGGTGAATACTTATTTTTGGAGAAGTACAAAGAACACTTTTCTTGATGTTCTTGAACCGTGAAGAGACTTATGCACGAAAGTACTCCAAAATGGCTCCAAGAATCAACCCAAAAATGCTTTAAAAATAGGCGTTGAAAGCAAAGAATGAATCTTTGAGGGACCAAAACATGTTCAAGGTAATGTTAACCTTAGTCTTTCTCATTCTTCAGACACCACAACAGTGTAGCTTAGTGGCAAGAGATAGCCACAGTTAAGCGAGCTCTGGGGTGAATAGTATTGGGATGGGTGACCTCTCGAGAAGTACCGGGAACCTCTATCTTCCTTAATCATTGAGGTCCTCCCTCACATGTAATCAACGGCACCAATGGTGACTTTTATGAATCAGATGCAAAGGTATGCCAAGGTTTATGCCTTGGTCATCACCTTAGTCAAAAGCCTTGGGTGCACGGGCGGGTGCTCGCTTCGCTCACACAAAAGGAAAAAAGCTTTTGCATCGAAGTGCTCAAATAACAATGAAGTATTTTGATGCAAATGCCCAAAGTCACTCTCCTTCTTGAGAGCTCCACAATGATATCCTTGGAGTAGAAAATCGAGCTCCAATGGCTTCACACGATACTTTGCACAGAGGCTACACAATACACAAAAAAACACAGTACACAGGGAGCGCGAACACAGACTTCTTAGGTGTTCCAAAATGCGATCGAACTTATAGTCTGTGGCTCATCAGGCTTATGCATTAGTGGAGTTTAGTTAGATTTCCTTGCATGTTATTAGAGAAAGAGCATTTTCATATTTATGTAGGAAAGGTTGATCTAAAATAAGCTAAAGATGAAAGATGTCTCTTGAAAATCCTAAATCTTTGTTTATAATCATATTTAAGGTAGATTGCTTTATGAAAAAGGTACAAAATTTTCTTCAAGATGAGAGGAACTGATGCTTAAAACGACTCAATACATCCACTTCCACTTCATATTGATGCTTGTTTTTTTCTTTCTTGTTGCCAATGTTGCTTGTTCATTTGCATATATGTTGCCTATTTGTTCATGCATATTCATGTTGTCTGTTTCAATTCTTTCTTTCATGCAAATTTTGCTTCATGTCACGTTACATACTTATTCATGCATATAATCAATTTTCCTTCCATGTTTCTTATGTTGCCTATAAAAGAATTTGATGCCTGGAACATTTTGTTTTTCACAGATGGTAGAGTGGCGCTTCCGGAGGAATCACAGGTTTAGTGGGGGCGAATGTCGTCGAGATTTTCTCTCCTCTCTCACTTGTGAAGGCCTACAAAAAACATATTTGGTGAAGGTAGCCGGAATTCCCCGAGAAGTCCAGGATGCATCAAGGATGTCAAAGGAAGCTCACATACAAAGTTTCAAAGAAATCAAGAAAGTCCATGGTAGCGGTCAAAGCTGGTCAAAGTTGGGAAATTAGGGCAAAAATTTCATTGTCACCAAATTAGATGAAAATCCATATACTTATAAAGATTGTCAAAGGCAGTCTATAGCCCAAATTTCAGCAGAAAATGGATTTTGTAGCACATTGATATGCTATGTTCATTTTGTAAAAATGTAATTTTTCTAGTTTGACCCTACAAATTCTTGTATAGAAATTTATGTTAGCCATATGGTTTGGCATGTATAAAGATCATATGTGGCTACATATTTGTACAAATTTTCAAGGCCATCAGAGCTTCCTAGAGACCTTAATGCCACCTTGCAAGCTTCCAAATGTAGTCAAACTTGTACAAGGGAGATTCAGATGGGAGTTATTTCTGCATATTCCTGAAGGAGATCTTTGGAAACATAGTCCTACAAAGTTTCATCTTCATCAAAGCCTATTTGGAGGGTCAAAGAGCACAAAGTCCAGTTTTTAGGATCACCGCAGTTTTCTAGTTTAAGCAAATTGAAGGGTTGAAGGGCCACCACATGGCGAAAGCTGATTGAGCCATGTTGTACGATCAAGATGAGCTCATATTCAAGGGTGGAGATGCACTTATGCTTAAAGCAAGGAGGATCCACGAGTTTTTCCATAAAAGAAGATAATTTTTGACAATCAAAGATCAATAATGCAGCTTTTCTCCAAAAATAGTGGCTTATCTTATCCGAATTGATGTCAGCACTGATCCGACGGTCCAGATCATCCCCAGATCCAATGGTGGAGAATGAGGGCACCTAAATTTCACTCCTTTACACTAGATTTGATAGAAAGAACAATTCCAAGCCATTGATTTGATTAATCAAATGGTTGTAATCAAAAGTAGTGATCCTAGAGTTGAGAGTTGATTTCTCTATATCCAAGGGCCCAAATTCATTCCAAAAACTATATAAACCCCCCTCCAAACTCCTAGAGCATCATTGTTAGGCATCCATAGGGCTCATGCTAGCTTACGGTTTCCTTGAGACGATCACCCTCGGTTGAGCGAGTGAGGATCCAAGGTGAGCTAGTATGAGTATAGTACCTAGTTTCAAATTTAAGATAGAACTCCAATCTAGGATAGGCTCTTGAAACCAGCATCTCTATCTTGACTCACCCTCAGTGGAGCGTGTGAGTGAGTTAGAGCTGATTTTAATGAGTCTTAGACTTCTTTAGTTAGACGTTACGAGCCTAGACATACATAGGGTCACTGGAGTGGAACTCACCTTCTTACGTGTGACATTCGGTTGAACTGTCATGGTTTGAGAGTTGGAACCACCTTTGATCAGTAGACTGCCTAGCTTGACGTACCACGACGATCTTATACATGTATCTTAATTCAAATCCTTTTAATTCATGTCCCTTGTCACTTGTCTCTTGTCTCCTCTCTCAGTCCCTTAAGTATTTTTACATGTCTTCTATTTCTTCTATGTGTGAGAAGGCTCCGCAGTATTGCGTTGAACCAGTAAGGATGTTTCTTTGAGCTTGTGAGTAGTCTCTATCATCATAATTCACTTGCATGCATATAATCCATACATACCCATACATATTGATTAGTTTCTGAAAGTGTATAAGAAGCTCCAATATTATTGGACCATTCTTCCTTTCGAAACTGGTTTATGTGTAAGGATTCCATCTATTCACGTCATGCATACATATCATCCAAAGAAGACTATGCATATGAATTAGAATTAGGAAGTGTTTAAGAAGCTCCTTCAACGGACCATTCTTCCTTCCAAATTTGATTTGTGTGTATGGTTCTCTTTCATTCTTATCATTCATGTTCATAAATCTAACTTGCACTCCTACTTTCCCATTCCCATAATCATTTCAACATCTGTCTCTTCTCCATCCTCAACATTAATTTCACTTTCATGTCCTTAAACCATCCAACATTCATTACCTTCATACACCCTGTGTGTGCCACGACCGGACCCGATCCACCCGGATTGCGATCACCTCCACATTGCTTATGTTAAGCATGTCATGTTTGTTGATCTCACATTTTGCGTATTTGTTAGAGGATTTGGCAATGGGTCATCCTCCAACACGAGTAGAGGAGACTTTTGGATATCATCATGGGTTGGTTCCATTGTTGTAGGACTTGGAGGGACACGACACGATCATCTCATGGGACAATCTACTATGAGGTGAGGTTTTGAACTTCCTTTAGCATTTTTTAGTTGTTGTTTATGAGCATCCTTTCATTTTTTTTGATTTCATGAATGTGCTTTGTTGTAAGACTGCAAATATGGTCATTGGTATTTCCAAACACATATCGATGGGTATACTAGTGCCTATATAGAAGCTTCATTGATGCTTATATGGGGGCACTATATAAAGGCTTATACCGATGCTTATACTAGCATTATAATACCAAAGATATAATATCGACTCGTATACCAATGCCTATATAGAGGTGTATACTGATGCATTACTAGTGCCTATATAGAGACTTATACCGATTGTTTACCAACGTTATGAAATCGACATTTCTATTGGCAAATATTCCAACACCGTAGGCATTCTGCACGTGCATATTTTTGTTGATATGAGAGCCGGTATGGGGCTCATATGTTGTAGTGTATGAATAAATAAAAAGACCTATATACATAAGAAAAGATGAATGAATTCTAATACCAACAAGCACAAATCTATAATTCCCTTATTTTGTCCCATCGCTCTATTCAAACGTGTGTTACAGAATTCATTCAATCGAAAACTACTCATAGAAGACTTGTAATTGTTGCAGCAAATCCTAAGCTTTGCATTCATGTAAATACAAATGCGTGAATAGAAGAAGAAGAAAAATAATTATTTTGTTCTTCAATAGTAAGTTCAATCAAGAAACTAATGGTAGTTTATTTCAATGCATACCCTTTATTTTTCTCTATGTAAGTCTGCATATACCTCATAATATCTTGTTCATTGCTTACATCAGCCTTCCTTTTCTTGACGTGCATAAAGGCTATTACTGGCTCTAAAAAGTTTCTTTCACCCATTTCCGTTACGTGCATAGCTTGCATGCCAAAGCTATTTCATCACATATTATCATCACCTACAAATAAATAAGAAAACCTATAAATTGTCTATCTATCTATCTATTTACCTATCGATCGGTCTATCTATCTATCAATCTATTCATCTATCTATCTATTTATCCATCTATCTATCTATCAATCTATTCATCTATCTATCTATCTATCTAGATATTCTATCTATCTATCTATATATCTATCTATCTGTATGTTCGTATGTCTATCTCTCTATGTAGCTATTCTATCCATCTATCTATCTATCTATCTATCTATCAATCTATTGGTCTCTTTGTTTGTCTGTCTGTTTATCTGTCTATCCACCTATCTATCTATCTATCTATCTATCTATCTCTCTCTCTCTCTCTCTCTCTCTCTATATATATATATATATATATATATATATATATATATATATATAATTTAAATATATGAAATTACCTTGTTTCTTCATATCGGCCTATTCAAACGTGTATTATAGAATTTATCCAATCAAAAACTGCTTGTACAATATTTGTAACTATTGCAACGAATCTATTTTTTTCATTCGTGTAAATATTCTAAACTTGGTTTGGTATTTTTAAGTTGTTGTTTATAAATATCATGTCAATTTGTCTCATTTCATGAATGTTCTTTGTTGCAAGACTACAAATATAGATGTTTTGATCCATTTGGGTATGTGTATAGTAGTGGTGTGCCACAATTTTGTATTTGGCTCAGATACGACAGTGGTGCACCACAATTTTGTATTTGGTTCATATATGGCAATGGTTTGCCACATTTTATATTTTCCTCATATATGGTAGTGCTTCGCCACACTTTTGTACATGGTTCATTTATGGAATATATATCGCTTTTGTGCAAGGTTCATTTATGGAATATCTGTTTGTACATGGTTCATGGTTCATTCTACTCCTACATATCTCTTTTATGTTTGACAATGTGTTTTGCTTTATCAAATCATGGTTTGGCTATCCGTCATATAAACCCTAAATCGACAACCACTAGAGTACATGTCACATGTACTTGGTTTTTTTTGGGCAGAGTGTATTATCATTTGCTACACAACAACATTGTCATGTTACTATAGCAAGAGACAACACTGTCCAAAATTTATTTTGCTGATATGGTCGTAAGTATAGGCACCAATATGCATGTCGATATGCCTAGGGACATACCAGCAGTTTTGCTAGGTACATATTGATGCTTATATTGGCAATTATGATACCAACACATATATTGTTGCTTATACCATCTGTACTGGAGGGTACCGATGCTTATATCGATGCCTGTATTGATGCTTATACCGGTGCCTATATTGATGCTTATATCAATGTTATTTTACCCATGCTTATATCGACATCGGGCTTGAATTACCCGTGTGTATTTACACCAGTATTAAAAAGCTTTTTAAATTGCTCTCCTCCCTCTCAGCTATTCAACTTTTACGAATTGATAGTATCTTAGCATAATCATCGTTATTAACTCAATTTCTATACACTACGCTCTGGGTCCTTTCGTGCTTGTATTGGTCTAACCAATGTCTTCAAGAAATACCATGGTGGAAGCTTATATGATACTTCATATATTGGTATTAACCCTTCTCAATTGAGCATAAGAATGATCATGCATGACCCAACTTGGAGCATGCATAACGCAACTTGTAATGAATGTGCACTTTTGTTTGTTGCATGCACTACTGAACTTGTAATGAGCGTGCACTTTTGTTTGTTAGTAACCATTCTCTAGTATGATTATTGAATTTTTTATTCTCTTCATACGTAAATCCTACCCCTTAATGGTCATTAATTCCCAATATAGTATCATGAACACTCTGTCTCTATTTGCAATGGCTAATGTAGGGAGCTTTCTAAGTGGCTAATTAACTATGACTTGGACACAATTTTATTATCATCATCTATTTTTCCATGTGAAGTGCTTTGCATTTTGTGTCACTATCACTTCATTGGTGTCCAAAGTTACTTCTAATTCCTTTTCTTGGGATGATTATGCAGCCTAAATTTGATTTTCTTATAGAGATCACATTTTTCTATGAGATCGTTCTCCATGCTCTATCTTATATGATTATGGTGTATGGGGAGCCATAGTATCCTTCTGGTTGTCAAAGGCAACGAAATAGGATACAAATTCTATGGATCAAAAATCATTTTCCATGGATAGTGTCACATATTGGGGGATGTGCAGGTTACCAATATGATTTCCTCACATACATGACACCAACCTAGGAGGGTTGAGATTTTAGGCTGGGAATTTTTTGGATTTTGAAAGTGGGGTAAACAGATGATCAAAAATCATTTTCCATGGATAGTGTCACATATTGGGGGATGTGCAGGTAACCAATATGATTTCCTCACATAGGAGGGTTGAGATTTTAGGCTGGGAATTTTTTGGATTTTGAAAGTGGGGTAAACAAATTACCAGTTTGGTGGCTAGATAATAGACAACCATACCTTGAGGATTGTCTTTGTATGGGCCTTTTGGGTGACACTCTAAAGCACACACTTAAACATTCATAGGTTCTATTATTGATGAATTAAGAATGATGGAATGTAATAAATTATGTTATTTAATCAAGGAGCATAATGAATAGACAAGGTCAAACATGAATATGACTCTCGAAAAGGAAGAGTTAGCTCACCATGGGAAGAGAAAATTATTAAAATGATAATAATATTCAAACACATTGGATAAATAAGATAATAAATTACAATGATAAAATAAACCAATTATATTGTTAAAGTTTGAGGTCTATGGAAGCACAGAAACATCACAAGAAAGAAGAAGAAGCTTGGAGAACAACGCAATTATGAATGTATAATCAAGAGATAAGTGACTCGTTAGAATTATAGATGTATATACAAGTAGAGGAAAAAAAACCCTAACAAGGCAAAAAAGTATCCAAGAGATCCTAGTTGTGTTCATACACATCACTACCAAAATATATCAACAATCCCCCCAAAACATGATACAGTCAACAAGGATTTGGCAGTCATGTATAAAGAAATGCCAAGCTATGTGGAAATAAATCAACCCATAAAAGGAAGTAATCCCAAAGCTTTATGATAAGCTTCAAACTTCTCCCTAGGTAGAGCCTTTGTGAAAAGGTCTCCAAAGTTATTCTATGTGGGCACATAACCAAACTCATCTCTCCAATAGAGGTCTCTCCCTTACATAATGAAGTACACCTCAATGTGCTTTGTCCAAGCATGGAACATGAGGTTCATTGCAATTGCCAATGTGATTTGACTATCAGTAAAGATGGTAGTGTCATAAGACTAACCAACACCCAAATCAACCAAATGGTGTTTGAGCCACATACACTCAATTTTATCTTTTTCCTCTTTAGATGTTGCTTAAGTGATGCTTACCTCCTCTCAAACAAAATATTGTAATTCTCACAAGGATGAGATGTTCTAGTGATTTGATTAGTCTGGTTGTTCTCTAGTCCAATTAGTGATCTCAAGATCTCTCCAATTAGTGATCTCAACATCTCTATAAGTTCCAACCCAAAAAATTCATTCGTTAAGCTTTGTTCCTCGCTTATGATTTGATAAATTCTTGTTCATCAAAAGCAATTTCCCATGCATAAAAGCTTCTTGACGAACTATACAAGAGTTTACGCATATCAGACGGGTGCCTTACTCCTTATTTATAGCTAAACGAAATGAATTATATTATTGCATGTGACTCAATAAGAAAGCACATATTATCTGCATGTGTTAGCTCAATTGTTGGGCCCTTCGCCTCTCAAGGCTAGGCAAGGTTGGAGGCAACGGTTCAATCTTTGCAACTTGTGGCCAAATACCCATCACCATGTGAGTGGTGATATGTTTAACAACTTCCTTCGAGGGACATTGGGCCCAAAGGCTACCCAATTCAAACTAGATATCTTGTCTAGCCTTAGGACCATCTCTTCCCTGTGTTTGCCTTACTAGGCATCGGAGCTGGTGCTCTAATAATTGCTAGGCATCTAGCCCTTGCTTTGTGAGATTCACATCTAACCTTGCTTTGTGAGATTGAGAGGATCCCATGAATGCTATGCCCACTTTTCATTGTACTTTCAATTAATTCAAGCCAATGGAGAATAGAAGATCTCATGATCGAACTTCCTTTAAAAACAAGCCACATATCTAGATGCTAGACGATGACATGGGAGTCAAAAAGTTAACGTATAAAAAAGATTTGAGTACCATCATCCATGTTGATACAGACAGACTCATGAGCTCTGCAGTACATTAATCACATACAGACATTACCCACGGATCCATCGTGATGTGGTGTTAGGTAGCGGATCTGAAAATGGACCTTTTTACCGTTTCTTCACAGGGCTCATAAGAAGTTCATAATTGGAAGTAAAATGTTGGGAAAGCTTGCTAAGAATTACTCGTATACAGAGATTGGCGAAGGATTCGTTCAGTAAGGGCCACACATGGTGGATATGGAAACTGGAGCTGTATGCCGCTACTGAAGGGCTCGGAATTTCATAATGAGGATGAACTACAGAAACTCTGTGGAAACCATGTCTACGAAATGAATTATATAAACGAGACTCGCTCAAGTTCGTTTCACGTTTCCGATTATCTATGCCGAATTTTCGCATGCGCTATCGCCTGCTTCGATGAGTCTAATCCGCTGCAATCCATCATTCCAGCACTTTTAGAAGATCGATATGCCAAATAACTCACCAGCTAAGATCCCAATGCCGACAAGAATTGCCAGCAACGACGATCCCCATGCGAGGTGTTCAGTTATCCTTGGTATGCGCTTCTGTAAAGCGCTGCTGCAAGAGGCTATGAAAGCAGTATAGCCGCTCATGGACAAGACGGTCCCGAAGAGGAACATACTCAGAAAAGCAGCACCCGCGAAACGAGAAGGAAGTGCAAGTGCAGGAAGAATCATGATAAGTGCATCTGGCTGCAGGCCATGGACAACACCTGTAGCTAGCGTAGCCCAAAGGGTCTTGCTTCTTTTGCCATTACTCACAGGTTCAACAGAAATTCCATTAGAGGCAAGCCCCTCTAAGTTACCTGCTAAGCAAGGAGCCATGGCTGCTGCTTGAGCTTCCTTTACACCTGTTATACCTATTGCAACAAGGGTCATGCCGACCACACGGGCACCCCATGTTCTAATGACTTCTATCTGCAGCTTTCCTTTCAATAAGAGGAACAGAATGCCAAAAATAACCTGTCCCGCATCGTGCCCACAGCCCCATAAGGCCCCCACTGCAACGCTCTCAAGCTTTGTCCGTCCTACAGACAATGGAGCTAGAGCAGCAAGATGATCTGGACCAGTGAGCGTGTGAAGACAGCCGGCTACAAGCCCCATCCAAGCACTAACAAGAAGTTCCCTTCCACTGCTAGTAAGGACACTTGTTGGATTCCTAATGCTTGGCATTAAAAGCTGTGAGCTTGCAAGCGCTGTACCCGCCTTCACTAGTAGAGCTACTCCAGCAATAACGGCAACAGATAGAATGATTTTAATGACCTGCGAAATTAAAGAGAAGACTTAGATGAGAGGAACAAAACAAAATAAGACAAATAAACAGTTCCATTTGAAAAAAAACAACATTGCATGCTTCCATACAACATTAAATCGGCGTTAAGAAGACATCGATAATCAACACTCTAGCACCTTTATTACGCATGCGTGTGTGTGCCAGAGAGAGAGAGAGATTAAGACACAGAATCTTCCACTACACATGAAACGTTCAAGGGCCTACATGTTTCAACGTACAGATAAGAGCGTTCCAGAAGCGACAATTACCATTTCGGAACGCGCGGGCGTTTATTGTATGTTCAGTTCATTCAACAGCATATAGCAAGAATTTATAGTCTCAATGCAACGAAATCACACGTAACACTGGTATAATGTGAAGAAAACTTTGCTATGCATCCAGATTATTCAAAGATCTAAACAGATAACTCAATTTATAGCTCTTGGAGAGATTAGCAGGAACTTTCGAGCCCCAAAGGCAAACAAAATCCGACGAAATGCTGTCATATGTTTGAAGACGACACTAATGTGTATGACTAGTGGTCATGAAAAGCAAGGAGGTATATCCGCTTGTTCGTATACAGGAAAGGCAAGAGGTAACGCTGCATCACTACAGAGGATTCCAACTTGTCTACATGCATGAAACAGAAAATGTAGATACCTTTGTCTGATCTGTCTTCGTTGGACTATTGTTACTTTTAACGGCAGGAACAGGAACGATGCCCCGAGCTCTTACAGGGTCAAATGGCCTAGCTATATGGCTTCCAAGACGCTCGCAAAACAGATTTCCATGGAACTCTCCACGCAAATGTGACGACTCAACGTATCTGACCCTGGGCATTTGTTGAGAACACAGCTTCCGCCGCGCCTCCGCATAAGAAGCAAGAAAGACGTGAGCGTTTGGATATTGACGAAGCACAAATGTATGCTGCATGATGAAACGATGAAAATATGCAATAGGACTACTCGTGCAGAAGACAAAAGTTTAGTTTTCTTTAGCACAGATCTGCGGAAACACGACCCTGGCTTGCATCAAGGTGAGTGGAAGGACTCGTAACTATTGAAAGGATTTCAGAATAGAAGGAAAGACTCTCTCTGCGAAGACGAGTGTAACGTTTAGCAGAAGGGAAGGAAAAGCTGGATCTCTGATGAATCTTAGTGGCCGATCCAATATAAACACCGCTCGATTGTAGATGAACGGTTAGATGGCTGTACATGTGCAATCTTATCCTGTGTCAGACACACGCCATTGCATGCGTCTTTGCCCTAAAAGCAAGAAGGGCGCGTGCCATTCTGTATCACAGCTTTATTCTGTTGTCTTTCATAGCTGGTTATCATCGCTCAGCTGTACAGTGGGCGCCCAGACTTTGAGATCGTAGGAATCCGCCCACAGCTGACACTATCATTTACCTAAAAGCTAGGGGAACTCTAGAAGTCGAAGAGCTCTGAGGCTCAATTCACATTGAGCGGTGCTCCTTGGAATTATAAGATGAGTTCCAATCACAAGAAACCCATCTTGGGCAACTCTAAGGTATCCAGCCTTAGGCGGCACTTGAACCTCGGCCATCTGCCTAGGAGTACAAGAAACTCTTAATGTTGGCTTTCAGAAAGGGCGGAGTCCCAGCTCTGCAGCACTGCCATGTCACGGAACAATTTCACATTTTTTGTTACGACCCCCTCCTTCCACCTCAAGAGTTTTTTGTTTGCCACGTCAGTTTTGCAGGAAGTTATTTGAATAATCTTCCCCCGCTCTGTGTGGAAGATGGACCGGAATGCCCGCATGCAATCCTTCGTTCTAGTGCCCCAATCTGAAGCGAGCCTCGGAGTATCCTTCGGTAAACAAATGGGTGAACTTTCTAAGTGATATTCGTTTCTGAAATTGCATAGAAATTACACCTTGAGAATTAGGATTTCACATGTGTGTATTTTTTAAGGAAGTTGGGCGAAGAACTCTCTCTCGAATAGTTTAAATTAAGCGAAGGAGTAAATATACAAGTGAAAGTGGGCATCATATCCATGGAACTCCAAGTATCCCACAAAGCAAGGGTTAGACATATCAAGTTGCCCAAAGGTGATACAAATTAGCTTAAGATCCATTACATGTCCATTGTCATTGAAGAAAGTTAAACCCCCAACCCTTCCTCAAAATATTGATTCTCTTGTAAGCGTGGTGGCCTCCACCTGTCACTGTCACAGACCGTAATTAGACTTATACTCTTAGGGCTTGTCGTTGTTTTTTTGGGAGATACGAATTAGTCACTTTAATGTTCGATTTGAGCAATTCAAGCCCGTTCACTCGTATCTTCAATTTCAACAATCCACGTCTAAGGAAAGTAGGGCGAAAGATGGGGATATCTTTTGGAAACATAAACAAAATAAGGATATCACCGACTCTCACCTAGTCGTACGTACTCTTCATGTGTAAGTGAGACCATGCTCACATCCTAGTGGTGGGAATGGGTCCTCAATGGAGCACATTAAAGATGGAAGATTTCTAAATTGTGAAGTTTTAAGGCACAAACCATTTGTAGAGAGGATGGGACAAAAATAAAAAAGAGAAAGGTTTTCCACCAACATTCTAACATAAGTGGTTTTGATATATTTCAGTAGTGATGTGTGTGAACACACTTAGGACTGAGGAAGCACTTTTCTCTCTCTTCAGGAAGTTTTTTTGCCCGAGCTTGTATATGCGCCTATAACCCTATTGAGTTACTTATTTTTGTACTTGGCTATTCATTTTGTATTGTGTTGTGCTCCAAGCTTCTTCTTCCTTATGCTATTTGTGTGCTTCTACATACCTCAGACTCCAACAACTGGTATCAGGGCAGGTCACTACTTCATCAACAGATCGTAAACACCCCTCTAGTCACAGTCACAGTCTCATAATTGCACGAAAATTTGTGAGAAAACTCATGGCGAGTAGGACTTCAAACTGGCTTCAGTTTATGGAGTCAAAATTTTGATCTAACCTCGTTTCAGCCTTTGAATGCACTATCATTATGCTTGTGCATGCAATTTTGTCCTTTTATGCCACACACATATATAGGCTTTAGTTTTCCACTACAAGCACTATCGTAAAAGAAAAGAATAGGGGCACTAGAGTGATGACCGGGCCTACCATCTGACTGTGTTGCATGTAGGGTGCTTTTTAGGCATCCTGACATAATGGAGGAAGCTTCTAATGCAAGGTCAAACAAAAATAGAGAAATTCAAAGGAGAAGAGTCATACCCATCATATACAAGATCTCATTCATATGCATATAGTCAATGAAATGTTTTTGGCTTGATGGCCTAATACATAATAGCTCATTATGAAGGAATGGATCATACAATATAGATACAAAGAAAATGTCACTATTCCCATGATATCGGACAATACTAGAAAAGAATCCTCTCCACCAAGGTACCCATCAACAATTCGAAATTGGCAAACTGGTCATCCGACGCAATGCAGGAGTTCAGTGTTGATGATGAGAGGAAGTCACATGAGATTCTTCAAAACATATCGGATATCATCATTGCACGATCATTCACGAATCTTCTTTCTCTTCACTTCATTAGGTTTGAAAATTCATTGGGAAAAAATATCAATACATTTAAAAGGAATAGAACATATGTCAGGAGGAAGGAGATAAGGAAGAGAGCTCATTCAGACACTATCACACTCAAAGAAGAGGACACACATAGATTGAGGCAACGAAGAACGATCTTCTCCTTCTTCTTCTTCTATTACATAAAGAGGAATATACAAGAATGGCCTAATACAATAATACAACTAGTGCTATATCTAAAGAACAATACATAAGGAAAAAAACAAATCTCCACGAATGAGTGAGATGGCAAGAAACAAGGTTGCCATTACTCTCAATAGATGAATCTAGTAAATCTCATCCCTGACATATGGAGTCCAAGGAGATTGTCAATGGACTATCAAATTTCAAAGTTTCAGAAATTCAAAAGGTATGTGCGGCATCATTCAATTTGGTAAACAGTCAAGAGCATCATTTCCGCATGTCAAGCATGTTAGTGAGAATGTGCTAGAAATAGTACATATAGATGTTTGGGGTCCTATAAAGACCACATTTAAGGGTGGTTGCGGATTTTATTTTACTTTCATTGATGACCATACACAAAAAGTATGGGTATATTTCATGAAAAGAAGAGTGAGATGTCCCCTCACTTCCAAAATTTTAACGCTATGGTGGAAAAGCAAACAGGGAAGGAGGTGAATATATGTCAAATGAGCTCAACAACTTCCTAAAAATTCATGGAGTTCGATGTTAGTTTTCATGCAAGTACACACCACAACAGAATGGCATTGCTGAAATGCAAAAATAGACGTATTGCAAAAATTGCAAGAGCCTTGATTGTTATTGGGTAGAAGCTGTGCACACTGCTACATACATCATGAACAAAACTCCAACTCCGGTTGTACATCAAGTTACACCCGAAGAGAAGTTCACATGTAAAAAACCAAACTTATCACATATGAAAGTTTTTGGTTGGATGAATCACAAGGATACAAAGATTCAAAGCACCGGAGATATGATTGCAGGTTGCAAAAGGCTTTATATGGGCTTAAACAAGCCCCTTGTGCTTGGCATGCAGGGTTGCTGACTACTTAACCACCATTCGATTTCTATGTGTGATGCAAATCATTCATTATGCAAGGAAGGGTAATGATGGCATCATGATTGAAGCAAGCATTAAAGAGATAAAGCAACTCCTCATGAAGGAATTTGGCATGAAAGATCTTGGTGTGTTGTGCTATTTCTTATGCATTGAGTTTATACATATAGAAATAGGTATATGGATGTCACAAAGGCAATATGCCTTGACTATGCTGGAAAAGTATGGTATGGCTGATTGTAAGCCAATTTCTATGCCATTCAATAAAAATTTGAAGTTGGATACTACATTAAGTGAAGCATTGGAAAATGCTATTATGTACAGGAAAATTGTGAGAAGTTTGATATATCTCACAATTACAAGGCCTGATCCAAGCTACACTGTTGGACTTGAAAGTCAATTTATGCAGCTTCCCAGGAAGCTACATTTAGATGCTCTGAGGTGCACTCTATGTTATGTGAGTGCAACTGTGGATTATGCATTGTTTTATGAAGTTGGTGTAGATTTGCAGGTCCATGGATACACCAATGCAGATTGGGCTGGTAGTGTCCCATATAGAAGATCTACTAGTGGATTTCTATTCTCACTTGGGAGTGCAGCTATTACATAGAGCAGTAAGAAGCAACCATTGTTGCTTTGTTGAGTACAAAGGATGAGTATAAAGGTGCTACAATGGAAGCATGTGGAGCATCATGGCTAGAGATGCTACTTGCAAATTTAGGTGTGGAAGTGCAAAAGCCTATCACCATCTATTGTGATAATCTTAGCAGCATATAATTAGCATGGAATCCTATTTTTCATGCTAGAACAAATCATATCAAGGTGCATTATCATTTTGTCAGGGAAAAGGTACTAGCACATGATATTAACGTTGTTTATGTGAGGACAGATGAGTAGGTTATTGTTATTTTCACTAAAGCACTTGGATATGAGAAGTTGAAGAAGTTTTGGAAGATGCTTGAATTACAGGACATGACTTTGAGCTTGAGGGGGAGTGTTGAGATATCAAGCTCAACATGTGATGATCCAAGATGACATGTATCACTTTTTCATTTCTTTGACATGTATAGTAGTCATGCCAATATATTTCAAGGATACTTCATTGAGCTTTACTAGATTTATCTACCAAGAGTGATGACACATTTGTTTTCTTGCCAACTTACTCATTCATGAACATTAGGATTTTCCTTATGTACTATTCTTTATATATTGCACTTGTTGTATTGTTGTTTTAGGTCATTCTTGTACATTCCTTTTATGTAATAGAAGAAGAAGAAGAAGAAGAAGAAGAAGAAGAAGAAGATCATTCTTCCTTGTCTTAATTTGTGTGTGAGCTCTCTTCCTTATCTCCTTCCTCATGACAATGCCATCATCACCCTCCTTGACCTACATCACACATAGGAAATCCAATGGTGGTTGAGTAATTAGCAATCCTTGCATGCCATGGATGAGGGCTTATTTAAACCCATACAAATCCTTTTGCAACCTGCAAACATATTCTAGGTGCTTTGAATCTTCATATCCTTATGTCTGGTCCATGTATACTCCTTCCTATAACTCACCATGTAAGAAAGCAGTCTTCACATCCATTTGATGCAAAGTCCATCCTTTTGTTGTAACTAATGCAATAAGTGCTCTAATAGCAATAGTTTTAGCTACAAGGCTAAACATTTCCTTATAATCAATCATATGTATGTGCATATCCTTTTGCTACCAATCATGCTTTATATCTACTTATGTTACCATCACCATTGTGCTTTACCTTGTAAACCTACCTGTAGCCTATGGGTTTCTTTCCTTGTGGCAATGGAACCAACTTCCATGTTTTCATTTCCATATAAGTGCAGTCGTCTCTTCATCCATAACTTTCTCCCAATCTGCATTTCCATTTGCATCTTCAAAATAAGAAGGTTGAGAATCTTGTATTACCTTGGTCATGTAGGCACAATGACGAGCCATGTAACTATCATATGTCGTTGCACTAAATTCCGCATCCTCCCATATCTTCTTGGTCCTAGGTCACTTTTCCTTGTATCATCTACATGTGCCTTTCTTACTCCTAGAGTCTTCATAGAGGGCAATCCAAGTTCCTCATCAAGGCTCTTTTTTGAATTGCTTGAATCTCCATCAATGTCTTCAAAACCTGTAGATATTTTACTACCAACAAAAAGCTTTTCTTTACCTTTCTTCGATTTAGTGATGAATTTGTTGGACTAAAATTTCCATTCAATCTTCCACTCTATGGATTTGAGTGGAACTATTGTTTGGTATGCATGAGTCCACTCAAAACTTGAGATTTTGCACCTGATTTTTCAACATTTCCATTGTCATTTGAGTCAAGATTAAGTCCTTCGTTGACATCTACATAGAAGCTTGAGATTTCATCAAACACCACATTTTTGCTTACCTTCACTTGTCCTGTGAGTAGGTTATAACATTTATATCCCTTTTGCTCAAGGAAATATCCAATGAAGATACATTTTTTTGCTTTTGGATCAAGCTTCATCCTTAACTCGTCTGAAACATGTACATATGTAATACAGCCAAGTACTTTCATATGTGATAAGTTTGTCTTTTTACCTGTAAAATTCTCTTCAGGTGTAACTTGATGTATAGTAGCAGTCAAAGTTTCGTTCATGATGTATACAATAGTGTGCATAGCTTATGCCCAATAACAATGATGCATATTCTTCTCAGACATCAAGGCTCTTGCTGTTTCTATGATATATCTATTTTTGCATTCAACAATGCCATTCTGTTGTGGTGTGTACCTGTATGAAAACTACTATCAAATTCCATGACTTTTAGAAATCTATTGACTTCATTTGACATGTATTCACCTCCTCCATTAGATGTTAATGTCTGAATATAATTCCCTCTCTTCTTTTCTACCATAGCCTTAAAATTTTGGAAGTGTCTACTATTGCATAGCTCCACCTCATGTAGCCTGCATAATAATTGTTAGAAGTGGTTTCTAGACCATGTCTAAGTCATAAATACTATCTTTTTATCTTTTTTTCATCTTTGGTTTTTTCCTTGCAGAAACCCTTAATGTATTCCTTCTTTATTTTTTCTTTACTTCTACTTTTTTTGGGGTGGAAGAAAGCATAAACTTCCTAAGCTCTAGTACAAACTGGCATCTTTGCAACTTTTTTGTTTAAAAGGAAAGTCCTAACCCCTAATCAGAGCTGATGATCTAGAGATATGCACTAGAAGGAGTCAGGATTCCACTTCCTAAGTGTTTCATAACATTACACAACCTACATATATATATAAAACAAGGATTTCATTATACTAAGAGCGTTAAATGAGAATGGCCTATTTAGGTCTTTATAATGGCTATAGGGTATCTCAACCTACTCTCACAAGTGCACACATCCCTACTAGCATTTCTAATCATTTTTTATACAATATAAAACCTTCTTTTAATCCCTTAGAACATCATGAAATGTAGTATATGACATGCATAAAATAAAAAATACACAATAATAAGTAAAAATTGACAAATCAAATAGAATGCATTCACCTAATTTAATTTCCTTTAGCAGCATTAACATCATCTTCATCTTCTTCTTCAAGCATTTCTTGATCTATCTCATATTCCTCTTCATTTCTTTTCTTGAATAACTTGAATCTTTCATAGTGTTTCTTCTTCTATCATATCATTGTCCTTCAATATTTGTTAATCAAGGCTTGTATTTTCTGCAAATATAGATTCTTATTTCTCTTTCTTGATTTCAAAGTTTTAGAAGGTTTTGAAGCCATTTTTATATTTCCCTCGAGTTGCTTGATAATGTCATCAAGCAATTGTTTCTCTATTTTGTTCACCTGTTTTTCATAGTTTTTATTCTCATGATTTTTTTTTTCAAAGAAAGTTCAGCCTTGGCCTAATCTCCCGGACTTTAATTAAATAAAAAAAAACAGGTTACAAGTGAATAGGACTAGTGCCCATGGGACCCCCCGAATCCCATAGAGAAGGGGCAGAGGTTGCATTTCTAGAGAGTGTTACAAAGGAGGTTAACAATTCTCTCATCCCCTTCATGCAGGGCCCACTTGTGTTTTAGCTTTTTGTTCTCGATAAGAAACACTTTATGATGTCTAAAAGGAGGGGACCTCTTACAATTGGAGATTCTTTTGACTAGGAGGAATATCAACTTCTCGATCGACCACTCTTTAGGAACATGTCCAAAATTGTTGGCACACCGCTCCATCCAAATCTTCCAGAGGGTTTCCCCTCTTATAGCATTCCATAGTGCCGCAGAGGAACTGATTGCTTCTTCAAGGAGCACTAGTTTCCATGTGATTTGTGTCTGTAGTCTCAAAATATTTCCAATGATCCACCATAGTTGGAGAGACTTAGGGCAAGTGAAGAAGATGTGTCCCAGGCCCTTGATGTTGTGGTGGCATCGCTTGCACCATGGCAGAGCCCTGAAAATCTTGCTAGCCTTTAGGTTAGTCCAAATGCGACAATGGAGAATTCGCCACATGAGAACCAACTTCTTGATCTCAATGAGGGGATGCTAGATAGACATGAACTTCAGATCCCATCGGAGCCTAGTCCAAGTCAAACTCAATTTCTTGTTAAGTGTGGTATGGTAGCTATAGTTCTCTTTGATACTAGGAATTTTGGATAGTTTATTGCCATTGTACCACATAAGACCTTCATGGCATGGTGGATCCCACCCAATGAGGAGTCTGGTTTTCAAGCGATCCCAAGTGAGGCATCTACTCCATAGGAGAGTTCACTCATCATAGGTTACTCTATTTTGGGGTCTATATCCTCAAAACTGATCCACTGGCTAGTTTCCTATTTCCAGTGGTGTTTCCAATGTCTGAAACCCTTATTCCAAAGCCTCTTGGCAAGCTAAAGGTTCTAGGAGGACACCCCCTGATGCCCAAGATGGGAAACCAGATAGAGTCATTTTGCGTGATGCTAGCCGCCCATTTCCAATCTTCTTTGACTCTGATAAGGTGCTTGAACTTGTTCCAACTCTTCCATAGGGAGCACACAAGGTTCGAGGCTTTAGGGGAAACTGGAAATAGGGAGAATAGAAGGGTAAGGAGGTCTAATTCCTTCCAACTTGGGAGACCCACCAACGTAATCATGGTTATGTTTCTGAAAATGAGCTTGGCCCAAGAGGTCTCACAGTTGCACCAAGCCTTGATGATCCATTTTGTAGCCAGCTTATCAATCATGCCTTTGATATCCATAATGCCCAGACCTCCACAATCTTTCTCGCTAATGCATGTAGACCACTTAATTTTGGGAACTCCTCTTCTATTGTGGTCCTTGGTCCACAAAAAGTCTGCATATTCTATTCAATTTGCCAAGTTCTTGATCCTTCACCTCCAATAGGAGAGGAAGTAGATGATCGAGGTGAAGAGGAAGATATTAATTACCATAGCATGCCCCGCGAGGTTGCTTTGCATGCCCTTCCAATAAGCTAACTTCTGGTCTAGTTTGGACAAGACCCAACTCCAACATTGCTCCATAGAAACACCAAAGCCCATCAGAATATTTAGAAGGTGAAAGACTTGACCCGAGAGGATAATTTGGCAACCATGGTCAACCAGTTGTTGGGGTGGAGGTCCAAGGATGGCTCTGAAAGCGGTTTTGGAGTGGTTAATTCTAGAGCTAGATGCCTCGCAAAAAGTGTCAAGGCACCCCCAAAAGGCCTCGATGTTTGTTAGGTCATTGTGCACAAATGCATTCATGTCATCTGCAAATAGTCTCATGATCATCTGACTGTGGTTGAAAGGTAGAGAGAGACCTTTAATATGGCCCATTTCCATGTGATGTTGCACAAGACGGCTGAGTCCTTCCATGGCAATAGCGAAGAGCAGAGGGGCCAGAGGGCATCCTTGCCTAATAGACCATTTTAATCTTATAGTCTTCGATAACTGGCTATTGATATTTATTTTTATCAATGCATTCCTCAGCAGCCTAGCAATCATCTTTGTGAATTTTTTACTACAACCGAGGTCCTTAAGAGACTGGAGAACGAAGTCCCATTCTAGCCTATCCTAGGCTTTGTCGAAGTTGATTTTAAGGAAAACAATGTCTTGCATGGACTCTTCAGCAAAATCGAGACCTTCCCAGATATCAATGATGGCTTCAAGTATTGATCTACCCTCAATAAATCCTTTTTTATCCTCACTCAGCCACCACTTCAAGTGACACAAGATATTGGCAATAACTTTCGCAAGAATCTTATACCATGTTTAAAGCATCATGATCTGACGCCAATTTTCGATCCTATTTTTGTTACCTTTTTTATATGTATGCTTGATGACACCATTTTTTATGCGTTCAGGGAGGGCACCAAAAGCTAGTGCCTCTTGCCAAACCAAGCGCAAGGGGGTGGTCACCACCTATCTGAAACACTTAAAAAATTCGTTTGTGAGGCCGTCACAACCTGGGCTTTTCCCATTGGGGAGCATATCGATAACTTTGAGAATCTCATAATCTATGATGGGAGCATCAACCAGAGGCTTTAGATTGTGAGGAATTCTTGAGGGAGAGGCTCTCAAGATGGTGGCCATGCATTCCTGCCTGCAGAGGAAAAGAGGTATCCACACCCCTATGAGAAATTTAGTAAAATGGTCAACAATAATGGCACTGTTTTCTTCTTCCATTTTGCATTCGACCCCATTATGACTATCAGGAGGGGAATAGAATCTCTATTTTGCTTACTCTTGAGGATGCCACACATCTCTTTCGTTGCTTTGTCAGCCTTACCTACCCACCATTCTTTAAGGTATATTTGCATGTTTTTCCTTTGAATTTCTTCTTCGTATCTCAACATGCCTCTGATTTTTCGTAACCCCATCTAGCACTGGTAGTTCCCTTTGTTCACTTCCTCCTCAATGTGCCAAAGCCTTTGATATAGCTTCTCTCTCTGCCTCCACCGAATGTTTCAAAGCATCTTGTGGGTCTTGACAAGAATTTAACGGGTCTTCACAACCGCAACCCTCAAACATTTAGTCGATGGGTACCAATAGCAAAAGTCGAGTTCCATACCTGGGTAATTTCCTGATGGACCGAGGGAAGGGAGAAAGACATAAGGAAAGCATGAAACCAAGGTGCTTTTCTAAATTTGGCAATTAGCTTGAAAGGGATAATAATAGGGTAGTGGTCCAATATGATAAGGTCAATGCATTGAGAGATGTTGGGTTGGCCCCACTGACGGATAATGTTTTGCACTATATGGCTTCTGTCGAGTCTTGCTTTCCTTAAAACGTCCCCAGATTGGAGGGTTTGACCAGGAGAAGCCTTTTGTATCTTTAATCTCCACTAGGTCTAGATGGAGTTTGATTTGGTCCTAGATATCTTTCTCCTGACCGTCAATGGATCGCCCCCTATTGTACCACCAATCCGAAGAGTCTTCCACCATGTTGAAGTCCCCACGGAGCATCACATTGTGGGAAAGCGAGTCCAAAGAGGCCCAAGTGTCAATCCGCTTTGACTCCTTGTTCTGAGCATACAAGGAGACCCAGTGAACTGGAAGGTGCCCTCAAAGGAGGCGGCAATTTAGTGATGTTTCTGATCCTCATAGGAGTTGACTAGTCTACCAAACTAGAGGTTATTTATTCCAATAGTTGTGCCACCAACCCCCCTCGGGTGTGAAGTGGTGATCCACACATGGATTGAAGATATACTTTTGAAGGTCCTCTCCATCGATTTTAATTCCTTGCATACATATGAAGTCCAGGTTTAGACTATTATCTCGAAGCCACTGGCCAATAATGGTCACTCTTGAGGGGTCAATCAACCCCCTGGCATTAAATGATATGATAATTATTATCGATGGTTATCCTCTTTGCAGAGAGGGCCCTTGTATTTTTTCTTCTTGGGTTCTTCCTTTTTCCTCAGACTAGAGAGGTCCTGAGCACAAATCTTACCTTTAAGGGGGCTCTTCCATGGCATCTCCAATGGTTTTATGAATCACCTTTTGCAGGAGTGAGTTTAGCACCTTTATCTGGCAGTGTTGATCCAATGACAGAACTCTAACTATCAGGGTTTTCTTTGTTCCTAGTTGTAAATCCATGCTCTTTACTAGTGATGTATCCTTCTTGGTACTCCTCTAGGTTGTCTTCTTTGTTGGTGGTAGTCTCCAAGGTTATATCATCATTTTCTTCTTTGTTGGTGTTCCTCTCGAGGGGCCCTTGAGGGCTTCTTTTCCTTCTATGTCTAACTTTCGTGAACCCGTCTGAGTCTGTCTCTTAGTTCCTAGTGTCTTTCTCTTCTTGGATGATGGGTGGACGTGCTTGCGCCCTAGAATTAACATGATCTTCTTTGTTGGATTCTTGGTTTTGTTTGTTTTTAGAGGTTTGCTATTTCTACAGGCACTCTTTAATCGTGTGTCCTTGAAGGACATAGTGAAAGCACATATTTGGCAAATTCTTGTAAGTATTTCCTGTTCCCAAACTTTGCCTTCCCCTAAGTCTATGGAGATCTTCGAGGGGAGAGCTTTGTTAAGATCGGTCTCAACATAGATTTGTGGGTGCCATCATGCATTGAAGGAATACTTTGTACCTTCCTAGATGAAGCCCCCCACATCCTCCCTTGAGGCCAACGATCGACCAATTGCAGCTACAATATCCTTCAAGAAAAGGGAAGGTTGGGAAGCTCAACCTAGAGCGGGTAGCACAGGGGCTTAGACTTGTTTGGTATGAAATCTAGGAACCACTTAAATAGGCATAAGGTAGACCTCTAAACTTGCCAAGTGAACACTTGTGGCACTTGGAACGCCATCTCCTCATTCTCAAAGACCAAAAGTAAGTGGTTCACTGGCAAAAACTGGCATTTGCTCACAACTAGGCCTCGCGGGAACCACTGCTTTCGAAGCGAGAGGCACACTGATTCTAAGGGGAGCTTGGGAGTGAATAGCTGGCCAATCGAGCACATTTTCAAAAGTTCATCTTGCTTAGCCAATATGGATTCCCTACTTAAAGAAACTACAAGGGGTGCAAATGGGAGGATAACTTGTAGTGTCGCAAGGACCCCCGTCGGTGGGAGTGCCACTTTGCTGACCACCAGAGACCAAAGAAAATGAGCCATGGGAGTCAGGAGCAAACCAAAACTATGAGAACTTCTTCAATCAAACTTCGACTACCCCTAAATCTTCTCACTCAAGAAGCCATTCACAAGTCCGATTTATTTGCATCAAACTTCAAAGCACTGTGTATAAGTAAACAAAGATGTTCAGTCGTTCTCACCCTTCTCATGAATTCTTTGTTTGCTTTTTTCCTGTTTAATTTTATTATTTCCTTGATTGTTTATATCAACATCCAATTGAGTCTGTAATTTTGTAACTTTCTCTTGATCAATATTCTCTCATTAGCTAGAAGTTTCAAATCAAATGAAACATAGAAATCTTGATGTTTCTTTGATTTTACTTGAACTTCTTTATCAGATTCAGCTTTATCTACATCTATTTGTTCCTCCAACACTTGTTCAATGTTTTGAATTTCTACTTTTATTTGTTCACTTTTTTTTTCTTTAGGAAATTTATCTTGATATTCAATTGGTAGCATACTTGTTTGTTCATCAGATTTCTTTTTGTCATATCTTTTTTGTTTCCTTCGAATTTTCAAATCTATTTTTGAATTATAAAACTTCAAAATCCATTGTCTCTTTTAAGTTTTTAAGGTTTGTGCCCATTATTTGCATTGTTTGAGACATTGTATTGATGGTTTGCATTAGGATATATAGATTCATTTGCGTTGGTCTCCATTTCTTTAAACTACTCTTCACATCTTCTAAATTTCTCTTCAATCATTTTCTTCATGTATGCTTCATTGGCTTGTGTGCAAATAAAAGGGTCCTTAGATTCATTTAAGAAATATTCTTTGACTATGCTTCGAACTATATCTTACATTTTTGTTTGTTGCTTTCTACACATCACTTACTTATATTTTGTGCTAGTGTTACTAGTGCCCAATTCTTGACAAAGATATAATGAAAATAGTGGATTTGGATAGTGCAAGTATGTGATGTTAAACTAGGAACTCTTTTTGTGCTTTAAAATGCAATACATAAATAAAAGAAATTAGAAAAATAGAAAATGCAATTAAAAATAGAAAATGCAATCATGCAAATGATTATTTTTTATTTTCCAAGAATGCAAGTATGAAAATAAAGCAAAATTTTTTGTATGTTTGAATTTCAAATATGCAAGAATTGATAAAAGTTAAAAAAACTCCTTAAGTTGGCTTGAAGAAGAAGATAAAAGTGAGTGTACGTGAGTGAAAGTTTATATACAATTTAAAGAATACATCCTAAAACAAGGAAAAACTATGAGTGAATGTGTCAAAGTGTTAGTTTTGTTTGAAGGAAAAGATGAAGCGATGAGGTATAGACTTTTGCAAGCTTCCTTGGAGGTGCTGAGGTCATAAGACCAGCCCTCAACACCAAGGAAGTCTTACAAACTCTTGCTCAAGATCGCGTGTCAATGGAAGACAAGCTATGGCTTTACACCTACAAAACAAATATGATGCTCATATATAAAATAAAACTTCCAAAAACATTACCAACAGATCATGAGGTTGCCACGGATCTTCACATTGAGTTCACTATCGCAAAGGGGAGGAAGGGGGCATTGGAGTGACTATTAGGTGGATCCATTCCTCCCATCATCCCTATCGCAACATTTCATATTGGGTATTTTTAGGCATCCTGACATAAAAGAGGAAGCTTCTAATGCAAGGTAAAAAAAAATGGAGAAACTCAATGCAAAAGAGTCATACCCATCATATACAAGATCTTATTTATATGCATATAATCAATGAAATGTATTTTGGTTGACGGCCTAATACATAACAAAGGAATCGATCATACAAAGCGAAATGTCACTATCCCGATGATGTCAGACAATACTAGAAAAAAATCATCTCCACCAAGACATTCTTCAAAACATATCGAATATTATCACTACACGATCATTCACGAATCTTCTTTCTCTTCACTTCATTAAGTGTGAAAGTTCATTCGAAAAAAAATATATATATATTAATGCATTTAAAAGGAATAGAACATACTCATGTGAGAAAAACAACCTTTGCCTTGATTTGTTTATTTTTAATTTGATTTCTTTATTTTGTTTTATTTTCTTTGTATTTTATCTTTTTATATCTTTCCTTTTATAATATTTTTATTTTACACACTTTTTTTCCTATTTTTATTTTTATTCTTCCAATTCCATTAAATCCTATCTTCTTTTATTTCGTCTTACATTTTTCTTTTTATTTAATTCCTAGTTATTTCTATTTACACTTTTATTTCTTTCTATATATTTTATTTACTTAATTTTTATCCCATTTATTTACTTATTATTTGATTTTTAATTAATTAATTTATTTATATAAAATCCTACGTTCATTTTATTTGTTTCTTTTTATTTCTCTCTCTCTCTCGCTCTCTCTTTGATTCCTCTCTAACCTACGTGCTGAATCCTTGTTCTACTCGTTTTAATTCACTCTCTCTCTCTCTCTGTATATATATATATATATATATATATATATATATATATATATATATATATATATATATATATATATATATATATATATATATATATATATATATATATGCGCAATCCCATTAGTCACCGAATTCTTCTATTGAATTCCCTCATTAGGCAAACTAAGTTACTGGTTGGAACCATGAACCACAGAAGCTTGAAGAGAAGTAATTCCTCAATAAGTGATGGTCCCTTCACTATATTCTGTAGAGATTTAGACTCTCTTGCAATTGTGAGACCAACAATCATGTAAGTAGCTATGAAAAGAGATGGTGGATGCAATCCAAAGATGAGTTGGTGCTGCTACAACCAGCTTCACACCAGCCAACTGAGACTTCAGAGTTGATTAGTAGACCCTTTGAGCTTCCTAAATCCACCAAAATATCAGCCAAGTACTTTGGAACATGTATCCCAAAAGTTCAAGTCAAGACAGACTAGTTGCGAAATGACTAGCTCCCAAAACTTGCTATTTTTGGACATACACCCGCTGGAAAAAATGAACAGTGCTCTCAACATGGTAGGAATTAGATAAATTCCTTTTGGGCATAGCAAATAGACTTAGCAAGCTTCCCAATCCAAGTTAAAGCACTTCAAATGATGGACTGAGCATTGAGAAGAATATTCATCAATTTCTGGAACATGCCCACCATTCTCGGGGCTCTACAGAGATAGATCAGTGAGCAGTAAAATGCAGATATCTCCAAAATTGTACATCAAATGCCCTTGAAAATTTATATGAAAAAAGAAGACAGTAAGAGATATCCAACGCACATTAAAACACTGAAAAAGGTTGCGTACAACTCGAGATATGACCTTCTGAAGTTACTACTCTCAGTGAGTATAGCAGAGAACAACACAGAGAAGTAGATAATGATAAATGTATAGATTCACATATGATTACAACCACATTGGCAATGAATGTTTGCACAATGGGAGTAGAATGATAGAGCTCTGGAGTAAGCTCTTCAATCTCTACAAAATGACATGAAGTGGTCACGAACAAGGCTTGCTAATCGCCTCTTCCTTCTTGCTCTTTTTATAGCTATTCTTGGAGGGAGTTTTGAATTCGAATTCAAATGGCTCCACCTAAAAGTGATCCCCAAAGTTAGGAGATATTCCCTCAGCTCAAAAATTCGTGGTTTTAGGTAGATAGAGCCACGACTTTGCTTTTACATCATGGATGAGGTAAGCCATCCTTTCCCTTTTTCTTTTTCAAATTACAAGAGATAAAAATGAACTCTGAGGGTTTCCATATTGTACTTGCTCATATGGTCTAGGTGCTCCTGGTGGTCCTGGATAGGGATTGTATCTGGGAATCTCCCTTCTTGGCTCTCTAGGTGGGTATCCATATGGCCTATACTGAGGTTGATTCATAGGTTGTGTCTCCCTATTGAATGGACAATTCTCAGTGGTGTGGTTTGTGTATTTTTGTTCTATGTGGCAATACAGAGTTGTTCCTTGATGAGGCTGCCTATTGTAAGGGTAAACTTGAGGCAAGCCCGTTCTTCCTCTCACACACATGTGAGTTGGATGTTCTCCTCCACATAGACTGCATCTTCGTAACATGGGCATTCTCATTGGTGGATGCTGGCAGATCCACTGTCCATGGTCTCCTAACTTCTTGGCCACCAATTCCGCTAACTCTTCTACGTTACTAGAGTTGGAAGTCACTGTACTTCTAGTGTCTTCTATTTTCGTAGGATTGGGTGTACTTTTGAGATCATCTGCTAGGTTGTCCTCTAGGTCAATACACTCTTGAAGACATCCACTCAACGTCTGTAGCCTCTTCGCATAGACTAAAGTTCTCAAGGTTCCGTTCGTTAGTCCATCCAAGAATAATGATATCATTTTTTGCTGCGTGGGTCTTTCTGTTACTGAGCATCTATCAACATATTGATTGAATCTTTGGGCCGCTATTTTCACAGTTTCATTTGGGTTCTGTTTAAAGCTATGGATTAAAGATGAAGAGTTGTGCTTAATCCCTCTCCTAGTGAATTCCCCTATGAATTCTTGAAAGAATTGCTCAATATCTCCAAATTGGTTGGGATCTAGTGGCTGAAACCATGTCAAAGCCGTTCTTGTGAGAGTGAGTCCAAAGGACTCATACTACACAAAGAAATCATCCACTTGTTCAGCTCTTAGAACTTGTTCAAATTCAACTATGTGGTCGTAAGGTTCTCCCATCCCATCATAATGGTTTCTCATACACTTAGCCACTTGAATAGGTATTAATCTATTACACTTATGTGTTCCTCGAGTAGCTTTGATGTGAACCTTTTCCCTATACATGGGCACTTTTTACTCTAGTGCTGGCTAGAGGTTTTTTCCCCATGTTACCACATACTTGATACTCTCATATGTGGTGGTACTTTGTACTTAAGGATATTATTCAGCTCTTACTTCAGTTCAGTTCATCGATCAATAGAGAGAGCTATTCCAGCCATCGTCTTCTCTGTGTGTCTTGCTGCGTTTGTGCTCTTTGTGTGTGCTTCTCGTGTGTCTCTCGCACTTCTACACACACCCAACAGTGGTATCAGAGCAGGTTCAGCTTCTTCTCAAGTTTCGGTTTTCGCGTCGTGGCGCGCGTGCACTTTAACAATGCAAATCGACTTCAGAGCATAGAAATGCCAATTCCTTATACGTGAGTGCCGTGCGTAATGAAGCACGTGTTGCATACTTGATGCGTGTCACATACACATCCACTGACTCATTTTCAGCCATACATACATCCTCAAGTTGCTTCCTCAAGTATGCAACACGTGCTTCATTACGCACGGCATACAAGGAATTTTGAAGCCATTCGTGCAGTCAGAATCGCCATCATAGTGACGGTTTGTGAGCTGAAATTTCAGCACTCATTTCAGTTTTCGTCGAAGTGAAGACTTTGTCACATTCTTGTTCCTTAGTGAAATGGCGGGCAGCAATGACTTGTTTGGCATGCTTCAAGCTTAAGATAAACTTGATGGGACCAACTATCCGATGTGGTCTTACATGATGAAGCACGTTCTTGTTGCAAAACAACTTTGGAACATAGTGGCAGATGTAGATTGAAGACCGGCAGGTGCTTCTACTTCACAATCTATTGTCACAGATGGAGCTTCTTCTTCGAGTACAGTGGTATCTCCTTCTCCACTTACACAGGAGCAGCTTAGATGGGATGGAAAAGATGCTCAAGCTCATGCTTTGATTGCGCTTTCAGTGAAGCGTCATATAGTTCCACACATTCGGTCATGTTCTACATCACGACAGGCATGGGACACTCTTGCTTCTTTGTATGCCGTGCGTAATGAAGCACGTGTTGCATACTTGAGGAAGCAACTTGAGGATGTATGTATGGCTGAAAATGAGTCAGTGGATGTGTATGTGACACGCATCAAGGACTTGAAAGAGCAATTGGCAAACATAGATGAGATCGTTCCGGATGCATCACTCATTTCTACATTGTTGAAAGGATTACCGGAATCTTTTCAAAGCTTTGCTACTACACTCCGTTTGGTTGCAAAAGGAAATCCTAATATGTATGCATTTGATGAGGTTGTGTCTCTTCTTTTGCAAGAAGAGCAATCTAGAGTGAATAGGAGTGGTTTGATTGAGGGAACGCAAGCACTTGCTATCTCACAAAAGGGGAAAAGCAAGTATGGTCCAGTTTTTGGTTCATCAAAACCAAAGCCTCAAGCTTCCTCTTCCACTCATTCCTCTAATGATGGTGATTTGCAAAAGAAGAAGAGATGCAAATATTGCCGGAAGGCTGGTCATACTATTGATGAGTGTAGAAAGCTTGCTAAACGCAATGAAAAGAAGAAGGAATCCGGCATGTCTATTGCTGAAAATTCAGCAAATGCAAAGAATGATGAAGCTAACATGGCTCAAGATTTTTGGGCATGTGTTGTTACATGTCATTATGATGCTTCTTTACATTCTAAATGCATGGTTGTGAGTGAGGCTGATTCGGATTGGTTCTTTGATAGTGGTGCTTCAAAGCACATAACATCATGCAAAAGATTTTTTGCCTCTTTGAAAGATGCACCTAAAGGAGGACATGTGGTGTGTGCAAATAATGCCTCTTATCCTATCATTGGAGTAGGAGAAATTGAGCTTACGGCTGCAAATGGAGGTGTGATTCTCTCGAAAAATGCATTGTATGTGCCCGATATCAAGAAGAACTTAATTTCAGTTCCGTTGATTGCCAAAGCAGGACTTCATGTACACTTTGTTGATGATAAGTGTATGGTTCATGATTTCAGCAATGGCGATGTTATCGTGATGTCCGGTACATTATGTGATGGTTTGTATCGCATGGATACATACAAGAGGGCTGTCTCGAATGCCTTGGTTGCTCATACTTCTTCCATGGCTGAAATGGAGCTTTGGCATGCTCGTTTTGGTCATTTAAACTTCAATAGTTTGCTCTACTTGCAAAAGAAGGACATGGTTATTGGCTTGCCTACACTTGAGTCCATTGAAAATCATGCATGTGAAGGTTGCATTCTTGGAAAAATGCATCGTGCTTCTTTTCCAAAAGATAGTCACACACACACTACAAGAAAATTGCAACTTGTTCATAGTGATGTATGTGGTCCGGTCAAGACTCCATCTTTTGGGAAGTATGTATATTTTGTTACCTTCATTGATGATGCTACTCACCATACATGGGTGTATCCTATGAAAGCAAAGAATGAGGTATTTTCTTGCTTCAAAGCATTTTTAGCTATGGCTGAAAATTTTTCTTCACAAAAGCTTTTGACTCTACGCATAGATCGTGGTGGTGAGTACATGTCACATGAGTTTAATGCTTTTCTTTGTGAAAGAGGTATTTCACACCAATGTACGGTGCCATATACACCTCAACAAAATGGTGTTGCCGAGCGTAAAAATAGAACTTTACTTGAAATGGCACGATGTATGGTTAAAGGAAAGCATCTTCCTCATAAGTTTTGGATGGAAGCGGTCATGTGTGCAAATTATGTGTTGAATCGCTGCCCTACAAAATCATTGAGAGTCATCACTCCTTATGAGGCTTGGAATGGTCATAAGCCTATGGTTAGTCATATGCGTGTGTTTGGTTGTTTGGCATATGCTCTTGTGCCATCACAACAATGTCACAAACTTGATGACAAGGCAAAGAAATGTATATTTGTTGGTTATAGTGCTGAAAGTAAGGGATATCGGTTGTACCATCCATTGACGAACACAATTATTGTGAGTCGAGATGTGGTATTTGCTGAAAATTCAGTTTTCCCTCTACTTGAATGCAAAAAACTGCCAACAGTTAGCTCACAAGATGTGTTCGATACACTCATGCCTTTGTTCCAAAATGGTGCGCTTGACTATGGCCATGTAGACCAGCCAACTGAAGTTCAAAGGGCTGAAAAATTCCAGCCAAATAGGGCTGAAAATGTGGATAATTTTCAGCCAAACATGGCTGAAAAAATTCAGCCAAAAAATGTCAAAAATGTTGGAAATTTCCAGCCACATATGGCTGAACATATGCGACAAAATATGGCTGAAACTGAGCATGAAATTCAGCCCACGCATGATGTACATATTGAAGATGTTTTACATAATGAACGCATGTCTATCAAGAGTGCACAATCTATGCCAAAGTGGCTGAAACAAACTTTGCAGGACATCAAATTGAGTGCACCTTTACTTGGTAGAACAAGGTCAAGCTCTCACCATGCATCAAGTAATTTTGTTGATTATTCTCTTATTGCTACAGCATGTAATGAAGAGCCACTTTCTTTTGAAGTTGCATGTGACGATCCACAATGGATGAGTGCTATGCAATCAGAAATGGATTCCATACATAGGAATGGTACGTGGGAGTTATGTGAATTGCCAAAAGGAAAGAATGCCATTGGTACAAAGTGGGTTTACAAGATTAAGAGAAAATTTGATGGTAGCATTGATCGCTACAAAGCTAGATTGGCTGCCAAAGGATATGCGCAACAATATGGCATTGACTATGAGGAAACTTTTGCACCTACTTCACGCATGACTACCATTCGTACCGTGGTTGCATTGGCTACCCATCGAGGTTGGAAAGTGCATCAATTGGACATAAAAACAGCCTTCTTGAATGGAGATTTGCAAGAAGAGGTCTATGTGAAGCAACTTCCTGGATTTGCTATGAAAGAGAAAGAGCATATGGTTTGTCGCTTGCATAAAGCCTTGTATGGTCTCAAGCAAGCTCCACGTGCATGGTATGACAAAATACATAAGCACTTGATTGCTCTTGGCTTCACATGTTGTCCGATTGAAAGCACACTCTATGTACGCAAAAATGGGGCTGATCTTATAGTGCTTGTTCTTTATATCGATGACATACTCTTGACTGGGTCATGTAATGCAAAACCTGACATTCTTATGGTTTATTTGCAGCATACTTTTGATATCACTTATCTTGGTCTTTTGAGCTACTATCTTGGCATCCAGTTTGTATCCGTTGAGGGGGGAATTGTTATGCATCAAGGAAAGTATGTTGAAAAACTACTTCAGCGTTTTGACTTTGAGGATTGCAAGTCAGTTTCCACACCAGTTGAGACAGGATTTAGATTCTCAGTTGAGGATTTCAGTGATGCATTTGACACTTCTCTTTATGAGCAGGCTGTGGGATGTCTTATATATGCATGCAACACAAGGCCGAATATACAGTATGCAGTTTCCCAGTTGAGTCGATTCATGCATAGCCCTGGCACTAAGCATTGGCAAGCGGTGAAACGTGTGTTTAGATATCTTCGAGGCACTTTGAGCTTAGGTCTCTTTTATGGCAGAGATGTCCAGCCATGCTTGCATGCTTTTATAGATAGTGATTGGGCTGGTTGTTATGATACTCGCGTGTCCACTAGTGGTAATTGCTTTTTCCTTGGAGACTCATGCATATCTTGGTTGAGTAAGAAGCAACCTACAGTGGCGACATCGAGTTGTGAAGCTGAGTACAGGGTAGTTTTCACAGCTACAGTGGAGTGTATATGGCTGAGACGCCTATTGATGAATCTTTGCATGGAGATTGATGCTGCTATGCATATTCTCACAGATAGTCAGAGTGCTTTGGCTGTTGCACGAAACCCAGTGTTTCATGCACGGACCAAACATATTGAGGTGCATTATCACTATGTGAGAGAGCGCCTTCATGCAGGAGATATTGATTTGGTATATGTGCCTACACAAGATAATGTGACAGACATATGGAAAAGTTTGAAGCTTTTCGCAAAGCTTTAGGCTTGTTACCTTGTGGGGGCTGATCTGTCACTCTCTGTATGTGTTCACATCATTCGCTCCAGGGGGGTTTGTTACACTTATGTGTTCCTCGAGTAGCTTTGATGTGAACCTTTTCCCTATACATGGGCACTTTTTACTCTAGTGCTAGCTAGAGGTTTTTTCCCGATGTTACCACATACTTGATACTCTCATATGTGGTGGTACTTTGTACTTAGGGATATTATTCAACTCTTACTTCAGTTCAGTTCATCGATCAATAGAGAGAGCTATTCCAGCCATCGTCTTCTCCGTGTGTCTTGCTGCGTTTGTGCTCTTTGTGTGTGCTTCTCGTGTGTCTCTCGCACTTCTACACACACCCAACATAATCTTCTTATGGGTTCAGGTGGTCTAGGCATTACAGGGATTGCTGGTTTCATTGGGGGTATTCCAGGCTGCACTCCTAGTGGTGGTCTTGGTCTCACTGGTGGTCGATATTGATTGCCTAATCCAGGGTGCGTTTGATTGTGTGCTTGCATTCCTGGCATTGTAAATTGCACATGGGTTCGGTTTGGAACACTCTGATGGCTTGTCTATCCTGACATTGTATGTTCTATCTCTTGTTGTGTCCCAAAGGGATTTTGAGAGGTGGTTGCCTGCTCTCATTGAGGAAATATAGGTAATCCCATATACTTCAATCGAGCCCTATCTATGGCATCAAAAAGCCAATACCTTCTTTGGTTCTTATCTAGGTATGTGACTCTAGACTCGTCTTCAGGATCTTTTAACTCGTAAAAGGTCATTGGACTTTCCTCTTGTCCACGTGTAGGTGAGTCAGTTTGTAATAGTAAGTCTGATCCATGGATCAAGTAGACCTCCAGTAAGTAATCATCTTGAGGTATCAAATCCCCCCTCAAGACTCGAGTTACTACTGATTTGCCTCTAAGAGTGGTTACCCACTCTTCAGGGTCCGGTCTTCTCAAATTTTCTTGTCCTTCTAATCCTCCTCTTTTGTTGATCTGGTCTGGTTGTTCGGTGACCACGTAGATGTGACCTAACTTGTCCATGTACACTCCTCCTTCATATTTGACTGCCGGTCTAGGCACTATAGGAGAATCAGAGGAAGTTACCATCGTGGCTATTGATCTATTTAAACCATCAAGGTAGATGGGAATCTCTTGGGAATTAGTGGACACATATTGCAGAGAGGTACGGTATTCCCCTTCTACAATAGACATCAAGTTTCTCCTGGGAATAGAACCATGCATGTCTTCTGAAGCCATTGGTATCTCTTCTTCTGAGTCACTAGAGGTGTCAGAATAGACAGAGTGGTGACTTGCCTGAGTAGCACTTCCTATAGATGAAATAACACTTCTCTGACTACTTAGCACCCGTCCTGACCTCAAGTTCATCCACTCTCTTGGGCTATCTTGGTTCCTAATTATGCCCTAATTGTCTACTCAAAGGCCTCAAATTTTGCCTTTAAGAAAAAAGACTCAAAGTGTTCTAGATGATACCACTCTAGCAATATTGCACTAGGTGATGCCACTCTTGCCACGATACAATACCACTATTGACCGCGATATGATACTTCTACAGGTGACGATATGATACTTGGGACAGTCGGCAATACGATACCACTCTCTGGACGATACGATGCCGGTGCAAGTCATGATACGATACCGCAACAATGCACGATACGATACTAGAGTTTTGTGCGATACGATACTCAATTTCCTCATGATACGATACTAGGAGGCTCAATGATACGATACTAGGTACATGATACAATACCAATGTTATGCGCGATATGATACCGCTCGATCGACGATACGATACCGTGATCGCGATGATACGATACCAAGTGGACCGCGATATGATACCACTGTCAGATCACGATCGCAATACCAACTTGACGATATGATACCAAAAGTGGTATCGCGATACTTCAAGTGGTATGCGATGATACGATACTCGACGAGTATCACGATACTAGGGAATTTCGGTATCGCGATACCAAAACTCAACCGATCGCGATACTACAGCCAAAATTGCTTCAAACACAAAAATTTTTGCACCTAAGTGTTTCACTCTCACCCCTCTTCACTCTTGACCCTCCGTCTCACTCAAGGAGTCTCTTCAATCACTCTGTCTCACCCCGCAATACCAAAAATGACTTTAATCACATGTGGTGGTGGTTATGAACTGATTTTTGTAACTCAAAACTCATGTGGCTTACCTTCTAGAGTGTCTCAATCCAAATGTGTGCTCCTAGCTCCTTTCTTTAGCTCACCTAGTGTGATACCACACTGACGATACTGATCGCGGTCTGCAGACAATACCAACTCCTAAGCAAGTGTCAAATGAACTACAATTTTTGGTTTTTATAGTTTGTGATACCTGAAACCTATTCTACACTAATTTGGAAAATTTTTTGGAAATTTTCTTGGTGATTTCAACTTACTCCTACCTCCTTAACCTAACCCTAACTCTTCCTTCTCTCCTTCACTCCTAACTCTAAACCTAAAAACTCATTACACACACCTCCAGGATGTGAAGTAACAAGTGCTGATGTGTCTGACTACTTGCCACTGAACGAACTCACTTCTACAAGTACGATTCCTTCACTCTAGAGCTATAACCATCACGAAAGCACCTTGGTTGAGTGTGTTCCTAGCAACGGCGCCAAAAACGTGTGTACCTAAGTCATGAAGTCTTAGGGACTTGTGTCAAAGAGACTAAATCTCATTTGCCACACAAGTGCATATAGTGGTGGATTGACACACGCTTACTTATCAATCCGAAGAACTGCATAAACCAAGTGTATGAAGACATGTGCACACATGATGGAAAGTGAAGTGGTTCAGCCAAAATGCACGAGAAAAGACTAATCTACCTCTCTAACTCACTAAATCTCTGAAAGTGTCTGTCACGATACCACTTACAACAGTAAATACAAATTCAAATGTTTCTCCAAGCTCCAAACTCCGAATATGGCCAATAGTGGGTTCACCTCAAAGCTCTCAATGAGACACATCTATTGGTGGAAAAATACTAGAGTCTGCCAACTGCTCTTCAAGTTATGGCCAAAACAATGAATGACAGGAAACACCTTCACTCACTCCACAACTTGTACTTGCTCACACACACACTACAGTAGTTCAAAAGTGATGGGGAGGGGTAGACAATAGTCCTACACACACATTCCAAGCTTCACACACACACAAAAGATCATAGAGAAGATGAAAATCTGTAGGAAAGAAGCAAATTCGAAATTTTGAGCTCTCCTTCTTCACAATAGCAAAAGAGTCTTTACAAAGAGTCACAAAGTGACTTATATACATGTGCCCTAAAAATGGTCCTTTCACACAAGTGACCGGTACTTTATTGGCTAATCTCTAATTTCCTACTATTTTATGCATCCAGAGGACTCCTCTAGCGCATTTACATAGCTTTGAGGGAATTTCCTAGGATTTTGAAGAAGAAAATTATGTCCATTAAGTTGAAAATTTTGGGGCTCCTCTTTTATGTCTCTTTTCTCTGCAACAACTGGTTTTTCTTATAATGACACATTTATTTTGATGTAAAAATCTTTTGTTAAAAACACTTCTAATGTCTCCAAAGGATAGCTTTGATTTGACATCTCTAAACATACATGTGAATGAATATATGCATGTGTAATAGTGTTTTTATGTATATAAAATTATGCATATGAATATGTAGATGCATCTATGTATAATGTAGATTCATGTGCATAAGTAAGCTTATGTATGCATGCATATGATTGTGAGAGCATATATATATGAAGTGTGAAGTATATGAATGTGTGCATAAATTCAAGATTAATATGTGCATATAAGAGGAAGATGAATGCATATAAGATGTAGATAAGTAGATGTGTGCATAAATGCATGTATATGTGAAATGAGTGCATACATGTGAATGAACATATTTATGCATATTTAATAGTGTTTCCATGTATATAAATGCATGCATGTGTGTAAGAGCATGCATATGAATCAATGTAGACACATGTATGTATATACACAATGCATATGCATGAGCATGAGAGTGCATGAATGCATATGCATAAGCATAGAGTGTAGGCATATACAAGTATGAATGTATAAATGCATATGTGATATGTAAGCATAATGCTTGTGTGCCTGAAATGCATGAGTATGAGCATGTGTTTACTTGTACATAAAGGCTTGATAAGCTAAATGTATGTGATAGTAGTTAATGTTTGTATGCATACATATAAGTTGGTGTATGTATATAAGTACAAATGTGAATGTGTATTATCTTAATCATAAGAGAGTTAATTAGCATGAATTAGCATAAGTTTAAGTTATGTTAAGTTTTGAGTGTTAGGTTTATAAATGTAAGTTAACATAAATTAGTGAGTGTGGACATGCATGTGATAATGAGTGTGTATGCCCATGTATGGGGCATACGTATGTTAGGCTCCATGAAGAGATTTGTGTCTATGTATATGAATGATGAGAGTATGCTTGAGCATGGATGAGTTTAGATGTATGTGTATAAATGCTAAAGCATGTATGCATAAAAAGAATAAGTGCATGCATGTATGAAAACATGAATAAGTGAATAATATGCAAGCTTATATGTACGTATGTGAGTATGTAATAATATATGTATAAGAAAGCTAGTTAGTATGTATTAGCATGAGTTTAAGTTTATGATAAATGTGTGTTGGGTTTATGCATGTGTGTTAGCATAAAAGTATGTGAATTAGTATAAGTTTATTAGCTTATGATAGCATGCATATGCATGAGTATATCTAAGTGTAAATGCATGTGCATAAGTAAACCTAAGTGTAAATGCATGTGCATAAGTAAACCTAAGAATAAATGCATATAATGTGAATGCATGTATATGAGTAACTAATTAAATATTTAAGGATGCATAAAACACATGTGTAAGTAAAATTAATGTATGATTATAATGCATGTGTGTGTATGATAATGAGAATACATAAAATTTGAGTGCATATGTATGAGTGTATATAAGTATAATTGTATGCATATAACTGCATCTAAATGAATAATGCATGTGCATGTATGCATGCATATGAGATAGGCGCATATGAACAAGAAATGCATATGAAAGTGAGTATAATTTTAGTGCATAAATGTATGTCAATCATGAATGAAGTGCGTAAGCATAATGAATGTATGAAAATGAATGAGTGCTTTATATCGATAAAGACATACTTATGTTTTTTTGCCTAATGCTTTTTTCCTACAAATCATTTGAAGAAGAACTGATGAGCAGTGACAACTTGACGAAATTACGAGCTTGGAGCTGCATTTTTGCCGCTTATCTTAGTTTCATTTGATCACATTCTGAAACATAAAATCTTGTATTAGGCTTCTTTATAAGGATTTGTATAGGAGTATCTTCATAGTATCGTATTAGGACTTTTCTCAAGTACTTGTATAGGACTACTTTTGGTTCTAAAGTCTTAGCATTATTACTATACAATTCAATTATCAATCAAAACGTTACGTTGCACTTTGTTTTTCATGTCTGCTGATAATGCATCTTCAAGTAAATCTTGTAATGAACATAACCTACATACCTCTTTTATTTTAGAGACTCTATTACCAGCTCCTATTGAGAATATGACTACTCAATCCAACGAGAACGTGACTAGTGTTGAATTAAAAGTAGAAGAAGTAGTTAAAGATCATGTTGTTGATGAAACTTTACACTCTCTAGAATATGATCATTGCTTATCTAGACTTTTACCTTGGATTTCAATCGTATTACCTGAACCTGAAAACACTAAGGATTTGTTTCCTCCACGCTTAAATAGGAATAGTCAATCTATTTAAAGTGAAAACGATGTGGTTGAACTCATTAAAGATCGTATCACTGACAAAGAATTTATCTTACCATCATATCTAGACTATGTTTCTAAGTATAGAGCTGCACTTCCTTACAGACCTTAAATTTATAGGCTAAACTTAAATAGAGTATTAAAATATAGCTAATAACTCCCCACACACTGAAAACACATCCTAATTCCTAATTTACACAAAGAAACACCCAGTGTGTAGTCACTTAGAGAGGCTAATGCGAGTCAGCCCTGATGAATGATTGCCTCCTTTCACACCCCTCGATAGCGTGCATGCCAAAGCTTTGCATCTGACATAGCCTGAGAATCATGTACTGCACATGCCAAATCATTCACAGATTTTTTGTAGTCTATGAGCTTATACAGCCCACGACATAAAATGCCAGAAGCAATAATAACATCGCCAAATCAAGCCAATCTTGGCTAATGCAATAAACTGATAATAGATTCTTCTTGATCCCTGGCACAAATAAAGCATCCAACAAGGTGAAAGAACTACCATCAGCAATAGTCAAAATGATCTTACCAAATCCCATAATAGGATAAGAGGAGTTGTTGGTGCATGTAATAGTATTCCCTATAGGGGCAGGCTCGAGTGAAGAGAAGAAACTCCGCTACGAGATTATATGTTTGGTCGCCCCACTATCAAAGTACAAAACATCTGAGTCTATTGTAGACATGCACTACTCATGAGAAGATGGGTCAAAACTGCAAACAGTAGTAAACGCCCATTCTTCATCCTGCACAAGGTCAATAGACTTTGTTTTTGGAGTAGAGGCCTCTACAACAACCATTTCAGCCTCTTTTTTCTTTGCCTCTTTTGCAGCTAGTTTAGGACAGCTCTTTATGATATGATCATTTCCTTTATAGTACTTGCAAAAAAAAATTTTGCTTTTTTGATTTCTTCTCATCTTTGTCTTCCTTCTTCAAATGTGTAACATTTGCAGATTTCTGCTTGCTACTTGAAGAGCTCCATTTTCCTTTTCCCTTCTGACTAGCCAAGAAAGCTTGATCTGCAACACGCATAATGGACCTGTTCTGCCTCGAGTGGTCTTCGTGCAACATAACAAAGAATAACTCTTCAAATGATAAGGCATTTGGATTGCCTTTCATCATCAACCGAAGAGTAGAAGCAAAACTCTGATATGAATCAAGAAGACCATTCAAAACGGTCTGCACAAGTGAGCTATCTGGTATAACTTCATCAGCAAAAATCAATTGTTCCTTCAAGTCTTTTATCTTTGTTAGAAAACTTTCCATAGAATCACCTTCATTCGTGTGCTCACTCTCCAACTATTTTCGGAGGTAAGCAACACGAGCCTCATTCCTAGCTTGGTACAATGTGGTAAGTTTATCTCAAGCATCTTTAGTTGTTCTGCAAGAGCGAATGCGAGGAATAATGGCATGTTTGATAGACAAAGCTATCAATGCATGTGCCTGGGCATCTCTGCCATCCCAATGAATTTGCTCTGTAGTAGGTGCAGCAAAAGCTGTAGCACAAATAGGAATATGCAGAATATCATCATCTTCGACACCTTCTGCATTAGCTTCAGTACCTGCAGTTGTAACAATTGCAGGTGTGATAGGACATTTTTCAACACTCTGCACAATGTTCCACAGTCCTTTTGCAACCAATACATGTCACATCATATAAGCCCGTAACAGGTAGTTGGTACCATCCAACTTATCCTCAACAGCCAACATACGGAATACATCACTGCTTTTAGCCATGGCCGATGACTAAAATACCTTGATGCAAAAAATTGACTGTATATCAAAAGGTTGAATAGAATTGCCCAGATGAATTCTGCTAAACCTGTTGCACACTTCAAGACGCTTATACTAGCGAACAGAAACTGGTATATACCATTGGCACAAAAAGATGAAATAGCCTACATAAGCACTACAATAGTGCGGTTGGAGGCCAAAACGAGCTCAGATCACGATTTCAGCACCATATAGCAAAGCTATTTTGATCTCGGAAACACCTTGAGTATGCGCACCAAAATCCATGCGATTTTGAGACTACAAATCGAGAGGTGTCGATGACACCCTTGATGAAGCGGAGACCTACTCTGATACCAATTGTTGGTCTTGGACGTCTATGGAAGCACACGAACAACACAAGAAAGAAGAAGAAGCTTGGAACACAACACATAATACTGAATGTATTACCACTAGAATGTACAAAGATAAGTAGCCCATTAGGGCAATAGTATATATACAAGCCGGGGGGAAAAAACCTCCTAAAGTGGGAAAAAAGTGCTCCGATGGTCCTAGAGTGTTCACACACACCACTTCCTAAATATATCAATAATATTATAGGTATTAAAGATATCCAATCAAATCCAGGAAAGGATTTCAAGATATCTGATCTTGGAACACTAAAGTACTTCTTGGGAATAGAGGTAATCTATGCACACAATGGCATCTTCTTGATTCAAAGAAAATACTTGTTGGATGTCCTATACAGGTTTGGTATGACTAGTTGTAAGCCACTTTCTCAGTCCATGGGGGCCAATACAAAGTTGTTGTAGGTCAAGGAGAGGCTATACAAGATATTACACTATATAGAGCATAATTGGTTCATTAATTTATGCTACATTCACTAGAACTGATCTTGCATATGTAGTAGGTATATTCTCTTAATTTTTGTATATGATGCTGATATAAGTGACAACGGATGTAGTGATGTTGATTGGGTAGGTAGGAAAGATGATCAAAGGAGTACATAGGGTTATGTTTTCATGATAGGTACAAAAGTGATCTCATGGAGCTCTAAAAAGCAACCACTATTGCTCTTTCATCCACACAAGCTGAGTACAGAGGTTTAGCATTGGCTATATGTAAGCTATTATGGCTTCAGAAGCTACTTAAGGACTTGGAAGTGGAAGTGGAGGAGTTTCTTGTTTATGGAGACAACATTTCAAGCATCTACCTAGCTAACAATCCCATGTTTCATGCAAGGAGCAAGCACATAGAGGTTCATTACCACTTCATTAGAGAAAAGATGATGGCAAAGGAGCTAGATATAAGGTCTATGAACACTAAAGTGCAAGTTTCAGACATGATGACAAAGTTTCTTGAAGGTATAAAGCTTGGAGGATTCAAAGAAGCAATCAACATAAGCGACATAGGATGAAGCAATAAAGGAAAAAGACTTGAGCTTGAGGGGGAGTGTTGAAAGTTTTTTATTTCAAGCTCAAGAGTGTGGGAACTTGCCCCAAATTGAACCTCACACATCATCCACAATCAAAGGAGGATGATTTCTATGGGTGATGGCTTTCCCTCAATGATCAAGAAGCTTGATTGACATAACTATGCGGCTTGGAAAATCAGAATGGAGGCCTACTTGCAAGGTAGAAATCTTTATGGAATCATAGCAGGTGCTGAAGCTATGCCTATTCCAAGATCCAAAGGAGGACCTACACAAGAGGAGACAGATAAGCTCACACTTTGGTGTGCAAGGGATGTTCAAGAAAGGTCGTACATACTAAATCTATCTCTGACTCTCTATTACCACATATTAGAGGATGCAAGACATGTCAAGAGACTTGGGATGCCCTCTAGACTTTCTTTTCTGATAGTACCAAAACAAGAAAGAATTATCTTTGGAATGAGTTCAACCAAATAAAGAAGACACCTAACAAACCATCACAGAGTTTGTTATCAAGGTCAAGGAGGTTGCAGATTAGTTAGCATCCATTGGGGAGTTGATTGAAGAAGAGGCTATCATGAGGCAAATTCTCAATGGGATTCGAAGTGATAAGCAATGGCAATCCTTCACCATGTCTTATGATCTCATCATGGATGTGCAAACTCCAGACTTCAATATTTTTCTTGGATAACTCTTCAATCAAGAGACCAACAATAGCATAAAGGAAGGTAACTCCTATCATGGTAATTCAACTAGTGCTCTATATGCAGAGAAGAAGGATAAGAAGCTAAAAGGCAAGAAGGAGTAAGAAGATGAAGAGGAGACTTCCCAAGCCAACTTCGCAAGCTAGAGCAAGTGGAAAGGGAAGAAGAAATGACCAAAGCATGACAAAGCCAAAATTCAGAATGTTCAACCTTATGCCATCTACGATAAGACCAACCACACCACTCAAATTTGTTGGTTCAATGGGAAGACCTAGAAAGGAAGTACTGGGAGAGGTGGATATGGCAGCACTAGAGGTAGAGGTGGACACAACTTCAACAATAACAATAGAGTTTATGATAGAAGGGACTTTAACAATTATTCAGAAGATCAAGCACATGAAGATCATTGCTTCTAATGAATATAAGCCACAAAGAAGGTAAAGAAGATGATCATTTGTTCTATATAGATTCCAGATGTCCAAGTCATTTTGTAGGCAACGTTGCTCTTCTATCTGACTTGGAAGTCCAAAGCATAGACACAAAGTTCAAATAGGGGATGACACAAGCACAATGTGGAGAAGATTGATAATGTCAAAGATTCTAACGGCAAGACAAACATTCTAAGTAAGGTTCTCTATGTACCCACCATCACTAAAAACCTAATAAGTGTAGGCCAAATAGAAGAAAAAGGATTGCAAGTTAGGTTCACCCAACATGAAGCCACTGTGGAAGATCCATGTCAAGGCTTTAAGAAGATAGCCAGAGGTGAGAAGCATGGGAGGCTCTTTACTTTTGAAGTAGGAGAAACCAAGAACATAGTTCTATTCACTTTTGGGTCTCAAACCTTAAGTGAGCTTGAAGTGTGGCATAAGAGACTTGCTCATGTGAATGAAAGAACCTTGAAGGATATATGCAAGGATCAAAGTGTTCTAGGTCTGCCAAACATATCAAAGCAACACATGATCAACAGATGTGATGCATGTCAGATTGGAAATGTGCAAAGACAACCATTCAACCGCAAAGGCTACATCCACAACAACTTATTGGACTTGGTACATACAGATGTATGAGGACCAAGTCAAGAACCTTCATTGATAGGATCAAGGTATTATGTCTCATTTATTGATGACCATAGTAGATGGACTATTCTATACTTTATCACAAGTAAGAATGAAGTGTTTGATTGCTTCAAAAAGTATCTCGCACATGTGGAGAATTGTTAGTCGGCCGCCGGAGTGGGACAGATGTAACGGAGTTTCTTGAATTACACACGAAAAGTTGGTACACGCATCCTGTAAATCTATATAAAGCAATGTAAGGAGAATGGTGAGGAGGGACGTCTTTTCTGGAATTGCCAGATTGTTCGCCTGAACATTTGTGAGATTATTGTTTACGCTGTTGTGAAGTGCTGAGTACTGTTAGTGTTGATTTCTGCATCGTCTGCTCACACTGAAGTTCACCGTAACGAGTGGTTGAGTGACGGATTGTATGTCTGAGTACTGTTATCGTATTGTATTGCTATGTGTTCTTCAGTTGTTGAAGTACCCTGAGTCAGTCTGAGTAGTTATATTACTGTGTGAGTTGAATAGGAAACCTGATACATTGTTGAAGTATGTTCTGTTTGTTTATCGGATTCATTGTATTTGGCGTTATGATCTGTTGACCACGAATACGAGGAAGGATTAGTACTTTTGGTAATACGTGAATCTTTTATTTGAGATCATTGGAAAGTGTTGTGACGAGTGAATCTGTCAGCTATAGTACTCACTCTGGTTGATTTACTACATACTAGTGAGTCTGTAGATTGGACTACTTCTCTGTTCCAAAGGAGGTTAGTCTGAAGAAGTGCGGTACCAGGAATATAGAAAGCAATTCTTGTCCAGTTAATGCTAGTAACTGAGCTAAGACGAGTATTCATGTGTTTGATGTTGTAACGAAGATTTGGGAAATAAGTACAGGGCCTCTGTCTAACAGACCCCTACCACTCCCAAGAACCCACGCTGGTCTGGTAACGCCTTTCGGTCAGTGAGTAATGATACTTAAAGTTTAACACATTTTACGGTGAAACACTGTACCACGGTTAACATTTGGTGCCGTCTATGGGAAGGTGGCATCAAAATTGCCAGTCGTCTGTCAGAATCGAACATCCAGATTATCGTTCGGTTGGAAGTAGCAATAGAACCAGATTGTTGCAAACTGTTTCGTTAGTAATACTACGCGATTAGTACAAAAGATGATACATGTCGGTTACTCGATCCGGTGAAACGTACCCCAAGAACCATCAGTCTGGAGTACTTAATGTACTAAAGACAACTTTGGAAGGTAAAAGTACAACTAGGTCTGACCCAGTTGACAAGGAAGTCAAGAACATTAGAACTGATTCCGGTCATATTCCGGTGGAACGTGTTACGCCTCTGGTACATTCCGGTACTATTTCGGCACAGTCTGTCGAAGATATAGTAATTCCAGAACCTACCAAGACGCAGTTGGAAACTAGTTTAACAATCTTGGAAAAAGATTCAGATTTATCTACGATTAGAAGCACTCTAGTCAAAGAAATCGGTGAAAGCGAAAAAACACTGTATTTTGGCAAAATTTTGGTTCATTCTGATGATATTTCGGTAACAAAATCACAGTTTTTCAGTGACAGTTTAGCATTTTCTGCTGAATCTCCCCAACCACCACGTTTGGAAGTGAGTTCCCATACACTGGACATCCAGAAGGAAGGAAAGCAGTTCGAAACAGAGATTCGAAGCATATTAAGCAAGATCATCGCACCGGAAAGTGCGCCATCCGACGATACAGATTTCGATAGTGCAGATATTCAGCCCCGAGATACAGAAGGAAGGTGTAATACACTCACGATGAACGGACAACAACAACAACAACAGTTATGTCCACCCAGGCCGACTCCAACAGGAGTGACGTACACGAAATTTGGTGGATTCCCAAGAGATGATCCGGATGCTCACGTACGCACTTTCGAGATAAGCTACGCAGTTCTCAACCATCCACCGGATCAGGCCTATAAGGCTATTGTCTTTCAAACCACACTGGTCAATGAAGCAGCTAGATGGCTTACAGAATATGACCTTAATCACTTTGGCACCTACGAAGCAGTACGAGATGCTTTTCTGCAGCGATTCAGGCTAAAAAAAGAATCCAGCCGAAATTTTTGACTATCTACATAACAACAGACAGAAGGCAAATCAAACCGTACAGGAGTATGCTACTCTTTTCAGAACACACTTAAGGCAGCTACCACCGGCCCATGCTAACTTACCAGATGACGTTATCACTCAGTGGTTCATCAATGGCTTGACTCCACAACTTAAGCAGATCATGATCATAAGATGTGTCGGAGCCATGACCCTCGATGCAGTCATCGCAATGACTCTGCAACTGGAAAACAAAGTCGGCGGATTTACAGAAGATCTGGAGTGGTTAAAAACAAACAAAAATGTTGCCGAAGATATGACCAGACAAGTATACTGCATCACATGCAAAAATTCAGGACATACTAGTGCCAATTGTGCACTTAATCAGACATTCTGCGCTATCTGCAACACTGCCGGACACACCACCGAAAATTGCGCATACAACGCTAGAGTACAGGGAACAGCGACTGTCAATGCAATTATCCAGGAACAAGGACAGCCAGCCAACCATTATGTGCCTCCACAAATGAGAAACAACCAGCAGCAAGGATATCGAAATTACCGAGGACAGAGGAATAACAACTATAATGCAAACCGCTGGCAGAATGGACCACTACCGGAAAATCCCAATTTACCACCACCGCGCTGCCATTTTTGTGGTGAGTATGGACATATTAGGAGATTTTGCAAGGATGCAGCTGAGTATGATCAAAGGAAGAAGGAACGTCAAAATCCAATGGCCAACATGGTACAAATCACACCGGTGGAAACACAGGCTGCTGCAGTCCAGACCCGATCCGGTAAACAACTGCAACCGGCAGCAGAAATATTTGAACCAGGGATACGTGAACAACACAGAATGTACAACAAGGCTAGTCAATGGACCACAGCAGAACCACCAGTCTTCCCAGAGCCTATTCCGGTAACTTAGCCATCGTTAACAAAGGAAGGAACACAACAACGGGAGTCAGCAGTGGGGACATCATCAGCAGTAGATACATTACCAACCGTAGACACCTTCGTATCAGCAGAGGCATCAACTCCAACATCAGTGGAGCCTGTCGATCAATCTCAATAGGCCTGGGAAATCCTATCTAAGGCATCTATCACTCTACCTCTGGGCCAACTGCTGGCATTAGTACCTGGAATTCGACAACAGTTCCAACAATAGTTCAGTCCGGTGCCTTCTTGTATTCTAGTGACAGCAGCAATTCAACCGGAACCTGATTCTACGGTTGATCATTCAGTTCCCTTGATTACAGTATGGTATAAGAATCATAAGATTACGCAGGTATTAATTAATGGAGGCTCTGGTGTTAACATTGCGACTGCGGCATTATGCAAAAGGTTAGGATGGACCGAAATCAAACCAGTTCAATTTTTTGTCAGAATGGCAGATCAATCAAGAGTCCATCTCGTAGGACTTGTGCGGAATGTACCCATCACTTTGCAAGGTACGACCTTTAAAATGACCTTTGTTATACTAGATCTGCCGGAATCCACTTTGGATTACAACCTTCTTTTCGGCCGACCTTGGCTGAAGCATGCGAAGGTAATACAGGACTGGTCTACACAAGAGCTTACGTTTAAAGATGCCAATTGTAGATATGTGGTAAAATTAGATGCTATACAACCTTGCGAGCTACACGCTAGACCGTTTTTTGCTGAACCAGTCCATATGCTAGATGGATTGTCAGACGATGAAGAAGAAGAGTTTATGAAGAGTAACGCTGACTTATTTTCCTTAGGGACTATTGATCTATAGTCCGTTGTAGATAATTGGAACGCTTCAGTCTGTACAATAATACCCATCACAAAAGAGGCTAAGAAGGAAGACACTATTTCGACACATAATGATGAACTGCAGCAACTTTTTAAACCAATAGACGACACAGAGAAACATCAACAGTTCTATGTCCCTGAAGATCGGCTGATCACTTACAATTTAGGAGATGAAGATCATCCGCGTCCTGTGAAGATAAAGCAAAACTTACCAGAAACATTTCAAGCAGGTTTAATCCAGCTACTCCGAGAATTCACTGACGTCTTTGCATGGGACTACAAAGACATGAAAGGATTGGACCCCCGCATCTACCAGCACAGGGTCATGTTGAAGCTAGAAGCAAGGCCAATAAAGCAAACCAGCTACCAGATGAATCCCCATTATGCATCTCAGGTAAAGGCAGAACTTGATAGGTTATTAAAAGTCGGATTCATCGTACCAGTAGAGCATGCTGAATGGATCTCTCCGATTGTGATTGTGCCAAAGAAAAACAAGCAATTGCGAATCTGTGTAGATTACAAAGAAATTAAATGCAGCAACCGTACCGGATCCCTTTCCAATCCCCTTTTTGGATACCATGCTTGATAGAGTAGCAGGCCACGAGATGTATTCATTCCTAGATGGATACAGTGGCTACAACCAAGTGAGAATGGCCGAAGAAGATATACCAAAAACTGCATTTATTACCAACTCGGGTGTCTTTGCTTGTACGGTAATGTGGTTTGGATTAAGAAACGCACCAAGCACATTTCAAAGATGTATGCAGGAGATATTTTCTCCTTATCTCACTTCCTTTATGCAAGTATATCTCGACGATTTTTCAATTTTCGCTAAGATGATAGCACACCTGTTCCATTTACGGTGCTGCTTTCAGAAATGCAGAGAGTATAGACTCTGCTTGAACCCAAACAAATCTGTGTTTGCGGTTTCATGTGGCAAGTTACTTGGCCACATTGTATTTGCACAAGGTATCCAAGTAGATCCAGATAAAATTTCGGCAATACTAGAAGCTCCGGTGCCCGCTACTCCAAAAGAAGCCATGCGCTTTATGGGCCAAGTACGGTGGCATGGGAGACACTTACAGTGGCTTGCTCATTTGGCTATACCACTAAACAAGCTAATCACCAAGAAACCTCGATAATTTGAATGGACCCAGGAATGCCAGATAGCATTTGATCGTTTAAAGCATTTATTAACACAAGTTCCTATCTTACAGCCGCTGGACTGGGATCACCCATTTCATGTATTTGTCGATGCTTCAGATATAGCAATAGGAAGTGTGTTGATGCAACAAATTGATAAATGGTTCAGACCAGTGTATTATGCAAGTCGAAGATTAGCTCCTGATGAGAAGAATTACTCTGTAACAGAAAGAGAATGTCTAGGGCTAGTATATTCGGTCAAGAAATTCAGACATTACTTGCTGGGCGTAAATTCACATTTCATGTCGATCATGCTGCACTTGTCTATCTAGTTCGGCAACAGCATCTAGGTGGTCGATTAGCACGATGGGTCTTACTTTTACAAGAATTCGACTACGAAGTCATTCACCGGCCAGGCAGTTCACATGCCTTAGCAAATTTTTTATCCCGCTTAGATTCCGGTGAAGCTCTGGTGGGCATAGATGACATGACACCCGCAATTTATGTGTCAGAACCAATTAATGAAGATTCTGCAGACCCACCTATCTCATTTTCATATTATGATTAGATCTTGACCTTTCTCACTGATGGTTGCCTTCCATCTCAGACTTCTAGGGCAGTACGAAGGAAAATTACAGTCTTTAGCCGCCGATTTCGGTTAATTGCTGGAGAACTATATTATGTAGATCATACTGGAATCCTACTTCGTTGTATTCCACCACATGAAGTTAACTTAGTTATCACGTTGGCTCACTCGATTCCTTCCAGTGGCCATTTTGCTGCAGACTTAACTCACCGGAAAATTCTGCAGAGTGGTCTCTTGTGGCCAACGATGTACAGAGATATATCACAGTTTGTCAAACAATGTGATACTTGTCAAAGATCTGGACAGCCTTTGCAACGTCATCTTTTTCCTCTGCAACCCATCTTACCATTGGAACCTTTCCAAAAATGGGGTCTAGATTTTATCGGTCCGATTACACCTCCAGCAGTCTTCAGTAACAACCGTTACATACTGACCTGTACAGATTATGCAACCAGATGGGTAGAAGCCTGGGCTTTATGGTCTGCTACAACCGTTACGGTAGCAAAGTGTCTGTTAACCGATGTCTTTCCACGTTTCGGCTTACCACTGGAAATTGTCTCAGATCAAGGCACTCATTTTGTAAAAAATTTAATGAAGGTACTTACACAGTCGTTCCAGGTCACACATAAATTTAGTTCTCCTTATTATCCCCGTGCTAATGGTTTGGCCGAAAGTACAAACAAATCTTTACTGAATATGCTTCGGAAATTGATCATGGAAGCACCGGAAAGATGGGATCAACTGCTACCTGCAGTGTTATGGGCATACCGGACTACATACAAGGTAACAACAGGATTGACACCCTTCAAACTAGCTTATGGCTTAGAAGCAATAACACCAATGGAGATAGTTATACCAAGTTTACGAGTGGCAATCGCTCAGAAACTACTACCGGAAGACTCACTGTCATTTCGGTTGGACACACTCAGAGAGTTAGACGAGCACCGATGGCTCAATTTTTTAACCATGCACGAAGTCCAACTAATACAGGCAAGAACGCACGATCGAAACCTGAAGACTCCAGTGTTTTCGGTGGGTCAGCTTGTCCTTTTCTATAATGCAAAGTCAAATAGATCCGCAGGCAAATTCAAATTACGGTGGTTCGGCCCTTACAAGATCTCAGAGCAAACTGGTCCAACAACTTTTTGGTTGACTACGTTGACCGGAAATCCACTTCCAAAAGCAATCAACAGTTCGAAGCTGTGGTCGTATCAACACGCTCCTAGCCCGCATTAAAACATTCGGCGGTGGACCGCATTTTTTTAACTTTACTTTTCCTTCTGTTCTTTCTTTTCTTTTTGAATAGCCACGTTTTTGTCCTAAGCCGCCCGCCTTACTAATTACTTGAGCATGCACGCCAAATTGAAAGCAGTATCATTCCACCACCGCACAATGATAACCATCACTTCCTACCCCCCCCCACCGTAATGTCTCTACTTAATCTCTTCGGTTGCGCCAAAAAACGCTATTGTGTTCTTGTGATTGTGCTTGTGTTTTCTGTGTTCTGTGTATCCGTGTGCTGTGCTCTGTTTTCATGTGCGCCATGGAAGCATTGGTGAACTACGCAGCTTTCTGTGATGGTATCCCTACCGAGGTAGGAGAATACCTACGCATCCGAGGGTTGGCCAACTTCGCTGAGCTGCCTTGGCACTCAGTGGAAGCCCATCCCTTTTTCGCGCAGATCATATCTGCCATCGCTCAATCCCCCATCACTGAGCAAGAATGGATCTTCCCCTCCCTACCATCTCGAACCGTAGTAACCTTCCAAGCCTGTGCCGAAGCCTTCCGCCTCACCCCACAAGGCCGCGAGAATGGCCCAAGCATCCCTGTAGCCCGAATGACCGCACTCTTCCCCCGCTATTCATCAAACGAGTACGCCATCCTCTACCGCCCTGAACCCGAAAGAACTGCACTCTAGTTCTTAGTCGCTATCCTAAACCTCCAGAAACGCACCTACGACATATCCCGCCCTTTCTACTCCGCCATCGACCTAGCTGCCCAAGAACCCGTCAACTTCTCCTCCTTTTTCTTTCACCGTATCCACAAGGAATGTGTAGCCATAGTGAAACAAGTTAATAAAGGAACTACCCCTCGATCTAGATTACCCCACATTATTTCATTTCTCTTTCCGGCCATACTCGCAGCACAACCACCACCACGGGGGCCCGTCCTGAGACATGAGGAGTCGATCCAGCTGCTAGAGGATGAGGAAGAAGAAGATGAAGAAGAGCTCAACCAATTATTCCGTCGGAAATGCATGAGGATTAGCTCATCTGAAAGTGAGGCACAAGGCTCAGCCGGAAACAATAAAGATGACGATAAAGAAGACGAGAAGAACGAAGAGGAGACATTCCATGATACAACCACATCAATGCACAATGAATCATCGATTGAGCAACAAGAACAGCAAGATCCAACAGAGACAGAAACAATTTCGACCCAAAAAGAACCAGAGCAATAGGTAGACGAGCAAAAATCTGCTAGGGAAGCACTAGATAAACTACTTAAGGCAGTCGAATCAACAGAAGCCAATAATGCAGAAATGGAACAACAATCAATAGATAAGGTAACAAACTATGACTCTGCCCTTCCCAAACCATCACCACTTAACCCCATTCCCCCACCGGAACCACCCCGCAGTCCCATGCAGCCCAGTCATCCCACCGAAACCGCTGAAACCTCTTCATCCTCCCTCAATTACTCCCCACCGAATTCCCAACAACTCCTCACCGCAACCTCTTCGCAACCTCGCCCTCCTCTGCCACCCCACCCCATTCCAGTCTTCTCTGAATTAGAATCTATGGGTCGCCTCCTGATTAACTTATCCCAACAACTGCCGCAACATCTGAAACAAGTCACAGACAATGCACGAGATGAATTCCAATGTAAATTGGAAGTGATGGAGATAGATATCACCCCCCTCCAGGAAGAGTTACAGGCAGCAAGAGCAGAAAACCACGCACTCCATGAACAGATAAAACAATTACAGGCACACTCCAAGCACAGGAGGAAAGCACAAGCCAACGAGATAAGGCACTGGCTGCAAAAGAAGATTTACTGATAGCTGCCGACGTAGAGATAATAAAGTTGAATCAAACACTCAAAGATACAGAAGATACAAGAATAGCGCTAGGAAACCTACTCGCAGAAACAAGAGTCCAGCTGCAGGAAGCAATACAGAAGTACCAAGAGCAGCAGAGAGAAGCTAAGCAGGTAGAAGAACAACTACAAAGAACAAAAGAATCCTTAGACGACGTCAATAATATGCTTAAACACCAATTGAACAGGGAATCCAAATATCAGAAGGACTTAGCAAATGCCCGCAGAGAACGAGATGCTTACTACAAAACCATAGAGTTCCAGAACCAACAGTTCGGAAGACTAGATAATCAATTGCGCAACCAGAAAGACCGAGTCACTGATATGAAGAAGCAAGTAAATGAAATGAAGACAGCCAGAGATGCGGCACTATCCAACGACTTCTACTTACAGGAGGCCTTTTTGCAAACATAGGCCGAAATTTTGCTCACTGAAGCCATCGCTCTTAGCTCTGTTAGAGTAGATGCGCAAGTATTAGAGCCAGACACCCTTAAACAATTATTAGAAATTCTTAAGAAAAAAATAGCCCGTACATTTAGATTAGCCAGAAATATGTATCTAGAAGGAATCATCGACGAACAATAGTTTTGTAAGCAAAATAACTTGCGGGTTCGAGTCCACCGTGCGTGCCAGTGTTAGTCGGCCGCCGGAGTGGGACAGATGTAACGGATGCCAGATGTAACGGAGTTTCTTGAATTACGCGCGAAAAGTTGGTACGCGCATACTGTAAATCTATATAAAGCAATGTAAGGAGAATGGTCAGGAGGGACGTCTTTTCTGGAATTGCCAGATTGTTCGCCTAAACATTTGTGAGATTATTGTTTACGCTGTTGTGAAGTGCTGAGTACTGTTAGTGTTGATTTCTGCATCGTCTGCTCACACTGAAGTTCACCGTAACGAGTGGTTGAGTGACGGATTGTGTGTCTGAGTATTGTTATCGTATTGTATTGCTATGTGTTCTTCAGTTGTTGAAGTACCCTGAGTCAGTCTGAGTAGTTATATTACTGTGTGAGTTGAATAGGCAACCTGATACATTGTTGAAGTATGTTCTGTTTGTTTATCGGATTCATTGTATTTGGCGTTATGATCTGTTGACCATGAATACGAGGAAGGATTAGTACTTTCGGTAATACGTGAGCCTTTTATTTGAGATCACTGGAAAGTGTTGCGACGAGTGAATCTGTCAGCTATAGTACTCACTCTGGTTGATTTACTACATACTAGTGAGTCTGTAGATTGGACTACTGCTCTGTTCCAATAGCAGATTAGTCTGAAGAAGTGCGGTACCCAGGAATATAGAAAGCAAGTCTTGTCCAGTTAATGCTAGTAACTGAGCTAAGACGAGTATTCATGCGTTTGATGTTGTAACGAAGATTTGGGAAATAAGTATAGGGCCTCTGTCTAACAGACCCCTACCACTCCCAAGAACCCACGCTGGTCTGGTAACGCCTTTCGGTCAGTGAGTAATGATACTTAAAGTTTAACACATTTTATGGTGAAACACTGTACCATGGTTAACAGAATCATACAGGTAGATCACTCAAGAAAGAGAGAGCTGAAATTCACGAATTTGTGGTGGTTGAGTTGTAATCAATCAATCACCTAAAAGTAGATCAAAGTAGATCTTCACTTTTCCTAGATTGTAGGAAAGTGAATTGATTCCCTCTAACAACCTTTACTGCCTTCATTTGATTTCAAAATCCACTTTTAGAAGTCGTGGAGCACTTGAAAAGTCTACTTAAAGACTTCAAATCACTTGTACATTACATGGAAGCAATATACATACACTTGTGGCCATCATTATCTTGCTCCTTCATTTTTCTACATCATCTTCTTCAACAAGAGTAAGCTTGGAGAGGTTGTTGCTCTCTTTACAAAGCTCCAAATTGCTTGAAAGAGGACTCATTGAAAAGCTATTAGTGTCTTGTTTGTGCTTGTGAATTTGCCAAGCATCTGGTTTAGTAGATTGGGAGAAATATCAGTTATTTTATCTCGGGGTCAATCTCTGCACATCCTAAAAAATAGGAGGTACCACTGTTGAGTGTCCAATTCATTCCAAAAGCATATTTTGCTTATTCATTGTACTCTTGTGCATTCTATACACTCAACCCTATGTGTATCAATCCAATAAAAGGATTTTTTCTAATTGTAATCATGTTGGCCGCTATGAGCATTTGAAGTTCATTGTCTCATCCAAAGATAGTAAGTTTTTTGAGCTAATCAATGCGCAAACTTATATGTTTTGTATCAACTCTTTTTCATTGATGCTCTGAAGTACATAGTGCATTTTATTACACTTATCGCATGCCTAGAAGGTCTATTTGAGTCTCCATAAGCTCAAGGGCTAGTCTTGTGCTAGTTGGCTGAACCAAACTTTGTTGCTTCGCAACTCACTTTTCTACCTCCTACAAGCTTCTCCAAGTTCTTTCATCACATCCACTTGATAGATATGTTCCTGGTTTGGATTTTGTTATGCTAATAAATGTTGGTGAGCCTTCCTGCTACAAAGAGGCTATGCAAACAACGAATCATGTCAAGTGGAACGTACCATAAAGAGTTAGTTGGATTCTATAGCAACTCACTTTTCTACCTCCTACAAGCTTCTCCAAGTTCTTTCATCACATCCACTTGATAGATATGTTCTTGGTTTGGATTTTGTTATGCTAATAAATGTTGGTGAGCCTTCCTGCTACAAAGAGGCTATGCAAACAACGAATCATGTCAAGTGGAACGTACCATGAAGAGTTAGTTGGATTCTATTCGTAAGAATGGTACTTGGCATTTAGTACCTTTTCCAAAGGGCAAGAAAGCTTTACCATGTAAATGGGTATATAAGCTGAAATTTACATCAGATAGTGCTTCTCCAAAGTATAAAGCATGACTTGTTGCAAGGGGTTTTAAGCAACAATGTGGTGTTGATTTCGAGGAAATATTCTCCCTAATGGTCAAGATGACTAACTTGCGCATGTTGCTTGGATTCGTTGCAATGGAGGACTTTGAGCTAGTCCAAACGGATGTGAAAACTGCTTTACAACCAGAGGGTTATGTAGTTCGTGGAAAATAAAGCATATAAGAATAGATTATATGGACTTAAACATTCCCCTAGACAATGGTACAAAAATTTTTATGCTTTTATGAAGTCTCAAGGTATTCTCAAAGCAATGAGGATCATTGTCTCTACACAAAGAGATGCTCAGATGGTACCTTGATATGCTTGATGCTTTATGTCGATGATATATTGATTGCTGGGAAGTCCTCTCATGACTTGTCACTTCTCAAAAAGAAGCTCAATCAGACATTTGATATGAAAGATTTGAGGGATGTCAAACATATCCTTGGCATGTGCATTACTCATGATAGGTGTACAAGATGCATATACTTGTCTCAAAGTACATATTCAAAGTACTTCATAATTTCAATATGCAAGGTGGAAAGGCATTGAATACACCTTTACCAACATATGTGAAATTGAGCAAGGAATCAGATGAGGAAAATGAATTCATGAACAAAATTCCTTATTAGTCTGGTGTTGGTAGTCTCATGTATGCTATAGTAGCTACGAGACCAGACATTGCATTTGGAGTCAGAGTTCTAAGCAGATATATGTCTAATCCTAGTAAGCAACATTGGGAAGTAGTCAAGATGATTTTGAGAGATCTAAGTGGCACCAAGGACAAGTGTCTATGCTTAGGTAGAGGAAAAGCATCCATTATTGGTTACACAGATTTTGACTATGTTGGTTGTGTAGACAATCGTAAATCTATAGCGAGGTACATTTTTCATTTTGCTGGAGGTGCCATCTCTTAGAGATCTTGTCTTCAAGAATGTGCAGTTGTTTCCACCATAAAAGCAGAGTATGTTCCAGCAAGTGAGGCATTTAAGGAAGCATTGTGGTTTTCTCGTCTTGCTTGTGATATGATTCTACCTCAGCATGTACCTTATTTGCTTAGTGATAGTCAGAGTGCCATTGGTTTGGCTAAGAATTGGGTCTATCGTGCAAAGAACAAGCATATTAAGGTGATGTATCACTTCATTAGAGATTGCTTAGCCATTGAGTGCATTATTCTTGAGAAGGTTCATACTCAAGATAATGCTATAGATGCTTTTTTAAAGCTCTACCATAGGATAGATTTTGACACTATTGTCACTTGATGGGGGTTACTTGATTCATATATTACACAGTCACTTGTATACTGTGTAACATGCCCATCAAGTGGGAGGTATAGCTTGTATACTTACATTCAGGTATTCTTTATCATTCTTCATTTTTCTTCCATAGTTACTTTGGCCATATTGGTCTTTAGTGGGAGATTGTTACCCTTAGTGTCCATGTGAAAGGTCAAATGGACATCAGACACTTTTGTATATGTTCTTTAATAAAACATATAGGGGCCTTGTCAGCCACATACTGTAAGTTTGATCGCATCTGTAACACCTAAGAAGTATGTGTTCATGCTCCCTGTGTACTATGTTTTCCTATGTATTCTACAACCTCTCTGGGGAGTACCGTGTGCGGCACTAGGAGCTCAGTTTTCTACTCCGAGGATATCCTCATGGAGCTCTCAACAAGGAGAGCACACTATAGTGGGTAGCCATCGAAATACTTCACAAACCATAGCCAAGTTCTTGTTTGAAAATGAACAATATGAAACTAAATGAGCATTGTGAAACCGCTTTTAAACCTCCAACAATCATCCATAACCTCATATGTTACTCATATCTAACTTCCAATTTTTTTCTTTTTGAGAGAAAAAGAAAAAAGTAGATTAATGAATGAATTGTATATAATGTGTAGGGGGCAAGAGCCCACACACCACCATAAAATCATTGCCATCAATCTTTACAACAATGATTATTCTACGATAGTAACACCCAATTTTTACAATAGATTATTTAGCGAGTAACCTCATGAAGGCATTGCTTCATCAATTAAGTAGAAAACACAAAAAGAAACTCTTACCAACAATTTTGGCATAGTTTTTGCCTACTCAATATCAACTCTCTTATCCACAAGTGCGTCATGTAAGTCTACATTAGAAATGGAATGATCTGCATCATCACATGAAAACTACAAAGTCTGAGAAGTTGCCTCATTAGGACCAGCACTAGACTGTCCACCTGTAAAAAGAGGTAGCAAAGTATCATACATGTCTCTGGAGCTAACAGATTTCTCCTTAGTACATGAAAGCAATGGCTGAATCACAGCTTCCACAAAAACAACATCATAGCTAACTAGAATGCGTTTAGTCTATGGGTGATACAGACGATAGCCTTTACTTTCTGAACTGTACCCAATAGAAATACATTTTACTTCTTTATCATCCAATTTTCTACGATGTTGTTTAGGCACTAATGCATATGATAGACAACCAAAAACATGCAGATGAGCAACAGATGGCTTGGGATCATGCCAAGCCTCCTACGGAGTGATAGACTACAGTGCTTTAGTGTGACACCTCTTAAGTACATATTTTGCACACATAACAGCTTCAAGCCAGAAACTATGTGGTAAGGCCTGACTCTTGACCATACAGCTCGCCATCTCCATGAGTGACCTGTTCTTCCGTTCAACAACTCCATTCTATTGAGGTGTATACGGCACTATATGCTGGTGTTTTATCCCACGTTCAGCAAGAAATGCATTAAAATCAAAAGACATATATTGCTCCCCTCGATCAGAATGGAGGGTGCCCATTTTACATGCTGACATATTTTCGACCAAAATCAGAAACTGTTTGAAGCACGTAAACACTTTGGACTTTGCTTTGAGTGGATATACCCATGCATGCCTGGAAAAATCATCAATCAAAGTCACGAAGTAAAGATAATTTCCAAAAGATGGTGTATGCATAGGACCACAGACATCGCTATGATCAAGCTGCAATTTGTTAGTAGCCCGAACTAAACCATCTTTTGGAAATGAAGAACGCTATATTTTTCCCAAAATACAGCTTTCACATACATGTTTAACAGGTGCCTCAAATTTGGGCAAAGAGGACACCATTTTAGATTTCTGCAGGCATAGCAAACTAGCAAAGTTGAGATGACCAAAGCGTGTATGCCAAAGCTTTGCATCTAACATAGGCCGAGAATCATGTACTTCACATGCCAAATCATTCACCGATTTTTCATAGTCTATGAGCTTATACAACCCATGATATAAAATGCAAGAAGCAATAATAACATTGCCATTTGACATATCATGAACTCTACATCTATCATCAACAAATTTCACAACCAAGCCAATCTTGGCTAATGCAAAAATTGATGATAGATTCTTGTTAATCCCTGGCACAAATAAAGCATTTGACAAAGTGAAAGAACTATCATCAGCAATAGTCAGAATGATCTTACCAACTCCCATGATAGGATAAGAGGAGTTGTTGGTGCATGTGATAGTATTCCCTGTAGGGGCAGGCTCGAGTGAAGAGAAGAAACTACATTGCAAGGTAATATGTTTGGTCACCCCACTATCAAAGTCCTAAACATCTAAGTCTACTACAGACATGCACTGCTCATGAGAAGATGGGTCAAAACTACAAACAATAGTAAACATCCATTCTTCATCTTGTATAAGGTTAGCACACTCTGTTTTTGGAGTAGAGGCCTCTGCAACAACCATTACAACCTTTTTTCTCTTTGCCTCTTTTGCAGCCAGTTTAGGAAAGTTCTTTATGATATGATCATTTCCTTTATAGTACTTGCAAAACAATTTCTGCTTTTCTGATTTCTTCTCATCTTTATCTTCCTTGTTCGAATGTGCAGAATTAGCAAATTTCTGCTTACTAGTTGAAGAGCTCCATTTTCCTTTGCCCTTCTGACTAGCCAGGAAAACTTGATCTGCAACATGCATAATGGACCTGTTCTGCCTCGACTCATCTTCTTGCAACAAAACAGAGACTAAATCCTCAAATGACAAGGCGTTTGGATTGCCTTTCATCATCAACTCAAGAGGAGAAGCAAAACTCTAATACGGATCAGGAAGACCATTTAGAACTGTTTGCACAAGTGAGCTATCTGGTATAATTTCATTAGCAGAAATCAATTGTTCCTTCAAGTCTTTGATCTTTGTTAGAAAATTGTCCATAGAATCACCTTCATTCATCTGCTCACTCTCCAACTATTTTCGGAGGTAAGCAACACGAGCCTCATTCCTAGCTTGGTACAATGTGGTAAGTGTATCCCAAGCATCCTTAGCTGTTTTGCAAGAGCGAATGTGAGGAATAATGGCATGTTTGACAGACAAAGCTATCAATGCATGTGCCTGAGCATCTCTACCATCCCAACAAATCTGCTCTACGCAACATGAATAGGAATCTGCAGAATATCATCATCTTCCACACCATCTCCATCAGCTCCAAACTTGTATTTGCGGTACCTATATTCACAGGTGTAACAGGACGTCTTTTAACACCCTACACAATATTACATAGCCTTTTGCAACCAATACATGTCGCATCATATAAAGCCCATAATGGGTAGTTGGTACCCTCCAACTTATCCTCAATAGCCAACATACGGAATACATCACTCTTTTCAGCCATGGTCAGTGACTAAAATACCTTGATGCAAAAAATTGACTGTATCTCAAAAAGTTAAACAGAATTGCCCAGACAAATTCTGCTAAACTTATAGCACACTTCGAGATGCTTATATTGGCGAACTAAAATTGGTATATACCTTTGGCACAAAAAGACAAAATAGCCTGCATAAGCACTATGATAGTGCATTTGGAGGCCGAAACAAGGTCAGATCGTGATTTCGACACGACATAGTGAAGTTATCTTGATCTCTGAAACACCCTGAGTATGCTCACCAAAATGTGTGTGATTCTGAGACTACAACCGGAGGAGTGTCGACGACACCCTAGATGAAGCGACGACCTGCTCTAATACCAATTGTTGGAGTTAGATGTCTGCAAAAGCACGCAAAGAGCACAAGGAAGAAGAAGAAGCTTGGAGCACAACACACAATACAGAATGTATTACTAGAGAATGTACAAAGATTAGTAGCCCATGAGGGCAATAGGCGTATATACAAGCCGAGGGAAAAAAACCTCCTAAAGAGGGAAAAAAGTGCCCCGGTGGTCCTAGTGTGTTCACACATATCACTACCTAAATATATCAATAGATAAAGTGAAAAAAAGTATTGAAGCTATTTTAAAGCAATCATTGCTTGATTATGTACCCATGTATGGATGTACAATAGCATCGGATGGATGGAAAAGTTTTCAGAAGAAGCCATTGATTAATTTCATGGTTATATGTCCAAAGGGAAGCATGTTTTTGGGTTGTTGATACTTGTGTTAAAGAGAAAAGTCCAAATTTTCTTGTAAAGATATATGAACATGCTATATCACATGTGGGTGGTCCGAAGAATGTGACTGTGATAGTGACTGATAATGCATCTAATTTTTGAAGTGTTAGAATTGCAATTCAAAACAAGTATGAAGGCATTCCTTGGGTTCCATGCATAGCTCAAACACTAAATCTAATATTGAAAGATAAATGTAGATTATCTTTCATTAAACAATGTTTATTAGATGCAAATCATGTGGTCAAATTTATCAAAAAGCATCAATTTTGATATTTTCTCTTTCGTTCCAAATCTCCCAAGAAAGCACTTCATATCTTTTGTGCTACATGATTTGCAACTGCCTATATTGTGCTCAGCGGTCACAAAATTTTTGCCATAATCTTGAAAAAATCATCAATATCAATAAACCTTTTGTGGAACTTTTATGAATTGTTGATACTGATAAGTTTGTGATAGGAAACATTTATTGGATTATGTCAAAAGCTATTCAAAAAGTGAAAGAGTTTAATCAATTTTCATTACGAGAAAAAAACACAGATTGTATCGTTAGTAGAGAAAAGATGGACAAAAATGCATAATCATCTACATGGAACATCATTCGTCTTGGATCTAGCATTTCAACTCAATAGTAAAGCATCAAACAAAGAAGTCATGGCAAATTTCAAAATCACATGTCAGTTATTACTTCTAGGTATAGATGGTTGAGATGCATCCCACCAAAGAGTAGCTTATGCAAATCGAGAAGGATGTTTTGGATATTTTATGGCACATTGAAGCGATTCAAAAGCATCCACCTTTGGTGTAGCTCAGTGATGAGTAGCACCTCCTTTAATGTCAATCCGGGAAGACGTGAGGATGGTATGAAGACCTCGAGCAAGTGGCGGCACAAGTGCGTGAGTGAGAAGCACACTAGCATGCACACACATACACACACACGTGCACACACAACAAGACAAAGAGTGAGAATCAATGGAGTTCTTAGATTACTTTTCAAGAAGCTCTTACAAGTTTGTTTCAATTACAATCTACCCTCAAAAATGAGCTCTCTAACTCCTTTTATAGTTTTTGACTAGCTTTGGCCCTGTTCAGACCTAGTGTCCGGCCTAGTTAAAAATTAGGTTTCAGGGCTTATTTGAGGGCTCAAACGAGATCTAAAAATTACGAAAATTGGCAGGTAGATACTTCTAAAGCTCCTCAAGCTCAAGGACTCCTTGGCTTGCACAAAATGGAGCTACAAAAATATGAAATGGTATTTACAATGGTGTTTAGTGATGAGAATCACTTTTAATTGGTGTAAGGGTTTTTGAAAAGTTAAAGGGTTGCCTAAGTGCTAGATTTGCGTGAATGCTCATACTTGCTTCTTCATGAGGAAAATTATTGGCCTATTTGCCAGATCTTCTTTGACTGCCATGTCTGCCTATGCTGTCCCTTCGCTCTGACTCTCTTCGTCTTGTGGCTCCTTCGGTTCCCTGACTGCTGCCAACACCCCCCCCACTCTCGCGTCTGTCACCCCTGACAGACCCTTGTCTAGAGGATTTTTGAACATAGTATTGGACGACATCGGAGGCTAGGTGGTGTTCTTCGAGTCGCAAGCCGCGTGCTAGATCGGTGAGCAAATTGTCCCAATTCACAGGTCCGGGAACATCTGGATGAGGCACCCTCAATTGTTCTGAGTAAATAGTTCTCTCCACAGCAAATAATTGGAGGAGATGTGATGGTCTGGGTATAAAGATTTCGGAGTGATATTCCCAGAATCCGGTGATGAACATCTCCTCAAATGTCTGTTTAAAGCAGGCTGGGAGGTATTTGATTCTGGCGTGCCAAGCATATATTACTTCAATTGACGGGGTGGTACTCATATTGTACACTAGATCCTGGTTTCCTGTCACAAAGCCTGCACCTGAGAAGTGAGGGTCCTTAATGTTCTTAAACGTCCTTAAAGTGATCAGCATTAATTCAAATATTTTCATACACATCTGGGCCATCACATCAAGATTATTGCGTAGCCGAGTACTCCACTGACGGATTGTAGAAATCATGTAGTTGACCGTGGGGGGTCCTCGTGGAGGTGCTAGGTAAACATAATTCAACCATTTTGCACAGGCTTTAATGTCTCTGACGGCAATAGTGAATTCAGGCCAGGTGCGCCGTCGAAGAACTGGAATGTAACAAGGATTATATTTAATAAACAACGGCATATTATTCCAGGTTCGGACCATTTCAGGATACGTTTCCAAAAGCCTGATTCTCCAGGTGGGTTGATGGATGGACCCACGCTGAGCACTTTTCGGTATATCGTCTGGACCAAATTGTGTAGCAAATGTGGGAGGCTTGCCACATTGTCGTTGAATCTCCGTGTTGTAATCGGCTAAAAGTATACAGAATGGCACATACTGGTCATTATTGGTGCCGATCCATCTATGGTGAGACATGCTTCTGAAGTATTCAGACTTTATGACAGTTTCTTCTAAGTTCGCTAGTGATTGGATCTGAATGGCCACCCGTTCTTCGTGAGTATTCGCTGTCCTTTCCAATGTCTGAAGCCACTCGAGTGCTTCCACTTCCAATGTGTCTAGTCCCTTTGAGGTTCGTTCGCCCACCTGGCATTGGCATAGGAACATACGGTTCCTCGTACGAATCATCTACCTCAATAGGGACTAGCTCTTCTTGCTCTGGTTTGACCACTGGAGATGGCTGCCTCTCGTATGTCAGTAGCCTCTTTTGTAATTTTGCTACCTGCTCAGTTAAGGCCTTTACTTCGTCTGAGGTGGAGGTTGATGGGACACTCTTCGGTTGTTCTTCCTGTTCCTTAAGCCTGCTCTGAAGTGTGTCACGCTCTCTTTCCAAGTCATCATGGGCTTCCAGGAGATCTGCATAGCTTTCCAAAATGGTTTTCATCGTCTCCGTGGGAACTGCTCTAGATCTATCTCGTGAGGGGAGCCTTCCATGGCCGCTTCCAGATTCTCTTCATTTTGTTTTTGCAGTCTTTTGTTCTCCTCCAGTGCTGTGGCCATATGTTTCCGTAGTAGCGCCAAGTTGCGTCTGACTCGCAGGTTATCGGCCTGGTATACTTCGAGCAAAGCTTCTAGTTGTTTTACACCTGATTCTATCGATGGTTGGGGTGCCTCCAATAGTGTTTGGTGAGCCTGCTCAAGCGTTGAATAGCGTTGATTCACTTCTGCATTTTCCTCTTGTAGAATGTGAAATTGCCTTTGTAAGTTTTGATGATGTGTTGTCAGTTGTTGATACCGGCCGTCCAGAGCTCTGTACTCATTCTGGAGCTGATATACACATTGATTTAATGCTAAAAATATGCTATTTACATTAAATAATGATGGGAGGGGTGAAGATGCAGGGGGAATGGGGGCGGGAAAGGGAGTTGTGGATGATGTGGATGCAAGTGGAGATGTGGGTGGAGGGGGTATGGGAGATGAAGGTGGCATGGGGGGAGGGGGCGGTGCTGTGGCAGGTGATGTTTCCATAGTGTCAATTGTTTGAGTGACAGTGTAGATGGGGATCGTGGGTGGAGTGGATGTGACGTCAATGAAAAGAGTGGTGAAAGTGGGCATGGTGACTCCCCCGAATTGGATTCCAGGAGAGAGTGGGATACCCATGACAATGGTGGTGGTAGTGGACGTGGTGGTGCTAGTGTCATGTGGTGGAGTGAATTGTGTAGTGCGAGGTGGGGATGGTGGTGACAGTGGTGCTTCCTGATATTCGCCTGCCTGCGTTGTCTCTCCTGGTGCTCATACATTAATATGAATTTGTTTCCCGGACCTCCTGGGACGAACGGGAACCCTCTTCTCGAATCTGTGAATGTAGGCCATTGCGTCATGGATGGCCTCATCCACTCCTACTGCGTCGGCATGAAGGTTTATGGACTCAATGAACATATCATCCACACCTTCCTCAGCTAGCAACTGGTTCATGAGTTTCTTGCCCGATTCCAGTGACATCTTATGCTGTTCTTGAACTAGTTGCATGGTTCGATATAGTCTTTTGATTTGTGCCGAATACGCAGGGGCGCTTGCCAGCTCGAAAAGCTGGTCATATTCTTGTTCCTCATAGGCTTCTTCTTCTTGTTCTGTCTCTTGTTCCTCGACGTCGACTTCTACCACTTCTGGTCGGGTGGGGGCTGCTGTGGTTGTCTGGGGTTGTGGTTCCTGAGCACGTTCTGTTTCCGTCTCGAGATTAGAATCATAGATCAATCGGGCTACTTCTTCATCCGTGAGATCATTTAGAGTAAAACCCTGTGGGAATTCCAGATCTGATGGGACGGGTGGAAATACCAGATTAGGCCCCTTTGTGCTTGGTCTTGATAGCCGGATTGTGAATGGCCTAATGCGTCGTGTCTGGGGAGGGGTAATTTCTGGCGTAGTGGTGGCTCCCCTTGGTTGAGCACAGGGTAGTTGTACTCCCCCCCTCATCTTCTTTGATGGGGGACCTGCTGCTGATAGTCTTCTTTGGAATTCCTGGGCGCGGGGCCATATGAGTGCCCTCTGAATAGGCACGTCGTAGGCCAGACATCGGTAGATTATCTTGGTTAGAGCGCAACATCCATGAAGCACATTTTTCTGCTTCTTGTTCCACCTTTGATGGGCTAGGTGGATCTGATCTATGATCCAGTGTGGCACATTGATTGGAAGGCTTTCTGTCTCTGCCAGATACAAGCTGAACCATATTTTCTTTGGGGGCATTGTGAATCTTTCCTGGGCGGGGAAAGCAAAATGTTGCATGATGGTCCGCAGGTGTAGAGCGATGGTTGGTGTCATCGCTACCATATCCTTCAACTTATTAAGGTCTTTGTGTTTCATTCGACCTGGAACCATTATTTCCTTTTCCGTGGGGATGTGCATGCCATACATACCTAATGCTTCTCTTACCAGATTGAGGGTCAACTTGAATCTTTTAAGCTCATGACCCGGCAGCAGTGATGGCAACACAAAGGTGCTGTCGCCTCCCTTGGCCCTGCTTGGCGTAATGGTACTGATAAGATATGACATCGTAAGAAATCCGGCTTTGGTAAGTGGGCCCTGAAATAACTGTCCACACCAGCTTTGGTCCAAACTGATCGCATGACTTCAGTGTTTTGATAGCTTTCAAACTCGCGCGTGAAAAAGTGGTATCGTCCCCATTTGCCATTAAATTCCAATTCTGCTTCCCAGAAATAGGTTCCATCGCCCAATGGTCCAGCGACATCACTGAACCAATGCGCGTGCTTACCTACTTGAGAAGTGTGCCCTTGAGGAGGATCCTGAATGGGGAGCACATGCACGGCTTGAAGTTCTTGCGGCCTTGCGGTGAGATGTGGCTCGAGGAGGAGTGTTTCTATGTCCACAATCTGTGCACCAGATCCGGCTTGAGAACTGGTACCTCCTGCTTCTGCCATGGCCCTGCTTGCTGGTTGGTTCTGTGAGAATATAGAACCACGTGTTAACATCGTAATGGACAGAATAAATCCGTTGTTGTCCCCGTTACAACATTAACATGAGGTAGATGGTGAGTTAGTGGTTAGTAAGTGCACGAAGACTGTGTGTGTAGTTAATGCTTGGGTAGTCCTAGGAGACTAATGCAGTTAGTAAGTGTGGATGAATTTACAAAGTGGGGTCGGGGGGTTTATTACAGGTCTTAGGCTGCCAAATACAGTGGATGGGTTTCGTTCTTGGTGTCGTAGAGGCTCTAGAGAGCTTTATAGGTGTACCGGCTTGAAAATGAGGCCTTTTAGGGACCCATTTACAAGCGATTATGTTCGTGCTCCTGGGCCTTGGTGTGTTCTTGAGTGTTGAAAACGAGTGAATGCTGGCTGTGCGAGTGAATGGGTTACGCTGTATAGGTTGTGGCTTCGGCGTAGCTATTTGCGCCCGCAAGCAAGCCTTAGGCACCCAAATTTGTCTTGAGTGTGGGCTAGCCTTCATCGACTTCTTGGGCACCCAAATAGATGTCACGTTAGCAGAAGAATTTCTGAAAGACTTCTTATTAGTGTCGTGTTGTTGGTTACTAATAAGAGGCTTTGCCCGTGTGGTTGGCTTGAGTGCAACCGGGTGTTCGCCTTTTCGCACCCACACTTGGTTCACTTGCTGAGACATTCTGCTGCGCAGGTTCTTTTGATTTCCGGCATAGGTAGTACTCTGCTTCTTCTGCCTTTGATCCACCTTTGGTTGTTGCCTCCTTCTGGCTTGTGGCAAAGAAGGGAGTTCCGTTGCATCCCTGACTCCTTTTCTGCGCATAGCATTCCTCTGCAACACATAGTTTTGGACAAGAACAGCATGGTCAACTTCATGTGCACCCCTGGAGGGACCAGGAGTCTGTGCCTTTCCTAGTTCCTTGAGTGCTCCATTATCTAACTCTATTGTAATTCGACTATGATTGACCCATACCTGAAGAAGTCCACTTCTTAGGTTTAAGTTGACTGCTTGGTCATAGATCCAGTCTTGACCCAAGACAAGAGGTTCCGTGAGGTCCTCATCTTGACACACTAGTACTTTAACTGTCATTGCCTCATCATGAATGTAGAGGGGAAGTTCCACCTCGCCCATGCAAGGGGTTTCCACGCCTCCCAATCCTATGAGATATGCTTCCACAGGATTGACAGTTAACTGCAACTCTTGACAGTAAGACAACTTAACAGCACTAGTGGCTGCACCTGAGTCAATCAAGGCTCTTACGGTCCTTGCACTCTTTCCTTGTCCTATATCTAAGGTTAGGAAAGGACGTCGATCAGTTATCCTATGTGAGCTTGTTCTTGCGACTTCACACATTGCCATATGATATCCTTGATCTGCATAGTCATTTGTTCTAGGCTGATCTCTACCTTGCCTTCGCAATTTCATCCTCCTGATGCGTTCTAAAGCTTCGGCTTGAGCTTCTTCTCGAATTCGCTTTTCTTCCTCTTTGCGTTTCTTAGCAGTGTTGAGTCGGCTGAGCATTTCCTCCGTGAGGGGTTCCTGATACAGCTTGACTCTGCATCCGCTAATATAGTTAGGGAGAACATCACCCTCTAATGTGGCCAGTTGTACTGCTCCACTCGTGGAGATCCTATTGATGATCATAGGTCCGTAGCCTCTCTTTTCTAGCTTCCTCGCGTGTTGTTTCAGTGTATAGACTAAGACTAGATCTCCTGCTTTCAAGCCTTTATCCTTCACATGGGCATCGAAGTATGCCTTCTGTCTCTTCTTAGCTGCATATATTCCTGCAGCTGCTCTCAGTCTTGTTTCTCCTAATCGTTCAAGGTCAAAAAGTCTAGAGGAGAGTTCATGACCCGTCCATTCGTGCTCTTGGGCCACTCTCAGTGTAGGAATCAAGAAGTCCAAGGGTAGCACAGCGTTTTGGCCAAATACCATCTGAAAGGGGGTGGCTTGGAGTACCGTTTTGTAGGCAACGCGGTATGCCCAAACAGCATGGTGTAGCTGTTTGTCCCAATCAGAGCGTTTAGTGTTCACTAATTTTGTCAGTACATTGCATAAGATCTTATTAGTGCTCTCAGCTTGTCCATTAGCTTGAGGGTGATAAGGGGCAGACTTCTTGTGTATTACCAAGAATTCTTGGAGTAGATTTTCAATCACTTCGTTCAAGAAATGAGTGCCTCTATCACTTACAAGCTCTATAGGTAGCCCGTATCTTGTGAATACATTCTCAAACAAGAATTTGGCAGTTGTTTGAGCATCGTTCTTCGTCGTGGCTTTTACCTCTACCCACTTAGTTAGATAGTCTGTTGCAACAATAATGTATTCCGCATGGGAACCCTTAGCTGGGGGATTAATAGGACCTACGAAGTCTATTCCCCACTTAGAGAACGCACGTCCACCCATCATAGGTTTCAGTGGCATCTCATCTTTTCGTATAGGATACTGAGTTCTCTGATAGACATCACACCGTTTCACATAGGTATGTGCGTCCATGTGAAGGGTAGGCCACCAGAAACCTGCAAATAGTATCGCCTTGATCACCCGATCTGGTCCAAAGTGTCCTCCTGCTACACCTTGGTGAGCAGTTTCCAAGATCTTCAGATATTCACTTTCATGGACACATAGCCTCAGGTAACCATCTTTACCACGCTTATATAGATTATCACCAATGAGTGAGTAATCCAGGGCTTCTTGTTCTAAACTCCTTTTCCTAGCCAGAGGCATGTCTGGAGGGAATGTGTTTGTCCTTAGGAAGGATACTAGAGGTTCGCTCCAATCTGGCACAATGGATACTTGATAAAGAGTGGCGTGTTCCACAGGTGGTTTAGTGCAACAGATTGGGCATTCCTTGCACAACTTTTGGATATCCGCTTCCATAGTCGGCCAATGCACTCCGAGTCTCTTTAGGGTCTGTAAAGTTCGTTGCTTTGAGTAGTGTTGCTCCAACGCACCTACATGTGCTAATTGCAACCATTTAGCGTACTCATCCTCTTCTACGCAACAAGCCAAGATCCCTTGATCTGTGTGCTTGTACATACTTCCTGCCATGATGTGGTACTTTTGGGCTTTTACAACCTCTCTATTCCGTGTGTTTACCACTGGATGTTTAGGCCCGTATGTCAATACTGGCACCAATGGCTTAGCCCACTGCGGCACCACTTCCAAATTAAACAAGTAAGCATCAGGAAGGTCATCTGATACTCCTTGTGGGGCTTCTCCCGATGTGAGCCTAGAGAGATGATCTGCTCTTAAATGAGTCCTACCTTTCCTTACCACAACCTCAAAGTCATATTCCATGAGCAAGAGAAACCATCTCACTAATCTTCCTGTATTGCATGGTTTGTTTACGAGGTATAGCAATGCCTGATGATCAGTAAAAAATTTAAACTTATTTGCAAGCAAATAGTGTCTAAATTTCTTAACTGCATATACCATGCCTAATCCTTCTCGCTCTATAGTGGTGTAATTTCGTTCAGCTGCATTCAACTGTCTACTGGCATAGGCAATTGGAAGATCCATATTACCTTCACCAGTAGGTTGAGCAAGTACACACCCAATGGCATAATTGGATGCATCCACGTGAACATGGAATGGCTTATTCCAATCTGGTGTGGTCAAGATTGGTGCTGAACATAATCTTCGTTTAAGCTCTTGGAAGGAATTCTCACATTCATCCGTCCACTCAAAGTTAGTCAGAAGTCCGTACATGGGCTTTGCAATGACAGCATACATGTGTATAAATCGTCCGTAATAACCACAATGCCCCATGAAAGCTTGTACTTCCTTGACATTCTTTGGCCTAGGTAACTCTGCTATAGCTCTCACTTTCTCTTCGTCAGTAGATATGCCATTCTTTGACACTATGTGTCCTAGAATCTTGCCATGCCTGACCATAAAAACGCACTTTTCTGGGTTCAGGCAGACTTGATATTCTCTACATTTGTCAAAGATTTGTCTGAGTTCAGGGATATGGGTTTGTCTAATGTTGGAATGAGCACAAAGATCATCAACATAGACTTCTAAGTTTTTCCTCAGGAACTCTTTAAATACATGGCACATCAGCCTTTGGAAGGTAGCTGGTGCATTGGTAAGCCCAAATGGCATTACTCTAAAGGCAAAAATGCCCCATTCTGTGGCAAAAGCCGTTTTATGCTGATCCTCTGGAGCTATGGCTACTTGATTGTAATCCGAAAATCCATCAAGGAAGCTGTAGAATTCCTTGCCTGCCACTCTTTCTAAGAGATGTTCTGTGATGGGAAGCGGATAGTTATCTCGAATCGTGGCTGCATTAACCTTCTTCAAGTTAATGCATACACGCAGCTTGCCATTCTTCTTGGGCACCACTACGATGGGGGACACCCATTCAGTGTGCTCAATTTCATAGATAAATCCAGCTTCAACCAATCTATCTATCTCTTCTTTGATCTTAGCAGCATAATTATCGTTATATGTGTAGGGCTTTTGCTTAGAGGGTTTGGCATCTAAAGTCATGGGGATGGTGTGTGAGCATATGTCTGGGTCTACACCCTTCAAATCCTTGTAACTCCAAGCGAATACATCTCTGTATTCTCTTAGCAAGGCAATCAACGCATGCTCTTCTTCCTCTGTTAGGTCATGGCCTATGTATGTGCATCTCTCCTCTCCTTCTTCTAGGGCCACTACTATTTTCTTGGTGGTTTCTTTGTTATCATAGGCCTCTCCTGATTGTGCCTCTTGTTTCGGCATTCTGATCATGAATCTCGTGTCATCTATCTCATACTTCTTAAAATTCTCTGGGACCTCAAGCAAAGATTCTTCCTCTTCTGGTGAGACTTCTCTCTTCTTTCGTTTCTTCCCTTCTTCCTTCGGGGTCATATGTGTTGCTAATCTTACATCGTTTGTAATCTCTCCATGCCTCTGGGGTTGAAATTCTACTTCATGGAAGTATTCTTCATCTGATGCAAATGGTGTGTCCATAATGATTGACTCTAGGTCGGAGTCACTTGCATCCTCAAATGCATCAGGGCTAGGTTCGCATTCTTCTAGAACTGCCTCTCCCATGATTGGCTCTATGGAGAAGACTGAAATGTCATAGCCATCCTCATCACAGTGAGGTGTCCATTGTTCTTCATTGATGGCTACATCCATTGTTGCTAGGATTTCTGCCCAGCCATGGGGTTCAAATTCCTCATCTGGAAAAACTACAGGTGCATAGGCTGGGTCTTGGATTGATCTATGGGTTTCTTTCGCACCTACCTCTCTGGCTTTCTCTCTCTTCTCTTCCTCTACTGCTACCTTGCACATCCATAAGTGGGTGTCTTCATGCATCCAAGAGGATCCTGACCCTATGGAATGCACCGATTCCGTATCATCTTTGGCTCTATGGATGGGATTCCATTGGATAGGAGGAACATTTCTATGAGAGTAATCCTTGAGATTGTTAAGGAAACACTCACGAATTTGACACAACAAACAAGACAGAAACAGAATCATCCGGAAAATCAGTGCACAGGTGTACAGTATGCGAAGTTAGTGCGCGGTGTCCGCATAACAGAGCAATTAACCGCGGCGGGCGCGTAAGGCGCGCATAACGCGAATTGAAGAATGACAGAGCAGAGGAGCGCCAAAGAAATTGTATATATATACAGCAAGATTTGAAAAAGATATACACAGACGACGCAGATATACACAGAGAGAGAATCGTAGGTGATACACAGAGGAGAACGAGAGACTGAGAGAAGACGCCATAGATCGCGTATGAGTGAAGAGAGAATTAGAAGTTCTCAGAAGACGCCATAGATCGCGTATGTACAGATGAATAACACAAGCCTGAAGTGTCGGGTCTTTTCATCTGAAGAGAGATGGTAATAAGAAACTACTCACTGTAGGAGAGTTTCTGTAGCTTGAGCAAGAAGAGGCCAAGCTTACTTGTACACATCTTCTCTAATCGAAAAACACATGTTCATGTGGATGTTTGCGTGCAATCTTTACTTGTGAAGAATCTGAAGCTATTTCGTGTTACGGTAGGAAGCTTAGTTTATCGTTAACTGTCACGACTCGTTACTAAACGTGCTTCAGTACCTTCTCTGTAAACGCATGTATTGGTGTATAACAGTTTACTCAGTAAAAAATTTTCAGTAATTTTTCGGTCAGTTACAGTTTCTCAGAAATCAGGATTTTCCAGTAGAACAACGAAGTATAACTCATAGCAGAGTTCGAAGCTTTGTATGAGAGATAGCTCATCTTGTAGCTAGACGTCTCTACTTTAAGCTGATCACAGTTTCCGGTGGAATGAAGATGTACACACAGTACAAAAGTTAACCGGAAAGTAGCAGTTTAGAACTGTGAAGTTTCCAGAAGGAAGTTCATTCGGTGAAGGAAGCTCACACACTACTTCTTTACTTCACATAAGTTCATCTGAAGCAATTACGAACAGAACTAAGTTTATTTCGGTGAAGTTCCGGTACGACTACGGTGTCAGTCCAGTAACAGTCTGGTGAAGTTCCGGTGGAACTTATGTCGCAGAATAACACAGTTAAAGCGACGTAAATTAGGCTGAGCTACTGATTACAGAGGTGTTCTGAATCACTCTAGTTTAGCATCTTATTTCGGTGGCGCGGCAATTTCCGCAGGCCTGACAGAGTTCAAGCCTTGTCGCGATACCCACCATCAGGGCGAAAGTATTTCCGCAACAGTAGGCATTAGAGCCGAAGTTTTCGCCAACAATTGGTATCAGAGCAGGTTAGTTTTCCCAAGAATCGGTATAAGAGCCGGATCATTCCACGAGAGGAAGAGGATCATGGCAGATCATGTCCAAATTGATAAACTAGACAGAGATAATTATCCTGCATGGGTAATGCGCATGGAAGCCTTACTTATGAGTAAGGACTTAATGACGTACGTGACCGGAGAAGAAAAGAAACCGACTTTCGAAGATGATAGTCAACCGGAAAAAGAAGAACTAGACGCCCTAAAGCTGTGGCAAAAGAAAGATGCAATGGCAAGAGCCTACATCTACAACACCGTGTCAGACCATCTACTACCGCATATTAGAGGTCTGGAGAAAGCAGAGGACATATGGAGCGCATTGGAAGATCACTTCCAGAATACTACGAAAGCTAGGAAGGCCAGCCTATGGTCCGAGTTCACAACGTTCAAAAAGAAGCCGAGTCAAAGCATCAGTGACTACGTCACTAAAATGAAGGATTTAGCAGATAGTCTTGGATCCATAAATGAAGAAGTCGAAGATCATAGATTGATAGCGCAAGTGCTCACAGGTTTGAGAGGAGATGAAAGGTGGAAACCTTTCGTACTATCAACTGAACTCTCCCTAAATCATTTTGTACCAGAGTTAAATCAGCTGCTCGGTTTGATGGTCACATATGAGCAAGACCTGAAAGGAGATGCAGATAAAGGACAGAGCTGTGCAATGTACATGAAGAACAAGAAGAAAGACAAGGGTAAGTCAAAAGACGAAGAAGAGTCGAGCTCTCAGGCCTATTACGCAAGAGGGAAAGGCGCTGGCAGAGGAAGAGCAAGAGGAAGAAGCCACCAGAATACCACCAAGAAAGCTTGCTGGATTTGCGGACTAAGTAATCATCTGGCACATGACTGTTGGCACAATCAACAAGGATCAAATCAAAGCCAGAACAGTAATAGCAGAGGTAGAAGCGGAAGATATCAAAGTAACTTCCAAAGAGGAAGACAAAACCAAAGAGGAGGCTACGGTAGAGGTGGAACAAGAAGTTGGGGACAGAGCCAATCCTACAACACCACCTACAACAACTACGCAAATGACACACAGAATGAAAGTCATACATCGTTGATGATGAACTCAATCAACACATCTGATAACGAAGATCTAAAGGTATTTTACATTGACTCTGGATGTTCTAATCACTTGTCAGGAAACATAGAACTAATGTCAGAATTGGAAAAAGGAAGTGCGAGTCACACTGTTCAAACAGGTGACAATACAAGACACAAAGTACAATCAATCGGAAAAGTGAAATGCAAAAGTGGAGCAGATTTGCTAACCAATGTTTTATATGTTCCAACCATACCGAAAAATCTGATCAGTGTGGGACAGATAGTCGAAAAAGGTTTTCAGGTCAGATTTACAAACAAAGGAGTATTTGTAGAAGATCCCAAGAACGGATATTATCAGATCGTTTCTGGTAAGAAAGAAGGCAGACTCTTTATGTTAAGAGTACAAGGGAACATTGGCCAAGCGCTGCTCACGCATGATGAAAAGGTGATTACAGAACTTGATCTCTGGCACAAGAGATTAGGTCATTTTCACGAAAAAGGAATCAAAGCTATGATAGCAAATCAGTCTGTACTGGGATTACCGAACGTACAGAACCAACATATGATTCACAAATGCGAAGCCTGTCAAATGGGAAAAGCCCACAGGTTACCTTTCCAGAAGAAAGGATTCAAACATGACGGTGTGCTAGAACTCATACATACAGATGTATGGGGACCAACGAAAGAAGGATCAATCAGCGGGTCAAGGTACTATGTTTTATTCATTGATGATGCAACAAGGTGGATAACTCTTTATGTTTTGAAGGAAAAGTCAGAGGTGTTCGGAGCTTTCAGACATTTTCATGCATATGCTGAAAGACTCACCGGACGAAAACTTAAAAGACTAAGATCTGATGGAGGGGGAGAATACTTCTCCCGAGAATTCAATGATTATCTTTGGAATGCAGGTATTAAGAGAGAAATAACCTGCAGATATACACCACAACAGAATGGTGTAGCAGAAAGGAGAAACCGAACTCTAGTCGAGTTTGCACGAGCTATGCTAAAAGAAAAGAATTGCCCGGATTATCTTTGGGCTGAAGCTGTAAATACAGCTACATACTTGGTAAACAGGTTACCATGTACAGCGTTAGAAGGAATGACCCCTTATGAAGCTTGGTGGGGAAAGAAGCCGACACTTGATCACTGCAAAGTGTTTGGATCAGTAGCGTATGCTTATGTACCGTCTCAACTGAGACATAAGCTTGAACCAAAAGCAGAGAAATATGTATTCGTCGGATATGACGAGAAACAGATGGGTTACAGGTTATGGAGTCCTCTAACCAAACATTTTACTGTTTCCAGGGATGTAACATTTGATGAACAGAAAAGCTGGTATGCAGATCAGAGTCATACAGCTGAAGAATTTGAAGAAGAGATAAAAAGAAGAGATAAAAAGAAGAGAGAAAGGAAAATCAATTGTTCAAGTAAACAAAGATGAAGAGGCAAGTACGTCCAGGACCGGAACAGGTATAAGGAACGAAGATGAAGACATGTACTCAGACACACATGAAGAATATGAGCTAAGAAGGTCAAACAGAGTAAGAAGACAACCGGAAAGATACTCGTATGATACATCGTATATAACTCAACAAGATTATGCATATATGGTTAAAGAAGAGGAAGAGCCTCAAAGCTATGACGAAGCCAAAGGCAAGAAGCAATGGCAAGAAGCAATGAAAGAAGAATTCACCGCACTGGAAGAGAACAAGACATGGGAGCTTGTTCCTAAACCGAATGGTAAGAAAGTAATTGGAAATAAATGGGTGTTCAAAGTTAAGAAACTTGCAGATGGAAGGATAGCCAGACATAAAGCGAGACTGGTTATCAAGGGCTATGCTCATACGCATGGCATAGACTATGACGAGACGTTCAGTCCGGTGGCAAAAATGTCAACCATAAGAACAGTGATTGCTATAGCAGCATCAAAAGGATGGAAGCTAAGTCAGCTAGATATAAAGAATGCATTCCTGAATGGATATATATCAGATGAAGTATATATGGAACAACCGGAAGGGTTTATAAGTTCCAGATACCCAAACTTTGTTTGCAGGTTAAGAAAAGCACTTTATGGACTGAAGCAAGCTCCAAGAGCTTGGAACTACAGACTCGTGAAGTATCTGAACGAACTTGGATACCAAAGTTCGAAGGCAGATGCAAGTCTACTCATCAAAAGAACAGAAGAAGGAATGATCTACATTTGTATCTATGTAGATGACATAATAATTACAGGAACCTCAGATGCAGGAATCACAGAGGTAAAGAAACTGCTAGAAAAGGAATTCAAGATCAGTGACCTAGGAAAGTTATCATACTTTCTAGGAATGGAAATCACATATACAGATCATGGTGTATATGTCACACAAGAGAGGTATCTCCTGAACTTACTGAAGAAGTTCAACATGGAAAATTGCAGAGAAGCCTTAACACCGCTTGAAGTAAATCATAAACTCAGCAAATATAGTGGAACAGAATTCAAGGATATGAAGAAGTATCAATCGTTAGTAGGAAGCCTAATATATGCTACGCTAACAAGACCGGATCTCAGTTTTCCGGTGGGAGTTCTCTCACAGTTTATGCATTGTCCGACAGAGCAACATTGGGTTGCAGGACAAAGAGTTCTCAGATATATCAAAAGAACTATAAAGGAAGGATTATATTATCCTTTTACGTCAGATATAAAGCTCAGAGCATATAGTGACTCAGATTGGGCAGGAAGTCAAGATGACCGAAGATCAACGCACGGGTATATGATATACCTAGGAGATAAGCTGGTAAGCTGGTGTTCGAAGAAACAACACACAGTAGCTTTATCATCAACAGAAGCAGAATACAAAGGACTGGTAGAAGCAGCAAAGGAAGTAATATGGATGCAGATGTTACTTAAAAGCATGGGTATAGATCAAAGTATACCGATCATACATGGAGATAATATGAGCTCGCTGTATCTTGCAGCGAATCCTGTGTTTCATGCAAGAACAAAACACATAGAGATTCAGTACCATTTCCTAAGAGAAAAAGTAATGGAGAAAGAGATAGAAATAGTCTACACTCCTACAAAAGATCAGATTGCAGATATTCTGACAAAGAGCTTGGATGGAACAAAGACAAACAGATTCAAAGAGATGGCAGGTATAAAAGAAAGAAAGATATATGAAAGACCGGAAGAGGTCAAATTAGTGATTGAGGGGGAGCTGTTAAGGAAACACTCACGAATTTGACACAACAAACAAGACAGAAACAGAATCATCCGGAAAATCAGTGCACAGGTGTACAGTATGCGAAGTTAGTGCGCGGTGTCCGCATAACAGAGCAATTAACCGCGGCGGGCGCGTAAGGCGCGCATAACGCGAATTGAAGAATGACAGAGCAGAGGAGCGCCAAAGAAATTGTATATATATACAGCAAGATTTGAAAAAGATATACACAGACGACGCAGATATACACAGAGAGAGAATCGTAGGTGATACACAGAGGAGAACGAGAGACTGAGAGAAGACGCCATAGATCGCGTATGAGTGAAGAGAGAATTAGAAGTTCTCAGAAGACCCCATAGATCGTGTATGTACAGATGAATAACACAAGCCTGAAGTGTCGGGTCTTTTCATCTGAAGAGAGATGGTAATAAGAAACTACTCACTGTAGGAGAGTTTCTGTAGCTTGAGCAAGAAGAGGCCAAGCTTACTTGTACACATCTTCTCTAATCGAAAAACACATGTTCATGTGGATGTCTGCGTGCAATCTTTACTTGTGAAGAATCTGAAGCTATTTCGTGTTACGGTAGGAAGCTTAGTTTATCGTTAACTGTCACGACTCGTTACTAAACGTGCTTCAGTACCTTCTCTGTAAACGCATGTATTGGTGTATAACAGTTTACTCAGTAAACAATTTTCAGTAATTTTTCGGTCAGTTACAGTTTCTCAGAAATCAGGATTTTCCAGTAGAACAACGAAGTATAACTCATAGCAGAGTTCGAAGCTTTGTATGAGAGATAGCTCATCTTGTAGCTAGACGTCTCTACTTTAAGCCGATCACAGTTTCCGGTGGAATGAAGATGTACACACAGTACAAAAGTTAACCGGAAAGTAGCAGTTTAGAACTGTGAAGTTTCCAGAAGGAAGTTCATTCGGTGAAGGAAGCTCACACACTACTTCTTTACTTCACATAAGTTCATCTGAAGCAATTACGAACAGAACTAAGTTTATTTCGGTGAAGTTCCGGTACGACTACGGTGTCAGTCCAGTAACAGTCTGGTGAAGTTCCGGTGGAACTTATGTCGCAGAATAACACAGTTAAAGCGACGTAAATTAGGCTGAGCTACTGATTACAGAGGTGTTCTGAATCACTCTAGTTTAGCATCTTATTTCGGTGGCGCGGCAATTTCCGCAGGCCTGACAGAGTTCAAGCCTTGTCGCGATACCCACCATCAGGGCGAAAGTATTTCCGCAACAGTAGGCGTTAGAGCCGAAGTTTTCGCCAACAGAGATTGACTTTGGTCGTAACACCTAAGTGTTGCAGGTACAAAGAATTGGTTCCCCAGTCCTGTACCACTTGCAACTGTCGCATGAATGGTCTCCCCAAAATCATCTCATAGGCATGATTTTTGCTAAAGTCACATATAGCAAATGTATGCTCGAACTCGACACCACAAGTGGTGAGAGTTATTCCTTCTAGCAATCCTAAGGGTCTCTCAATATGACCATCGGCCATCTGCAATTTCATTCTCATTGGCCTGAGTGCTGGCTTGCCCCAACGCTTCCATAGGGAAGTAGTGGCAATTGCAACTCCTGCACCTGAGTCCAAAATTGCCTTGGTGGTGTACTCCTGGTAGGTGATGGGAAGATAGGTGTTCCCTTCTTCACCTTCACATATATCTCCTATCTTATCCAAGGGAATTTCTGGCACTGTCCTATGGGATCCTACCTGGGAACGAGGTTTGGCTATTTCTGGTACTTGTTTGGCGACATGTTTCCATAATTCAGGTCTAACCTTGAGTAGCTCTTCTAACTTGAGATTGCACTGTACGTTAGTGTTCTTCACTACCTCTGTGTTCCTAGGTATGACTGAATCTTCGTTTCTTACCATGATTGTAGGTGCTCTCATACAGGTGGACTTGCTTCCCATGGGCCTGTGAAATGGGGTAGTTCCTGTAAGGAATTAGACTCGAAGTCTAATCTTTCTTGAGATTGGATACTCTCCTGCTCTCCATAAATGGATGGGATGTCTTGTGGGAATTGGTCATGTGCCTCATCCACAAGTTCAATAGGAGGAGGAACTTCACTCTCTTTAGCCCATTTGTCTTCTTGAATCTCTCGTAGGAATTCTGGTGTAAATCGATTCATAGAAGATGATGTGTCCGGCTCCGTAGAGTTAGGCACATAGGCTTCAGGCACATAGGCTTCTTGAGCAGGAATGCTTACTCTTTCACTTGCCTGGCCCTTGTTTTGAAAGGCTCGTTCCTTTTGTGATTGTGCCATTAGATTTTCTATTCTTTCTAAGGAGGGGGAATTGTCTGGTTCAATGGAATTTGGCACATAAGCTTTCGGTGGGGGATGGATCATGTTTTTACTTGCGTTCTCCCTTTCTTGATTTTTTTCTTCCTTGGCAGATCTAGCAATTATGCCTTCTAACTTCTCTAGAAGTCCATCCAAGTGTAATTGCGTCTTAGCTGAGCCCGAGTAATTGAAAAGGCGACTGGCTTCAAACATAGTTTGAGCCAATGCTACCATTTTCGCGCAAAGCTTGGTTCTTTCTATCTCTAGGTCAGCTCTAGGGTAACACTTGTCGTGATCTGTGACATTTGGCCCTTCTTGAATTCTGGCCTGATATGCTTTAAGCATCATGTCTATGTCTTCTGGAATGGGATCAGCTAATACTGATCCTACTCTAGGGGGTGGTGGAATCATATGAGGTGGGTTGGAAGGTGGCTGGTCGGATGGCGATGGGAATGGTGGTGGTGGAATAGTGTGAGAGGGAGTTTGAGATGTGAGTTCAGTTATCCTCGCTTTGGTTTCTCTTATGCTTTCCTCCAGCTCACTCATCTTTTTAGCCCATTGTCTTTTCATTCTTTCTCGACTATCTTTCCACGCTCTAGTCCTTTTCTTTGTCACGCTCTCGGTTTCACTAGCCTCTGGGTTCTTATCCTAGTTTACCCCTTGATTCTGCTGCAATGCTTGAGCTCTAGTGACTACCTGTACGGGAGCAGTGGAAGTGACACTTCCTGTGGAATCTACCACTAACCCAATAACATTGATAGGTGTGATTTTTGGCATATTATTGGGGTTCTTTGGGCAATCTCGTAAGAGATGCTCTTTTCCACAATCTTGGCAAAAGCCTTGGATCGTCACTGACTGGGTTTGTGTAGGTGGAGGTAAGGGGCAATCACGAATGAGGTGATCACCTTGGCATCTGTAGCACGGTCCTCTTGGGAATGGAGGTCTTACTTGCCTAGGTTGAGGCCTAGGGTTGGGGTTTGCATACATGACGTTTGTGTAATCTGACTCCCAACTAGGTTCATTTGGCTCTTCGCTGTAATAGGACTCACCATGTTCTGGAGACTGCATGTAGTACGCCTGGGGACTATCGACATGTGTAGAATCAAAGCTATGGTCACCGGGGTCACTTTCAGAAAGCAAGGATGTTACAGGGACTATAGCTCTATTCAGGTTCTCTTCTGCAGCAGTATACTTTACCGGAATCACATTGGCTGGGGCAGGGGGTTGTTGTGCTAACACAAGTTGAGGCCTTTGTTGGGCTTGATATGGTTGCTGATAAGGTTGTTGTGGCCTGCCATATGGCTGTGGAGGGTGCTGGTTCTGGTATCTTCCCTGTGGTGGATAGGGTTGAGGATAAGTTTGCCTAACTGTTTGCTTATTGTAGAGGCAATCTTGTGCGGTGTGATTGGTGTACCTCCATTCTATGGTGCAGTACTGGCTGCTAGGATTTATTTGGGGCTGAGCCATAATGGGACACACGTTCGCCATGTGGTCGCCACCACAAGTATAGCACCTTTTCACAGGGGCAAACCTTGGGATTTGTTTGCTAGTTACGCCTAATCTCTGAGCTACTTTCTCTGCAAGTTCCTCGATTGATGTGGATTGCGTGGAAGAGAGGCTAGAGGCACTATCCGAATCTTTGTATATCTTAGCAAGCTCTAACTCCTCCCCTAGGTTATCCTCAATGTCAATACACATGCGTACACACTCTTCTATGGTCCTAGGGTCTTTCAAGTACACATATGATCTTAATTTGGTACTTAGTAATCCATCCAAGAATAAGGCTACTTGCTTAGCTGGTGTGGGTAACTCCGAAACAGGGCATCTTTCAAGATATTGCCTAAATCTCCTTCCTGCAAGTCTTACAGTCTCTTGCGGGGTTTGCTTGAAGTTGTGAATCAGCGAGGAGGTATTATGCCTTATGCCACTCTTAGAGAATTCAATAATGAAAGCCTCTAGGAGTTGGTCTATGCTCCTGAACTGCCTCTCATTTAGTGGCTGAAACCATGTCAGGGCAGTGTTCCTAAGGGTCAGACCAAAGGCATTGTACTGCGTGAATAGATCCTCCACTTGTTCAGGTCTCAGGACTTGCCTAAACTCAGCCACGTGATCATATGGATCTCCAGTGCCATCGAAGTAGTTCTTCATGGACTTAACTAGCTGAGTCGGTCTCAAAGTCCTTGTGTGCTCTCTAGGTCGTGGTAGAGGGAACTCCTCCGCATTTCTTTGATTCCTATGAGCTCTAAGTATCTCAGGTTCTACTCTATTCGTTTCCGTCCTCGTTCTTTCTCTGCCCACTGGGTTGGCAAAGCTTACTTCTAGTCTACCTCTACTTCTGTCTCTTTGCAATCCATGAGCTTGGGATGTTCCAGCTCCAGGGTGACCATAGGATACATTCGATCTTGGTTGGGGGAAAATGAATTCACCCTTCCAAGTGTAAGCATGCCTATCATTTTTTGTCACCACAAAGATCCTTTCCGAAGTGTGATCTAAGTAGGTCACTCTACCTGGGCTATCCGGATCCTTAAACTCATAGATCATGATAGTTCCTATATCAGTTGGCTGATTAGATTTATACCTCCAAAAGGCTTCGTCAGTTTCTCGATTGAGAAGCAACTCTATGCTCTTATTATCCTGAGGGATCCAATCTGGTGTTATAATCCTAGTGAGAACCGATTTGCCTCGGGGGGTTCTCGGTTCTACACCCATGTTTCCTTGTTCCAAGTCACGTAAGTCCGCTTCTGAGATTACGTTTCCAAATTCATCTATCCTATCTAGGTGACTGGTGACTACGTATATGGTTCCTTCTTTATCCAAGTATGCTCCGTTTTCAAACTTGACTGCTGTGTGCTCTAGTCCAATGGATTGATCAGGATTCTTAATCTGGACCACGAATCTTCCTAGGCCGTCCTCATAGATGCTAGCACCTAATCGGTTGGTCCTAAGGTATTCCAACTGTGTTTTGTAAGGGCCTTCTACCCTGTACAAGTAAGGCACTCCTGAACTTCCCGTAGGTCTTTCCATGCCTTGAGACATCCCTGATTCACTGGTATCAGAGCTAGGGTAATGAGAGTGGTCACTCAACTGCTGGGCCCAAGACCTTGCAGTGTGATTGACACTAGCCTCTGAAGACCTAAGGCTTTGTCTCTCTCTTACTAGGTGTCGTCCTGATCTAAGGTTCATATGCCTAACTGATTAGCCCAATTTTTCCCAGGTACAACCGCGTTTCTGAGTCCTTTTGTATCGGTCACTTGGTTCTTTTTATGTTGATTATCGTGTTTATACTCTTGTCTGATATCACGTCGTAGGAATACTTGAGTTTAATTTCACAATTGAATTTGGTCGTGTCACGTTAGGTTCTTTTCCTTTAGAGTTGTCGTTCTCACACACACAGGTTATCTCTTGACTTGCACTTGATTTCTTAGATAGTCTTTGATTTATCTCATGCCTATCGTTGCCTGGATTTACTTCTAACACTACCCGCACTTAGCCTAAACTAAGAATTGACAGAGGGTGTTGCGGGTTTTCCAACCTTGAGTTCCTTTCCTTGTGTCGTTGCCCCGGTGTGCCCAGGACGCGTATTCCCAAGCCTGCACTTACTCTAGCTTTTTGTGCCCTTCGCTGCTCTCACAAGACCTGTAAGAGGCCCACTGTTAGCTCAAGACTTAAATTCAAAAGACAGAACCAATCACTTTTATTCCTGTAACACTTCACCAATTTACACTATAACTCTTTGGACACAACTCTAGAGAGAAAGTTATGCCAGTTCAGGGTTTTTGGGACTCAAAGCGGATTAAACTAGGTTAACAGGCAAACAGGAATTTCTCGAGTTACTTGGGTCGTGCCCTCGTAATGCAATGCTACACCCTAATGTTTGTCCCACACTTGGCCAAAATTTAGACCCCTTTTTTTTTTGCCTTAAAAATTTGACCTAATTTGCCCTTCTAACGCGTTCGCAAAGTCTGTCGGTCGCGATTGACAGGTCAGTCGCGATCGACGTGTCGATCGCGATTGACAGGTCCATCGTGGCTGTCAGTCGCGATTGACTGGGGTTACGAAAAGTCAATCGGTCGTGGTCAAAGGGTCGTTGACTCTGTCGGTCGCGATTGATGGGTCGATCGCGATTGACAGGTCGGTCGCGAGGGTCTGTCGATCGTGGTCAAACAGTCGTTGACTCTGTCGGTCGCGATTGATGGGTCGATCGCGATTGACAGGTCGGTCGCGAGGGTCTGTCGATCGTGGTCAAACAGTCGTTGACTGTGTCGGTCGTGATTGATGAGTCGGTCGCGATTGATGACTCGATCGCGATTGACACGTGTCACGCGGATGGTCAGTCGGTCGTGGTCAATCGGTCGTTGACTCTGTCGGTCGCGATTGACAAAGCCGTCGTGGGCTGTCGATCGCGATTGACGTGTCGATCGCGATTGACAGATCTGTCCGTCGTGGTTTGTCGGTCGCGATTGACAGAGCGATCGCGATTGACAGAAATCTGAGGAATTTCAAAAAACTAAACACATTTTTGGGAAGCTCTAGGCCTGTAGATCATGGTTTTGCACTTTGTTTGATGATTTGAGCGTTTTTTCTGTCGGTCGCGATTGACAGAAGTCGGCGACACACAGACAGTTACTTCGAAATCCGTACCTGCGCAGAGTGCTGGGGACGATGATGTGACCTATACCTGCAAGACAGCTCAAGAAACACGCAAAAACAGCAAGCACAATTTTGCTCTCTCGCTCTCTCTCACAAGTGAAATGAGGGAAATGAGGTGGAGATGGTGATATACTCAAAAAACTGAAATTTTCGCGATGATGGAGATGGAGGTGGAAGATGGTGATGATGATGATGGTGGTGAGGTAAGAAGGAGAAAAAAAGGAAAAATAAAGAAATTACCTACAACTCCAACCCGTCAACTCTACGTCTTACCATCACACGCTCGTCCTCAAAGCTCGATCCCCGGCAACGGCGCCAAAATTTGGTGTAGCTCAGTGATGAGTAGCACCTCCTTTAATGTCAATCCGGGAAGACGTGAGGATGGTATGAAGACCTCGAGCAAGTGGCGGCACAAGTGCGTGAGTGAGAAGCACACTAGCATGCACACACATACACACACACGCGCACACACAGCAAGACAAAGAGTGAGAATCAATGGAGTTCTTAGATTACTTTTCAAGAAGCTCTTACAAGTTTGGTTCAATTACAATCTACCCTCAAAAATGAGCTCTCTAGCTCCTTTTATAGTTTTTGACTAGCTTTGGCCCTGTTCAGACCTAGTGTCCGGCCTAGTTAAAAATTAGGTTTCAGAGCTTATTTGAGGGCTCAAACGAGATCTAAAAATTACGAAAATTGGCAGGTAGATACTTTTAAAGCTCCTCAAGCTCAAGGACTCCTTGGCTTGCACAAAATGGAGCTACAAAAATATGAAATGGTATTTACAATGGTGTTTAGTGATGAGAATCACTTTTAATTGGTGTAAGGGTTTTTGAAAAGTTAAAGGGTTGCCTAAGTGCTAGATTTGCGTGAATGCTCATACTTGCTTCTTCATGAGGAAAATTATTGGCCTATTTGCCAGATCTTCTTTGACTGCCATGTCTGCCTATGCTGTCCCTTCGCTCTGACTCTCTTCGTCTTGTGGCTCCTTCGGTTCCCTGACTGCTGCCAACATCCTATATTGTGGAAAGAGTATGAAGGTGAAGCAGTGGAGTTGCAACATATAGCTATGAGAGTGCAGACGATCATCCCAATCTAACATCGATGAAGAATATCTTGTACAAAAACTTTTTGAATGAAATATAGTGCTATTTGATTATTATTTGGTAATGATCTCTCAACTTACACAAAGCATCAAAGTAGACTTTCAGCTAATCCTTTATGTTGTAAGCCAAAAATCTTTAAGGGTGTTGTTTCTTTTGCCCTTCTTATAACCCAAAAGAGAACATCATGAACCAAATGATTTAGACATAGCTTTTTTACTTCTTTCATTGATAATGGTTCTCCTTCTAATCCCTCTGGCTCTAAATCTTGGTGGACAAAAAATGCTAATTGCGCAAATTGAGCATTTTGCTCAAACAAAATCCTTTGAGATTCAGCATGATCAAGGTCATTATTCACATTTGGCATTCTTGCCATGTTTTATTTTCAAATCTGCAAAACAAAAACACTAATTTTACCTCAAAAGAATCCACTTAACTCAAATGAATCCTCATAATTCAAATGATACCACTTCATTTAATCCACATTGTTCAAATGAATCCACTTCATTTAATCTAAATAGTTCAAATGAATCCACTTCATTTAATCGACATAATTCGAATGATACCACTTCATTTAATTCATATTATTCAAATGATACAACTACATTTAATCCACTTAACTCAAATGATACCACTTCATTTAATCCACATAGTTCAAATGAATCTACAACATTTACTCCACTTAATGCAAATGAATCTATATAATTTAATCCACATATATCAAATGAATAGAGATTGTTTTCAATATGGTCTTAATCCATCCATCATGGATATCTTTAAACCATACCGAGTTAGATTCGAGAATACTCTAAGTAGTTCATGTGCATCTACTCTTTTTGATGCATCTCTATCAAAAGCTAGTTCTAAAGCATATTTGAACTTGTAAATCCCATTTCTACCAATGGGATAACTATTTAAATCTATATATTTGAAGAGTTGCAACAGGAGTATCAAAATCATAAATGTCTCCTGACTTTTATTAAAAGGTAGAGGGCTAGTGGATATACATTCAGGTGCAATCCACCAATACTTTTGACTCCACTCATTTCCAATCGATATTTCCAAATTAGGTAGCTTCAAAGAACTTTTTTTTGTTGGTAAATATTATTCTCTACCAAAATCACATAATCCGATATAAGCATGCTCAACTTCAAAATGCAACAAAATGTTTCCTAGATGGAGATCATTGTGGGAAATATTACACATGTGTAAAAATGATATTGTTTGCTACAATCCGTTGATCAGCTTCCAAATGTTTATCTTCACAATTGTTATTTCTCCTTCTATGTCTTAAATACCTCTGCTTTGTGGTACGTTTAAGTACTCTTTTTTCATTTTCTCTAGCCACATGTCTAATGTACCACCATTCCACAATTTGAAAATGAGGAATGTTGGGTGGGTTATTGTGACTTTATGGATCATTCCATATTGTCCTTCCCCCATGACATTTGCATCTTCGAAATGAATAGATGAATATGGGAGCAAACAAAGATTATCCGATGTTTGATCTCCCCTATTCACATGCGTATCTCTTGTATTTCAATCTACTGATGGTCTCTCTCCCTATTCAGTTGTGTCTGGTCTCACTCGCTTTCATCTCTTCATTGTCAAGTAATGTAAATCGACAAATTTGATTCTGTCGATGAATCTAGGCATTGTGGTGGTATCCAATGCCGATGATTCTTCTACTTTGATGATCTGCCCAAGGATACGAGTGGTATCTTTGGACATTTGCTCATCTAATACCTGTGTTGCACATGACACAATGCCAAGTTTATCTTCAATATTGATATATATTGTTCTAGATAATCGTGCAATGAAATCTTTGTAATTAGATATGTCCATTGCTAGAGTGATTTGATCTTCTCTCATTCCATACATGTACATGCACACAAAATCTTCCAAAAATTTTTGCTCGTGCTTATTTATTTTACCTGCCATCTGTGCAAAAATAAAAAATAAACTGTCATATAAAATTGAATCAAAATTAATAGATAAATAAAATGGATACTGAAATAGATACATCATTAAGTGTATGGAGAAATTATAGAAATATGGATAGGCTATTAGATAAGTAGATTTATAATTAAATAGAAAATACAATTATATCTTGAAGTGAATCTATGTAACTATTAAGAATGTAAGAGTCAAAGAATGAGACATTCATAATAGTTCATATACACTCACTATACTATGTATGAGTCTTATCACATGAGTGTATATAACTATTTTGATAGTGAGAGTCAAGGAATCAAACAATCACAATAGTTTCTATACACCTTGTGGCCTACACTAACTATGCTCATAGGAATCTAAGTGACTCTTGTGAGAGTAAGAGTCAAAAGAATTTTTGATATATTTAGGTAGTGATGTGTGTGAACACTCTAGGATCACCGGGGCACTTTTTTCCCTTTTTCAGAGGTTTTTTCCCCCCGACTTGTATATATGCCTATTTCCCTAATGGGCTACTAATCTTTGTACATTCTAGGGGTAATACATTCAGTATTGTGTGTTGTGCTCCAAGATTCTTCTTCCTCCTTGTGTTGTTCAGGTGCTTCCGCAGACATCTAACTCCAACAATTGGTATTGGAGCAGGTTGCCGCTTCATCTAGGGAATTGTCTACACCTCTCCGGTTGTAGTCTCATAATCACACGAAATTTGGTAAGCATACTTAGGGTGTTTCAGAGATCAAAACAGCCTTGCTATGTCGTGGCAAAATCGCGATCTGAGCTCATTTCGACCTCCGAATGCACTATCACATTGTTTGTGTACGCTATTTTGTCTTCTTGTGCCAAAGGTATATACTAGTTTTGGTTCGCTAGTATAAGCATCTCGAAGTCTGCTACAAGTTTAATAGAATTCCTGTGGGCATTTCTGTCCAACTTTTTGAGATACAATCAATTTTCTGCATCAAGGTATTTTAGTCACCGGCCATCGCTGAAAGCAGTGATGTATTCCGTATGTTTGTTGTTGAGGATAAGTTGGATGGCACCAACTATCCATTATGGGCTTATATGATGCATCATGTATTGATCGCAAAAGGACTGTGGAATATTGTGCATGGTGTTGAAAGACGTCCTCGTACACCTCCGAATACAGGTATTCCAAATACATGTGCTAGAGCTGATGGAGATGGTGTCGAACATGATGATATTCTGCAGATTCCTATTTGTGTTGTTGTTTTTGTTGCACCTACTGTAGAGCAAATTTGTTGGGATGGCAGAGATGGTCAGGCAAATGCATTGATAGCTTTTTCTTTCAAACGTGCCATTATTCCTCACATTCGCTCTTGTAGAACAACTAAGGATGCTTGGGATACACTTACCACATTGTACTAGGCTAGGAATGAGGCTCGTGTTGCTTACCTCCAAAATCAATTGGAGAGTGAGCACATGAATGAAGGTGATTCTATGGAAAGTTTTCTCACAAAGATCAAGGATTTGAAAGAACAGTTGATTTCTGCTGATGAGGTTATACGAGATAGCTCACTTGTGCAGACCGTTCTAAATGGTCTTCCTGACTCATATCAGAGTTTTGCGTATACTCTTTGTTTGATGATAAAAGGTGATCTAAATGCCTTTTCATTTGAGGAGTTAGTCTCTTTCCTATTGCAGGAAGACCAGTTTAGGCAGAAGAGGTATATTATGTGTGTTGAAGATCAAGCTTTCCTGGCTAGTCAGAAGGGAAAAGGTAAATGGAGCTCTTCTACTAGAAAGCAGAAATTTGCAAATGATACACATTCAAAGAAGGAAAACAAAGATGAGAAAAAATCAAAAAAGCAGAAATTGTTTTGCAAATATTGTAAAGCAAATGATCATGTCATCAAGAGCTGTCCAAAAGTGGCTGCTAAAGAGGCAAAGAAGAAAGAGGCTAGAATGGTTGTTGCAGAGGCATCTACATCGAAAATAGAGTCTGCAAATCTTACGCAGGAAGAAGAATGGGTGTTTACTACCGTTTGCAGTTTTGACCCATCTTCTCATGCGCAGTGCATGTCTGTAGTAGACTCAGATGTTTGGTACTTTGATAGTGGAGCGACCAAACATATTACCTCGCAGTGAAGTTTCTTCTCTTCACTCGAGTCTAACCCTACAGGGAATACTATTACATGCGCTTACAACTCCTCCTATCCTATTATGGGAGTTGGTAAGATGATTTTGACTACTGCTGATGGTAGTTCTTTCACTTTGTTAGATGCTTTGTTTGTGCCAGGGATCAAGAAAAACCTGTTATCAGTTTTTGCATTAGCCAAGATTGGCTTGGTTGTGAAATTTGTTGATGATAGATGTACAGTTCATGATCTGTCAAATGGTGACGTCATTATTGCTTCTGGCAATTTATGTCATGGGCTTAATAAGCTTATACACTATGAAAGATCTGTAAATGATTTGTCATGTGTAGTACATGATTCTCAGGCTATGTCAGATGCAAAGCTTTGGCATGCACGCTTTGGTCATGTGAATTTTGCTAGTTTGTTATGCCTACAAAAATCTGAAATGGTGTCCTCATTGCCCAAACTAGAGGCACCCGGTAAACATGTATGTGAAGGCTAAATTTTGGGCAAAATGCAGCGTTCTTCCTTTCCAAAAGATGGTCAGTTCAGGCTACTCAAAAATTACAGCTTGTACATAGTGATGCATGTGGTCCTATGAAGACACCTTCTTTTGGGAACTGTTTTTACTTCGTGACTTTCATCGATGATTTTTCTAGGCATGCATGGGTATATCCATTGAAGGAAAAGTCCAAAGTGTTTATAATGTGCTTCAAACAGTTTCTAGTTTTGGCTGAAAATCTGTCAGCATGTAAAATGGGCACCCTCCATTCTGATCAAGGGGGGAATATATGCCTTCAGACTTTAATGCATTTTTGGCTGAACGTGGGATAAAACATCAGTATACAGTGCCGTATACACCTCAATAGAATGGAATTGCCGAATGAAAGAACACGTCACTCATGGAGATGGCGAGGTGCATGGTCAAGGGTCAGGCTTTACCACATAGTTTCTGGCTTGAGGCTATTATGTGTGCAACATATGTACTAAAGAGGTGACTCGCTAAGGCTACAGTCTATCACTCCATATGAGGCTTGGCATGGTCACAAGCCATCTGTTGCTCATCTACATGTTTTTGGTTGTCTGGCATATGCACTAGTGCTTGAACAACATAGTAGAAAATTGGATGATAAAGCAGTAAAATATATTTTTGTTGGGTATAGTTCTGAAAGTAAAGGCTATAGTCTGTATCATCCCTTGACTCAATGCATTCTGGTTAGCCGTTATGTTGTTTTTGTGCAAGATACTATTCAGGCATTTTGTTCATGTACTAAGGAGACATCTATTAGCTCCAAAGACATGTATGATACTTTGCTGCCTTTTTTTACAGGTGGACAGTCTAGTGGTGGTCCTAATGAGCCAACTTCTTGGCCTTTATAGGTTTCATGTGATGATGCATATCATTCCATTTCTTATGCAGATTTACATGATGCACTTGTTGATGAGAGAGTTGATATTGAGGAGGCAAAAACTATGCCAAAATGGTTGGTGTAGACCTTGCGTGACAGCAAATAAGATGCACCTCTTTCATATTGTACTCAGTCAGGCTCTCATAGTGCCTCTTTTGCATCAGATTGCTATGCTATGGATACCTCTAGTCTCTGTGATGAGACTGAACCTGTTTCGTTTGATGAAGCACAAAATTTCGAATACTGGATGGCTACAATGCAATCTGAATATGATGCTATCATGAAAAATGGTACCTGATCTTTATGTGACTTGCCTCCTCATAAGAAGGCCATTGGCACTAAGTCGATCTACAAGCTGAAGCATAAACCTGATGGAATAGTTGAGTGGTATAAAGCTAGACTTGTTGCAAAGGGTTATGCGCAGGAAAGAGGCATTGATTTTGATGAAACCTTTGCTCTTACTTGTCAAATGATTATTGTTCGTAGCATCTGTGCACTTGCAACTCACCATGGTTGGAATGTACATCAATTGGACATTAGAACAACATTTTTGAATGGTGACTTGTGTGAACAAGTGTATGTTTTTCAGCCTCGTGGCTTTGTGCAGAAAGGGCATGAAAACCAGGTGTGCAGGTTAAAGAAGGCATTGTATGGTTTAAAGCAAGCACTGCGTGCTTGATATGAAAAGATACATCCCTATCTCATTGCACATGGTTTTGAGAACAGTCCAACGAAAAGCACCTTATATGTTAAGCGTGCTAATGATGTGCTTCTGATCATTGTGGTGTATGTTGATGACATGTTGCTCACTGGTCCTCATGACATGCATATTGCTGATTTTAAGGCTGATTTGCATGCCTCATTTGAGATGTCTGATTTATGGCATTTGCATCACTATTTGGGCATTCAATTTATGCAAGTTGATGGTGGAATGGCTTTGTGAAATATATTGACACATTACTGCAACATTTTGGCCTTGAAGACTATAAGCCTATTGCCACTCCTATGGAGACAAGTTTACGATTGAGTCTTCATGATGCTAGAGATGCATTTGATGTTGTTCTCTATCAGCAGGCTATTGGATGCTTGATTTGCTTATGCATTACTCAGCCCGATATTCAGTTTGTTGTCTCACAAATGAGCAGGTTTATGCATTGCCCAAGTGTCAAGCATTGGTAGGTGGTTAAGTGCATCTTTCGCTACTAGAGTGGTACTCGGCTACTTGGATTCTTTTATCCCAAGGGGGAATCACTACTGCCAGATTTGCATGCTTTTTTGACAGTGATTGGGATGGTTGCTATGACACTCATGTGTCCACAAGTGGCTTTTGCTTCATGCTTGGTAGTTCATGTATATCTTGGTTGAGCAAGAAGCAGCCTACTGTGGCCACTTCCAGTTGTGAGGTTGAGTATAGGGTAGCTTTCACAATGACTGTTGAGTGTCTGTGGCTCAGATGCCTTATGGTTGATTTGGGTGTTGGTCAGTCTTCTGCCACCACCATCTTCACTGACAATCAGAGTGCATTGGCAATTGCGAGGAACCTTGTGTTCCATGCTCGCACTAAGCACATTGAGGTGCATTATATTTATGCCAGGGAGAGATTCTCACTTGGGGAGATCAGCTTTGCATATGTGCCCACGTAGGAGAACATTGCAGACCTTTTTACAAAGGCTCTGCCTAGGGAGAAGTTTGAAGCTTTCCGCAAAGCTTTGGGCTTACTTTCTTTTGTGATTGATTCCACATAGCTTGGCACTTCCTTATATATGAGTGGCAACTCACTGCATCACTCCTAGGGGGGATTTGTTGATATATTTAGGTAGTGATGTGTGTGAACACTCTAGGACCGTCAGGGCACTTTTTTCCCACTTTAGGAGGTTTTTTTGTGCTCCAAGCTTCTTTATCTTCCTTGTGTTGTTCCTGTGCTTCCACAAACGTCTAACTCCAACAAGAATCAGACAATCATAATAGTCCATATACACTCCCTATAGGAATAGAGGTGGCAATTCAAACAATGTCAATAGATCTATTGCTCAGTCCTATACTACCGTGATAGTAAAAATCAACGTAGCAAGTCAGACAATTACAGTAGTGGTTTATTTTAAATTTTATTCATCAATGTATACAAGTAAGAAACACTTTTGCGAGTCAAACATGTATAGAATTGATGATGAAAAAACAAAAAATAATTATACAGATACAAATCAGACATATGTAAGAGATGCATAGGTGAATCATACAATATGATACAATGAACATAACAATAAAATAAACAATAAATAAAAATTAGATCCATACCTAAATGGTATGGTGAGGAAAGGGCTCTATGAAAGAAATGGTAGTAGTAGAGCTCTATAGAATAATAAACAAGCATGTGCAGAATGACCTTTTCAATCAAATGTAAAAATATATAATTTTCTACTTAGAAATAGCTTTTCGATTGAAAGTGTTTTTTATCAAAAAGATTTTCTATTGAAAGTGTGTCCTTGTTCTTTTTTTTTTGTTGTTTATTTGAATAACCACGAATAAAACAAACATATTTGGTATTTTTTTATTATTTGCTCAAATAAATGCAATCTAGCTCGGGATACATTTAGCCTCAAGAGCTTGCAAATCTAGATAAAACAGTTTCAAAATTTCTAGCATTTTCCAACATAAATATCCATCTCTGTCACAACTTCCAATGGGAACTTTTTTGAGTATGAAGGTCAAGGCAATATCATACTCGATTGCTAATCAATAGCATGATAAGATCACAAAATTCAAATTCATAGTAAATGTTTTTGAACAAGACAAGGAAACAAAGCTCTACCAGAACATAGCACTTATTTGATGATGATGAATGTCACTACTATACCCTTGTAGTTTTCCACCTCATGATAAATTCTTGAGCCGTAGAGGGATGAATACTCCCAATCAAATTCATTTTTCTTCCTAGTCATGCCTTTCTTCATATGTGAGTGTTGCATTCCACTCTCAGAGCATATCCAATTTATTTTATTTTCTCCCTTAAGCAATAAGTTTACCTCATCCATAGAGCTTCGCTCTCTTCCCTTTTATTCCTCTCTGCTAAATTTTGACATTTTTTTTCTATCTAGTGAACTTCCTCCTTGAAAATTAATCTTTCTCAATATTCCCTACTTAGGACACAACCCCAAGAAGAAGTCCAAATAATGATGCCATCCATCACCAATGCTCCACTATAGAACATGGTTACCTTCGCCCCCACCACTAATGCCTTTACTTTTCTCTTTTAATAATTCATATGTATAGTTTTTTATTTTAACATAATTATTTATAACAATCTCAGATGTTTTAGATAGCTAAGAAGTGTTGGCTTTTTTGAGCTAATTAACAATATCCTATGTTGGTGTGTGAAACACCACAAGAACTAAACTAATGTGGTATTAGAAGACCTCCATAACCACCATTAGCTTAGCAATACTCACATTATGAGTCTTCATCTCTGAACTTAGTGAAAATCAAAAATTTCACTTCACAGAAATCTGCGCCTTTTCTTCAAGCTTTCAATCTGACCTGTATCAACTTGATCTTTGCAAATTCTTCTGATCATTTGCTAAGAAAGGTTCTTGCTAATGTTCAGTAACACATAACAAGCAAAACTTTCAAGCAATAACTTCAAAATCTTCTGATTTTGTACCAAACTTTCCACTATGTCTGAAAACTAGAAATTGACTTCATCGATTTGATATACCTCCACTCTTAAGCTGATTTCTCTGAGTACGCGTCCCGTTTCTCAAAGATCTTTTGACCAAATGTAGTTAAGGATAATAGCTTTCAAACGAGCTATCACTTACCAAAAACTTTACACCATGCTTCGAGATCTGACCTTAAGAAGATCAGTCAAATGTGCGCCAGAAAAGTCGTAACTGTCAACTACCTTACACAGTCATATGAAATGACTTGAAACTCAATGTACAAGAGGAATTAGACTCAATCCTTCTACACAAACATGTGTTGATTATCAGAGAAGATGTGTACAAAATGGCTTGGCCTAATTTTGCTCACAGCCATGGAAAACTCTCTCAGACTCAGAAGTTTTCTCTCACCATCTCTCTCAGAAATTACACGACTTTTCTCTACTTACTCAGATTACAAAATTGAGTTCTCTCTATCATGTTTCTGACTCAAATTAACTTATATACCTATGGTTTACATTCTTCTAGACTTGAACTCGTAAGTTCTAAAGATCAAATACAAATCTAGACTCTAATTTTGCACTAATTTACAGTAGTGAAATTGTCCCTTCACTTAGGCTTGATTTTCTGTAGGTCTTTTCTTCACTTCTTCTTTCCTCCATCATATGTCTCCATATGTCTTCATATATCCATGCCTAATTAGTGAGTGAAGCCCCAACAGCTCCCCCTCAATCACTAATTAGCATAATTTGACTTCTTCACATAATCTTCTTCTCTTTTATTCCTACCATCTCCTTGAACTTACTTGTCTTTACTCCATCCAAGCTTTTTGTCATAATATCTGCAACCTGATCTTTTGTAGAAGTGTACACCACTTCAATCTCTTTCTCCATTACCTTTTCTCTGAGAAAATGATACTGTATTTCTATGTGCTCTGTCCTTGCATGAAATACAGGATTTGCTGCAAGATATAAAGAACTCATGTTATCTCCATGAATGATAGGTATACCTTGATCAATTCCCAAGCTTTTGAATAATGTCTGCATCCATATTACTTCTTTTGCTGCTTCCACAAGTCCTTTGTATTCAGCTTCTGTTGATGATAAGGCCACTGTGTGTTGTTTCTTTGAACACCAACTCACAAGCTTATCTCCAATGTATATCATATAGCCATGTGTAGATCTCCTGTCATCCTGACTTCCTGCCCAATCTGAATCACTATAGGCTCTCAACCTTATATCTGATGTAAAAGGATAATACAATCCTTCTTTCAAAGTCCCTTTGATATATCTAAGGACTCTTTGACCTGCAATCCAATGTGGGTCCTTTGGACAATGCATGAATTGAGAAAGAACACCAACTGCATAACTAAGATCAGGCCTTGTTAGAGTTGCATAAATCAAACTTCCCACTAAAGATTGATACTTCCTCATGTCTTTGAATTCTGCTCCATCATATCTACTGAGTTTGTGATTGACCTCTAATGGTGTAGATGCCTCTCTGCAATTCTCCATGTTAAACTTCTTTAGAAGATTCAAGAGATACCTTTCTTGTGATACATAAATACCATGCTCTGCATAAGTGATTTCCATTCCAAGAAAATATGACAATTTTCCTAGATCACTTATCTTGAATTCCTTCTCAAGTAGCTTCTTCACCTCCTTGATTCCTTCATTTGAGGTTCTTGTAATTATAATATCATCTACATATATACAAATGTAGATCATACCTTCATCTGTTCTTTTGATAAGTAGACTTGCATCTGCCTTTGAACTTTGATATCCAAGGTCATTAAGATACTTTACAAGTCTATAATTCCAAGCTCTTGGAGCTTGCTTCAACCCATAAAGAGCTCTTCTCAACCTGCAAACATAATTTGGAAACTTATGATCTGCAAACCCTTGAGGTTGCTCCATATAAACCTCATCTGATATATATCCATTCAAAAATGCATTCTTAATGTCCAATTGACTCAATGTCCATCCTTTTGATGCTGCAATGGCAATGATTGTCCTTATGGTTGACATCTTTGCTACAGGACTGAATGTCTCATCATAATCTATGCCAAATGTTTGAGCATAGCCTTTAACCACCAATCTGGCTTTGTACCTGGCTATAGTTCCATCTGCATGCTTTTTAACTTTGTAAACCCATTTATTTCCAATCACTTTCTTACCATTAGGCTTTGGGACAAGTTCCCAAGTTTTGTTCTCTTCAAGAGCATCAAACTCTTCCTTCATTGCTACTTCCCATTGTCTTTTACCCTTTGCTTCATCATAGCTTTGAGGTTCTTCATCTTCCTTAACCATGTAAGCATAATTTTTCTGAGTCAAGTAAGAAGTGTCATATGAATACCTTGTAGGTTGCTTCCTCATTCTGGTTGACCTTCTTGGTTCACACTCTTCATGTATATCTGGATGTACTTCTTCATCAAATATTGGTCCATCTTCATTCCTTCTATATGATCCAACTCTTGATGTGCTTGCTTGCATATGTTCTTCATCTCCATCTATCTGCATATGTGACTTACCTCTTGCACTCCTTCTTATCTCTTCTTCAAATGTTTCAAGATCACATTCTTTATCTGCATACCAACTCTTCTGTTCATCAAAGGTCACATCTCTGGAAACAATAAAATGTTTAGTTAAAGGACTCCATAGTCTATAACCCATTTGCTTTTCATCATACCCAATGAACACATATTTTTCTGCCTTTGGTTCAAGCTTATGTCTGAGTTGTGATGGTACATAAGCATAGGCAATTGACCCAAACACTTTACAATGGTCAAGTGTTGGTTTCTTACCCCACCAAGCTTCATAGGGGGTCATACCATTCAAAGCTCCACATGGTAGCCTATTCACAAGATATGTGGCTGTATTTACAGCCTCAGCCCAAAGATAATTAGGGCAATTCTTTTCCTTTAGCATTGCTCTTGCAAATTCAACTAATGTTCTATTTCTCCTTTCTGCCACCCCATTATGTTGAGGTGTATACCTGCAAGTTATCTCTCTCTTGATACCTGCATTCCAGAGATAGTCATTAAACTCTTGAGAGAAATATTCCCCCCCTCCATCAGACCTTAGCCTCTTGAGTTTGTGACCTGTAACTCTTTCTGCATAAGCATGAAAATGTTTGAAGGCTCCAAAGACTTCTGACCTTTCCTTTAGAACATAAAGGGTTATCCACCTTGTAGCATCATCAATAAACAAAACATAATACCTAGATCCATTTATTGAACCTTCTTTTGTTGGACCCCATACATCTGTATGTATGAGTTCAAGCAAACCCTCATGCTTGAAACCTTTCTTCTGAAATGGTTGTCTATGAGCTTTTCCCATCTGACAAGCTTCACACTTGTATATCATATGTTGATTCTTCACATTTGGTAGTCCCAATACAGATTGATTCTCCACCATAGTTTTGATTCCTCTTTCATTGAAGTGTCCCAATCTCTTATGCCAAAGATCTAACTCTGTAATTACTTCATCACCATGTGTGATTAGGGCTTGACCAACATTTCCTTGTACTTTGAGAGTAAAAAGTCTACCTTCCTTCTTACCACAAACAATGGGTTTGTAAGCATCCTCTGGATCTTCAACAAATACCCCTTCATTTGTAAATCTGACTTGAAAACCTTTCTCCACTATTTGTCCAACACTAATCAGATTCTTTGGTATTGTTGGAACATACAAAACATTTGTTAATAAATCAGCTCCACTCCTGCACTTCACTTTTCCAATTGAATGCACATTATGTTTTGTATTGTCACCTGTTTGTACTGTATGACTTGAATTGCCTTCTTCCAATTCTGACAATAATTCTATATTACCTGACAAATGATTTGAACAACCAGAGTCAATATAAAATACCTTGAGATCCTCCTTCTCTGATGAACTTATTGAATTCATCATCAATGTTGTATGGTTGTCATTCTGTGTATCATTTGCATAATTGTAATATGTGGTGTTGTATGATTGGTTCTGATTCCAATTTCTTCCACCACCTCTTCCATAACTTCCTCTTGAATTCTGTCTTCCTCTTTGAAATTGATTCTGAAACCTTCCACCTCTTCCTCTGCCATTGTTATTCTGATTTTGACTTGCTCCTTGTTGATTGTGCCAACAATCATATGCTAGATGATTGCTCAATCCACAAATCCAACATGTCTTCTTGTTATTATTCTGATTACCTCTACCTCTTCCATTTCCTCGACCTTTACCTCTACCAAAACCTCTTCCTCTTGCATAATTTGCTTGAGTTGTTGACTCTTCTTCATCCTTTGCCTTGCCTTTATCTCCTTTCTTTTTATTCTTCACATACATTGCAGAACTTTGACCTTTGTCTCCATCTGACTTCAAGTCTTGCTCAAATGTGAGCATCAATCCAAGTAATTGATTCAGTTCTGGCACATAATGGTTTAATGAGAATTCTGTTGAAAGTACAAAGGGCTTCCACCTCTCATCACCTCTTAACCCTGCAAGTAATTGTGCTATCAACCTATGATCTTCAATATCCTCATCAATGGATCCAAGACTATCTGCCAAGTCCTTCATCTTAGTGACATAATCACTAATGCTCTGATTTTGCTTTTTCTTGAATGTGGTGAACTCTGACCATAAGCTAGCTTTCCTAGCTTTGGTAGTGTTTTGGAAGTGATTTTCCAAAGCATTCCAAATATCTTCAGCTGTTTCTAAACCTCTGATGTGTGGCAACAAATGATCTGTAATAGTGTTGTATATATAAGCTCTTGCACTTGCATCTCTCTTCTGCCATAGCTTCAAAGCTTCTAGCTCTTCCTTTCTTGGATGACTTTCATCTTCAAATTTAGGCTTCTCCTCTTCACCTGTCACATATACCATTAGGTCCTTACTCATAAGTAAGGCCTCCATCCTCATTACCCAAGCAGGATAGTTATCTCTATCCAATTTGTCAATGGACACATGATCTGCCATGGTATCCTTGCTTCTGCTTCAACCTGTAAGTATAAAGTTAAAGAATGATACCTTTTGTAGACCTTTACTCTTGGAAGCGACTTCGAAACAATCTTCTGATGACTTTTGTTGTTGAACACCTCAGCTTTCTCCTTCTTTGATAAAGAACTCTTCAATTCTTCTTGTATCTGCTATTCCTTTAGTCTCGAGGACCTTATCTGCTCTGATACCACTTGTTGGTGTGTGAAACACCACAAGAACTAAACTAATGTGGTATTAGAAGACCTCCATAACCACCATTAGCTTAGCAATACTCACATTATGAGTCTTCATCTCTGAACTTAGTGAAAATCAAAAATTTCACTTCACAGAAATCTGCGCCTTTTCTTCAAGCTTTCAATCTGACCTGTATCAACTTGATCTTTGCAAATTCTTCTGATCATTTGCTAAGAAAGGTTCTTGCTAATGTTCAGTAACACATAACAAGCAAAACTTTCAAGCAATAACTTCAAAATCTTCTGATTTTGTACCAAACTTTCCACTATGTCTGAAAACTAGAAATTGACTTCATCAATTTGACATACCTCCACTCTTAAGCTGATTTCTCTGAGTACGCGTCCCGTTTCTCAAAGATCTTTTGACCAAATGTAGTTAAGGATAATAGCTTTCAAACGAGCTATCACTTACCAAAAACTTTACACCATGCTTCGAGATCTGACCTTAAGAAGATCAGTCAAATGTGCGCCAGAAAAGTCGTAACTGTCAACTACCTTACACAGTCATATGAAATGACTTGAAACTCAATGTACAAGAGGAATTAGACTCAATCCTTCTACACAAACATGTGTTGATTATCAGAGAAGATGTGTACAAAATGGCTTGGCCTAATTTTGCTCACAGCCATGGAAAACTCTCTCAGACTCAGAAGTTTTCTCTCACCATCTCTCTCAAAAATTACACGACTTTTCTCTACTTACTCAGATTACAAAATTGAGTTCTCTCTATCATGTTTCTGACTCAAATTAACTTATATACCTATGGTTTACATTCTTCTAGACTTGAACTCGTAAGTTCTAAAGATCAAATACAAATCTAGACTCTAATTTTGCACTAATTTACAGTAGTGAAATTGTCCCTTCACTTAGGCTTGATTTTCTGTAGGTCTTTTCTTCACTTCTTCTTTCCTCCATCATATGTCTCCATATGTCTTCATATATCCATGCCTAATTAGTGAGTGAAGCCCCAACATCCTAGACTTCACTTTTTTGTAAACATTAACATGCTTCCAATTGTATATGATTTAAAATCTATTGTGATTATCTGATTCATAGCATTGATTCTTATTTTACAATAGTATGTGTATATATGGATAGATTAATAGACATATGAGTTTAGAAAATAGACACATAGGGAGGTAGAAATATTGATAGATAGATACATAGATACATAGATGAGTATATTTTAAAAATTTAATAGATAGATTCATAATAGTTTTTATATGTTTTAAGGTATATATTTTGAGAAATGTATATCTTATTTATATTGTGCAGGAACCCTTGTCTTGGGAGAAGCTCCTATAGGTGCAACCTTGTGGTGTATGTGAGAGAAAAATCCTCATTTGAATTATAAAGCATGTGATAGCCTTTGAGGAATTAGAAGGCATGTGAAGGTCCTTGGGAAACTATCCACATGAGGGACATTTGTCTAGAAATTTGGATGAGCCCAAGGCCATATACCTCCTTAGTATAGAGCTATATATGTGTGGAGACATGCTCTCTCTTTAATTTGTTGGTCTAGAATAGTTAATTGTGCACTCTTGGTAGATAGTTCATTTGGAATTCATGTTGATTTATTCAACATTGGTAATCAAATCTAGGTCTACAAGCATTTTCTTTCTCTCATATGGAATCATAGAGTCTCTTTTCATGAGTGAAGTTCTTCATCCTATTGTGCGAATGTATGCCACTAAGAGGGATTTGTTAGGCCCTATAATTAAAAGATATCTCATGTGACCATCCTTTAAGAAGGATCAGTATACTAAAGAAAAGATATCCCCCCAACCACTCAACAACAGCCAAGTTGGCCACTCTTAGAATGGCGACACAATGAGAGAGTGTGAACTCCTCATAAGGGAAATGTAAGTTCTTTGGGAATGGTTCATCTCACTCTCTTCATTTGATAGCCCGTGATTTATTCTACTATGCCTCTTTATCCTCCTTTGGCTTGCTTTTTTTTTTCGATGATGATGATGATTCGGCAACTTTATGGTTACGATCACTTTTTTGGGGTGGAAGAAAGTGTAAACTTCTTGGTAACATGTAGTGTGTGTGTTTTTTTTTTTTGACGAGGAAAAATTAAACCCCGATACAAGGTACAACCATTTTTGATGACGGAGAACAGTCGTTTAAACTCCGATACAAGTGCTGTGAGATGGACTAAGGATGTAGAAACATGCAATAACAGGAGCTAGGATTTCAACAATTATGCTTTCGATATAGAATACATATGCATGTTTATATATGAAAGTCATGTCACCAAAATAAACCTCCAAATCTACATGCCCTATCTTTCCACAATCCTAGATTATAATCAATTCCTTAGTAGATAAGTTACTACTTAAGATACAATTTTACACAAGTAGAGAAATCATCATTTGCCCTTTTTGACTCAAGTGATGTGGATATGCAAAGCAATGCAAAGACTGAAAAAAAAACATGCATGAAACAAGCATGGAAAAAAAAAAATAGAATGAACTTGAAAAAAAACAAAGCAACATGAACTTGAAAAATTAATGATATTTTTATATGTTTTTTTAAATTTTTTTTCCTTTTTTTATTTATATTTTTATTTTTTATAACATGGATACTCGTGTTTATGAATCGGCCTCATTGTTGTCATCTTCTTCAATGTCCTCATCCAAAATGTACTCGTCATTATCACGTTTCTTGAATAGCTTTATCCTTTTACCTGCAATCAAAGTTTTTAGTGCAACACCATTTAATTCACAAAGAGCATACGTACCATTGTTGTTGACTTTTGATACAATGTATGGCCCAAACCACCGTTGAGTGAGCTTTTTGCGTGCATCATATTGAGAGTCAAATGTACTATCATAAATGAGCACCCAATCTCCTACTTCAATTGGCTTAGGACGCAATCGATGAGTTTTATCAAAATAATGCTTGTTCTTCATTCTAAATTCTCTTAATTTTTCAACAGCATCATCAAGTCTTAATTTACCTTGTTCTAACTGTTTAATACACAAACTCAAAAAATCATCAGTAGACATGTTTTCAGACCAAGGCAAATTTGACCATGCAGAAATATGAGACTGAATTGGAAACAATGGTTTTTGACAGTACATGAGTTCAGCAGGCATATATCCAGTAGTACGTGTGCATGTCATTCTATCTACCCAAAGTGCAAAAGATAAGAATTTAGGCCATTGTTTGATGTCACCGTAACATGCTTTAGATATGGCTTTCACAATAGGTGGATGCCCTCTCTCTATTTTACCATTGGCCTCTGGATTATATGTAGTAGTGAGAGACAAACGAATATCGTGACACTCAAAGAACTCTTTAGCTTCTCTCGCATTTAACTCTCCACGATCGGCAACTACTTTCTCTATGTACCCAAAGCGACTTATGACATCTTCAAGCAAGAATTTGTAAACATTGTAAGTGGTCTTAGATCGTAATGCACGTCCCTCTACATGATTAGTTAAATCTTCTCTTGCAAGTACAATGTAACGCATTTTGTCAATACCTTTAGGCATAGTTACAAGATCTACTACCCACTTGTAGTGAATACAAGGTGGATAAGTAGGATGCAACGGATCTCTATGTTTGACTGATGAATGAAGTTGACAAGTAGAACATGTAGAAACATAGCTACTAATGTCAACATACATCCTAGGCCAATAATAGGTACTTCTAATTTTTTCATATGTTCCAAAAAATCCTTTATGACCGGCCCATAATGTCTCATGCATTTCCTTCATTACTTGCAATTGAAGACCTCGTTTTCCTAGGACTCATTGTGGATTCTTAACCTTACCCTTAGCATGTCTCCAAAGATAACCATTACATAGGAAAAAGTTATAAGCTCGTTTCCTAATGTTACGGAATCTATTCGTAGTCCAGCTAGGTAATGGTTGTAGTGTACTGAGATACTTTCCTATGTCTCTCCATTCATCTTCGTACTCAGACTCATGAAATTTCTCATACTCATATATATGTGGAACATAGTCAACTAAATTCACATTCTTTATTAAATCACTTTCAAGATCATCATCAAATCTAGCTCTCGATAACATATCAGCAACTGAGTTTGACTTACCTGAAATATGAACTAACTCAGGATTTATGAACTTAATATATGAGATCCATCTAAGCATGGCTATGTCAGGAGATGAACAATTGGCTATCATTCCAATGAGAGACAAACAATCAGTCTCAACTTTGACATTTGCACCAATGAAATATTCTTTGTCTGTTTTCAAAGTTGTTACCATACCCCATAAATCTCGTTTGATTTGTGGATATTTTCGTTGTGTTTCATGTAGAATTTTGGCACCAAACCTAATTGCATATCTATTCCCTTCACTATCATCTTGACTTATGACCCAACCTATACCAATAGGACTAGTATCAACAGTCAATATAATAGGTTTGTTAGCAGAATAGTCTACACGCTTAAGGATGGGAGCTTTAAGCAATAATTTCTTCAATTTACGCATAGCTTGAGTGTGTTTGTCAGTCCAAATAAATTTTCGTTTCTTCCTCAACAAGTCATAAAGACAATCAGCAACATGAGCAAAGTGTGGGATCCAAATAACAAAGAAGATGCAAGCACCAAGAAATCTACGTACCTCACTCACGTTGTTACATGTTTCAGAAATCTTGCTAATGGCATCAACTTTTTGTGGGTATGGCTTTCGACCATAATGGCCACATAAATGTCCAACAATAAGCACCTCGTTGACACCAAAAACAGATTTCTCTATGGAAAATGTGAGACCTACCTCTTCAAATCGTTGAAATATTCTTTCACAATCAGAGATATGGTCAAGAACAAATTTACGACATCCAGATGAATCTACAGTAATGTCCTTTACACGTTCCTCACTCCCTTTAATTGGAATATCATCAATGAATGGCATAGTTATATGAGGGATAAAATCATGTAAGACCTCATTGCACTCATCATATTAGCCACAGAATTAGTCGCTCCTTGAGGTAAAGTACACATTCGCACTAAGCCTAAAGGAGTTTTCATTGTGGTTATGTCACGACTGTCAATTGCTAACTGGAATTGGTCATATCCAGAATATAAATCACCCATTGAATAGATAGAATGTCCTGAAAATGATTCAGCAAACTCATCTACAATGGGTCCTGTTCCTACATTCCTTATGGTGACTTTATTGACGGGTTGGAGATCTTGAATAAAACGTAGTTTCCCATTCTTTTTAGGCACAGTGAACCATCTGTTTGAGTAAGGTGCAAAAGATGGCTCTAAAATTCTCATGTTTATCTTCTCCTTAAGTAGTTTCATTAGCTCAGGTAAGTGAGCCTTTGGAACAGGTATAGGACGAAGATTCCATGGAATATGTGGAATAGTAAAGATTATCTTGGGTGCAACTAGCTTAGGATCTACACAACCAATCTCATGAGGATACATAGTAAAGGCTTTTCCATGGCTACGTATGACTCCCTCAAATTTATCTCTCTCTGCTGGCAAAAGAAAGTCATCATCTCTACCAATTTTCACCTGTTTGATTGTCTCATCCGTGAATGTATGTCCTATGTTTTTCTTATCCCGAAGAGTTGGATCATTTTTCACATCAATAATTTTTTCATTACTTCCTTGAGGTAATGGTTGAGCTATGGGTTTGATTTTTTTTTCTACAGTTTTGTACTTTGTTTCAACTAAGGCATCATGTGTTTGGTTAAATTTTGAGCACTTGTCAACATTGAGAGCATACTCTTGGATTAGAGCATACTCATCAAGGGAAGAAAGAAGAATAATATGGGAATTAGAATTTTGTTGAAGACATACTCTAACTCCTCAAGAGTAGAGAAACAATGAGATGTTTCAATCACATGCTCAATGTTCTCATCATGTTCCATGATTTTGTTGTTTTTATAATTTTTTTGGGTTTTTTGGATAAAAGGCTTGGACAATTGACTCTTATGAAGAAAATCTAATCTAGAATGTGGAAAACAAAGTGACAAACTATTGAACAGGTTGGTTGGCTGCGAGATGTCAAACCAATATCCACTGTTGTCCCGCTCAACAATGGATTCTATCCGAAATTTTGATCATATGTAGCTCCAAACATGAATCGAGGTGCACAATCACTACAAGCATGCTCATGACCCTGAGTAACAATAGGTTTCTTTCTAATTGACAATCGATTCCTAGGATGATTCACTCCTACCGTCATGACTTGAAGTGATTGCATTCCATCCTTAGACTTAAATCTAGCATAGGTAGACCCATCATCCATGGCTTTAGTTTCCATACGACTCTCACAAATAAAGGGTTGACCTAAGAGAACTTCATAGGAGCAATTATCTTGAATAAAAAAGTGAAACTCTTCTGTGATTCCTCCTATGGATATGGGCACACTAGCACAAGCTCCATTCAGGGTACCTACACCATTATCTGCAGTTCTCATACACCATCCACAATCTTTATCTATGGGCCATCGAAACTTATCATAGACTTCTCTTGAAATCACATTGATTTCGGAGCCGGAATCTACTAATGCATTTACAGTGATAGTGTTCTTATCATTTCCTATTTTAACATGCATCTCTGATGTACCTCTAGACCAAAATGTTCTTTTAAAGTGACTTTCAGGATTGTTTTCATGATTTTCATGGTCAGGTTGAATAGGTCCTAAGAAATTTTTATTAACATTTACTTCATCATCATCAAAGTCCTCTTCATCAGATTCATCAAAGTTTAAGGCCTCATTCATAGCTTGATCTTGATCTAGAGAATCTTGCATCTCAGTATCTAGATTAAGCGGAAACCTCTTCCTTTTAATTAGGCCGATAAAGTTATCTTTAAAAACAGGCTTTGCAATAGAGAAAACTTGTTCTAAAGACATAGTCACTTGACTCTTAAGCAAAATGTCATCTAAAATCTCCATAGGATCTGCTTTTCTCTCAATTTCTGAAATCAAGATGGCTTTAGGTTTTCTCTTTGGTTTCTTTTGTTTTTGCTCAGGGTCTTGTTTTTGTTCATTGGGTTGTGATTCTTGTTGTTTATCTTTGGATTGTGATGTTTCTCCCTGCTCTATGATTGTTTCTATTCCCTCTGAGGTTTGTTTTTGTGTCACTCTTCTTTCACTAGGCTCAGCTTCATCTCTTTTTCGTTTTTCTTCTACATTGGATATGTGAGAAATAAGAGATTGATCTTCTATTGGTGATTCCCAAGCCGTTATTCTCCTAATCTCATCTCGTGCTCTTACTAAAGCCTCTATGGAAAAATCACCTTCCTTTGTGGGTTTACTTGATTCCACTTGTTCATCAAGAGCTTCTAGTTTCACTCCTCTAGTTCCTACATCCGTTATGGTTATATTTTCATAGTGTTTTTTCATTCCTCCCTTACCATAATTTCCTTGCAAAGGTAGCCTAGATCGATAGTCACAGATTTTCTTGTCTATGTCTATTACTAGTCGTTGCTCCTTAGCAGCCTTCAATAGTTCACAATCTCTCAAAAAGTGCTCTAACGAATCACACCAAGGACACCTACGAGGGCCACGCACAAAACCATTTTGATTTTGAGGATTTTGATTAACTTGTGGTGGGAAATTTTGAAATTGAGGATTTTGTTGATAAGGTATTGCTTGAACAGGATAATTAGGATTTTGATAAGGCAATTGATGTATTTGAGGAGCTTGGGGAGCAACATGTGGTACTTGAGGTGCAAGAGGAGTTTCCATATTATACGGTTGATGATTTTGAAAATTTTGATTTTGAGGATTTTGAAAAGCTATTTGTGAAGCTTGAGGATACATGTTTTGATACATTTGAGGATTTTGCACATGAGGATGAGGATTTTGCATTGGAGGAACTTGATATGCTTGAGTAGGAGCTACTTGTGGATTTTGCTTTTTCTTGGTAGCTATAACATGTGGATTAGGCTCTTGAAAAGTCATTGGGTTCATTTGATTTTGGAAATTTTTCGTGTAATTAGATTATAAAGCATCTATATTCTTGGCCAAATTGGATTGTGTAGCAATAAGACTTTCCATTTGCTTAGTGAGAATTTCCACTTGAGATTGTTCAACTACACTTTTATTTGGCTCTACTTTAAAACCTTGAGTAGGCTCCATCATTTGAGGAATAGGCGTAGAGTCAAAATTCATAGCATGGGATTGTTCTCTAAATTTCTCCTTAATTTGTGGAAGGCTAGCTTGAGGAAGACTAGTTTGCTCATAAAGCATGGATTGTCTTTGATGTCTATGGGCTACAGCCTCTACTACTTTACGCACTTTTTGCCAACTGTTAGTAAGACCATAGCGCTTATCCGGTTCTTCTAATCGTCGTTCAACTTCCCTACGAGTTTCAGGATGAAGAAGCTTAAGAAAATTGATCACAAGATCAGGTTCCAAGGTTATCTTATCCTCATCAGGAAGTTGTTCATAGCGTTTAATATACTGATTTTGTAAGTGAGTAATAGAGCTACTAGACTTTGGTGAATTGACCCATCATAAGAATCCATCCCGATTATGTTGGCTATAATCTTCAAGATAGAATTCTTTGAGCATCTCCTTTCTAAAATCACTCCAAGGAAGACTATCATATTGAGTGACACGGTTTATGATAGAGCTATCAACAATTCGTTCAAAGAATGATATCAAAAGATCTTCGGGAAGACCAAAAATCATAGCTTGCTCTTCAAACGAATCTAAGTAGCTTGTAATGTTGATGCCATTGAATTTTCCCTTCTCTCTCAACATAGAAGAGACTATTCTTTGGCCTTGTTTCTCAACAATAACGGATTTGAATCCTTCCTCCATCTTATGTGAATAAGCAAGTGATGCACGATGCTCTAGATCTCTCACAAATGCGTTTACTTCATGACGAAGATGTGCACGATATTGTGAGAAATCCAGTGCAACACTCAAGACTGATGATGATGAAATGATGAGGATAAAAAATATGAAACAAAGGATATGGATCACAACCTCCCAACAAGATCAGAAGCAAATGCCACGAAGCGTTTCACGTCGGGTTCAAATGTGGAGGTGATCGCAATCCGGGTGGATCGGGTCCGGTCGTGGCACACACAGGGTGTATGAAGCTAATGAATGTTGGATGGTTTAAGGACATGAAAGTGAAATTAATGTTGAGGATGGAGAACAGAGAGATGTTGAAATGATTATGGGAATGGGAAAGTAGGAGTGCAAGTTAGATTTATGAACATGAATGATAAGAATGAAAGAGAACCATACACACAAATCAAATTTGGAAGGAAGAATGGTCCATTGAAGGAGCTTCTTAAACACTTCCTAATTCTAATTCATATGCATAGTCTTCTTTGGATGATATGTATGCATGACGTGAATAGATGGAATCCTTACACATAAACCAGTTTCGAAAGGAAGAATGGTCCAATAATATTGGAGCTTCTTATACACTTTCAGAAACTAATCAATATGTATGGGTATGTATGGATTATATGCATGCAAGTGAATTATGATGATAGAGACTACTCACAAGCTCAAAGAAACATCCTTACTGGTTCAACGCAATACTGCGGAGCCTTCTCACACATAGAAGAAATAGAAGACATGTAAAAATACTTAAGGGATTGAGAGAGGAGACAAGAGACAAGTGACAAGTGACATGAATTAAAAGGATTTGAATTAAGATACATGTATAAGATCATCGTGGTACGTCAAGCTAGGCAGTCTACTGATCAAAGGTGGTTCCGACCCTCAAACCATGACAGTTCAACCGAATGTCACACGTAAGAAGGTGAGTTCCACTCCAATGACCCTATGTATGTCTAGGCTCGTAACGTCTAACTAAAGAAGTCTAAGACTCATTAAAATCAGCTCTAACTCACTCACACGCTCCACTGAGGGTGAGTCAAGATAGAGATGCTGGTTTCAAGAGCCTATCCTAGATTGGAGTTCTAACTTAAATTTGAAACTAGGTACTATACTCATACTAGTTCACCTTGGATCCTCACTCGCTCAACCGAGGGTGATCGTCTCAAGGAAACCGTAAGCTAGCATGAGCCCTATGGATGCCTAACAATGATGCTCTAGGAGTTTGGAGGGGGGTTTATATAGTTTTTTGAATGAATTTGGGCCCTTGGATCTAGAGAAATCAACTCTCAACTCTAGGATCACTACTTTTGATTACAACCATTTGATGAATCAAATCAATGGCTTGGAATTGTTCTTTCTATCAAATCTAGTGTAAAGGAGTGAAATTTAGGCGCCCTCATTCTCCACCATTGGATCTGGGGATGATCTGGACCATCGGATCAGTGCTGACATCAACTCGGATAAGATAAGCCACTATTTTTGGAGAAAAGCTACATTATTGATCTTTGATTGTAAAAAATTATCTTCTTTTATGGAAAAACTCGTGGATCCTGCTTGCTTTAAGCATAAGTGCATCTCCACCCTTGAATATGAGCTCATCTTGATCGTACAACATGGCTCAATCAGCTTTCGCCATGTGGTGGCCCTTCAACCCTTCAATTTGCTTAAACTAGAAAACTGCGGTGATCCTGAAAACTGGACTTTGTGCTCTTTGACCCTCCAAATAGGCTTTGATGAAGATGAAACTTTGTAGGACTATGTTTCCAAAGATCTCCTTCAGGAATATGCAGAAATAACTCCCATCTGAATCTCCCTTGTACAAGTTTGACTATATTTGGAAGCTTGCAAGGTGGCATTAAGGTCTCTAGGAAGCTCTGATGGCCTTGAAAATTTGTACAAATATGTAGCCACATATGATCTTTATACATGCCAAACCATATGGCTAACATAAATTTCTATACAAGAATTTGTAGGGTCAAACTAGAAAAATTATATTTTTACAAAATGAACATAGCATATCAATGTGCTACAAAATCCATTTTCTGCTGAAATTTGGGCTATAGACTGCCTTTGACAATCTTTACAAGTATATGGATTTTCATCTAATTTGGTGACAATGAAATTTTTGCCCTAATTTCCCAACTTTGACCAGCTTTGACCGCTACCATGGACTTTCTTGATTTCTTTGAAACTTTGTATGTGAGCTTCCTTTGACATCCTTGATGCATCCTGGACTTCTCGGGGAATTCCGGCTACCTTCACCAAATATGTTTTTTGTAGGCCTTCACAAGTGAGAGAGGAGAGAAAATCTCGACGACAGCGAAATCATTAATCAAAATGATACTAAAAAATGTGTGAGGCATTGTGTCGTAACCGTCATTACCCGAATGCGACTCTCCGACTGCCTCTAGAAGTGTGGCTATCACATCTCGTTGCTAATGTTATTAGTCAGGAGTCTACTACTTCTCATCGCAAATCACCTCCCACTCCTTAGTGCCATACAAGCTTTGGTAAGCCTCCTCTGAAGGTGTGACGAGCCTCAGATCATCGATGTGATATCACCTCATGTACCATATGTTGAATCAACTCGGAGTTGATAGTTGTTGGTTGATACTCTCGATAGATTGCCTCTGTGTTGTAATATTTGCAATCCTAATCTTGCACACTCCACTTGACCATGACAGAGTGTCTAGACTATATTGTGGATAATTATCATACCCATTGATGCATAGCAATGCCTATATGAGATAGGTCAGTGCCTATATTATGATGTGTCAAACTCTGGTGCACATGTAGACTACTAGAGCCATTAGGGGATGGCTAAGAAGACGGTGGCTGTGAACTCATAAAGCCAGGAGTACCACCAAAGGGAGTGTCATTGATGGGAGTAGTCTTGTGAGAGATCCAATACTATGATGCAATGGTCTGATAAGCAGCAGGTGCTCGAGATATGAACTATAGAAACTGCTCCTCTATCATGGAATCTGGATTGAGTGATGACTATCTCCCATCATCTTGTACAACAAATAACTCAACTAATCAACATATGGATAATATCGATAATACAAAAAAACTGTAGTCTACAAGAAAAACATAACAGAGTTAGAAAAGCATTGGACAAGGACTTCATTTCATCATAGTAAAAAATAATTATGTACAATTGCTTTCTTTCTAAGTCCCCTATTCTAGCATCCTCTTGGAGATTTGATGCACATAGCATATCTATCTCTACATTTGCAACTTCCAGATCTCTTGGTATGGCCATCCCTTCCCGATCATCGTTCTCATATAGCATATCTCCTCATGTATATGGTCTTCTTCAAAGGCCTCTTCTTCTACTACCACATGCATCTTAGACTCCACTGTAGATGGAACTTCTTGTATATCCATGTCCTCATATTTCTTTTTGCTATGTGGAGCGACTTGTAAAACAAATAGCCATTGCAGTTCCTTCCGATTCGGTGTAAAGACAACCCGCAACATAGTATTCAAAAAGTACAAATGTGTCTCTTTCATCCATCTATAGCTTCATGGAGTCTACTTGAAGAAAACGACTCTTGTCCCACCTCACTGTTGTGTTTCTTCCAATAGTGACTACTTTGAAACACTTCACATCGAACAAAAAGTATTCAAACCTCCTGAACAAAAGCTTCAAGATACCCATGCACTCGTTGCAAAAAAGAACACAATCATTTGGACATACATGAATCTTTGTGTAGTCCATACCTACGGATTATAAAAGCTTCTTGGCATCCCCATGTGTTAGAGGCATATCATTACCATCTCCCAAAAATTGATTTTTCAAAAGCTTGCAAGGGATAAGCAATTACAATAATATTAGTAAATACACCTATTTAAATGGAGCAATGAAAGTTTTAATTCCAATCTACTTGAACAATTAAGAGACATTACAATCTGACCATCCATAGATGGATTGAAGATTGAGCATCGTGAGCCACATACATAGAACAAATACATTTGCAGTATTCTAGAGCGGTAAACGGGCTAGTTTTTGCATGTTTTGATGTTTTTTTGTCGACTTTTGATTGTGGAAATTATGTCGTATCTATGGAATCCATGACAATCATCTCCACCATCATGCTCTTGTCCATGTCATGGAATGTCTTAAACATTTCTTCCATGTGTTCATTCTCTATCATGCTGCCAATAGCTTATCCTTGTGCATCACATGTCATTCTCTTCTACCCATGAGAGGTAGACGACACAATATTGTGTGGATCAATCTGCTCACCAGCCAAACCATGTGATTGGAAGCATATGTTTCATAGTCGATTTGAAGCAAAGGGTCCATATTCGTGAATGTATGGAGTACAAATCAATCGTGTACAGAATATCTTATACTTGCACTGGGTGAAGGGACACACCATTCTCTCCTCCGGAGCCAAAGATGTCATCTGATACCATGCGGAGCTGTTTGGACATGTTGAAAGTTTTGTATTGAAAGCTCAAGAGTGTGGGAGCATGCCCCACATTGAGCCTTCCATCATCCACAATCAAAATAGGATGATTCCTATGAGTAGGAGGCCTCAAATCATGTCTATAATAGGAAAAAGTTGATTAGAGAAGATTAGGTCACCCCTTGATGTTATTGGACCCCACATTTTGACATGTATATGCTTTTGATTGCTTAAAGAGGTTGTTATATGACCTTTAAAGCCTCTAATGAATTGTATTATGACTTAGAGTCATGGAAATACATGTCAAGGCTGCCCCCTTACTTAAGAACATCCCCTACTAGTTGTTCTCTACATATTTTGCAAAAAATTCACTTTTACATACTCTATCTCTCTAGATGATCTTGGCAGACCCCCTGATCTTGTAGTTGCTATTTCTCCTTCATTTTGAATCCATTTGCAATGATTCTGGCCTTTCTGGAAAGCTTATAAGTTCTACTTTTGGTGGTATAAGTCTCAGATTCAGCTCCTGCACAAATACAAAGAAATGTCCAGAATAGTTTCTATGTAGTTACCTAATACTCTACGAAGAGATCAAGTTATATGTCTTGTTGTAGCTGATTGAGGCATCATTGAGTATCCAAATAGAATGGCTTTACTCCAATTTAAAAGCTCTCTAAGTCTAGTTTTATGTTGCAAAGTTTCATTTCCATTCTCTACATGTACTTAGAGAAACCTAGAAAACACAAAGCCTATGTTAGAAAAAATTCACGATCCTAGGAGGGTTCATTTGCTTTCGTTGTGCACACAGGACTGTTTATCCTACAATGGTGGTATCAGAGCTATAAATGGAGTATAAAAGAGAGAAGAAGGTGATGCTAAAGTGATGTAAAGACCTCATCAAAGCTTGAAGGAAAGAAGCAAAGAACGGGCACATCAACAACAAGGGGAAGCAAACAAGTCATCATATCAAAGAGGAACCTTCATCAAGAGGAGTAGCTCTATTTTTTGAGGTAAAAGCCATCTTTTTCAACTTCATTGAATCAAGTGGGAGCTTCAAAAGAGGTAGAAGGCACCATGGAGGATCTCAATGTTGAGATTGAGAAGCTCGAAAAGGGAAACTACCGACCGTGGTGATTTAGACTAAGCAATTTTTTGATGGGGAAAGGTTTGTTGGGACTAGTGAGTGGTCGAGAGCTAAAACCCCTATATAGATGAGTTAAATTCCAACAAATGACAAGAGAAGAGTAGTAAGAGAGTAGGATGAAAAGGGACAAAAGATTCATTTTCATTTTATCTCAGCATATTAGCAACTCCATGATAGGACATATTCAAGATTTGGATACATCAAAGAAGGTGTGGGAGTGCTTGGAGAGATTGTACTCAACCTCCACAAAGATAGAAAAATTCAGCTCAAGAATGAGCTAAATAATCTTAGGAAAGGCCCCTCTCAAGGTGATAATGATTACATATTAAAGGTTAAAGAGTTTGCAAATGCACTAGGGTCAATCAATTGTGCCCTAGATGATGACAATCTTGTATCCTGCACCCTAAATGGACTTAGTGATGATGAAAAATGGCAAGCCTTCACAACTTTAGTGTATGTAAGGGACTCTCGTCTTGATTTTGATCAACTTATCATTCTCATGGTGACAGAAGAGATGAACCTTGGTGGTCATAATGCCAAGGATAGCCACAGGAAAATGTAGGCCGAAGAGGTGGAAGAGCAACAAATAGAGGAAGAGGCAGAAGATTTGGTGGAAGAGGACAACACACTTCAAATGGATGCTTTGTGTATGGTTAGCCCGAACATTTTGCAAATGAATGCTATCATAGAGCTCAAAGACTAGGGAATCAAAGCAACAATAACACTTATAGAGGGCAAGGTAACTATGCAAACACATCATCTAGCCAAGGGAATGATTATTTTCTTGCTAGGAGGTATGGTGAAGATACAACTCAAGCTAGTGAAGATGTATGGTATGTAGAGAGCGGATGTAGCAATCATATGTCATATTTGAAGGATCTTTTTAGTAATTTTTAGGTCCCAAAGCATCAAGGACATGTGAAAACATGTGATAACTCTGAACATACCATTCAACATGTGGGAGATATCAGTTTGGAAGGAAATCAAAGGACAAAGTGCTAATTAGAGGCATTACATGTCCCCACTATTACCAAAAACTTGATTTCGATAAGCCAAATGGTAGAAAAAGGCTATCAAGTTAGGTTCAATGAAAGAGGATGTTTTGTTGAGGGATCCAAGGGCAGGTTTCAAGCTCATAGCAAAAGGAAAAAAACAAGGGAGAATTTTCACAATGAACATAAATCAACCACACCATTCAATGTATGTCACACATGGAGACAAGAGGATAGCAGAGTTAGACCTATTGCATAAATGAATAGGTCACATCAACCTACAAAATCTCAAGGAAATGTGAAGGAGGAGCTCGGTAAGAGGCTTACCAAATTTTACATCTAAAATGTTGCTTGAAATTTGTGTAGCTTTCCAACAAGGAAGACAATCAAGGCTACCCTTCAAGAAGAGTACCTATGTGAGTGCGAATGTTTTAGATCTCATTCACACGGATGTTTGTGGTCCAACAAGAGAAGCATCCCTTGTAGAAATTAGGTATTTTATAACCTTCATTGATGATTTTTCAAGAAAATTATGGTTGTATTGCATTAGAAACAAATCAGATGTGTTCCTCTACTTCAAGAAATTCAAAGCACATATGGAGAAGGAGTCTGACAAGTTTATCAAAACTTTAAGATCCGATGGAGGGGGATAGTACTTCTCCCATGAATTTTTTGAATTTTTACAGATCACTGGCATCAAAAGAGAATTTGCATGCTAATATACCCCTCAACAAACTAGGGCAGTAGAGAGAAAGAACATACACATAGGAGAGGTAGCAAGGTGTATGCTCAACAAAATGAATATGCCGCATTGTTATTGGGGAGAGGCTACATATACAACCACATACATCATGAATAGATGTCCTACATCAAGTATACATCATCTAACCCATGGGGAAGCATGGAGTGGAAGAGAACCTTGCATTTAACATCTTAGAATCTTTGGTTGTATATGCTATGTACATGTACCTTAAGAGTTGAGATCAAAGTTAGATGCCAAATCTGAAAGGTGTATTTTTTTGGGATATTCTATGAAACAAAAAGGGGTATAAATGTTATAATCCCATCACCAAGGAGCTCAAGGTAAGTAGGGATTTTGTTTTTGATGATTTGAAGCCTTGGTATGCATGCACGAGTCCATTGCAAGTTGAAGAAATAGGTGAGAAAGATAAGAAGAATGATGTTAGAGTTCAAGAAAGCATGGATTTAAGTGGTCCGAGAAACTCATCCAACACAAGGACACCCTCACCATGGACTAGAAGTCTTGGGGAAAGAGAGACCAGGTCTGAAGAAAGCAAATTCAAAGGCAAAGAGAAGATTGCAATTGAAGAAGGAAGCTATGTGGATGAGAGCATGTTGGAAGATGAAGAGATAGAAGAAATCCAAACCCTAGGAGTGGCAAAACAAAGAAAGAAGATGGAAACCACACCTAAAGGAAGTGAAAGAAGGTCCTTAAGAGTAAGATATCAAGTTCAAATGTAAACATATGATAACTTCACTGCAAATCATTATGCATACATGAATTAGGTAATCAAGGATAAAGAACCAACTAGTTATGAAGAAGCTAAGGATTGAAAGGAATGACAAGAAGCAATGAAGGAAGATCTCAAGGCACTTGATGAGAACCATACCTAGAGCTTCGTACTAGATCAAGAAGACATGAAGGTGATATGTAATAAGTGGTTCTACAAAATTAAAATAAATTCAGATGGTTCCATTGCTAGGTACTAAGCGAGGTTGTTGGCGAAAGGCTTCTACCAAAGATATGGGATAGATTACGATGAAACTTTCAGCCCCGTAGCCAAGATTCCAAAAAATAGGAATTTGATTGGAGTGGCCACATCAAAGAAATGGATTTCATATCAATTGGATGTGAAGAATGCCTTTTTCAATAGAGAGCTTAAAGAAGTAGTCTACACGAGCTAACCTCAAGGATTTCCGAGTGCAGGGTACCCAAATCATGTTTGTAAGCTAAGAAAAGCATTATATGGTCTAAAGCAAGCCCCAAAGGCTTGGAATGAGAGGTAAGTGGATTATTTATCATTTTGTGGATACAACGAAAGTTTTGTAGATCCATCACTTTACATGAAGAAGCATGGCGACAAGATAGTAAACATATGCATCTATGTGGATAATTTGATCATCATAGGAAGTGATATTGTAGGTATTAAAGATATCAAATAAAATCTAGGAAAGGATTTCAAGATATCTGATCTTGGAACACTTAAGTAATTCTTGGGAATAAAGGTAATCTATGCACACGATGGCATCTTCTGGATTCAAAGAAAATACTTGTTGGATGTGCTATACAGGTTTGGTGTGAGTGGTTGTAAGCCACTTTCTTAGCCCATGGACCCCAATACAAAGTTGGTTGTAGGTCAAGGAGAGCCTATAGAAGATAGTACGCTATATAGAAGCATAATTGGTTCATTGATTTATGTTACATTCACTAGAACTCATCTTGCATATGTAGTAGGTGTTTTCTCTCAATTTTTGCATGCAACCACTCATAATCATCTCATGCCAGCAAGAAAGTGCTTAGATACATCAAGCACTCCATCAACCAAGGTCTAGTTTACTCATATGATATTGATCTAAGTGTCAAAGGATATAGTGATGTTGATTGGATAGGTAGCAAGGATGATCGAAGGAGTACATCGGGTTATGTTTTCATGATAGGTACAAAAGTGATCTCTTGGAGCTCTAAGAAGCAACCCACTATTGCTCTTTCATCCATAGAAGCTGAGTACAGAGGTTTAGCATTGGATTCATGTGAAATATTGTGGCTTAAGAAGCTACTTAAGGACTTGGAAGTGGAAGTGGTGGAGTTTCCTCTTTATGGCGACAAAATTTCAAGCATCTACCTAGCTAACAATCCCATGTTTCATGCAAGGAGCAAGAACATAGAGGTTCAACACCACTTCATTAGAGAAAAGGTGATGGCAAAGGAGCTCGATATAAGGTATGTGAACAATAAAGTGTAGGTTCTAGACATGATGACAAAGTTTCTTGAAAGTACAAAGCTTGGAGGATTGAAAGAAGTAATCAACATTAGAGACATAGGATGAAGCAACGAAGGAAAAAGACCTGAGCTTGAGGGGGAGTGTTGAAAGTTTTGTATTTCAAGCTCAAGAATGTGGGAACATGCCCAAAGTTGAGCCTCCCACATCATCCACAATCAAAGGAGGATGATTTCCATGAGCAAGAGGCATCAAACCATGTCTATAATACAAAGAAGTTGATTAGAGAAGATTTAGTTCACCTTTTGATGCGATTGGACCTTACTTTTTGATATGTATATGCTTTTGATTGGTTAAAGAGTTTGGTATATGACCTTCAAAGCCTCTAATGAGTTGTATTATGACTTAAGGTCATGGAAATATGTGCCCAAGCTACACCTTTACTTAAGCACACCCCCTACTAGTTGTTCCATGCATATTTTGTAGAAATTTTACCTTTACATACTCTATCTCTCTAGATGATCTTGGCAAACCCCCCGATCTCGTAATTGTTGTCTCTCCTTCATTCCGAATCCATTTGAGATGATTTTTTTAAGCTTATAAGTTCTAATTCAAGTGGTATAAGCATATGGTTCAGTGCCTACACAAGTGGAGAGAAATGTCCAGAATATTGTCTCTGTAGTTAGCTAATACTCTATGAAGAGATCAAGTTATCTATTTTGTTGGAGATGGTTGAGGCATCATCTAGTATCCAAATGGAATGGTTCTCATTTGAAAGATATCTAAGTCTAGTTTTAGCATGCAAAGTTTCATTTTCATTCTCTACATGTACTCAGAGAAACATATAAAACAAAGAGCCTATGTAAGAAAAAATTTAGGATCCTAGGAGGGTCCATTTGCTTTCGTTGTGCACAAAGGAATAGATCACTCACAACGATATAACTTAGGAACACTCGTGACACACACACACAATCGACATCACGTCCCGTCAAACAGAAAACCACTGCCAAAAATCTCCTACAAAACAAAATGATATCAAAATTAGGAAACCCTAAAAACAATAAGAAATAGAGAGAGAGAGAGAATGAGGGGAGTGCATCATTTACAAAGATGTGTGAGAGAGAGAGGTGTGTGTATGTGTGGAGACAGAGATGTGTGTGTGAGGGGCGAGAGAGAGAGAGAGAGAGATGTGTATGTGTGTGTGTGGGGGGGGGGAGGGAGAGGAGGGTGGATGTGTGTGAGGGGAGAGGCAAGAAGCAAAGGGGAGGTAGAGTGCAAGTGAGATGGAGGGGAGGTGTGCATGCATATTCGAGTGAAAATTCAAGGGAGTTGTCTTTTAGGTTAAAAAATAAGGGAGTCAACTTTTGGTTTATAAAACATGAGGTTGGAATAGGGGCTGGTATAACCATAGGTATAGTCATCAGAGTAAGCATCGATATGTGCCTGTGCAATATTGGCACCTATACCAAAAATTATATCGATGCCTATTCAGATCAGTATTCTAGAGCCTATTTCGACATCGGGTTTTTAACATTTTTCCAAGCATCTTCCAAGAGTCATACTAGCGTTGTGGATGACCGTAGGTACGGCTAGCATTGGTATGAACCTAATCTGCAGTTGTGATAGGTGATAATGGTGTATGATGAAATACTTTGCAACAAATGGACCTCATGCAAATTAGGAAAAGAAAGTTGGATATGAGCAATGAACAAACAATTAAGAGGTATTGGGTAGAAGAGAAGATAATATATAGATAGACATAAAAGGACAAGTCCGTTAGCATATCAATAACAAACAATGCAATAAAATGAATTGATATTCATATGCAAATTTGATCAAGTCACCAATCCTAAACCCTAAACTCTAAATCCTAAACCCTAAACCCTAGAATACTAACCCCAAATCCTAAACCAAAAACCCTTAAACCTAAACCATAAACCATAATGTCACTCTAGCACAATGATGAGTATCGATTTGAGAAGATTCACCTCATAGATGTCAATCCAAAGAGATGTGAGAAAATTGATATGATGACTATGAGCAAATGAAGGCACAATATTGTGAGTGAGAAGCACACAAGCATGCACAAACACACACACATGCACAAACATACACATACATGCACACAATGCAAGATTAAAGGGAGGAACAATGGAATCTTTGATTAGACCAAAAAAAGTCTACAATGTACTCTAGTTACTTCTATTCCCAAGAATCCAACCTCGTAAATGAGCTCTCTAGCTCTTTTTATAGTTTGCCACTAGCTTTGGCCTTGTCCAGACTTAGTGTCCAACGTAGTTAAAAAATAGGTTTCTATGCCTATTTGGAGGCCCAAACAAGCTCAAAAAAATATGAAATTTGTTACGTAGGTACTTCTAGTATTCCTCAAGCTAGAGGACTCCTCGGCTTAACAAAATCGAGTCTGAACTACCAAAAACAATATTTACAACCTTGGTGTAGTGATAAGAATCACCCTTTATTAAAAGTAATTTTGAGCCATGGTGGCCTTGGTGCTTCAAAGGTGTCATGTCCTTCCTCGATAATTTGGCCACCACAAATAGGCTAGGGTTCATATTCTTCTTCAAAACTCTCTTCCATAGGAATATGTACTACTTCCTCTTCTTTTGGTGCCGCAAGGGATGATGGAGGTCATTCATAATTGAGTAACTTGGCTTGTAGTTCTCCAATTTGTTGTTGCAAAGAACTATCCCTTATGTCCAGCCTAGAGACGTGCAATAGATTCTAGAAGTATCACTGATCAGAGAAGGCACAGGTTCCCCATTCACCATCCATCTCCCTCATTCCAATAGAATGGAGATTCAAAAGGGGTCTAGAGGTTCCTCGGATGCCACAAGATTTTAAATTTCAAGCTATAGGAAGCATGGATCTAGGAACCTTTGACTTTGACCACCTATTAGATACCCAACTTTCAAATGTGGAGATTTACTCAGGCCCGAACACTCCCATGGGAACCTCGCAATGAAGGTGTCAAGGCCAACAAATAGAAGAAAGGCGTGTACATTGGGTAGAAGTCCAACAAAGAATACTTTCTCAACAACTAGAAAACCTTGAAGAGGAAGAGGAAGAAGAGGTCATCGGAGCTCCTGCCTACACCACGCAGCTCTATAGACTCCTCCAAATTATGGAGAGTGTTGGATCCCAATGATTAATTTTTGAACAGAGCAGCATAATACTTATGACCCAACTCTTACAAGAGGCAAGTGTAGATCTTCAACTCATTGAATCTCTGCAAATGCTTTCAGAGACATGTGGAGTAGAGGAAGCCATAGGATACATGCTACAAAGACCACATGCGACATATGACCCATGAAGATTACATACACAACAAAGGCCATGGAAAAATATTCAATTTCCCATCATTTCCATAACGATGATGATGGCACCTGAAACAATGGGCATGACTACCACTATAGTATCAACAGTGCAAGGAGAAAGGACCTCTCAAGCCACAAAAACTAGTGTACCAAGTCCCTTGACCTCCCCACTCAAAAATCCTAGCACATAAGTGACTATCATCGATGAAGAAACATACAAAACCAATCCGTGACATACCCCCACCATCACCCCCTAGAACCAAGGATGTAGATCTCACACCTTCTACTACTTTTATTGTACACGCCTTCACCTTCCATAGCCCAACTTCTATTTCATCCATATTCTCTCCCTTTGGTAATCCAATATATCATACTTCCACCCATTGAATAGCTCCTTCCATCGATCTTGCCATTGGGCACCCAACTTCCACCTCATTTGTGGTAGGTCATCTAGATGTTCAATCTAATATCATGGGATTTTCTATCACTCCTCATTTGATCTTTGTTTTCCCCCAACCTCCTCCCAACTAGGATCCATCGATTTTTTTGCTTATTTGTCAAACCTCCTCCAACCTTGCACCCAAACCCCCCTTTCCTTTCCGCTTACAACATCCACATCACAGATATTCACAACCACCACACACACAACACCTACCATCCCTATGTACATGGTAGATACCACACTCACTCCCACCTCTAATCAAATGGACATATCACCACCCACAACATCTCCCCCTCCCCACAGAGTTCCACCATCTCCCATTCCCCTTCCATCCACTTCATTTACACTCAATTCATCATTAGGCACTGCATTCATGCTTCCCATTCCCCTCCCCTTACATCAACAAGTGTACAAGTTGCATCCACCACTATAGATGATGCATTTAACTCTATAATTCAGTGTGTAACACAACTCAAGATTGAGTATCAGAGACGCGAAGAATGCAACAACATGGTGTAAGCTCACTTTGTGTAGTTACAACAATTTATCACAACACTTGAAGATGACAATGAAGGCTTGCAAGATTAATATCATACCTTACAAGAAGCTCATAGCTCACTTGAGGCAAAGCTCCAACAAGTAGACCCAGAAGCCATAAAAATAGTAGAAGGTCTTCACATGCAAATGGAACATAACTCCAAACATGGTGTTACTATGAAGACATCTATCTACTACTCAGGAAGAGAATCGCCACTTGCAAATATAAAATCAAGAGAATTAACAACTGCCATAGAGAATACCCCAGGTGCAACCATGATTCCATCAAAATTCCAAGTGGTTCCCCCGAAGAACGTCTAACCATCCTCAAAGATTATGCCAACTTACTAGAGGCACATGATAAATTGTATGAAGAACTAACACAACTCTAGCAATAAAAGGAGTCAGAACCAAAATTTGTTCTGAGTCCAACTAATCATGACCTCTAGTAGTATTCGACTCAGCTAGAGTAATTGCATTATCCTTTTTGACTGGTGGGTAGATGCTTTCCTTCCTTTAAAGAGCTGAAGTTGGGTCCACATGAGTGTCCTTTCTATGGGTACATCATAGGATAGAGATTTATAGAATATGTGTGTGATTGCACAATATCCGTTTAGTACTAGTTTATGAAATCATCTATTGTTAGTAGCATACAATTAGTCAATAATCTAAACGGGAATATTGATCATTAATCCTACAATCATCGCTAAATAGAAATTGAACCAAATCTTCTTGTGGGGTTGGTTGAAGCAGTCTTTCCCTAGAAAAGTGCATGGAGATCCGCAATGATACTGATAAGTTTGGTGTCATTGTGGCCACATCTTTCAATTTCACTATCTTCCTGTTCTTCATGTTCTGGGGCACTAAATGTTCCTTATCCAAAGTAATATGATCACCTTACATGTTGAGAGCTTCTTGAACCAAGTTCTAGGTGAGTTTGAACTTTTTCATTTCATTGTTGCATCGTAGAGAAGGGATTACAAATGTTCTTGGCATGTCCTTCACAATATTAGCTTGTAGTGTAGATAGAAGATAATATCTCAAAAAATAAGGCTTGGGCAGTTGTTCTTAGAAGTATTCATATAGCCCTTCTCGTTGCCAAATTCCTTGGAGTTCTAAAGTATTTTGGAGCTGTTCGAACTCTCATGAGAAGAATTGAAACCGGCCCCAAAGGTTGTCAAACTCACATTTAGATTTCAAATGTAACCAGCATCACCAATTGGTCTTGGCATCTCATTGAACCAATGTGAACGGATCTTTGTTGGAGCAAGACAATAAACAGTTGATGATTATATGAAGCTTAGCAGTGAAGAATTGAAGAAAAGATTGAAGCCTAAGAGCATGAAATGAAGTAGAGGTTCAAAAAGAGATTATCTATATACACATGTATATTAGCTTTGTAAATACTTCACAACTACTTGAAGTAATGAAGCATCCACACTCATATGTATATATACACTTGTATATAGTTTTCATAGAAAACTTTAATCATTTCATCAGTCAATGAGTGAATTTTATGAGGCAGACTTTTCTGAGTGAAGCTAGTTTTCATAGAGAAGTTGAGTGTTCATATTTTGGTAAAAGATTTCAAAATTGGTGAAAGTTTTGATCTATACTTGACATAGAGGTGTTCTAAACTCAAGCGTAGCTTGTCTTTTGGAGATTGATCATATCCATCAGTGGTATGAGAGCAGGAATAATTATATTTGAAGAAAGGGAAGACCGCGACTACTGCAGACATACAAAATTCAACATTTGAAGATTCAAAAGGTCAAAGTGTAAAGGAAAAGCTAAAGGGAGACACACAAGAGCAATCAAAAATATCAAAAAGAGTAAATTTCGAAGCTAAGGTACATTCATTACTCATAAGGTTGAAGATTTGATAGTACAGGTGAAGAAAGGATGGGAGATAGTCTCCAAATTGAGAAGTTGGATAGAGAGAACTATCGAGCTTGGTCTATGAGGATGGAAGTTCATCTAACGAGCAAAGATTTGATGGGATACATCACACGAGAAGAAGACAAGCCAGAGTTTAAATATCCTAGTGTTCCTACTAGGGAGGAGCTTGCATATTTAAAGATTTGGAAGAAAAAGGATGCTCAAGCAAGGAGCATTATCTACATGGCAGTAAATGATTACTTGCTTCCTCATATCAGAGGACTTGAAAGTGCAAGTAATATATGGAGTGCTTTGGAGGAGCATTTTCAGAATACAACCAAGTCAAGGAAAGCATCACTATGGGCAGAGTTTAATACATTCAAAAAGAAGGCTTCACAATCAATATCTGATTATGTGACAAAAATGAAAGGCATTGTTGATTCCTTAGGTGCAGTTGATGAAGACATTGAAGAAATAAGTTGATAAGACAAATTCTCACAGGTCTAACAGGAGATGAGAAGTGGAAGCCTTTCATATTGTCAACAGAACTTTCATTAGATCATTTCACTCCTTATTTGAATCAATTGTTAGGACATATGCTAACTTTTGAGAATGATATCAAAGGAGATGTTGATAAGAGTGCAGGTCATGCAATGTATTCTAAAGACAAGAAGAAAGCTATCAAAGGAAAGCAATAATCAATTGAAGATGAAGGTACTCCAAGCTAAGAAAACTTCCTAAGAGGAAGAGGAAGTGGCAGAAGTAGAGGAAGAGGCAGAAATAACAAAGATAATGTCAAAGCTTGCTGCATATGTGGTAAGACCAATCATCTATCTCATGAATGTTGGCATAATAATCAAAGCAATGGTAACTTTAATTAGAATTTTAACCAAAGAAAAAGAGGTGGAAGAAATTAGACAGGAAATTACAAAGGTAGAGGTGGTAGGAGTTTCTTTGGAAGAAATGGAGGAAGAAACTTCCAAAACCAATCCTACAATAACACTTACTATAATTATGCATCAGATGAGAAAGAAGATTCAACTCTTATTATGAATGCAACATGTGAAGCTTCAAATGAAGACTTAAGGGTATTCTATATTGACTCATGGTGTAGCAATCACCTGAGTGGAAACATTGCTTTGATGACTTATTTGGATCATAAGGCAATTAATCATACAGTTCAAACAGGTGACAATACAAAGCACAAGGTGAAGTCAATTGGATTAGTTAAAGCCAAAGATGGAAGTACTCTCTTGAGTAAGGTTTTGTATATTCCTACATTTAAAAAAAATTTGATTAGTATATGACAAACTGTGGAAAAAGGATATGAGGTGAGGTTCACTAATGATGGAGTTTATGTTGAAGACCCTAGTCAAGGGTATAAGCAAATTGTTACAGGAAAGAAAGAGGGACAAGGTAATGTTGCACATGCCATGTTTACATATGGAGAGCAAAAGATGTTTGAGTTGGATCTTTGGCATAAGAGGCTTGGACACTTCAATGAAAGAGGTATCAAAGAGATGATTAATAATGGTTCGGTAGTTGTATTACCTGATGTTGCAGGTCAGCATATGACATATAGATGTGAAGCATGTCAATCAGGTAAGGCTCATAAGCAATCATATAATAAGCATTGTTTCATGTATTCAAAAAGACTTGAATTGGTACATACAGATGTGTGGGGTCCTTCAGAGGACTTTAGCATAAATGGTTCAAGCTATTATGTCATATATGTTGATGATGCTACCAAGTGGATCAGTATTTATGTGATCAAAGACAAGTCAAAAGTGTTTAGTACATGTAAACACTATCATGCATATGTAGAAAGAATTACATGACAAAAATTGAAGAGGTTAAGATCAGATTGAGGGGGAGAGTATTTCTCAAATGAATTCAGTGATTATTTTTGGAATGCAGGTATAAAGAGAGAAGTTACTTGCAGGTACTCTCCTCAACAAAATGGTGTAGCAAAAAGGAGAAATAGAACTCTTGTTGATTTTGCAAGATCAATGATGAAAGAAAATAATTGCCCTAATTATTTGTGGGCTGAGGCTGTAAATACAGCCACATACTTGGTTAATAGGCTACCATGTAAAGCTTTGCAGGGTATGACACCATATGAAGCTTGGTGGGGTAAGGACCTACATAAGATCATTGCAAAGTATTTGGTTGCTTAGCCTATGCTTATGTTCCTTCTCAATTAAGGCATAAATTGGAACCAAAGGCTGAAAAATATGTGTTCATTGGTTATGGTGATAAGCAAATAGGATACACGTTGTGGAGTCCATCTACAAAGCAATTTCTTGTATCAAAGGATATCACATTTGATGAGCAAAGTACTTGGTACTCAGGTACAAATAATACTTGTGTAGGTCCTAAAGAAAAATTGAATCAAAAGAAAGGTAAATCAAAGGTTCAAATATTTGAAGAACAAGAGAACAATGAAGCACTAGTTGAAGTTGAAGATATGCCAAGGTTTGATCCAGAATGTGATGAACCAGAAACTTCAAGAAGTGGAGAACTCAGAAGATCATCAAGGCATAAATGGCAACCTTTAAGGTATAGCTATGATACTTCATTCTTGACTACTAAAGATTATGCTTATATGAGAAAAGCATATGAAGACCCATCCACATATGATGAACCCAAAGGAAAGGAGAATTGGGAAAAAGCTATGAAGGAAGAGTATGATGCACTCATTGAGAATGAGACTTGGGAATTGGTACATAAACCATTTAATCAGAAGGTAATTGGATGTAAGTGGGTTTACAAAACAAAAAGATTTGTAGATGGAAGTGTGCCTAGGTACAAAGCCAGGCTTGTTGTAAAAGGATATGCACAGACATATGGTGTGAACTATGATGAAACTTAGAGTCCTGTTGCAAAGATGACAACCATAAGGACTCTTATAGCTATTGATTCTTGCAAAGGTTGGAAGTTATCTCAATTAGATGTGAAGAATTCATTTTTGAATCGTTACATTTCAGATGAAGTTTACATGGAACAACGAGATGGTTTTAAAGATCAATTTTATTTAGATCATGTGTGTAATCTCAAGAGAGCTTTGTATGGCTTGAAGTAGGCCCCAACGGCATGAAATTACAGGCTTGTAAAGTTCTTGAAGGAACTTGGTTTCCAAGCATCAAAGGTAGATAGTAGCTTGCTAATCAAAGCAAGTGAAGATGGGTTTATCTATGTTTATATTTATGTTGATGACATAATACTTACAGGAACAGATGACAAAGGCATACAAATGCTTAAGAAGCAGATGGAGAAAGAATTCAAGATCAGTGACTTGGGAAATTTATCATATTTCTTGGGAATGGAGATTTCATATACACAACATGGAGTATATGTAACTCAAGAAAGGTATTTGAAGAATTTTCTAATCAAATTTAAAAAGGAAGATTGCATGATAGCACCAACTCCAATGGAGGTGAATCACAAATTGAGTAGATATGCAGGAGAAGAATTCAAAGACATGAAGCTTTATCAGAGTTTGGTGGGTAACTTGATTTATGCTACATTAACGAGTCCTAATTTGTGATATGCAGTTGGAGTTTTATCTCAATTCATGCATTGTCCTAGAAAGGAACATTGGATTGTAGGTCAAAAGGTGCTTAGGTATATCAAGGGCACACTTAAAGAAGGCTTGTATCATGGGTTTACTCCAGATACAAGGATCAAGATATGTAGTGATGCAGATTGGGCACATAACTCTGATGATAGAAGATCAACACATGGGTATTTGTGTTATGTGGGAGATAAGTTAATTTCATGGTGCTCTAAGAAGCAACATACCATTGCTTTATCATCTATAGAAGCAGAGTACAAAGGTATGGTAGAAGCTGCAAAGGAAGTCATATGGCTACAAACTCTTATGAAGAGTTTTGATATCATTCCGAGTACTCCTATCATTTGTGGAGACAACATGAGTTATTTGTATTTAGCAACTAACCCTGTGTTTCATGCCAAGACCAAACTTGAGATCCAATATCATTTTCTGAGAGAGAAGGTTGTTAATGAAGAAATAGAAATCATGCATAGTCTTAAAAAGGATCAACTTGCAGATATGTTGACAAAGAGTTTGGATGGACCCAAGTTGCAGAGATTTAAAGATATGGCAGGGATAACAAAAATGCAGGTAATCACACTTGATGATTGAGGGGGAGCTTTTGGAGTAAGACAATCAACAATTGATGATTATATGAAGCTTTAGAGTGAAGACCTGAAGAAAAGATTGAAGCCTAAGAGCATGAAATGAAGTAGAGGTTCAAAAAGAGATGGTCTATATACACATGTATATTAGCTTTGTAAATACTTCACAAATACTTGAAGTAATGATGAATCCACACTCATATGTATATATACACTTGTATATAGTCATGAAAAAAAGGAGAGATGAAATTTAGATGAGATAGAGAGGAGTAGATCATAATTTGAATGAGCATCATCCATCAGATGAAAGATGAGTTGAATAGAAGAAGTTTTTTGAGAATTGTGCATCGATCTTTTCACCATTTCTCCTTCTGTGTTTGATCATTTTAGGAATCCTTTTGTAGATCTCTAATTTCATAGTTAATGCATCTATGTTCAAGATTTGAGAATCTAATTAAAATCAAGCTGAGAGAATTGTGAGTAGGAACATTTGTATGTGAAGAAGTGATAAGTGTCTTCTGAAACAGGCGCAATCCTGATGATCAAAGAATTTATCAAATCTCAATGCATAGTGTAAATTTTTACACAAATGAAGAGTCAAAATCTAAGTTGGAAGGTAAGCTATCTATGTGTAAAAGCATTTTATTAAACGGGTTATATTTGTGAGAAGCAACTGTTTAAAGTTGTATATGTAAAAGTTGCATGTAGAAAGTGCTTATTTCAGACACAGGTTTACTTATTGAAGTAAAGATAAAGTTTTATAATTTCTTTTGAAGAACTTTAACTTGGATTAGTTGCGCAAACACTAAAGAGTGTTGTACCAAATTTTCATAGAAAACTTTAATCATTTCATCAATCAATGAGTGAACTTTGTGAGGCAGACTTTTTTGAGCGAAGCTAGTTTTCATAGAGAAGCTGAGTGTTCATATTTTGGTAAAAGATTTCAAAATTGGTGAAATTTTTTAGCTATACTTGACATAGAGGTGTTCTAAACTCAAGTGTAGCTTGTCTTTTGGAGATTAATCATCTCCATCAATGTTCACTTTCTCTATGTGTCCAACAAGGGAATCTTAAATGGGTATCTTCCTCACATGTTTGAATTTCACCCACCTCTGTCTGTAGGGAGTTCAAATACTAGCAAACTATCAATGTCAATTGGTCGCGAACTTGTCTGTGCCTTAGCCATGGTGAAAGAGGTTGATGATGTTATGTGATTCTGCTTAGAAGAAATGAATCACATTAGTATTGCCATAGAGAGCAGTTGAGACCTTATTCCCCATGCAGTACCAACATGATGTATCCAACTCGATGTGTTATGTTAGTGTGTGCTTGAGTGTTGTGAAGTCGTGAGTTAGTAGCAGTAGTTATGGATTGAATGCATACTCGAGAAATGCAAGTAACGCTGCATGCACCTACTTAATTTATAGTGTTATGTTACGTGGTTTAATATTGATTGTGGGACTTTTTAGGTACCCATTTCCAAGTACTCCTATGTGAAGGTGCACATGCTCATGTTGTGATGACATGTTTTGGCCTCAGTACCATTTGAGTGAGTGCATGTGAGTGCTACCTAGAATCTCGAGGATTTCATGTAGCAAGTTGAACATGTAAGAAAGTCTTAGGCACCTTGATTTGTCTAGCATTAGGATCCGCCTTCATTGATTGCTTAGGTATCTAGATGGAGATGAATTGCCCATGCTCACTCCTAGAATAGGGAGTTGTGGTCTCTTTGGACTTCTTCATTTACATTGTACATACTAGCAGTTCTGATAAGAGGGTAGGTGGTTGTTCACTCTTGTGCCTCCAAGCTTGCTTTCTTCCTTCAATCGTCTTGCAATGGATTGTATTCTGATCATATGATTCAGCCTTTCGCCACCTCAGCCTCTTGAGTAATTTGTCCTGCCTTATTTTGATTGTCTTTGGAAAAGAAGAGAGCTCCTTCGTATCTCCAATTCTTTTGTTGAGAACAACATTCTTCTGCATGATAGAGCTTCAGACAAGAGCAACATATTTATCATCATGAGTGCTCCTAGAAGGACTAGGTGTAGGTGCCTTTCCTAGTTCCTTGAGTGCTTTATTTGTTAATTCAACTGTGATCTTTTGTTGGTTCACCCAAACCTAAAGAATTCCACTTCTTAGGTTTAAGTTCATCACATGGTCATAGATCAGGTCTTGAGCCTAAAATGGAGGTTCTATAAGGCCCCCATCTTGAAATACTGGCACTTTTAGCGTCATTGGGACGTCATGAATGGAGATGGGGAGTTCCACTTCAACGAGGCAAAGGGTTTCCACTCCTCCCAATCCTATGAGATACACTTCTATAGTTTTGATGCTTAATTGCAAGTTTTGATAGTATTAAAGTCTAACTACACTAGTTATTGGACTTGAGTCAATCAAGGGTTTTATGGTTGTCTTGTTCTTACCCTATCCTACGTCTAAGGTTAGAAAAGGACACTTGTCTATTATCTTGTGATGGGTTCTCCTTGTCAATTCAGCACATGGCCAAGTGGTATCTCAGGGCCTCATAGGCATCTTGCCTAAGATGATCTCTTCCTTGTCTCCTCAACTTCATTCAGCAAATATGTTCTAGGAATTTTGCATGAGCCTCTTCTCTAATCCATTTTTCTTCTTCTTTGCATTTCTTGGTTGTGTTGAGTCGAGTTAGCATTTCCTCCATGAGGGGTTCTTGATATAATTTGGCCTTGCATCCACTGATGTAACTCAGTAGGATATAAGCTTTCTAGAGTGGCTAACTAGATAGCTCCACTTGTTGATAGTTTGTTAATGATCATGGGCCCATAGCCACACTTCTCCAAGTTCCTAGCATGTTGTTTTAGTGTATATACCAAGACTAAGTCTCCTACCTTTAATCCCTTATCTTTAATATGTGCATCAAAGTAGGCCTTTTTACTTTTCTTGGCTACATAAATTCGTAGTGATTGCTCTTAATCTAATTTCTTCTAGTCATTCTAAGTCAAAAACTCTAGTCAAGAGCTCATGGCTTGTCCATCGGTGCTCTTGCCACTTTAAAGGTTGGTACCAAAAAGTCTAGTGGCAACACTGCATTCTGACCAAACACCATCTGAAAGGGTGTGGCTTGGAGTACTATTTTATAGGCCACTCTGTATGCCCACACAACATGATGTAACTATTTCTCCCAATCATAATGTTTATTATTCACCAACTTTGTCAGTACTGTGCATTGAATCTTATTTGTACGTTTGACTTGTCCATTGTCCTGTGGGTGGTACAGGGCTTATTTCTTGTAAATGACCATGAATTCTTGTAGCAAGCATTTGATGAATACATTCAAAAAGTGGGTACCACGGTCACTAACTAGTTCTATTGGAAACCATATCATGTAAACACATTCTCAAAGAGAAACTTGGCAGTAGTTTGCACATCATTCTTCCTAGTGCCTTTTACTTCTACCCATTTGGTTAGATTATTCGTGGCAATAATAATATAATCAACATGTGAACTCTTAGCTTGGGAACTAATAGGACCATTAAAGTCTATTCCCAACTTAGAGAATGCATGTCCTCCCATCATGGGCGTTAGTGGCATCTCATCCTTCCGTATCAGATACTGAGTTTGCTGACAAATGTCACATCGCTTCACATAGGTATGTGTATCCATGTGGAGGGTTGGCCACCAAAGACTTGCAAATAAAAATTCTTTAATCATCCAACGTGGCCCAAAATGTCCTCCTGCCACACCCTGGTGAGTGGTTTCTAAGATCTTAAGATATTCACTCTCAGGGACACATAGTCCTAGGTAGTTGTCTCTTCCTCTCCTATATAAGTTATCTTCAACAAGTGAGTAGCCTAGGGATTCCTATTCTAAGCTCTTGCATCTAGCCAATGTCATCTCTCAAGGGAATGTTTTCGTCATCAAAAAGTTTACCAAGGGTTTGATCCAATCTGGTATTATCAATATACTTGATATAGAGTGGCATATTCCAATGATGTTCTAATAGCATAGATTGGACATTCCTTGCATATCATATGGACATCTACTTCCATGGTTGGCCAATATATGCCTAATCTTTGCAAAGTCTATAGGGTTTGATTCTTGGATGATGTTGCTTCAATGCACCTGCATAGACACTCCCTGCCATTATGTGATATTTTTGTGACCTTACTACTTCCTTGCTTTTGGCTTTTAGCATAGGACGTTTAGGTCTGAAGGTGAGAATATGCACTATAGTTTTGGCCTAGTCAAGAACTACTTCTAGATTGAACAAGTAAGCATCAAGAAGATCATCTGGTACTCCTTGTGAGGACTCTCCTGAAGTTAGTCTAGAAAGGTGATCCACCTTGAGGTGAGTCTTACCTTTCCTAACCACAACTTCAAATTCATATTCCATTAGTAAGAGGAACAATCTTACTAATCTTCCTGTATTGCAAGGTTTGTTCTCAAGATATAGAAGCGCTTGATGTTCTATAAAAAAATTAAACTTATTTGCAAGCAAATAATGGCTAAACTTTTTGACTGCGTACACCATGCCTAATCCTTCTCTTTCAATAAAGGTGTAATTCCTTTTATCTGCAGTTAGCTACCTACCTGCATAAGCTATTGGAAGATCAATGTTACCTTCACCCACGGGTTGTGCTAGCACACATCCTATAGCATAATTGGATGCATCCATGTGGACATGGAAAGGCTTGCTCCAATCAGGTGTAGTCAAGATTGGTGTTAAACACAATCATCATTTAAGCTCATTGAAGGAGTTTTTGAATTTGGTCGTCCACTCAAAATTAGTTGAAAGGTTGTATAGAGACTTAGCAATGATTGCATACATGTGGATAAAACATGAATAATAACCACAATGTCCCATAAAAGCTTGTACTTCCTTAACATTCTTGGGTGTGGGTAGTCTTACTTTGTCCTCATTGGTTGAGATTCCATTCTTTGACACACTGTGTCCTAAGATCTTGCCTTTCTGACCATGAAAACACACTTTTCTTGGTTCAATAAAATTTGATACTCTCTACATTTTTCTAAGATTTGTTTCAACTTAGGGATATGTGTTTGCCTAATGTTTGAATGAGCACATAAATCATCAATAGGAATTCTTTGAACATGTGACACATTAGTCTTTAGAATGTAGCAGGAGCATTGTTGAACCTAAATGGCATCACACGATATGCAAATACTCCCCACTTGGTGGCAAAAGCCATCTTGTGTAGGTCTTCAGGGGCTATAGCTACTTGATTCTAGCCAAAAAATCCATTAAGAAAGTTGCATCCTTAGCTATGACTTGTTCCAATAAGTGTTCTATGATAGGAAGTGGATAGCTATCTCTAATGGTGGCAACATTAACTTTCTTCAAGTTAATGCACACTCACAACTTTCCATTCTTTTTGGGAACCACTACAATGGGGGATACCCATTTGGTATGCTCAATCTCATAGATAAATCCAAATTCTATCAAAAGATCTATTTCCTCTTTGATCTTGACTCCATAATTATCATTATATGTGTATGGTTTATGCTTCGTTGGCTTGGCATCTAAGGACATGCAAATTCTATGTGAGTAGAGACCTGGTTCAACTCCTCTCAAGTCTTTGTAGCTCCATGCAAACACATATCTATATTCTCTTAACAATGCTACCTACTCTTGCTCCTTGTCCTCTATCCTATGTATGTATATGATTCTTCACCTTCTTCTATGATCACAATATTCATTTAAAAATTCTCTTTGTTATCATATGCTAGTCCTGTGAGTGCTTCCCTATTAGGCATCATGAAGTTCTTAGGGACTTCAAAGAGGGTCTCTTCTACTGGTTTAGGGTTTCTTCTTCTTGGTTACCTCTAGTGTCTTTTCATCTTTTGATCTTTCCTCTTCCTATGTTCCAATTTCTATCAAATAGAGATATTCTTCCTCAAAAGCACAAAAAGGCTCCGTGAGGTTGGAATCTTCATCATCATCACTATCCTCTTTGGGGTCACTCCTATAATGTTCACATTCTTCAATAATCAAATCGTACATGTTTGGCTCTTTCGTGAAGACTGGAATATCATAGCCATCTTCATCACAATGGGGTGTTGGGTGCATAGGTTGGGTCTTGAATTGATCTAGGGTGCTTCTCTATACCTTAGTGGTAACTCCTAAGTTTTGCAGGTACAATGAATTGGTTTCCCAATCTTGCACTATCTGCAGTTGGCTCATGAATGGTCTACCTAAGATCATCTCATATGCATGGTTCTTGGAAAATTCACATAAAGCAAATGTATGTTCAAACTCCACACCACAAGTGGTAAGAGTTATTCCTTCCAATAATCCTAGAGGTTTCTTGATGTGGCCATCTGCAATTCGCAATTTCATTCTTGTTGATCAGAGTGTTCATTTGCCCCAACACTTCCACAAGGAGGTGGTAGAAATAGCCACACCTGCACCTGATTCTAAAATACCTTTCGTCATGTAACCTTGATAGGTGATAGGGAGATAGGCACTTCCTTCTTCTCCTTCAATCATGTCTCCTATCTTATCCAAGGGTATCTCCGGTACTCTCTTGTGTGAGCTGACTTAGGAATGATTTTTATTTACTTATGGCACTTGATCGGTTATGTTTTTCCATAGTTTTGGGTTAATTTTGAGTAGCTCCTCCAAAGTGAGATGACATCTGTGAAATGAGGCAATTCATTTAAGGAATTAGACTTGAAGTCTAACCGTTCACTAGACTAGGCATTCTCTTGTTCTTTGTATATAGAAGGAATGTCTCGTGGAAACTGATCATAATGATGATCTACTAGCTCAATTGGAGGAGGATTCTCACTCTCCTTGGACCATTTCTCTTCTTGAGTCTCTCTTAAGAATTCTTGCGAATATTGATTCACTAAAGAAGAAATCTAGGATCAGTAGAGTTAGGAGTAGAAACTTGGAGGCTTGTCCCTTCACTTCTAGCATTACGCACCTGCAATGTTGTTGGGTTTCGTGATCTGACTATTATTTTTTCTTGTTTCTCAAGCAACCCATCAAAGTGCAATTGTGCTTTGGAAAAGCTAGTGCAATTGAAAAGACGATTAGCCTCAAACATGGTTTGAGCCAGTTCTACCATTTTTGCACATGGCTATGTTCTTTCAATCTCTACGTCAGCTCTAGGGTAGCATTTATCATGTTCCATCACATTTGGCCCTTCTTGGATTCTGACATGATATGCTTTAAGCATCATATCTAGGTCTTCTAGAGTAGGATCCGCTAGGATCGATCTTGCTCTTGGTGGTGGTTCTATGTGGTGGTTTTGGTGTAATGAGGGTGGTGGGTTATGAGGGTGTGTTTGAGATGCAATTTCTATCAATTTAGCTTTAGTTTCCTTTAGGCTCTCTTTGAGTTCACTCAGTTTATTAGTCCATTGTCATTTCATCCTTTCTCAGCTATCTTTCCAATCCCTCATTATTTTGTTAGTTGTGTTCTCAGTCTCATTGTTATCTGGGCTCTTCTCTTGACCTATGTCTTGGTTCTGTTGTAGGGCCTAAGCTCTAGTTACTACTTGTACTAGGGTTGTAGTAATTGTACTTCCACTAGAGTCTACCACTAAGACAATAACATTAATAGATGTGATTTGTTGTGTACTGACTAGAATTTTAGGGCAATCACTTAGAAGATGCCCCTTATCACAATGGGGGCAAAAGCCTTCAATGGTTACTGCTTGTGGATGTTCAGGTGCAAGAATTGGGAAATCTCTAATTAAATGATCCCCCTAAGATCTATAGCATGGTCCTTTGGTTCCTTGGGGTCTCATTTGTTAGGTTTGGTGCCTAGGGTGTACATTACATTTGAATATTTTGGCTCCCAACTAGGTTCTCTAGGGTTCCCATAGGGGTGGATCTCATTATGCTATGGTGAATCCATGTAGTGAGCTGGTGGACTATCTACACGCATTGAGTCAAAGCTATGAGCATTTGGATCACTTTTGGAAATCAAGGGAGGTGCTAGCACTAAGGTTCTATTCAAATTTTCTTCTCGCGATGCATAATTGATTGGGATCACATTGGCAGGAGGAGGAGGTTGTTGACCCAACACTAGTTGAGGACTTTGTTGGTCTTGATATTATGGGTAGTAGGGCCTCTATGGCCTAAAGTATTTTTGAAGTTGGTACTGATTTTGGTATCTCCCTTGTTGTTGATATGGTTGTGGATAGTTTTGTCTAACCAACTCTTTGTTATAAGGGCAGTCCTATGTAGTGTGGTTAGTATATCTCCTCTCCATGGTGCAATATTTTCCATTAGGGTTTCCTGGGGTTGATCCATAATTGGACAAGCATTAGCCATGTGGTCTCCTATGCAATTGCAACATCATTTTAGTGAGAGTATTCTAGATGCATGTTTATTCGAGACTCCTAACTTTTGCGCTACTTTCTCTGCCAAATCCTCTATTGAAGTGGGTGATTTAGAAGTGAAGCTATAGCATTGTCCGAATCTTTATAGATCTTGGAAAGCTCTAGTTCATTCCCTAGGTTGTCGTCAATGTCAATGCACATATGAATGCACTACTCTATGGTTCTAAGCTCTTTTAGATACACATATGATCTCGATTTCGAACTTAGCGAAACATCCAAGAAAAACACCACTTGTTTAGTCGATGTGGGTAGTTTTACAATAGGGCATCTCTCTAGGTACTATCTAAATCTTCTTCCTGTTAGTCTAACCATAACATGGGGTGTTTGTTTGAAGCTATGGATAAGAAATGAGGTATTGTGTTTGATGCCACTCTTTGAGAATTCCGTAATAAAGGCCTCTAGTAGTTGATCAATATTCCTAAATTGTCCTTGGTGTAGTGGCTAAAACTATGTCAAGGTTTTGTTCTTGAGTGTTAGAACAAATGCATTATATTGTGTGAACAATTCATCCACATGTTCTGCTCTTAATACTTGTCTAAACTCTGCTATGTGATCATATGGGCATCTAGTACCATTGAAGTAATTCTTCATAGATTTAACTAGTTGGGTAGGCCTCAAGATTCTAGGGTGTTCTCTTGGCCTAGCTAAGGGAAACTCCTCCATACCTCTTTGATGTCTCGAAATTCTATATCTCTCCTTATCTATTCCTTTTGCATATAATCCTGGTTGCTCTCTTCCTAAGGGGTTTGCAAAGCTCACTATAGGTCTCTCTCTAGATTTTTCCCTCTAGGTTCCATGAGCGTGAGATGATCCTTCTCCTTGGAGGCCATGGGAAACATTAGATCTTGGTGGAGGGAAAATCATTTTTCCCTTCCAAGTGTAGGTGTGCCTACCATGCTCCATAAATATCCTTTCCGACTCTACTTGGATGAAATGTTCTTACACACTTGGAGGAGGTGTGCTCTACATTTGGAGTTATTGGAGCACTAACAAGTCTACATCTATCCTCACTGGTTTTTGATTTAGGTTAATCAAAATCAAGGTTTTCTATCAAATAATTTTAAATTGTTCATATTCACCATACTCTCACACACACACTCTTCATACCTCTTAGGCACTATACACACAGTTTCTTGTATTTAGTTTCCAAAATTCTGCCTAGATTCATTTTCTATCATATTTGGACATTGTAATTTGACATTGGAATATAAGATAGTGTAGTTGAGCATCCTAGCTTACCGTACACCTAGAAAGATCTTGTCTTTTCTCTCTCTATCTCTCACTCATCTATTTTTGAGTCTTAAACTGTGTATGCTAAGGTTCATGTGTTGGAAGATCCTGTAAACCTATGATTACTTGTTATTGAGGCCCGCCCCACTTCCAACATCATACACCACCATTAATGGTAAATAATTCTGAACAATCGTGGACTGGTGATATGGTTATTTGAATGCATCTAACAAGATGGGAATACATATAAGCTCGTGGTTTGAACCTAACAAATGTCCTCTAAGAAATTCCACAACATCTGTAGCAGACTTCATCATTGCACCATCAATTTATGTTGTTCATGGGTTAGCACCCTTTTCATGATTGCACATACACCATCATGTTTTCCCTTCTTGTGTACTGACTCAAAGAAGTTCCATATCATAGTCATGCATGTTAGGCATGGATATCTTCTTATGAAGTAAAATGGATGTTTAACTTTAAATTGAGAAGTTGCACCATCTGACCATACCTAATGTTGGCTTAAGTCAAGATTTAGCTATCTCAACCATTTCCAATGTAATTGGAAACAATGTTGCACAAAAAGGGTGTCATGCTTCTTGTCATCGGATATGAAGCAGTGGATTGCCTTTTTAGGAATGCCCTCCAAACAAAAATATGTGATATGCACAAAAATAGTTATCTGTATAGACCACCAATGCGTAGATTGTATTTCATTTTGCTCTTGGAGTGTATAGTTTTTTGCAAAATCAACCATTGAAACCATAACATCACCTCGAATCCAAAGACACACATCTCAAACTAGTTCACTTTCCATAAATAAATGAAATTATGCTTGATAAACTTCTTTAGAGTTTTCTCATGCAATCATGTTACAACTTTAGGACTCATGTCCCTCTTTAACAATTCTTTCCTTTTACAAACTTTTCCTTTATACATTGAATCACCATCTTCAAATATCTTTACATAATATGATATTCCTCAATGCTAGTCTCTCTCGGACACCACTTAAAATGTCGTACTTTGCGATCAGAGCACTCACCCATCACACATTTGTACTGGTGCAATATGGTATCATTTTGACATGGTCATAGAATACTCTCTATGATGCTGCGAATTGATCAAAATGTAGGTGTTGAAGCATTGCACCTTGATGTCTATCCTACTTAACAAATAGAGCAGTCACAATTACAAAGACAGCTATGCGTGACAAAGCTTGTTTGATGTAGGAGATTGATTGCATTGTTCAGGTATGACATTTGAACATGATAAATGCAAGAACATGTGAATCTATCTTTCAATCTCCTAACAAAATATGGCTTCAATGATTCGAACTTTTGAAGCATATAAATAGCTCTATCTGCATTACAAAAACAAGTGGTTGTTAGTTCTTTGTTAGTTGTTTGTAATTAGCTATTACTAATCAGCTTCTTACTAGTTAGCTATTACTAAGTAGCTAGTTCTTTTTTTCAAAAGGAACTTTGGCAATTGCCTATTCTCCCAAGCTTTAATTAGTAGAAAAACAATTATACAAGAGAACGGGCCAAGTACCCATGGGACCCCCCAAATCCCATAAAGCAAGGGTTGCCTATGCATTTCTAGAGGACTTTATGATGTCTAAAAGGTGGGGGCTTCTTACAATAGGAATTTCTTTTGCCTAAAAGGAAAAGAGATTTTTTTATCAACCATTCTTTAGGAGGGTTTCCAAAGTTAGCAGCACATCTCTCTTTCCAAATCTTCCATAGGATCTCACCTCTTATAGCATTCCATAGTGTTGGGTAAAATCTAATCACTTCACCCAGCAACGCTTGCTTCCAATTTATTTGTCCCTATAGCAGCGTGATTCTCCCAAGGGTCCGCTAGACCAAAATAGACTATGGGCATGAAAAGAAGAGGTGTCCAAAATTCTCATTGCCATGTAGCATCATTTGCACCAAGGGGGAACCCTGCAAATTTGTTAGCTTTTACATTGGTGCAAATTTCTTGGTGGAGGATTTGTTACATAAGTACATATTCTTTTATCTCGATAAGGGGGTGCTAGAGGGATTGGAACTTAAAATTCCACCTCAAGCCCAACCAGTCTAGACACAATTTCCTATTAAGCGCGTGACATGAAGGTCCAAATTCTTCTTGAATCTCTGAATTTTATCAATGTTATTGCCATTGTGCCATTTAAGACCTACCAATGAGGAGGAGAGTCCTCGAGCACTCCCAAGCATTGAATCTACTTTGCAATAGGAACCATTCTTCATAGTCCACTCTTAAAGCTGGATCAATTTCCTCAAACTTAATCCATTGGCCAGTCTCTTGGTTCGAGATGTGCTTCCACAATCAAAAGCCTTTGTTCCAAATTTTTTTGGCTTTCTGGAGATTCCAAGATTCCACGGCTTTGATGCCCTTGATCAAGAACCATATCGAGTCATTTTGTCTAATCTTGACTTCCCAATTTTCAATCTTCATTGATCTTGAGGAACTACTTAGTCTTGTTCCAACTCTTCCATAGAGAGCAAACCAGGCTCGAACCTCTAGGAGTAACCAAAAAGGGTGAGAACAAAAGGGTGAGAAGGTCGAGACCCTTCCACCCCGGGAGGCCCACAAGCCTAAGATCACTCTTGTTTCTAAAGACAATCTTGGCCCAAGAGGCATCCATGTTGCTCTGAGCTTTAACTAACCATTTGCTACCAACATATTGGTCATTCCTTGAATGTCTAGAATGCACAGACCACATAGATCTTTTTGGCTAATGCAAGTAGACCATTTGATTTTGGGGATACCCCTTCTATTAGGGTCACCTGTCTAGTGGGAGTTCCTGCAAACTCTTTCCAATTTGATAATCTCTTAGTCCTTCGGTCTCTAGTAGGAGAGAAAGTAAATCATCAAAGAAAGGAAGAATGTGTTAACCACCATAGCACAACTCGCCAGGTTGATCTACGTACCTTTCCAATATGCCAACTTGTTCTCAAGCTTCGAGAGAGCCTAGTTCCATCTCCATCCCATCGAGACATCGAATCCCATAGGAATACCTAAGAGGAGGAATATTTGTCCACTAGGGATCAACAAGCATCTGTGATCAAGTAAAAGTTGAGGGGGATGCCCAATAATAGCCCTAAAGGCAATTTTAGCATGATTTATTTTGAATCCTGATGTCTCACAAAATGTATTAAGACAAGCCCAAAAGGTGTCGATGCTTATGGGATCATTATGCACAAAAGCATTAGTGTCATTTGCGAAGAGTGCCATGATCATCTGGTCTTGATTGAGAGGAAGACGGAGGCCTTGAATAAGACCTAGGTTTCCATCTCTAGAAGTAGTTGGTTCTTGGTTAGTTGTTTGTAATTAGCTATTACTAACTATCTTGTTACTAGTTAGCTATTACTCAATAGTTGGTTCATGGTTAATTGTTTGTAGTTAGCTATTACTAATTAGCTTGTTATCAGTTAGCTATTACTAAGTGGTTGGTTCTTAGTTACTTGTTTGTAATTAGTTATTACTAATTAGCTTGTTACTAGTTATCTATTACTAAGTAGCTTGTGCTTGGTTACTTGTTTATAAATAGTTATTACTAATTAGCTTGTTACCAGTTAGCTATTACTAAATAGATTGTTCATGGTTATTTGTTTGTAATGAGCTATTACTAATTAGATTTTTACTAGTTAGCTATTACTAAGTAGCTAGTTATTGGTTACTTGTTAGTAATTATCTATTACTAATTAGCTTGTTACGAGTTCACTATTTTTAAGGAGCTAGTTCTTGGTTACTTGTTTTTAATTAGCTATTACTAATTAGCTTGTTACCAATCAGCTATTACTTAGTAGTTGGTTCTTAGTTGGTTGTTGGGAATTAGCTATTACTAATTAGCTTGCTACCAGTTAGCTATTACTAAGTAGCTGGTTAGTTTTTTGTAATTTGTTATTACTAATTAGCTCTTTACCAATTAGCTATTACTAAGTGCCTAGTTCTTGGTTAGTTATTAGTAATTATCTATTACTTAGCTTGTTACCAGTTAGCTATTACTAAGTAGATGGTTCTTGCATAGTTTTTTGTAATTAACTATTACTAATTAGAATGTTACCAATTAGCTATTACTAAGTAGTTGGTTCTTGGTTAATTGTTTGTAATTAGTTATTACTAATTAGCTATTACTAAGTAGCTAGTTCTTGGTTATTTGTTTGTAATTAGTTATTACTAATTATCTTGTTACTAATTAGCTATTTCTAAGTAGTTGGTTCTAGGTTAATTATTAGTAATTAGCTATTACTAATTGTCTTATTACTAGTTAGCTATTATTAAGTAGCTGCTTTCTTGGCTAGTTGTTAGTAATGAGCTATTACTAATTAGCTTGTTACCAATTAGTTATTACTAAGTAGCTGGTTCTTGGTTAGTTGTTAGTAGTTATCTTGTTACTAGTTAGTTATTACTAGATACTTGGTTCATAATTAGTTTTTAGTAATTAGCTAGTTACTAGTTAGCTATTCCTACTAAGTATCTATTATTATTTAGCATGTTCTTAGTTTGGTTATATTGAGTAGGCGGTTACTAATGAGTTATTTCTACTAAATATCTATTACTATTTGGTTTGTTCTTAGTTTGCTGATACTAAGTAGCTTGTTGCTAGTTATCTATTTCTACTAAGTAGCTATTATTAATTAGCTTGATCTTATGCATTTATTATTAATTAGCTATTATTCAATAGTTTCAATAGCTTATTTTGAATCAACTATTACCAGTTCACTTTTTAGTAGCTAGTTAGGTATGCATAGATTTCACTATTACTTCTTACCTTGTTACTTGTTAACTAGGTATGCATAACTTCTACTATTAACTATTAGCTTCTTACCATAGTAGTTATTACTAATTAGCTTGTTACTAGTTAAATTTTAGATTAATTAGTTTATGTTTACTTAGATATTACTAATTACATTTTCACTATGTCTAATTAGCTAGAACCATGAACTGACAACTGAAAATAAGATAACCTGAGATACATCAAGAAGGTGAAGAGGGTGCTCCAGATATTGATTTATGCCCAATCAAGTCCTACTTATATCCTTCTTATTTGGTGACACCATGCTCTCTATTGTTTGAAACATGATAATGAAATCCTAGAACTCTTGTGTGACAGATGTGTTATGTCTCAATCTACCACTTCTCTTCAAAAAGATATGATCAAACTCAACTACACTTAACCCGCCAATCGTATCATAGATGACTTTCCTACTTGCTCCTAATACCCTAGAAATTCTTGAAATATTTATCTGATTAGCTGACAAATACACATCACTACTTAGAATCATCATCAATGTTGATCTCTTCAACACAGGGTCATCATAATTCTTTCTCATACTTTGTAGTGAATTTCAAAGATTGGTGACAAGTGTAGATGCTACATGATCTTTGCTTTTGTCCATTGCATCAAAAAGTTTCCCAATACATGGACCTTGCAGCATCTTATTTAGTGCCTCAATTTTATCTTTACAACATAGGTGTCTAGTTTTATTGTTAAAATACTTGAAGATCTTATCCACAATGCCATCCAAGTTGCTTGAACTACGATTAGCATTACCCTACACATTAGTGCCCGACCTTGATGTTATCATGTATCTATATTTCCTTTTCTTTTCCTTCAAATAACATCTTATGCTTGCTAAACCATTAATTTTCTTGTCCAAGATTGCCCTGCATCAACATGTTACAAATGAGGAAGAAACAATAAATACAATAACATCTACCAATCATCAATCTACTTTATTGTATTGATTTTTACCTTGAGTATGCTCATCTGATATCAATATGTGCTCCATCCCTTACATATGTAGACTTATTATACCACTTTTAAACCTACAACAATAATTCAAAACCTCAAATGTTAAATTCATTGCTTTGGTACCACTGAAAGAACTTTGAGAAGCTTGTAGGAGGTAGAAAAGTGAGTTGCAAAGCGACGAAGTTTGGTCTAGCCAACTAACACAAAACCAGCCCTTGAGCTTATGGAGACTCAAAAAAACCTTATGAGCATGCAATAAGTGCAACAAAATGCACTATATACTTTTGATTATCAAAGAGAAAGAGTTGATACAAAACAGATAGGTTTGCGCATCGACTAGTTCAAAATACTTACTATCTTTAGATGAGATAATGAACTTCAAATGCTCATAGTGACTAGGGTGATTACAATTAGAAAAAATCCTTTTATGGGAATGATACACATAGGTTTGAGTGTATATAATGCACAAGATTACAAGGAATAAGAAAAACATGCTTTTGGAATGAATCAGACACTCAAAAGTGGTACCTCTTATTTTTCAGGAATGTGCAGAGATTGACCCCGAGATAGAAAAACTAAGATTCCTCCCAATCTACTAAACCAAAGTCTTTGAAAATTTAGGGGCATAAAGTAGACACTAATATCTTTCCAATGAGTCCTCTCATATTCAATTTGGAGCTATAGAGAGACCAGCAACGTCTGCAAGATTACTATTGTTGAATAAGATGATGCAGAAAAATGAAGGAGCAAGAAAATGATGGCCACAAGTGTATGTATATTGCTTCCACGTAATCTACAAGTGATTTGATGTCTTTATATAGAATTTCAAGTGCTTCACAACTTCTGCAAATGGATTTTGAATTCAAATGAAGGCGGTAAATGTTGTTGAAAGGAATCAATTCACTTTCCTATAATCTAGGAAAAGTGAAGATCTAATTTGATCTACTTTTAGGTGATTGATTGATTGATTGATTAATTGATTAAAATTCAACCACCACAAATTCGTGGAATTTGGGCTCTCTCTTTATTTTTTTACATGTGTAAAGCTCTATGCTTTTACAATTGTTAAAGATCCATGAAAATCGTTTTAAAAAATACAATAAATGAGCATAGGTAAAAGAACTCTATAACGAATATTCTTTCGACGTAATCCAAGTGATAGCTTTTGATGTAGATCAAATCCACCTCAACCATAGTTGAACATAATCGCCGTTTAAGCTCATTGAAGCAATTCTCACATTCATCAGTCCACTCAAAGTTGGTCAAAAGTCCGTACAGAGGCTTTGCTATGATGGCATACATGTGTATAAACCGTCAGTAATAACCACAATGCCCCATGAAAGCTTGTACTTCCTTGACATTCTTTGGCCTAGGTAGCTCGGCTATGGCTCTTACTTTATCTTCATCGGTTGATATGCCATTCTTTGACACTATGTGTCCTAGAATCTTGCCTTGCCTGACCATGAAAACACACTTTTCTGGGTTCAGGCAGAATTGATACTCTCTACACTTGTCAAAGATTTGCATGAGTTCTGGTATATGTGTCTTTCTAATGTTGGAATGAGCACAGAGATCATCAACATAGACCTCTAAATTCTTCCTCAAGAACTCTTTAAACACGTGACACATCAATCTTTGGAAAGTTGCAGGAGCATTGGTAAGCCCAAATGGCATTACTCAAAAGGCAAATATACCCCACTCTGTGGCAAAAGCCATTTTATGCTGATCTTCTGGGGCTATGGCTACCTGGTTGTAGCCCGAAAATCCATCAAGGAAGTTGTACACTTCCTTGCCTGCTACTCTTTCTAAGAGGTGTTCAGTGATAGGAAGCGGATAGTTATCTCGAATAGTGGCAGCATTAACCTTTTTCAAGTTAATGCACACACGTAACTTTCCATTTTTCTTGGGCACCACTACGATGGGGGATACCCACTCAGTGTGCTCAATTTCATAGATGAATCCAGCTTCCACCAGTCTATCTATCTCCTCTTTTATCTTGGCAGCATAATTATCATTATATGTGTATGGCTTCTGCTTAGATGTTTCGCATCTGAGGTCATGGGAATCGTGTGCGAGCATATGTCAGGGTCTACACCTTTCAGGTCCTTGTAGCTCCAAGCGAATACATCTCTGTATTCTCTTAGCAAGGCTATCAATTCGTGCTCTTACCTCTGATGCCATGATAGTAGAGAACTAAAGAGAATGATAATGGAGCTAGAAGAGTCAAAACACCACTAAGGCTCAAAGAAGGATGACCAAGTGTCAGATTCTTGAAGAGAACTCAGTAGTCTTCCTAAAAAAATGAATTAAAGAACAATAATGACCAACCAAAAGGATTATGTGAGAATAAATGTGCTCACACCAATAAGTGTATCAAGGAGTAAATCGACCACTGTATAGTTGACAAAACCAAAAATTTGGAAAAATTTTGCCAAAGTATCCTCTGCAAAATGAGCATATGACCAATGTCAAAATCTCATAAAACTGCAAGTACTCACATGTTTACCTGCATAGTGAATCACTAACTCCACTACTTATATTCAATTACCCAAAAGAATCCAATTAGGCTTATCGGGCACCTATGAACAACTATCATACATCTCCTATGGCAAGGCTTGATAAGTCTTCCACCTATATCACCAAAGAGACCCCGACATCTGGGTGGGCCCCAATCAAGAAAACCTCACCACGACCCTCTTTATCAAACATAAAAGGCTTTATCCAAAAATGTAATCGCTATATCAATGACCACATGGGCGTATGTAAGCGATATCCATAGAAGCATATATAGCGCTTGTATAAATTATCTCCAATGAGTGTGTAGTCTAGTGCTTCGTGTTCTAAGCTCTTTCCTCTAACCAATGTCATCTTTTGAGGGAATGTTTTCATCCTCAAAAATTCTACTAAAGGTTTGCTCCAATATGGCACTAAAGACACTTGATATAGAGTGGCATGTTCCACTGGTGGTCTAACAGCACAGATTGGACATTTCTTGTATACGCTATGGATATTTGCTTCCATGGTTAGCCAGTATACACCTAATCTTTGCAGAGTTTGTAGGTTTGGTGTTTAGAGTGATGTTCAACCATTTCTCCTGCTCATCTTCATCTACACAGCAAGCTAATATGCCTAGGTTGGTGTGCTTATACACACTGCTTGCTAGTATGTGGTATTTTCAAGACCTCACTACTTCTTTATCTTTGGATTTTAGTACATGATGCCTGGGTCCAAAGGTTAGAATAGGCATGAAAGTTCTAACTCAATCACGCACTACTTCTAGATTGAACAAGCATGAAGAAGTTCATCTGATACTCCTTGCGAGGGTTTTCTTGAGGTGATTCTAGAAAGATGATCAGCTCTCAAGTGAGTCATGTCTTTCCTAAGCACAACCTCAAAGTCATATTCCATTAGTAAGAGGAGCCATCTTACTACTTTGTTAGTATTGCACCATTTTTTCACTAGATATAGTAGTGCTTGATGGTCTTTAAAAATTTTAAACTTATTTGCAAGCATATAATGTCTAAACTTTTTACCACATACACCATGTCTAATCCTTCTCTTTTGGTAGTGGTATAATTTCATTCAGCTACATGCAATTGTCTATTGGCATAAGTGTCACTCTAGCACAATGGCAAGTACCAATGTGAGGAGCTTTACCTTATAAATGTCAATCCGTGGAGACGTGAGGACCGGTATGAAGACCAAGAGCAAGTGAAGTGCACAAGTGCGTGAGTGAAAGCACACAAGCATGCACACAATATGATAACAACAATCACACGGTGCCAAATTTGGTGTCACTCTAGCACAATGGCAAGTACCAATGTGAGGAGCTTTACCTCATAAATGTCAATCCATGGAGACGTGAGGAACGGTATGAAGACCAAGAGCAAGTGAAGCGCACAAGTGCGTGAGTGAAAGCACACAAGCATGCACACACATACACAGACACGTGCACAAGGTAAGAGCAAAGAGTGGAACAATGGAAGGACTTCGATTACAAAAGAACTCTATTACAGAAGCTCAAATCTACAACAAGCTAACCTCAAAAATGAGCTCTCCAGCCCTTTATATAGTTTTTTGAGTAGTTTGGGCCCTATCCAGACCTAGTGTTCGGCCTAGTTAAAAATAGGTTCCAGGGCTTATTTGGGGGCTCAAACGGAATCTAAAAATTATGAAAATTGGCAAGGTGATACTTCTAATACTCACAAAGCTCGAGGACTCCTCGGCTTGAACAAAATGGAGTTATAAAAATGGAAAATGGTATTTACAATGGTTTTTAGTGATAAAGATCACTATTTTTATAGGGATTCCTTCTAAAAATTTGACATGTGCTTCTTGGAGCTCCCTACATGCTCCTTCTTCTTGTGTGTCCACTTCATTGATGCACTTCGCTGCTTGTGTGTGACCTTGACTGTCAACACTCCCCCCCTCTAGAGTCTTTCGTCCCAGGCAGAACCTTGTTGTAGTGGTTGTTCCATGTAGTGTGTGGAGAGATCGTGTCCATCATGTATCCACAAGAGTGGTCCATCTTCCAATTGTAGCTTGGGTAGTTGTCTGGTTCATCATTTTGTCATTGCTACTTTTGTGTGGACTTCTTCCTTTTATTCCAGCTTGATGGTGTCTTTGTGAGCTTGCAAAAATTGTGAGCTACTCAAAAGAGGTTGTCAATGTTGATTATGGCTTCCCTAGTTTCCATACCAAGTACTTACTCGTGAGCCATAACGACTGATCGGTAAGTGCATTAGTGCATGGGTTGGAAGAAGAAAGTGCCTTGTGCACGGTCGTGTAATGTAGCCCTATGCATGCATACTTGGGAAATGCATTGGAAGAATTATGGTGCAAGAAGTTGGGTCTTGAGCTAAGTGCTCAAGGGTATGCCGACGAAGAGCTTTCCTAATCGATCATGGTTATGTTGTTGTTGAAGCATACAATTCTTACCATGGTGAAAGTTCCATCGATCTTCAACTCTTCGTGTTGTCCTTCCATCATGGTGATTGGCCATCAGCTTGTCTTCCGTTGTTGATGGTTGTCCTTGTTGATGGTTCACCTAGGGGATTCTTCAAACGCACAATCCCGTTCTTTCTCTCGTCTTCTTCCTCTTCTTCTTCTTCTTCTCTTTTTTTTTTTGAACAATGGAGTATAAGTAGGAAAAAAAGGTGTTAGCATCAATAAATATTTTACATATGTCAGATGTGTCACATGTGCCTAGGATCCTCAATTGTGTCTATGCACGGCCGTGTAATGTGGCCCTATATTAATGCATACTTTGTAAATGCATGACCTGAATGGTGCAAAAGACAAGGTTATGTCAAAGGCACATGGTTGTTGCACGTCGAGGCTTTCAATGTTGTTTGTGGATGTTGATGTAGTCTTTGTTGGAGGTAGCTAGTGGATCTTGAAATGATGTAATCCTTCTTATAGCGATCCATTTCAGGATAGTATTTGGCCCTATACACATAAGCTCTATCCTCTGTATCTTTGGGTGGTTTTTGAATTTTGGTATCCAGCATGGTTGGCTTTTTGGCTCTGTGGAAGCCAGTGGTACTTTTGGCTTCCACACCCATACCCTTTTTGGTTGTCTTTTTATTACCGGTGAGGAGATGAATTTATCTTCTTTTGGTCTCGGTCCATGGTTTCGACTCTTGCTTCTCCATGGTGTTTTTGCTAAGATTTTTCTTCTGGGTGAGACCATATGGTTTTGTGCATGTAAGAGTGCCTTGGGTACCCACATTTGTAATCGCCCTTGTTGAGCTACAGCTAATTTTTGTGGCACCCAAATTTGTCCAAGACCGTGGGATTGAGCTGGTCCTCGTTTCTTGGTGCTTCTTTTAGCATGGTTGGCTTGCCTCACTGGGAAGGGTTGTGGCAAAGCTGTTGGTTGTTCTCCTTTTTGTACCCAAATCTATTTTGTGCCCTGAGCTTCTTCCTTCTTGAATTCTGTCTCTCTAGTTGATATAGCAGATGTCTTTTTTGCTTGCCTCTTTGGTCGAGTTACACTTGCATTAGTATGTGAAGAAGAAGAGAGGTTTGTTGGCCTTTGAGCTTGTGCTTCCATGATTGAGCCCTTTTGCTTCGTAGGGTTTTTGACACACACAACATTTTCTTTACGAAGATTAGTTTCGGTAGAACTAAGGGAATGTGTGACCTCTGGATTTTTGAGCATGCAGTTGTCTAATTCTAATGTGATGCATTGTTCCTGTACCCAAACTTGAAGAAGTTGACTTCTTAGGTTTAAGTTGACTGCATGGTCGTAAATCCAATCTTGACCCAAGACAAGTGGCTCTGTAAGGTCCTCATCATGACACACTAGCATTTTGACTTTTATTGGAACATCATGAAGGTAGATGGGAAGTTCCACCTTGCCCAAACAAGGGGTTTTCACACCTCCCAAACCTATGAGATAGGCCTCTATGGGCTTGATGTTCAATTGCAGTTCTTGCCAGCATGAAAATCTAACTGCACTAGTTGCTGCACCTGACTCAATCAATGCTCTCACAGTCCTTGCATTCTTTCCTTGTCCTACCGTGATGTTCACAAAGGGACGTCGATCAATTATTTGAGAAGCAATTGCACTGGATGTTTTACACATGGCCATGTGGTATCATGGGGCCTCAAGATTGATGTCTAGACCTAGGCGCCTTAGCTTATTTTGCCTAATGCATTCTCTAGCCTCTGCCTGTGCTTCTTCTCTAACCCATAACTCTTCTTCTTTTCGCTTCTTAACCGTGTTTAGTCTCTTTAGCATATCCTCTGTAAGAGGTTCTTGATATAGCTTGACTCGACATCCACTGATATAGTTTGGCAGGATATCACCTTCTAGTGTGGCCAATTGAACTGCACCACTAGTGGAAATTCTATTAATGATCATGGGTCCATATCCTCTTTTTTCCAATTTACAGGCCTGTTCCTTTAGTGTATAAACCAACACTAGGTCTCCCTCTTTCAAGCCTTTATCTTTGATATGTGCATCAAAGTATGCCTTTTGCCTTTTCTTTGCAGCATAGATGCCTGTAGCCGCTTGTAGCCTTGTCTCACCTAAGCATTCTAAATCAAAGATCCTAGACGATAACTCGTGTCCATTCCATTCATGCTCTTGTGCTACTTTTAAAGTTGGAATTAGGAATTCCAAAGGTAGCACATCATTTTGCCCGAAGACCATCTGAAATGGGGTGCCATTGAGCACTGTTTTGTAGGAAACTCGATAAGCCCAAACAGCATGACAAAGTTGTTTGTCCCAATCCGAGCGTTTATTATTTACCAGTTTTTTTAATACATTATATAGGATCTTATTCGTGCTCTCAGCTTGTCCGTTAGCTTGGGGATGATAGGGGGCAGACTACTTATGTATCACCAAGAATTCTTGGAGAAGATTTTCAATGACTTATTCCCCACTCTTGAGGGGGAGGGAAAGAGAGGAGAGGGCGATGATCGCCTGGAAGGGAATGTTAGTTGCTTGTGTGATTAGTATGTGTTGGCTTGCGACAGATCAGCTCACTTTGGATCAACGTTCTTGAAGGCACAGAGACTGTATATGTACTTACGGAAGAGGCTTTAGCAAGGTGATGCAACGGTAGTGCCTTATAACTTGTGTGCTATATCTAAGGGTTTTTCTAGTATGTGTGACGCTCCAGGGTTCTGATGTATGTCTTGACTTGCACTCGAATTTCGATGATTTTTGTAGGACGACGATGGCGATTTTTCGGAAGTGTCTAGTCATGGAATGATTGTACATAGCGAATAGTAGGTCAATAAAAAGGGTTATGCATTTTGGGTATTTTTGCATCTCCGATTGTGTTCATTTCAGTTGTCGTTGTTCATTTCAGTTGTTGTATTTTCTTTTCTGTTTGCCGCGGTAGCAGTTGCATATCTAAAACATGGAAAGTGTGCATGTGTTATTTTGGTTGAGATCATTGTCATAATGGAATGTATGAACAAATTGATGCATGGCTGAAATGGACTTGTGTCTATGTGCATGTTCTTGGATCGTTTTGGAAGTGCCTGATTTGAATGTATTTGTGAGTGATTTTTGAGCACTAATAGCTTCAATGAGTGCAGGTTCAGTTGGAGTATCGGCTCGATGGGAAGGTATGCAAACTAGTTGTGCACTGATGTATTCATGGCTGTTTTGATTAGATTGCAGCAAAAGTGGCTCGTCGAGGACGACTTCGCAAATAAGAAGAGGGAAGTATGTTAGCTCAATAAATGGTTGGTTTTTATGCACTAATGCGGTTCTATTTGGCAGGAAAATACGCTTGATTTCAGGTACTTAGAGAATGAATTTGATAATTGATGAGACGCATGTGGAAGCGTACCAAACCTAATGAAAGGAAGGCTGAATAGTCCATCGGTCTTTGGTGACACGGAATTTGATGATTGCTGGATATGCCCGACATGGTCACGGGGATAAGGCCGTGCATATCCTTCAATGTATGCTTCAAAATGGAGAACCGCCAGACAAAGTGACTTTCATAGGTGCTTTAAAAGCTTCTTCAGTGGCACAACAATCATATGCCCTCTGCAGGCAACTCCATACCTTAATAGTGGAAATGGGATACGATAAGGATGAGTTTGTGCAAAGCTCAACCATCGATGGCATTGTATACAATCATGTAGAACCCACTATAACAATGGGTAACTTGATTATCAGTATGTACGGGAAATGTGGTAGTTTGGAAGATGCATGTTCAGTATTCAAAGCATTCCAAACACCTGATGTGCTATCATGGACAGCACTGTTAACGGCATATATATCCATTGGGAATTCTCTGGAAGTTTTGAGGCTGTACCACAAGATGGAACTTAAAGGATTAGTTGCAGTAAAAACTACTTATGTAGTGGTTCTTGATGCATGTGCTGACCTCTTGGATTTGGGCACAATGGAAGAAATCCTCATCAGAATTATGATTAAAGGCTTGGATCTGGATGCCACAGTGGCAACAGCAATTGTGAGTCTATATGCTGTGATCACAATGTATGCCCAAAATGGTCATGGTAAGGAAGCTGCTTGCCTATTTTCGGAAATGCAGGATTATGGCCTTGTACCCAATAGTGTTACCTTTATCAATTTGCTTGCTGCATGTAGCCATGCTGGTCTTGTGGAGGAGGGACATTATTTTCTTGCATCTATGATATGGGAGTATGGCACATCACCTCTCGTGGAACACTATGATTGTGCAATTGATCTCTTTGGAAGGGCTGGATTGCTTGATGAGGCAGAGTGTTTGATCAACAGAATGCCGTTCTCACCAAGGGTTGTATCCTTTATGGCATTGATGGCTGCATGCTGAAATCGGGAGGACAAGCTCCATAAAAAGCCACCTCCAAGACTCTTCCGAGGATTGATGGCTAGAAACGGGTTTTGTTTTTTTCCCTCTGGGCTCTGACAAAGAAAAAACGGAAAAGAGAGTGGAAGGAGGGCGGTTTTCTTCTGTCAGACGGGAGTATCATGCGGCGCTGACAGGCCCTCTGAGTCGAAGAGGGGGGGGTCCTCCAGCCAGCTGCAAAAAGGGGAGAGCAGGTACAGAAGGAGCTGCTGTCTGCTGAGTGCGGAGGGTGTGAATTAAATCTTTCACAATTTTGCAGAAGGAGGATGACGGGAGTCCGGAGAGACGGGAGGATGGCACAGCTCGTTCTCTCTCTTTTTCTCTGAGTTCTCACAGAGATGAACGTTTTCCTCTCTCCCTCTCTCGTTTCTGAATGTGCAATCGAGCTGCAACGCGTTTAGATTTCACGAATGTTGACAAAGATGGCGTAGCTTGACGTCGAAGTTTATGCACACTGTGTTAATGGAGTTTGACAGATCGCTGCATCCAGATATGTTCACGTACACCGTTGCATAGCAGATCAATGGATGCATACGAAGCAGCGCTCACCGACTACGAGGAGTCCTAGACGGATGAGAATGAGCACAACGAAGGCGTGTGCGATTACCATCAGAATTATGATCAAGAGCTGCAGCGCGTGCCGTTATCCTTGTATAGGGAGCCGCTCACAGACATCACGCACTTCATGATGACGATGCATCCATTTGACATGGAAGCCACCTGCAAAAGTACCATATAAGGATTGTGAGTCTAGTATTTATGCATATGCGCTTATGTCTATGTATGTACATATACATAGAGTATAGTGTTATTCAACTAACGGCACACATCTGTTGCTAAGGGATGTATTCACAAAAGATATTCACAAAAGAGACAGCTTCCATGCTTTTCTTTCCATGCTTTTCTAGCCCTGTGCATGTGCCACCTGTGTCAGATTATCTAAAGCAGTCGTTTCAGAGCCCATAGCGAAGAAGATGGAGAGAACCACCAATGGAAAGTTCGCATTCTGTAATGTCTTCTAGACAGTGTACTCAGATGGCTCTAGATAAAAATACTAGGATTAAAGCCATTCTGGTGGAATGCATTAAGCAAAACAAGTAAATGCAGAAGGTCACGTTTGAAATATGAAAGTATATGAAAGTTTGTGAGTTGTGTTGCGTTGGTGTCCACATATGCTTCGCGGGAATAGTTATGTTATGTTATCATGCAAACTTGGGAACATTGTCTGATTGTGCTAAAGGTCGACACTTCAGAGAGTGTATAGCTAAAGAGCAATGCATTCGAATGGAGCCATTTTCAACTTCTTGTAATTTCTCAGACGAAATAATTTTATTGAGTACTTGTAACCATGCATGCGTGAGTTTGAAGACTGTGTAGAGGGGTATATGCTCTTCACGGATTTTAAGACTGTGTAGATGCTCTTCATGGGTATAGGGTGCATAAATATTGCTATTGATCTAATCATGTCGGTTATTTGCAAGAAATATGATGTCTGATGATTGCGCTGAATGAATAATAGAACTCTTTTCAATTAAAAATGTGCATACTCATTATCTGAGTTCAAGCCATGTTCGCTATGTTTTTTTGCGTGAAATTGTGAACTTAGGGAGACCAAAAATTACCTAGTATCAGAAGGGTTGGGCAAAATAATATCATTGCGCGTATGCACTCTCCCTTGGGCTAGGAGAGCGAACATTTTGGTGCGTTTGTCGGGAATGCATATGAGCTAGTGCATAGACATATGAAGAATCCATTTTGAGATAATTGTGGGCTCTAGGTGATCCAAATAGACCATTTGCGAAAGGTTTAAACCAAATAAAGCCTCGTGTAATCATCTTTTCCGTGGCCGTAAGAGCCGATTCACTAACTCTATTGGAAGTCCATATCTACTTCTACCCACTTTGTAAGGTAGTCTGTGGCTACAATAATGTATTCAACATGGGAATTTCTAGCTGGGGGGTTAATAGGACCTACAAAGTATATACCCCATTTCGAAAATGCACGTCCTCCCATCATCGGCTTCAAAGGCATCTCATCTTTTCTAATTGGGTACTGGGCACGTTGGCATGTGTCACATTTCTTCACATAGGTATGTGCATCCATATGAAGAGTGGGCCACCAAAGTCCTGAAAATAGAATAGTCTTAATTACTCGATCAGGACCAAAATGTCCACTTGCAACACTGCTATGGGCAGTTTCTAAGACTGTCAAGTAGTCTGATTCGTGAACGCACAATCTTAAGTAACCATCTTTGCCTCTTCGGTATAGGTTATCTCCTATTAAGGTATAGTCTAGAGCCTCTTGTTCCATGCTTTGTTTTCTTGCTAGAATTGAACTTGTTGGCCAATAGATATTGTCTTAACTTCTTCACAGCATATACCACGCCTAAACCTTCTCTTTTGGTTGTGGTGTAGTTTTATTCAGCAGTGTTCAATTGCCTACTAGCATATGCTATAGGCAAATCTAGGTTTCCTTCACCAGTGGGTTGTGACAACACACATCCTATTGCATGATTGGATGCATCCACATGTACATGGAATGGCTTATTCCAATCAGGAGTGGTCAGTATTGGTGCTGTGCACAAGCGTCTCTTCAGCTCATTGAAGGACTTCTCGCATTCATCATTCCACTCAAATTTTGTCAACAAGGCATAAAGAGGCTTAGCAATAATTGCATACATGTGAATAAGCCTATGGTAATATCCAATATGGCCCATAAAGGCTTGTACCTCTTTAATATTCCTTGGCCTCGGCAGCTCCGCTATGGCTTTTACTTTGTCCTCATCTGTTGATATTCCGTTCTTAGAAACAATATGACCTAAGATTTTACCTTGTCGTACCATGAACACACACTTTTCTGGGATCAAACACACTCGATATGCTCTACATTTGTTGAAGATTTGTCTGAGCTCAGGGATGTGGCATTTTCTTTGTTGGGAACGAGCACATAAATCATCCACATATACTTCTAATCTCTTTCGCAAGAACTCTTTGAAGACATGACACATGAGCCTTTGGAATGTTGCAGGTGCATTGGTGAGCCCAAATGGCATCACACGAAATGCAAAAAATCCCCACTCTGTAGCAAAGGCCATTTTATGTTGATCTTCTATGGCAATGGCTACTTGGTTGTAACCCAAAAATCCATCAAGGAAGCTATAAACTTCCTTGCCTGCAACACGCTCCAATAAATGATCAGTGATTGGAAGCGGATAACTATCTCTTACTATGGCAGCATTAACTTTTTTAAGGTTAATACATACACGCAACTTTCCATTCTTCTTGGGTACCACTACAATGGGGGACACCCATTCTGTATGCTCGATCTCATAGATAAATCTAGCTTCAATCAACCTATCAATTTCTTCTTTTATTTTGGCTGCATAAGTCTCATTATATGTGTAGGGCTTTTGTTTGGTGGGCTTGGCATCAACGGTCATGGTTATCGTATGAGAGCAAATTTTTGGATCTACTCCCTTCAAGTCTCTATAGTGCCACACAAACACGTCCCTATATTCCCTTAACAAAGCTACCAACTCTGCTTCCTCTTCTTTACTTAGGTCATCTCCTATGTACGTACAACTCTCTTCGTTCTCTTCAATGGTGATGTGTACCTAAGTTCCAACCTAGGGACTTGTGGAGAAAGAGACTATACCTCAATCCCCCTCAAGTGCATATAGTGGGGATTCACGCTTTATTTATCAACCCGATGAGTATCAAAACCTTGCCGAGTGTATGAGGACATGCATTCAAATGACGGTCAATGCAAATGAGCTTTCGGAAGAGTGCAAACAAGGCAAGGACTTATCCAAACAAGCTTCAACTATCAGTCATGGTGTCGTGATGCTTGGAGCAGCAGCCAACAATAAATTGAGCTTTTCTTTCAACTCAGAACTTCGAATATAGTGAATAGCATATGCATTTTGAAGCTCTCGAGAAGAAGCATCCAATGGTGGTATTCTCACTCAATTTTGACACTTTTGCTTCAAGTTATGAGCAAAATATTGAGTCACGGGAATGACCTTCCTACACTTCAGCACTTCCTACACTTCACACACACCTTAACCACAACAAACAAACACTTTCATGGATAGACAACACTTCCTAACACTCTTTTCAAGCAACACACATGCATACAAGCTCATAAAGAGGATGATACAGAGAGGAGAAGACACAAATTCGAAATTCTGTGCTCTTGATTCTCACAATGGCAAAAAGTCTTTACAAAGAGTCACAAATTGACTTATATACATGTGCCCTAAAAATGGTCCTTTCACACAAGAGACCGGCACTTTATTCATTAAAAGGCTGATTTCCTACTAATTTACATGGGTAAGCTACTAATCTCCATGGGTAAGCATCTAGAGGACTCCTCTAGTGCATTTACAACGGAAAATATGTTACAAAAATTGAGTGTCCAAATCGGAAAAATTTTGGGGCCCTTCTTTTTTCTCTACCTTCTGCTCTTCTTTGCTCTGCAACACTCTCCCCCTCTTTGTCTCTGTCGTCCCTTGATAGGCTTTACTTCTTGTCTATCACTTGTTGTCCGCATGCATCTCTTGATCAGTTCTGCCTACTGGTTAGACTGGCATTCCGTTTTAATGGCCCTGTTCTTGATTCTTCTTTTACATCCTCTGGGCCTGATGCATTTGTACTGCCTGTTCTTTTCTTTTCATCGCCCGCAACCCTTGGTCAGTTTTGCTTGTTTGTTAAACAGGTGTTCAGTTTTGATGGCCTCTTCTTGATTCTTGTTTTACATCCTCTGGGCCTGATGCATTTGTCTTGCCTGATAAGTCGGGTTGCCATGCACGCCACCAATGGAAGGTATGAGGATGTGATCCTTCAGCCTTTGATCTGGACCTTCCAAAGATCAAGAGGTTGAAGCACCCTCTTGTGGTTTCGGAACCGCTGGATATCTTCTTGCACTTCTTCATGGATACTTTCCTGGCCCTGGTTCCTCCTTCCACCTACGTGCTTTTCCTTGATATGTGCCCCTGCGTGGCTCTGTGCAGAGATGGGTGTTGCGCCCCTGTGGGGCTTCTTGCAGAGATATATCTTCAAATGTTAATCTTTTAATGAAGCTTTTTTCTTTGTCTTCTTCTTTTCTTCTTTTTGTTGGACTCTCCCTCAACACTGCCCCCCTCTTGAACTCTGTCGTCCCCGATAGGCTTTGGGAGTCGACGAGAGTATGTTCTATACACTTTTTGCTCTATTTCATTAAGCAGATTGGCTTCGCGTATCATGAGCTGCTTCCACTGTTTTGCTTTCACACCATCATGTGGTGGTTGTCTATGATCGGCGAAGAAGCTTAGCTCATATGCCACTAATCTGGCATTCAAGTTAGATGACATCTTTAAGAAGATTTCTGAATCAATTTCAAAAAAACCCTGTAAAAAAGGCTTCTTCCAATGTCTGCATATATGTACTCATGTATGTGCCGCGTGTTTGAAGACCTTTAATACTGTAAGTATCATACTGAGTATTTTATTGGTCATCTTGATAGTTAAATCGGGTACTGCTGCATAACTCTATAGCCAAAAATCAATGGTTTTTACCATGTAGTCTTCCGTTGGTAGATAATTATGAGGTGGACTTGGGAGTAGTGGATAATTCAGCCATTATTTATTGATAGCACCACTTTGTTGCATGTCCAAAAATTCTCTGGCTTCTCGGCGACGTGGTGTTGGACAAAAAGAAGGATTTACCTGTAATAAGTATGGGGCTGCTTGCCAGTGCACCCATAATGTAGGATGTTTCTCCAAAAATTTTCTCCTCCAAACATGCTGTGCTGCTTCAAATTCTTCTTGACTATAGTTGAACGTGTCATTGTTGAACTGCAGCTGTTCGTCTGGATTTTTCTGTGTGATCTTATTTATGTATTGTCTTGTTTTCTCTTTCAATAGTCCATACAGAATGTTGAAAGGCTTCATGATCGTCTCCAAGTCTTTACCTTTAATCCTTGCTTCTTTCATGACTTTGATGACTTCATTTTCAAACTTTTCTGTCAACAAGGACACCAATAGTGCCCGTTCCTTCTGACCTATTTCTGCAGTGTATGGCATTGGATGGTCATCATGTGTTTCTGCCATCTCCTCTTTTATTGGAGAATTATAAATCGGGGGAGATAGAGGACGTACCTCTACCTCGTCAGTAGGATTTTCTTTTGTCGGCTCTATTGGTTTCCCGATTGGTTTCTCTTCTCCTTTGTGCTCTAATTGTGCTAAGCATTCAGTCTTCTCTTTAATTTCTTGCATAGCTACGCTGAGTGCTTCTTTAACCGTAAGTAGCTCATTATCAATTTCTGCTACATTATCCATGTTTTCACTGTAACTTGTTGCAAGTTTTCCATGGGTCGTATTCAACTGCATTTTTTGCTCATTTGTATCTTGAGTGTACTTACGTTGCCATTCGTCTCTTAGGGCTTGCTCTTGCTTGAGCAATTCTACATATTTCTCCATCTGATTTTTCAATTCCTTTTGATCATTGACGGATGTCTCCTGTGTTTCTATAGGCTGGTCATATAGCAATGCCTTCATCAATTCTTTATTGCAGCTGTGTAAGCTATCGTTTTCGTCCATGTATACTTTCAGTTGTGTTTCGAGTAGATTACTTCTAGCTTTCATTCTCTCTGTCTGCTTCACTGGCTTCATGTTGTCTTTGTAATTCTGTTAGTTGTGTCTGTAGCTGATGATGCTGGTTCATCAATGTATCACATTGTGTTTAAACTACGAGTAACTCCATTTCTTTGGCGGTAGTCTCTTTTTGGGCCTGGATGAGCTTTGCAGACAATTGTTCACTCATGATTTGAAACTGATTCTTTTCCCGCATAGCCTTGTCATAATCCGCATCTATGTCCATCATTTTTTGTTGCGTGTCCATGGCTGTTTGTATCATTTGCTTGACAACAGGTTTCAATTGAGTAACATCCACATTTAACCATGTGGTAGGGATACTAGGTTCTACTCCTGTTGTCACATCTTTCCCTTGTGCCACGTCTAACGTAGTATCATGGGGTTGCCTAATATGAAGTTGGATCCTTGGCTCAGCCTCCATGTGGTCAATCTTACCTTGAGGTGTGTCATCACGCACTTCAATCATAATTGGCTCCTTATTTGGTTGTAGGCCTGAGTCCTGGTCCACTGGAGTTTGTATTTCCTCTTTGATAGGTGGCACTACATCTTTATTAGTTATTGGAACTTCCTTGATGCTTATCTTTGACTTATCATTCAATTGAATTACGTGCACCGGTTCAGTGGATTCTTCCACGCTCTTTGCTTGTGTCTGTTGGTTGTCAGGTGTGACTTCAACTTGATTGATCTCTGTCCATTCCTCATTGTGTGTTTCTGTTCTTATGTCAGTATCCAGGGTGTCCTTCTCAGGGCTTGATCCCTCATTAGAGCTGGAATCTTCTAATCCCAGTTCTTTATATCTGGCCACTTGTTCAGGGGTCTGTTCTTTATCTTTCTGTCTCCTTTCTTTGCTTGCCTTCCTGTAATGGTGACCTTGAATATTTAAATTTACTTGCCCCCGCATATACTGATGTGTTTCTTCTAGGGCTGTGAAAAGGTCTCTTTTCGATATTGGTTGTTGTGTCATGGAAATCTTTGGTAGTGTATGGGTCCTCTTTGATTGTGGTGTCACTTGAGCTTCTTCCTCTCTTAGGCGCTTAGTACCCCTCATGGGTTTCCTTGAACTGGTTCCTACTTCGTCAATAGAGATGGTTGTTTTCTTTTTCTTTGGAACAGTCCCTGACTTAGCATATTTGGCTAGCTCTGTTGCGGTTGGCATCACGCGCAAGCAGTTCTTCATGTCAAGTGCCTCATAAATGAGTAGGGTCAAGGCCGAACTACCATTCAAAAACTTTTTCTGACCCCACTTTTTCTTTGCTTCAAATAGACGGTCTTGCACATATGGAGTCATATTTACTTGATTTCTGACTTGCCTCATAGCATGTGAGAGTAGTTGCACCACAATCTTTTGAGGTGTTGTATATCTATGCATGATTGGAAAACAAAAGTGCTGGTGCACTAAGCGAACAGCATCTTCAATATCCGTTCTGTTGATTTCCAAAAAGGTTTTCTTTTTCGGATCATGACATTCATCTTTGACATTCGTGAGTCCTTCTTGATTCCATCCAAAAGCTCTGTTAATTAGCTCATGAGTGAATTGAATTTTCTTCCAGGTACCAACTTTATCAAGTACCCTTGCTTCTGGGACTGATACCTTACTCGATGCAGACTGAAGTGTATTAATCACTTGTGTACATCTCTGGAAATCTGGCACATAGATAGGCAGTCTTAGGAATGCATCAATGCTTGCTTGTGTCCAGACATCCGTCATGCACGGTAATCCTTGTATGATAGTCTTGAAATCTTGCGACATGATAGGGAAGTAGTGATCCCTGTCCATATTTTTGATAGTGGCCATGAAAATGAGTTCGGACACTGGTTGGTCATCCAGAAACCGATGACCTCTTGCCTTAGTTATTGATTCCAAGGGAAGAAGCTGGACCCCTTCCTCTTGCGTAGCCTTGAAATTAGAAGATGTCATCTGCACTCAATATAGAGTAGTAGTTAGGGGCCAGATGGTATCAAGAATCATCCTTCATTTATTCATCCTCAAATTGGCAACTCTCCACGTGAATGATGTCGTCCCTTCCCAGTGAGTGTGAGAAAGGTAATACATGGGATTTTTCATATTTTTAGATATTTTTATGTTTTTGTCTAAAAGAAAAACAAAAAAGTTAGTTCATAGCCGAAGCGTTTATTAATCTTTTTAATAATTAACTTTAGCTTATGTACAAGTGCTCTCCTATTTCCCAAGAGGGAAATGTGCTTCACTATCCTGAAGTAGAAGAATAATGTGTCGAATGCTTGGCCTTGTAATGTGGCCCTATCATGCATACTTTGGATTCTAGTAACTCCAAATGTGTGCAACTCGAATCACTTGGTGGATGCATACAGATTGTCTTGCCTATCGGCATCCAAATCTGTTTTATTCCATAGGGACAGATTGTGTTCCCAACATTCCTGGTGAATGTGGTGCTTCTCATATGGTGCTTATGCTTTGTCTGCTTTCTGAATTTTGGAATGACGTGTGAATCGTATGCAGGCTCCTGCTCTATCCTGTAGCAGTTTATCTTCTGTCTTTCTGCCTTTAGATCATACTGATTCTCCTTGTGCCTTGACTCATCCTTTTTGAGGATTGTCATTTGAGTACGTGACTTGGGAATCCATATTTGTGTTCAGTCTGACTGGGCGGCTATCACCTTCTTCGGAATCCATACTCTAGAAACTCTTTGTGGAACTGGATATCCAGAGCGATTTACATACTTGTTCTGTGGGTTCTTCTGATGTAGCAAGTAGTTCTTTTGTTGAAGATATGCAGCCACTTGGTGTTGATATATTTAGGTAGTGATGTGTGTGAACACTCTAGGACCGCCGGGGCACTTTTTTCCCTCTTTAGGAGGTTTTTTTCCCCCGGCTTGTATATACGCCTATTGCCCTAATGGGCTACTTATCTTTGTACATTCTCTAGTAATACATTCACTATTGTGTGTTTGTGCTCCAAGCTTCTTCTTCTTCCTTGTGTTGTTCGCGTGCTTTCGCAGACGTCTATCTCCAACAATTGGTATAAGAGCAGGTCGTCGCTTCTTCTAGGGCGTCGTCGACACTCCTCCGTTTGCAGTCTCAGATTCGCACGAAATTTGGTGAGCATACTCAGGGTGTTTCCGAGATCAAAACAGCTTTGCTGTGCGGTGCCGAAATCGCGATCTGAGCTCGTTTCGGCCTCCGAACGCACTATCATAGCGCTTGTGTAGGCTATTTCGTCCTTTTGTGCCAAAGGTATATACCAGTTTTTGTTCGCCAGTTTAAGCGTCTCGAAGTCTGCTACAGGTCTAGCAGAACTCGTCTGGGCAGTTCCGTTCAACTTTTTGAGAGACAGTCAATTTTCTGCATCAAGGTATTTTAGTCACCGGCCATGGCTGAAAGCAGTGATGTATTCCGTATGTTGGCTGTTGAGGATAAGTTGGATGGTACCAACTACCCATTATGGGCTTATATGATGCGACATGTACTGGTTGCAAAAGGACTGTGGAACATTGTGCAGGGTGTTGAAAGACGTCCTGTTACACCTGCGACTACAGGTACTACAAATACAGGTGCTGGAGGTGCTGGAGCTGATGAAGATGGTGTCGAAGATGATATTCCACAGATTCCTGTTCATGCTGTTGTTTCTGTTGCACCTACTGGAGAGCAGATTCGTTGGGATGGCAGAGATGCCCAGGCACATGCATTGATAGCTTTGTCTGTCAAACGTGCCATTATTCCTCACATTCGCTCTTGCAGAATAGAAAAGGATGCTTGGGATACACTTACCACTTTGTACCAGGCTAGGAATGAGGCTCGTGTTGCTTACCTCCGAAAATAGTTGGAGAGTGAGCACATGAATGAAGGTGATTCTATGGACAGTTTTCTTACAAAGATCAAAGACCTGAAGGAACAATTGATTTCTGCTGATGAGGTTATACCAGATAGCTCACTTGTGCAGACCGTTCTGAATAGTCTTCCTGATTCATATCAGAGTTTTGCCTCTACTCTTCGGTTGATGATGAAAGGCAATCCGAATGCCTTGTCATTTGAGGAATTAGTCTCTGTTCTGTTGCAGGAAGATCAGTCCAGGCAGAACAGGTCCATTATGCGTGTTGCAGATCAAGCTTTCCTGGCTAGTCAGAAGGACAAAGGAAAATGGAGCTCTTCTACTAGTAAGCAAAAATCTGCAAATGCTGCACAATCGAAGAACCAGGATAAAGATGAGAAGAAATCAGAAAAGCAGAAATTGTTCTGCAAGTACTGTAAAGGAAATGATCATATTATAAAGAACTATCCAAAATTGGCTGTTAAAGAGGCAAAGAAGAAAGAGGCTGGAATGGTTATTGCAGAGGCCTCTACACAAAAAACAGAGTCTGCAAATCTTGTGCAGGAAGAAGAATGAGCGTTTACTACTGTCTGCAGTTTTGACCCATCTTCTCATGATCAGTGCATGTCTGCAGTACACTCAGATGTTTGGTACTTTGACAGTGGGGCAACCAAACATATTACCTCGCAGCGCAGTTTCTTCTCTTCACTCGAGCCTACCCCTACAGGGAATACTGTCACATGTGCCAATAACTCCTCTTATCCTATTATGGGAGTTGGTAAGATCATTCTGACTACTGCTGATGGTAGTTCTTTCACTTTGTCAGATGCTTTATTTGTGCCAGGGATCAAAAAGAACCTGTTATCAGTTTCTGCATTAGCTAAGATTGGCTTGGTTGTGAAATTCATTGATGACAGGTGTACAGTCCATGATCTCTCAAATGGTGATGTGATTATTGCTTCTGGCATCTTATGTCGTGGGTTGTATAAGCTCATAGACTATGAAAGATCTGTGAATGATTCGGCATGTGCAGTTCATGATTCTCAGGCTATGTCAGATGCAAAGCTTTGGCATGCACGCTTTGGTCATCTGAATTTTGCTAGTTTGCTACGCCTGCAGAAATCTAAAATGGTGTCCTCTTTGCCCAAACTTGAGGCTCCATGTTTGTGAAGGCTGTATTTTGGGCAAAATGCAGCGTTCTTCCTTTCCAAAAGATGGTTCAGTTCGGGCTACGCAGAAATTTCAGCTTGTACATAGTGATGTCTGTGGTCCTATGCAGACACCCTCTTTTGGAAATTACCTTTACTTCGTGACTTTCATTGATGATTTTTCCAGGCATGCATGGGTATATCCACTCAAAGCAAAGTCTGAAGTGCTCATGTGCTTCAAACAGTTTTTGTTTTTGGCTGAAAATCTGTCAGCATGTAAAATGGGCACCCTCCGTTCTGATCGAGGGGGGGAATATATGTCTTCAGATTTTAATGCATTTCTAGCTGAACGTGGGATAAAACACCAATGTACAGTGCCGTATACACCTCAACAGAATGGAGTTGCTAAACGAAAGAACAGGTCACTCATGGAGATGGCGAGGTGCATGGTCAAAAGTCAGGCTTTACCACATAGTTTCTGGCTTGAGGCTGTCATGTGTGCAGCATATGTAATGAACATGTGTCCCACTAAAGCGTTGTGGTCTATCACTCCATATGAGGCTTGGCATGACCGCAAGCCATCTGTTGCTCATCTGCGTGTTTTTGGTTGTTTGGCATATGCATTAGTGCCTGAACAACATCGCAGAAAATGGGATGATAAGGCAGTAAAATGTATTTTTGTTGGGTACAGTTCTGAAAGTAAAGGCTATCGTGTGTATCATCCATAGACTAAACGCATTCTGGTTAGCCGTGATGTTGTCTTTGTGGAAGATGCTATTCAGCCATTGCTTTCATGTACTAAGGAGACATCTATTAGCTCCAAAGACATGTATGATACTTTGATGCCTCTTTTTACAGGTGGACAGTCTAGTGTTGGTCCTAATGAGGCAACTTCTCAGCCTTTGCAGGTTTCATATGATGATGCAGATCATTCCATTTCTGATGCAAATTTACATGATGCACTTGCTAATGAGAGAGCTGATATTGAGCAGGCAAAAACTATGCCAAAATGGCTGGTGCAGACTTTGCGTGACAGCAAATTAGATGCACCTTTGTCATATCGTACTCGTTCAGGCTCTCATAATGCCTCCTTTGCATCAGATTGCTATGCTATGGCTGCATCTAGTCTCTGTGATGAGATGAGCCTGTTTCTTTTGATGAAGCACAGAATTCAGAAAATTGGATGGCTGCTATGCAATCTGAATATGATGCTATAATGAAGAATGGTACATGGTCTTTATGTGACTTGCCTCCTGGCAAGAAGGCCATTGGCACTAAGTGGGTATACAAGCTGAAGCATAAACCTGTACAGTTGACAGGTATAAGGCTAGGCTTGTTGCAAAGGGTTATGCGCAGGAAAGAGGCATTGGTTTTGATGAGACCTTTTCACCTACATGCCGTATGACTACTGTTCGGAGCATTTGTGCACTTGCAGCCCATCATGGTTGGAATGTACATCACTTGGACATTAAAACAGCATTTCTGAATGGTGACTTGCATGAAGAAGTGTATGTTTTTCAGCCCCGTGGCTTTGTGCACAAAGGGCATGAAAACCAGGTGTGCAGGTTAAAGAAGGCGTTATATGGTTTAAAGCAAGCACCACGTGCTTGGTATGAGAAGATACATGCCTATCTGATTGCACATGGTTTTGAGAACAGTCCAACTGAAAGCACCTTATATGTTAAGCGTGCTAATGATGTGCTTCTGATCACTGTTGTCTATGTAGACGACATGCTGCTCACTGGTCCTATTGAGAAGCATATTGCTGATTTCAAGGCTGATTTGCATGCCTCATTTGAGATGTTTGATTTGGGGCATTTGCATCACTATTTGGGCATTCAGTTTATGCAAGTTGATGGTGGAATGGCTTTGTGTCAAACAAAATATATTGACACATTATTGCAGCGTTTTGGCCTTGAAGACTGTAAGCCTATTGCCACTCCTATGGAGACAGGTTTACGATTGAGTCTTCATGATGCTGGAGATGCATTTGATGCTGTTCTCTATCAGCAGGCTGTTGGATGCTTGATTTACTTATGCATTACTCGGCCAGATATTCAGTTTGTTGTCTCACAGATGAGCAGGTTTATGCATTGCCCAGGAGTCACGCATTGGAAGGCGGTTAAGCGCATCTTTCGCTACTTGAGTGGTACTCGGCTACTTGGGTTGTTTTATCCCAAGGGGGGATCACTACCGCCAGATTTGCATGCTTTTTCTGACTCAGATTGGGTTGGTTGCTATGACACTCGTGTGTCCACCAGTGGCTTTTGCTTCATGCTTGGTAGCTCATGTATATCTTGGTTGAGCAAGAAGCAGCCTACTGTGGCCACTTCCAGTTGTGAGACTGAGTATAGGGCAGCTTTCACAGCGACTGTTGAGTGTGTGTGGCTCAGACACCTTATGGCTGATTTGGGTGTTGGCCAGTCTTCTGCCACCACCATCTTCACTGACAGTCAGAGCGCATTGGCAGTTGCGAGGAACCCTGTGTTCCATGCTCGCACTAAGCACATTGAGGTGCATTATCACTATGTCAGGGAGAGGTTCTCTGCTGGGGAGATCAGCTTGGCATATGTGCCCACGCAGGAGAACATTGCAGACCTTTTCACGAAGGCTCTGCCTAGGGAGAAGTTTGAAGCTTTTCGCAAAGCTTTGGGCTTACTCCCTTTTGTGGAGTGATTTCCACATAGCTTGGCACTTCCTTATACATGAGTGCCAGCTCCTTGTTCACCGCATCACTCCCAGGGGGGATTTGTTGATATATTTAGGTAGTGATGTGTGTGAACACTCTAGGACCGCCGGGGCACTTTTTTCCCTCTTTAGGAGGTTTTTTTCCCCCGGCTTGTATATACGCCTATTGCCCTAATGGGCTACTTATCTTTGTACATTCTCTAGTAATACATTCAGTATTGTGTGTTTGTGCTCCAAGCTTCTTCTTCTTCCTTGTGTTGTTCGCGTGCTTCCGCAGACGTCTATCTCGAACACTTGGTCCTTCCTTATCCAAGCTTGTCGAGTGTGAGGAATAGGGTATATTCGAATGTATGCAGACTCGTGATAGTCCTGTGGACTATTCTCTCTCGTGCTTAGTTCCTCACTGAGGCTATTATTGGATAGAGCACTAATCATGTGATTTACTGGATTAGAAGATTGTGTGCACTCGAGATTCGGGGTATCCTCACATGAAGTACTCGATGAAGAAGTTTCCATAGTGCGAGTGAACATATATTCATCATCGTGTTCATTTAAGTGAGGTTTCGGTTCTATACTTGCGGCTTTGATTGGGCGTTCGTCTAGCATGCTGAATACTTCACGATGTCCTATCTTGGCCGAGATGTATCCTAAGGCCAATTGAATTGTTACTTCATTTTCGTATATCTAGTCTTGACCTAACATGAGCTCTTCCAATAAGTCCTGATCGTGACATACTAAAAGCTTCTGTTCCATAGTATTGTTTCCGAGGTGTAGATGTAAAGTGAGCTCTCCGATACACTTGGTGATCTTTCCTCCTATTCCAATCAGTTGTGCCTTAGATGGTCGTAATTCCTCTTTGAGTGTCTGTGTCAATGAATACGTAATACAGATTACAGCTGCTCCTGTATCAATGAGAGCATCCACTAAGTGGTACTCTTGGGTTCCAGTGCCCAAATTCAAATAAGGTTGTGTCATTTGCTGTCCTAGGTTTTCAGTGGCTCTAAAATTAGCCATTGGGATGAGTTCCTCTTCTTGTCGATATCTCTCATCTCTCTCTCTCATCCACTCTTTTCGTTTCTTGATTCGTTATAGCACTTCTTGTCTAGCTTTTTCTCGTATTCTTTCTTCCTCTATATGCCTATTCTTACCCATTATTAGTCATGACATTATTTCTTCAGTCAATGGCTCTAGATATTTTTTTACTCGACATCCACTAAAATAGTTTGGCAATACGTCTCCATCCAAGGTGGCTAAACTGATGGCTCCACTAGTAGATATACGATTGATGATTAATGGGCCATCCTCTTTTTTGCAGTTTCTTTGCGTGTTGTTTCAGGGTATATACCAAAACTAAATCTCCTTCCTTCAAATTTTTATCTTTAATCTGAGCATCAAAATATGCCTTCTGTCGCCTTTTAGCAGCATAAATATCTGCTATTGCTTGTAACCTAGTTTCATGTAACTTCTCTATTTGATCCAATTGAGCTGAGAGTTCATGTCCTGTCCACTCATAAGTTGTTGCTACTTCGAGAGTGGGAATTAAGAAATCAATTGGCAAAATAGCATTCTGTCCGTACACTAAGTTAAAAGGAGTAGTTCCTATGGCGGTCTTGTAAGCTACTCCGAATGCCCATAAAGCATGATGTAATTGTTTATCCCAATCCGATCTACTATTGTTCACAATTTTTGTGAGAACTGTGCACAAGATTTTATTTGAACTTTCGGCCTGTCCATTGGCTTGTGGGTGATATGGGATTGACTTCTTATGAATTACCAAGAATTCATTCAGTAAGGCTTCTATTACTTCATTCACAAAATGTGTGCCTCTATCACTCACAATTTCTATCAGTAGTCCAAATCTAGTGAAAACGTTCTTGAAGAGAAACTTGGCCGTAGTCCTTGCATCGTTTTTCTTGGTAGCTTTGGCTTCAACCCATTTGGTCAGATAGTCTGTGGCTACGATTATGTATTCGGCATGGGATCCTTTAGCTGGTGGGCTAATAGGTCCTATGAAGTCTATTCCCCATTTTGTGAAGGCTCTTACACTCATCATGGGTTTCAGTGGCATTTCATCTCTTCTAATGGGATACTTCATTTGTTGACAAGTATCACATCGTTGAACATATGTGGCTGCATCCTGATGTAGAGTTGGCCACCACATTCCAGCAAATAGAATCATTTTTGCAGTTTTATCTGCAGAAAAATGTCCTACTGCAGCTCATGTATGTGCCATCTCTAAAACAGCAAGATACTCGTCTTCATGAATGCACACTCGTAAATGATTATCTCATCCTCATTTAAAGAGTTGTTTTCCTATAAGAGCATAATCCTTGCTTTGTTCTACAAGTGCACGTTTCCTTGCTAGCGTGGCTCCTTCTGGGTATTCTTGGGTCTTTAAGAACTTTACCAGAGGCATGCTCCATCTTGGTGCTACAGTGGAGTAGCATAACGTAGAGTTCTCTTCTGAATTCCGTCCTTGACAAGTTGGGCAGGCTGATACATAATTATGTGTATCCCTTTGCATGGTTGGCCAATATATGCCTAATCTCTTCAATGTTTTCCATGTTCCATTTGCATTTAAATGAGTTTTCCATTGATTTACATGTGCTTTTTGAAGCCACAATTCTTGTTCCTCCTCTTCCGCGCATCTCATGAGTAATCCACTTGAGTCTTGGTGATATAGGCTTCCAGCAATGATATGAAGGTTTTTAGTCTTCCATAAATCCTGATTTTGGTTTGGTGAGATCCCATGTTTAGGTCCATACGTGAGTATTGGGATCAACTTTTCTGCCCATTGGGGACATACTTCGAGGTTGAACAAGTACGTGTCAAGCAGATCATCTGGTACTCCTATGGGTGGTTCTCCATGTGTCATTCTTGATAAGTGATCTGCTCTAACGTGGGTATTCCCTTTCTTGACTACTACTCCAAAATCAAATTCCATCAACAAGAGAAACCATCGTACTAATCATCCCGTATTACAAGGCTTATCGACTAAGTACAGTAGGGCTTGATGATCAATGAAGAATTTGAATTTGTTTGCCAATAAGTAGTGTCGAAACTTTTTCACTGTGTATACCATTCCTAGACCTTCTCTTTCAGTCGTGGTATAATTGCGTTCTGCTTGATTCAATTGTCTACTGGCATAGGCTATAGGGTGATCTAACTTTCATGTATCTGCGGGTTGAGCTAGGTTGCAACCAATGGCAAACTTGGAAGCATCTACATGAATGTGAAATGGTTTGTTCCAATTAGGTACTCGAAGGATTGGGGCTGAACTCAATCAACTCTTTAATTTGTTAAAGGCCTTTTCACATTCTTCAATCCAGTTAAACTGAGTCAATAATGCATAAAGAGGTCTAGCAATTATGGCATACATATGTATAAATCTTTGGTAGTATCTGCAATGTCCCATAAATGCTTGTACTTCTTTAGCAGTCTTTGGTCTCGGTAAATCCAAAATCACTTTGATTTTGTCTTCGTCAGTTGAGATTCCATTCTTAGAGACAATATGTCCTAATATTTTTCCTTGTTGCACCATGAAGACACATTTTTCTGGGTTGAGGCATACTCTATATTGTCAACATTTGGCAAAGATCCTTCCTAGTTCTGGGATATGCTCTGCTCGTATAGCTGAATAAGTGCATAAATCATCCACATATACCTCCATACTCTTTCTCAGTAACTCCTTGAATACATGGCACATCAATCTTTGGAAAGTGGTTGGGGCATTGGTTAGGCCGAAAGGCATAACCCTAAAGGTGTATACTCCCCATTCAGTTGCAAAGGTTGTTTTATGTTGGTCCTCAGGAGCAATGGCTACCTGATTATACCCTGAAAAGCCATCCAAAAAACTATGAACTTCCTTCCCTGTAACTCTTTCCAAAAGATGATCCGTGATGGGTAATGGGTAACTATCTCTTATGGTGGCAGCATTTACCTTTTTCAAATTAATGCAGACCCTTAGCTTACCATTCTTTTTCGGTACGACCACCAAAGGTGATACCCATTCCGTGTGTTCAATCTAATAAATGAACCCAGCATCTAACAGTTTATCTATCTCTTCTTTGATCTTTGTTGAGTAAACATCGTTATATGTGTATGGTCTTTGTTTGGAAGGTTTAGCTTCAGATGTCATAGGGATTCTATGTGCACATATAGAAGGATCTACTCCTTTCAGATCCTTATAGGTCCAAGCAAAGACATCCCTATATTCTTGAATGAGTCGTATCAGCTCTTGTTCTTCCTCCATTGAGACATCTTGATCTATAAAAGTACATCTTTCTTCTCCTTCCTCCAAGGTTACTAATATTTTCTTGGTTTGCTCTTTATTGTCATATGCTATTCCTGGTTGTGCTTCTCGTTTTGGCATTTGAATAGCAATTTTCCTCTCTTCTACTTCATATTTTTTGAACTGGGCAGACACTTCAAATTGGTCTTGAGGCTTGTTGTCTTTATTATTCTTTGCTCTATCTAATCCAAGCTCTTCTTCCTGTGTTGTTTCTTGATTTATTTCATTAGCTATGACACTTACTTCTTGAGTTTCATTTTCCGTTTCCATATATTCATGTTCCATTTCAAGGCTCTCGTAATCCTCCTTCCATTCTTTTTCAATTACTTCCCCTTCTTCAGCCTCTTGAAGAACTACCACATATAGACTAATGTCATAGCCTTCCTTGTCAATGCATTCATTCATGGTTATCACTTCTTCGTTTACACACGTCGAGAGTGGCTAAAATCTCCATCAAACCATGAGGTCCGAATTCTTCATCTAGGAATATTTGAGGCATATAGGCTGGATCTTGTACAGATCTAGCAACTCCTTGCCTGTGCTGCCATCCTTTCCTCCTATCCTCTTCCTTTTTCAGAGTTTGACATATCCATAGATGAGTGTCTTCGTTCATCCACGATTGATCACTTGAACCTATACTGTGAATGACTGATCATCTTCCTCCTTATGAATCTGATTCCATTGTAAGGGGGGAACATCTTGATACGTGTATGTGTGGAGATTTATTCTTGTTGTGGTTCCTTCATGCTGTAAGTATACTCCGTCTTTTCCCCAATCTTGCACTACCTTTAGTTGTCTCATAAAGGGTCTTCCAAGTATCATTTCATGATTGCTAGCCCTTTCAAATTGACATATTGCTAAGGTGTGCTCAAATTCAACACCACAGGTAGTGAAAGTTACTCTTTCCAATAATCCCAAGGGTCGTTCAGTGTGTCCATCTGCCATTTGTATCTTCATGCGAGTTGGTCTTACAGCTAGTTTTCCCCATTTCTCCCAAAGTTCTTTAGTTGCAATTCCTACTCCTGCTCCAGAATCCAAGATAGCTTTAGTAGTGTAGCCCCTATAAGTAATTGGAAGGCAAGTGTTTCCTTCATCTCCCTCACTGAAATCTCCAACCTTATCGACTGGGATTTTGACTGTGGCCACTTCATCAGGCATCTCCATCTCTTTTGCCTTGATCTCCAACTAACTGGTCAGCTTCTCCTTCAAATGCAGTTTGACTTTAACAGTTCTTCCAATGTCAGAGTGCAAGGGATTTTTACCTTTTTAAGGTGTTGTATGATGTCCGAGGTTTGGACTGATGGGTTCTGTTCTTTTTTTCTCATTGAGGGAATGCGGTAAAATTCTGGTAGTTGAAGAACAGGTTTTTCTGTTTGTTGGGCTACTTCAATTAATTTTTTGCATATTTCCAACCTTTCTTTCTCTAGGTCACCTCTAGGATATTCTTTTTCATGATGTTCCATGGTAGGTCCTTCTCTTATTCGTGCCTTGTACGCCTGAATCCACATGGCTAACTCTTCTGGCATGGGATCTGCCAAAACTGATCCTACCTCTTCTTTTTTATACTTTCCTTTTTTATTTTCTTCTTCAAATTTCTATTTTTCTTTTTGATCTTGCTCATTTTTCTCCTTCTCCATCTGTTGTTGTAGTTTCTTTTCCTTTATCCTATCTCTACAATTCTTCCATCTCTGTGTTCGTTTACTTGTAACACTTTTCCCAAGCTTCTAAGTCTTCAACTACTTGGGGTACAGGTATATTCATTCCTCTGTCACCTTGATTATTTTCTTTAGTCTTTTTTGGGGTCTCTCTAGCTTTAGCTCTTGTTATTGCTTTCAATGGCACAGTGTACTCCTTGTCACTCCCTGATGACTCTATCACTTCTATCACGTTAATCTGCACGTTAGAGTTAACTTTGTTGGGGTTCTTGGGGCAATCTCTAAAAAGGTGTTCTTTACCACAATCACTACAGTATCCTTCCCAGACTTGCTATGGTGGTGGTGGGTTTGGTAGTGTACATTCTCTGATATAATGATCACCTCCGCATCTATAACATGGTCCTCTAGGTACAGGCGGCCTATTCATAGGTCGGGGGGTTATGGGTGCCCTGGGGGCTGTGTACACATAATCCTGCTCATATCCATAGGAACTATCGGGTGCTTCCATGCCATATGCATATGGTTCGTACATTTGCCCATATTCTATTATAGTTCTCTCATAACTGGGATAGTTTCCTTGACTATGGTCATAAGATGAGTTATATGGCTCATTACTAGACAATGGTGTGGCTGGGACTATTGCTCTCTCTAAGTTTTCTTCAGGTTGAGCTATTTTCACCAAGACAACATTCTGAAGATGGGGCGGTTGTTGTCCTAACACCGGTTGTGGTTGGGTGTAACTTTGATAGGCATAAGGTCGTGGTGTTGGTGCCTGGTGCTGATATGTGGGATATCTGAAGGCTTCTCCTCCTAGATCTCTCTGGAGGTATCCATAAGGTCTCAGGAGAGGTTGTACTGGTCTTGTTTGCCGATTGTAAGGACAGTTTTTTGTACTATGGTTTGTGTACTTTTGTTCTATGTTGCAATATTGTAGAGGGCCCGGAATAGGTGGTCTATTGTAAGCATAAGCAGGTGGTGCGACTACACCCCTAGTGCACAAATGAGATGGATGATCACCTCCACAATGCATGCATCTTCTGAGCATGGGTACTCTCATTGGATTATTGGGGTAGTTCCTCTGTCCTTGAACGTTCACTTTCTTTGCTACTAAGTCGGCTATTTCCTCTACATTGTTCTTAGGGTTTGATATACTCCTGGCAGAATCTTCACTTTTCACACTACCTTGAGGTATTTTCAGGTCTTCCGCTAGGTTGTCCTCTAGGTCAATACATTCTTTCATACATTCTTGCAAAGTTTGAACTCTTTTCACATATACCAGAGATCTTAATGATCCGTTCAATAATCCTTCCAGGAACAATGACACCATCTTGTTTTGAGTGGGTCTCTCTTCAATAGGGCATCTATCCACATACTGCTTAAATCTTCTTGCTGCCAATCTCACTGATTTTGTAGGAGCTTGCTTAAAACTATGGATCAATGATGATGAGTTGTTTTTAATCCCATACTTAGTGAATTCCTCAATCATTTCTTGATAGACTTGTTCCATGTTTTGAAAATTATTTGGATCTAATGGCTGGAACCAAGCTAAAGCTGTGTCCGTCAAAGTTAGACCAAAAGATTCATATTGGATCAAAAAATCTTCCACTTGTTCAGCTCTGATTACTTGCTTAAATTCAGCTATATGATTGTAAGGTTCACTAGAGCCATCATAGTGGTTTCTCATGCATTTGGCAACTTGGATGGGTCTTAATCTTCTTCCTGCTTCAGGTGGTCTAGGCATCACTGGGAAAACTGGTCTTCCAATGGGTATACCAGGTCCTCTTACTACAGGTGGCCTGACTGGGGTAGGAATTCCGTTCCTTGGGTCAACAGGTGGCTGAGGCCGATAGTGGGGGTTATTTGCAGGCATAGCAAACTGCACATGGGGTCTAACCGGGATTTGTGTTTGTTGTGTTTGACCAGACTGTTGATATGAATTATCTTGAAAGGTTCCTTGAGGGTTCTGAGAAGTAGTAGCTTGATCTCTAGGAGGGAACACCGGAATGTTCTGATATTTCAACCCTGCTCTTTCTAACTCTGTTAGAGGCCAGTACCTCCTATTGTTTTTGTCCAAATATGTGATGATGGTGGGAAATTCAGGATCTTGTAATTCGTAAACAGTAACTGGGTTAGGGGCTACCTCCCATAATGAAGAGTGGGCTCTAAGGAGATGCTCCATTCCATTGATCAAATACACATCCATTAAGGAGTCATCTTGGGGAACCAGGTCTCCTCTCCAAACCCTAACAATAGTAGATCTCCCTCTAGGAGTGGTCACTTGCTCTTCATTTCCTTCTTCATTAAGGTTATGAGCATTGTTTTCTTCCCCAAGTTCATTGATGTTTTCGGGGTGTTCTATAACAACATACTGGACATCCCTTTTGTCCATATAAAATCCTCCTGCATACTTAACTGCTGGCCTAGGCACTATGTAAGAATCTAAAGCTTTCTTCACTCTGGCCACTAATCGGTTTAGGCCATCTAGGTATATGGGTATCTCATGTTGATTGGTGGTCACATATTCCAAAGATGTCCGATATTCTCCCTCAATGATTGACATCATGCCCATCATTGGTATAGTGTTTTGCATATCCTTCGAAGCCATGGGAATTTCTTCTTCTGACTCACTAGAGGTTTCAAAATAATGTGAGCGGCTACTGGGTTCGGCTACACTTCCCACTGAAGAGATTACACTTCTTCGACTTCCTAGGGTTCTTCCAGATCTCAGGTTCATTCACTTTAAAGTTCTCTTTAGCCTTAGCCAACCTCCAGCTTCTAGAGTTCTTCACTAAGGGTCAGAATTCCAGAGAAAATTTGGTTGGAAAAGGACTGACAGAGAATCCACAACTTCACGATACTTGACCCAAACTAATCCACGATACTCGTTATTTCACTCAAACAGAGTATGTCACGATACTCAATACCTGACACACTAGAAGGGTGCCACGATATTGGACCTGTGAACAGGACGATACACGATATCTGCAAAAAAATGATACACGATACTTCCAAGAACACAATATACGATACTTGGTGAAAACGATACACGATCCTCTAGAAACGCGATACACAATAGTTGCCCAATATCACGTGCCAAACACGATACTCGATATCTGAGGAACTTGATACACGATACTCGACAGGTATCGCGATCAGAAATCTGGCGATACATGATATTCAACGAGAAAATGTCCACGATACTCGACACACAACAAGTATTGCGAGGAAATTCAAGACGATACTCGATATTCGTCAAGTATCGGGAAAGTTGCCTCCTACACGACATCCGGCAAGTATCGCGATCTGAAACTCACGATACATGATACTCAATGAGTATCGTGATTTGAATTTCACGATACATGATATGCGATATCCGACAAGTATCGTGAGAAATTCTCAACGATACTCGATATTTGACATGTATCATCAGACCCAAATCCATGATACCCGACACTTGACAAGTATCGCGAAGGGAGTTCAACGATACACAATACTCAACAAGTTCAGGTATCACGATACTCAACCATAGGAGATCACGATACTCAGGTATCGTGATACTCGACCGCAGGAGAACGCGATACTTGACACTTTTTCAGTTTTTTTGCAAGTGTTTTTTTATTGTGAGTTCATACACATGTTCTTAGAGTGCATCTACCCTCCCCTCTTAGCCTGAATCAGAAAAATACTTCTTCTCTACCCTGGTATGGCCTTCACGATACTTACCGCAGATCGTTTTGCTAAGTTACTTGATTTAATTGGCTAAGATGAATGATAGGTCAATATGCTCACCTTGGATACTAGCCTCCAGCTATTCACTCTCCTCCACTCGCTCTGCGCAGCTCGAAAAGCCCGGATATTCGCTCACGATACTCGACAGCAGCTTCTCACGATACTTGTTCTAGAGACAAGTGACTTGAAAAATGACATTTTTTTGGTTTATATACTCTTTTGAAAAGGTCTCCTAACTACAAAGACTCAACAAGACTCAGATTAATAACTACTCTAGCTTCCTAACCTACTCCCTTCCTCCTCCTATCCTACTCACTCCACTCACTTCCCTAGACTAATAACTCACTACACACACTTCAAGAGTGAGAAGTAGTAAGTGCGGATGAATATGACTTACCAAAGAAGAGAAAATCACAACTCCTCTACTCGCTTCAATGCCAAAAAGCTACTTACCATCACATGAATGCCTCGGTTTGATTCGACATTCCCTAGCAACGGCGCCAAAAAGCGTGTGTACCTAAGTTCCAACCTAGGGACTTGTGGAGAAAGAGACTATACCTCAATCCCCCTCAAGTGCATATAGTGGGGATTCACACTTTATTTATCAATCCGATGAGTATCAAAACCTAGCCGAGTATATGAGGACATGCATTCAAATGACGGTCAATGCAAATGAGCTTTCGGAAGAGTGCAAACAAGGCAAGGACTTATCCAAACAAGCTTCAACTGTCAGTCATGGTGTCGTGATACTTGGAACAGCATCCAACAGTAAATTGAGCTTTTCTCTCAACTCATAACTCTGAATATAGAAAATAGCATATGCATTTTGAAGCTCTCGAGAAGACGCATCCAATGGTGGTATTTTCACTCAATTTTGACAATTTTGCTTCAAGTTATGAGCAAAATACTGAGTCACAGGAATGACCTTCGTACACTTCAGCACTTCCTACACTTCACACACACCTTAACCACAGCAAACAAACACTTTCATGGATAGACAACACTTCCTAACACTCTTTTCAAGCAACACACATGCATACAAGCTCACAAAGAGGATGATACAGAGAGGAGAAGACACAAATTCGAAATTCTGTGCTCTTGATTCTCACAATGGCAAAAAGTCTTTACAAAGAGTCACAAATTGACTTATATACATGTGCCCTAAAAATGGTCCTTTCACACAAGAGACCGGCAGTTTATTCATTAAAAGGCTGATTTCCTACTAATTTACATGGGTAAGCTACTAATCTCCATGGGTAAGCATCTAGAGGACTCCTCTAGTGCATTTACAACGGAAACTATGTTACAAAAAATGGTTATAATACAAAAATTGAGCGTCCAAATCGGAAAAATTTTGGGGCCCTTCTTTTTTCTCTGCCTTCTGCTCTTCTTTGCTCTGCAACAGGTGACTACATTTTTTTTGGTCTTTTCTTTATTATCATATGCTTCTCCTGTAATGGCCTCTCTCTTAGGCATTCGTACCGAAATTTTCCGGTCCTCCACTTCGTATTTCTTGAAATTTTCTAGTACTTCAAACAATGGTTCCTCCTCTTCCTGTTTCACTAATGTTCTTTTCTTTTTCTTTTGACCTCCTTCACTTCCATCCTTTGAATTGACAGTTTTAATGCTTGTGAGAGGTTCTTCTTCCTTTTGGGTAAATACTCCTATGTCTTCTAGATAGTGCTCCTCTGAAATAAAGCAACTATCCATCACAATGGACTCTAGATCGTCATCGTTCTCTTCTTTTTCTATGAAGTCACTAGGGTCACATTCTTCTAGCAAGGTTTGATACATGAACACTGAGAGATCATAACCCTCCTCATCACAATGAGGTGTCCATTGTTCTTCATTCACTACAATGTCCATGTTAGCTAAGATTTCTGCCCAACCATGTGGCTCCAATTCCTCATCTGGAAAGATCATCGGTGTATAGGTTGGGTCTCTAATGGGTCTATCTCCTTGAGAAGTTCCTTTTTCCTCTCACTTTTAGGCGTTTCTCCTCTTCCTTTGCGACCTTGCACATCCACAAATGAGTATCTTCATGCATCCAAGATGTCACAGATGAACTTTTAGAATGCACAGAGATCGAATCTTCTTGCTCCTTGTGGATAGAATTCCACTGTAGGGGTGGTACATCTCTGAAGGTGTAATCCTTCAAATTGACCTTGGTTGTGACCCCTAAGTGTTGCAATTATAAGGAGTTGGTTCCCCAATCTTGTACAACTTGCAGTTGTCGTAGGAAGGGCCTTCCTAGGATCATTTCGTAGGTAGTAGTTTTACTAAAGTCACATATAGCAAAGGTGTGCTCAAACTCTACACCACACATGGTTAGAGTTATCCCTTCTAGCAATCCTAGAGGCCTTTCAACATGGCCGTCAACCATTTGAAGCTTCATTCTAGTTGCTCTTAATGTAGGTTTACCCCATTGCTTCCACAGGGAAGTGGTCGCAATAGCAACACCAGCACCAGAATCTATGATCGCTTTGGTTGTGTAACCTTGGTAGGTGATCGGAAGATAAGTATTACCTTCCTCTCCTTCGCTCATGTCCCCTACTTTGTCTAGAGGTATCTCTGGAACTTTCTGCTTAGAGTCTGCTTTTGGCATATTGGAATCATGTTCTGGGACCTGATTCGCCACGTGTTTCCATAACTCCGGTTTTACTTTGAGCAGCTCTTCTATAGTGAGATGACACTGAACCTTAGTGTTCTTCATGACATCAGTGTTTCTTGGAACCACTGAGTCTTCATTTCTTACCAATATTGTGGGAGCTCTGACCTGAAGAGATTCATATTCCCATGGACTTGTGAATTGTGGCAACTCATGTAAAGTCGATTCAAATCCTGAACTTTCTTTTTCTTGTTGCTCTACTTGGTCTCCATAAATAGATGGAATGTCTTGTGGGAATTGATCGTGACGGTCATCAATTTCAAGAATAGGAGGGGAAACATCCTTCTCCTTGACCCATTTCTCTTCTTGTATTTCTTGCAAGAACTTTTGAGTGTGATGTTGAATTGAAAGAGGTTCTCCGTCATCTATGGAGTCAGGAACATAGACTTTCTTTGGTGATGAGATTTCTCTTTCAACAGTCGGTTGAGCCTGTGGAGGTAAAGAAACTTGAGGTTTATTTACCAACTGCTCTAATCTGTCTATTAAGCCTTGGAAGTGCAAACCCGGTGTAATAGCATTCGTCTGATTGAACGATTGATTGGCCTCGAACATAGCTTGAGCTAGTTCCACCATTTTTATGCACATTTTTGTCTGTTCAATCTCTAAATCTGCTCTAGCGTAGCTCTTGTCTAGGTTCCTAGGTGTTGGTCCTTCTTGAAGTCGAGCCTGGTAGGCCTTGAGCATCATGTCCAAGCCTTCTGGGGTTGGATCTACAAGAACACACCCTGGTTGTGGTTTATTTAGAGTGGTTGGTGGGTGGGAATGAGGTGGTGTGGATGGAGTTTTGACATGCGAGGGGCTTTGAGAGGAAATATCTTTTATTTTTGTTTTTGCGTCTTTCAGGCTTTCTTCTAGTTCGGATAACTTTTTGGTCCACTTACGATTGGCTTTCTCCCTAGTATCCTTCCATGTTCTTGTTTTTCTCTTACTAGGCTCTCTTGACTCACTTGGCTCTGATTGTTCAGCTAGTTTAGCTGTTTGTAATGCCTTTGCCCTAGTAACTGCATGTATAGGAGCCACATTATTGCTACTGGAACTTGAATCCCCTACTAGGCCTACCACATTAATGGGTGTAACCTTTGGTGCACTAGAGGGATGTCCGGGACAATCTCTCAGGAGTTGTTCTTTGCCACACTCAAGACAAACGACTTGTATTGTGATGTTCTGCCCTTGTATCGGAGCTAGTGGGTGGGGTGGTTGTTGTCATGGTATAGGTTGAGGTTGGCTATATCCTCCATGTTCATACGGTCTAGTTTCTCCTCGTGGTTTTGGACTTGGGTTATACCTAGGAGCTTCTTTGCCTTGTTCTCTAGGAGGATACCCATATGGTCTACATTGGGGTGGTACAAATGGTCGTGGTTGTCTATTCATTGGATAGTTTTCGGTGTCGTGGTTGATGTACTTTTGTTCACTATAAGAGGACGTGTTAGGCTCCTAAGTTGGATGTCCATTGTAAGGGTAAGGTCGTAATAACCCTAATCCTTATCTGGTGCAGGCATGAGACGGATGATCTCCACCGCAACATGTGCAACTTCCTAACATTGGCACTCTCAAGGAGGAGTCCTGGTAGTTCCTTGGTCCTTGTACCCCTAATTTCTTGGTCACTAATGTTGCCACTTCGTCCACATAACTCGAACTAGAAGTCTCATTGCTCCTTGTATCCTCTGATTTGGTAAGATCTTGTGTGATTTTGAGATGCTCAGCTAAGTTGTCTTCCAAATCTATACATTCTTGAAGATGCTCACTCAGAGTTTGCAACCGTTTTACGTATACTAACATTCTCAATATTCCATTGGTTAGACCTTCTAAAAATAGGGATATCATTTTCTGCTAAGAAGGTGTCTCTGTCATAGGGCATCGGGTCATGTATTGATTAAATCTTCATGCTTCATTTTTTATTGTCTCGTTAGGAGCTTGTTTGAAACTATGTAGTAAGGATGACGAATTGTGCTTGATCCCTCGCTTAGTGAATTCCCAAACAAATTCTTGGAAGAATTGTTTGATATTGCCAAAGGAATTTGGATCCAAGGATTGAAACCAAGCTAAGGCTATTCCCGCGAGGGTTAGCCCAAAGGATTCATATTGCCTAAAAAAGTCATCCACTTGCTTCGGTCGCAATACCTGCTTGAATTCTGCAATGTGGTCATACGGCTCTCCTATGCCATCGTAACGATTTCGCATACATTTGGCCAGTTGGATTGGTCTCAGTCTTTTGTCGGGCTCTAGGGATCGAATTATGATGAGGACACCTTGGGGCGGTTCTGTCCTAAAGGTAGGTCTATTCATATTTCCCATTCTCTGGCTAGTGTGGCCGTGGGGGTTAATTCCTGGCATGGTGAATTGCTCATGTGGTCTATCGGGTATACTATCTTGGCTCATTTGTCCTAACATCACATTTTCTATTCTTTGCTGGGTCTCGAATGGGTTTTGTGAGGTAGTTGCATGATCTCGAGTTGACTCTCCTCTTTCATTAATCTGATCAGGGTTTTCAGTTACTACATAGATCTGGCCCATCTCGTCCATGTAGACTCCATCTTCGTACTTGATAGTTGGTCTTGGAACTATTTCTAATTCAGTAGTGTTTCTCATTCTTGCTACTGACATGTATAGACCGTCGAGGTCCTATATTCCCCTTCCACTGTAGACATAAGACCTTCCCTAGATATGGATCTATGCATGTCTTCAGAAGCCAAGAGTCTCTCACAGTTAAATGACATTTTTGACTCACTTGTCTATGAACTCAGCACGTAGTGTTAACCACTGAGTTGTGAGTCGCTGACTTGGTTGTGTGGTTGACCTTAGTTTCAAAATATTTGGTACTTTATCTATCTCTTCCTAAGTATCAACTTGAGCTTAGGTTCATAAGCCTTGACTACAAGTCCAAAATTGTCCTTTGAATTGCTCAAAATCTTGTGGAACCCCTTGCTCCCTAGTCCAACCTGAGGGTCAACTTCAAAATACCCTATCTAATAATCGGCATCTTAATTTTACCATAACCAGTGGAATTTTTAGTAGTACTCCCAACGAGCTTTCCAACGAACCAAAGATCACTCCGAACGGATTTCGTATGAGAAAGTTATGCCAGTTCAGGGTTCTGGGGTTAAAACAGGGAAACAGGATCTCTCAAGGAGTGCCTCAGGACAGGCGATATGATAAAAGAATTTCACGACACGATACAACTATGGACAATACCACCTTTAGACGATACGATACCCCCGGGAAAACCAAGATCGCGATACCAAATTCCATGATACGATACTGCTATCCACACGATACGATATTGGACATGGTCACGATACGATACCAAAATTTACATGATACGATACCTCTGCATTCGACGATACGATACCAAGTTAGTGGACAATACGATACTTGACCACTACACGATACGATATCAGATTGCTCACGATACGATACCAAAATAATCGACGATACGATACTTGGCCTGTCGACGATACGATACCAGCAATCACACGATATGATACCAAGGTAACGGACGATACGATACTTGTTTATAGACAATACGATGCCAACAATTCACGATACGATTTTGGAAATCTCACGATACGATACTGGAAATATGGATGATACGATATCACATTTTTGCACGATACGATACCAAGATCTCAGGCGATACGATACCACCGTCATGCGCGATACGATACTGCTCGGTCAATGATACGATACCACTGGGGCGACCGCGATCGCGATACCAACACTTGATGATACGATACCAGAATGGTATCGCAATACCTCAAGCCGGCGTGCACGATACGATACCTCAACAAGTATCATGATACTCGGGAATTCTGGTATCACGATACCAAAACTCAACCGGACACGATACTTGGAGATTTTTAAGCCCAAATTCAAAAATGTTTGCAAATATGTGTACCTTATGTTCTCCTTGTCACTCCTATCAGCCTGTAGATGCAAAACCACCCATCAAACTCACGATACCACCGCCACGATACCAAACACAGGTCTTGTCACTCCGCGATACTGTCACTCAGTTTTTTGAAGTTTTAACCACGCGATTCTCTGTATTTCTTCCACGCTTAGCCTTGAACTCTCTCTGAACTCCTTGCACACCAAGAATGAAGAAGAAGGGGTGAAGATAGGGGATATACAATAAAAAAGTGAAAAAATCAGAGAAGGTGAAGATGAGAGAAGATGGTGGTGATGATGATGATGGAGATGAAGCAAAGCTCAGAAACTGAACTGAAAATGATGATTGTTTTACCTTCCAACGTCGCTACTCTACGTCTTATCGTCACACGCTCATCCTCCAAGCTCTCTCCCTAGCAACGGCGCCAAATTTGGTGTCACTCTAGCACAATGGCAAGTACCAATGTGAGGAGCTTTACCTCATAAATATCAATCCGTGGAGACGTGAGGACCGGTATGAAGACCAAGAGCAAGTGAAGCGCACAAGTGCGTGAGTGAAAGCACACAAGCATGCACACACATACATACACGCGTGCACAAGGTAAGAGCAAAGAGTGGAACAATGGAAGGACTTCGACTACAAAAGAACTCTATTACAGAAGCTCAAATCTACAACAAGCTAACCTCAAAAATGAGCTCTCCAGCCCTTTATATAGTTTTTTGAGTAGTTTGGGCCCTATCCAGACCTAGTGTCTGGCCTAGTTAAAAAATAGGTTCCAGGGCTTATTTGGGGGCTCAAACGAAATCTAAAAATTATGAAAATTGGCAGGGTGATACTTCTAATACTCCCAAAGTTGGAGGACTCCTCGGCTTGAACAAAATGGAGTTATACAAATGGACAATGGTATTTACAATGGTTTTTAGTGATAAAGATCACTATTTTTATAGGGATTCCTTCTAAAAATTTGACATGTGCTTCTTGGAGCTCCCTACATGCTCCTTCTTCTTGTGTGTCCACTTTGTTGATGCGCTTTGCTGCTTGTGTGTGACCTTGACTGTCAAAAATAAGCAATGGGAAGATTCATATTACCTTCACTAGTAAGTTGTGCTAGTACACACCCAATAGCATAATTGGATGCATCCACATGAACATGGAATGGCTTGTTCCAATCTGGTGTAGTAGATTGGTGCTAAACACAATCTTTGCTTAAGCTCATTAAAGGAGTTTTCACATTCTTCTATCCACTCAAAGTTAGCCAAGAGATTGTACATATGCTTTGCAATGATTGCATACATATGAATGAAACGTTGATAATAGCCGCAATGTCCCATGAAAGCTTGTACTTCCTTAATATTCTTTGGACTAGGTAACTTTGAAATAGCTCTAATTTTATCCTCATCCGTGGATATTCCACTCTTTGACACTATGTGTCCTAGAATCTTTCCCTGCCTTACCATAAAAACACACTTTTTTGGGTTCAAGTAGATCTGATATTCTCTACATTTGTCAAAGATTTATTTCAACTCAGGTATATGTGTTTGTCTAATGTTGTAATGAGCACATAGCCCATCAACATACACTTCCAAGTTTTTACGCAAGAACTCTTTAAATACATGAAACATCAACCATTCAAAGGTAGCCGATGCATTGTTGAGCCTAAATGGAATTACCCGAAATGTGAATATGCCCCATTCTATGGCAAAAGCCATCTTATGCTGGTCTTCTAGGGAAATGGACACTTGATTGTAGCCAAACAACCCATCAAGGAAGTTTTATACTTCCTTGCTTGATACTCTTTCCAATAGGTGCTCAGTGATAGGAAGCGAATAACTATCTCTTATAGTGGTTGTGTTCACCTTCTTCAAGTTAATTCATACACATAACTTGTCATTCTTCTTGGGAACCACTATGATGGGGAACATCCATTCAATGTGCTCAATTTCATAGATAAATCTAGCTTCTATCAATCGATCTATCTCGTCTTTGATCTTGGTGGCATAATTGTCATTATAAGTGTATGGCTTCTGCTTAGAAGGCTTAGCGTCTGAGGTCGTGGGAATTCTATGTGAGCATATGTAGGAGTCTATTCCTTTTAAATCCTTATAATTCCATGCAAACACATCTCTATATTCTCTTAATAAATAAATCAATTCCTTTTCTTCTTCTTCAGTCAAGTCATGTCCTATGTACGTGCATCATTCTTCATCTTCTTCTATGGTCACAATAATCTTTTTAGTTTTCTCTTTGTTATCATATGCCACTCCTTTGAGTGCTTCTCGTTTAGGCATTCTGATCATGAATTTCCTATCCTCTACCTCATACTTCTTAAAATTTTCAAGAACCTCAAATAAAGATTCTTCCTCTTCTAGTAGGATTTCTCTCTTCTTTCTTTTCTTGCCTTCACTCTTAGTGGGTACTTGTGTGGTTAACCTCACATCGTTCATAAGATCTTCTCATCCTTGAGGGTGAGCTTCTACTCCATACAGGTATTCCTCTTTGGACGCAAAAAAACGATCCATAATAATCGATTCTAAATCCAGGTCACTTGCGTGTTCAAGTTCGTCCATACTAGACTCGCACTCTTCGATAACCGAGTCACACATGATTGGTTCTATAGTGAAAACTGAAATGTCATATCCATCTTCATCAAAGTGGGGCATCCATTATTCTTCATTGTTAGCTACGTCCATTGTGGCTAGGATTTCTAGCCAACCATGAGGTTCAAACCCTTCATCTAGAAATACTACAGGTGCATAGGCTAGTCTCTAATTGATCTATAAGTTTCCTTTGCACCTAATTCTCTAGTGTTTTCTCTTTTCTCTTCTTCTATTGCAACTTTGCACATCCATAAGTGAGTGTCTTCATGCATCCATGAGGATCTTGATCCTATGGAATGCACTGACTCTGCATCATCTTTTCCTCTATGGATGGGATTCCACTATATAGGGGGCAGTCTCTATAAGAGTAGGCTTTGATATTGACTTTAGTAGTGATGCTTAAGTGTTGCAAATACAAGGAATTGGTTCCCCAATCCTACACTACCTGCAATTATCTCATGAATGTTCTACCTAAAATCATCTCATAAGCTTGAGTTTTGCTAAAGTCACATATGGCAAAACTATGCTCAAACTCTACTAGCAGTCCTAAAGGTCTCTCTATGTGACCATCGGCCATCTGCAACTTCATTCACATTGGTTTGAGTGCTAGCTTTCCCCAATGCTTCCACAGGGAATTGATAGCAATTGTGTCTCCTACACCTGAGTCCAAGATTGCCCTTGTTGTATAGCCTTGATGAGTAATAGGGAGATATGTATTTCCTTCCTCTCCTTTGCTCATGTCTCCTAACTTATCCAAGGATATTTTAGGTACTGTCTTATGTGATCCTAGTTGGGAATGAGTCATCGCTATCTTTGGCACTTGGTTGGCTATGTGTTTCCACAATTCCAACTTGATTAAAGTAGCTTCTCTAAAGTGAGATGACACTACACTTTAGTGTTCTTCGCTACTTCAACATTTGTAGGTACCATTGAATCTTCATTGCTTACCATGACTATGGGGGCTCTCATGTAGGTGGACTTCGATTCCCATGGGCCTGTGAAATGTGGCAATTCTTGCAAGGAATTAGACTCGAAGTCTAATTGTTCACTAGATTGCTCATCTTCTTGCTCTCCATAAATGGAAGGAATGTCTTGTGGGAACTGGTCATGTAGATCATCCACGATCCTAATAGGAAGTGGATTTTCACTTTCCTTGGCCCATTTCTCCTCTTGACTCTCTCTTAGAAATTCTTGTGAGTATTGATTTATAGAAGAAGGGATTTATGAATCGGTGGAGTTAGCAAAATAAGCATCCTTGGGAGGAAGGTTTTCCCCTTCATTTTTTATGTTACTCACTCTTGATGTCGCTTGATTTCTTGACCTAGCTATCATATTTTCCAATCTTTATAATAATCCATCAAAGTGTAATTGCGTTTTGGTTGAGTTTTTGTAGTTGAAGAGACGATTGGCCTCAAACATAGTTTGGGCCAATTCTACCATCCTTGCACAAATCTTGGTTTGTTCAATCTCTAAGTCAGCCCTAGGGTAACACTTGTCTAGTTTTGTCACATTTGGCCCTTCCTGAATTCTAGCTTGATAATCTTTAAGCATCATGTTTAAATCCTCTAGAGTAGGATCTGCTAGGGCTGATCCTGCTATAGGTGGTGGTGAGTCTATGGGATGGTTTTGGGTGGCTGGAGATGGTGGAGTTTATGGGTGCATTTGAGATGCGATTCCTATTAATTTGGCTTTCTTCTCCCTTAGCCTTTCTTTGCGTTTGCTCATCTTCTTTGCCCATTGTCTCTTCATCCTCTCACAACTATCTTTCCAAGCTCTCATCCTTTTCTTATTTATGCTCTCAGTCTTACTTGCTTCAAAAACTTTCAGCTTACCTAAGCCTTCGGTTTGTTGTAGAGCTTGAGCCGTGGTAACCACTTGCACTAGGGTAGTGAAAGCCACACTTCCATTAAAATCTACTACTAACCCAATGATGCTAATAGAAGTGATCTTCAGCACATTCTATGGGTTCTTAGGATAGTCCCGTAAAATGTGCTCCTTCCCACAATCCGGGGAAAAACCTTGAATTGTCACTGATTGGGGTTGCATAGGTGCAAGTATAGGGCAATCACAAATGAAGTCATGTCCTTGGCATTTGTAACATGGTCCTTTGGGTGATGGGGATCTTATTATCCTGGTTGGGGCCTAGAGTTAGGATTTGCATACATGACATTAAAGTCTTCTCGCTCCCAAGTAGGTTCACTAATGCTTTTGTAAGGGTAAGTCTTGCTATGCTCTAGTGACTCTATATAGTAAGCTGACAGACTATCGATATGAGTTGAGCCAAAACTCTAATCGGGTCACTTTGTGAAGTCAATGGTGATACTGGCACTAAGGCCTTATTCAAATTTTCTTCACGAGCTATATACTTCACTGGAATCACATTGGCTAGAGGTGGAGGTTATTGAATTAACACTGGTTGAGGCCTTTGTTGAGATTGATAGGGTGGTTGGTAGGGTTGTTGAGACCTAAAGTATTGTTGTGGTGGATGCTAATTTCGATATCTTCCTTGTTATTGATATGGGTGAGGGTAGTGTTGCCTAAGTGCTTGCTTGTTATATGGGCAATCTTGTGCACTCTATCTCCTTTCTATAGTGTAGTATGGGCCAGTAGGGTTCCCTTGAGGTTGTTCCATAATTGGGCAAACATTGTCCATGTGGTCTTCTCCACAGGTATAGCATCGTGTTGCTGAGACAAATCTAGGTGTATGCTTGCTAGAGACACCTAACTTCTGGCCTACCTTCTCTGCTAGTTCATCAATAGATGTAGATGGTTCATCAATAGTTCATCTCTGACACCTAATTCATCACCTAGATTATCCTCAATTTCTATGCACATGCTTACACACTATTCTATGGATCTACTTTTCTTCAAGTACACATAAGATCTCAACTTGGTACTTAACAATACATCTAGGAATAAAGCCACTTGTTTGGCTAGTGTGGGTAGCTCTAGAATAGGGCATCTATTTAAGTACTATCTAAACCATCTTCTTCCAAGGTGAACCATTTCCTAAGGTGTTTGTTTGAAGCTATGTATCTTGAGGCCTACATAGTTTGCTAGTTCTTGGGCCTCTATGGAACTCAGAAGGACAAGTGTAGAGATAGACCTAAAGTAATTTTTACACTTGGAAGAGAAAGAATCGGAGAAAACGTGGGTAGAATGGATAATGAGAGGCATAGAGGCCCAACACTTCAAAGAGGCATGGATGAGTTTCCCCTTCCATGCCTCTTTGAAGTTTTCAGCCTCTATGCCTCTCATTATCCATTCTACTTGCTTCTGCTCTGGGTCTTTCTCTTCCAAGTGCAATACTTACTTCAGGTCTATCTCTACTCTTGTCCTTCTGAGTTCCATAAGCTTGGGATGTTCCAGCTCCTTGGGGGCCAAAAGAGACATTTCATCTTGGTTGGGGAAAGACAAATTCACCCTTCCAAGTGTAGGCATTCCTGCCATGCTCTGATACCACAAACACTCTATCTGAGATGTTTTCTAAGTAGAACACCTTTCCTGGTGTATCAAGATCTTTAAATTCATATATGATGATAGTCCCAACTTTGTTAGACTGGTTAGTTTTATATCTCCAAAATGCCTTGTTTGTTTATCTCTTCAAGAATAACTCTATGCTCTTATTATCTTTGGTGATCCACTCTAGGGTAATCACTCTAGTTTAGACTAATTTGCCTCTAGAGGCCCTAGGCTCTCCTCCTAGGGTTCCTTGTTCTAAGTCTTCCATGTTGGTCTCAGGAATGACAATTCCAAACTCATCTATCCTATCGGGTAAGCTCGTGACCACATACATGGTTCCCTCTTTGTCAATGTATGAGCCTTCTTCAAACTTGACCACTGGGGGTTCTAGTCCAACTAGTTGATCTGAATTCCTAAGTTGGACAACAAACCTTCTCAGACATCCTCATAGATGTGAGCACCTAATCGGTTGTTCTTGATGTACTCCAATTGAGTCTTATATAGCCCTTCTAGCTTTTCTAGGTATGCAACACCCGAACTACCTGCTGGCCTCTCCATACTATATATCTCTGAGTCATTGGTCTCTGAACTCAGCACATAGGGATAATCACTCAGTTGTTGAGACACTAGCCTCATAAGATCTAGTGCTTTGTCTACCTTGGCCTACATGTCTACCTGATCTAAGGTTCATAAGCCTTGCTGATTAAACATGTTTTCTCGATTACAACCATGTTGCTATGTTCTTTAATCACAATTACTTGTTCTTTTTAAGTTTCTCTAGTACAATCTTTTTTGTTAGATAGTGTCGCTATGAATACTTGAGTTTTTGTCGCACTTTAAGTGTGATCGATTAATTTATGTTCTTTTTTCTTAGTGTTTTTTGCACAATATTCTACCTACACTTGAACTTGAGTAATTAGGGTTTATTGTACTTATGTTGTGCTTAGCATTACCCTAATTAATACCATTGGTCATATTTATCTTAAGCTAAGAATTGATCGAGGGGTTTAAGAATGCTTCCAACCTCAAGTAGCTTATCCTTTGATTGCACTTGAATGCCTAGGACACACATTCCCAAGCTTATAGCAAGCTTTCCACCTTGCTTTGTTCTAGAATTTACCTTGTTTTGGACATCTTTGAATGGCTCTTAATGGATATGTGAATGTCCCAAAGCTTTAAGTTTAATTTATTTGACAGAAAATTTTGATTCGTGCATTTTTTAAAGACCCATTTTCCCCCTTGTATTGCTAAAAAATCCTTTGGAGCTCCCTTGGCTTCCTAATCCCACTTGAAGGTCAAATAGAGAAATTTATGTCTGTTCAGACTCTTGGACATCAAACAATCAAATAGCACCCCCCATAATATTTTCTTGGGAGCCCCTAGATGCACCAATTGCATGAAAAATTACCCAAAATTAGCTCCAAATTTGCAAAAATAAAAACCATAGTTTTTTTGCTGATTCAAGGGGACTATCGTGATGATCAAGGACTGTTGCAATGGTTTAAGACTATCACGATGGTTTGGGACTATCAGGATGGTATGGGACTATCACAATGATCTAGGATTGTTGCGATGGTATGGGACTATCATGATGGTATGGGACTGTCGCAATGGTGTGGGACTATCACGATGGTCTAGGACTGGAATGATGGTCTAGGACTATTGCGATGGTCTGGGACTATTACGATGGTGCACGATGATTGTAATGAAGTCAGATGCTTGTGATGGCATGAGCCAATTCTACTTGAGGCCATTGTGGTGCACACTGTCACGATGGCATGAGACCATTGTGATGGTCAATGCCTCTCATGATGGCGAGAGCCCGTTGTGATGGTTAGGGCCTATCGCAATGGCATGATCCCATCACGATGGTCAGGGCCTATTGCAATGGTGTGAACTCATCACAATGGTGTGACTTTTTGTGATGGTCACGGCCTATCGCGATGGCATGAGACCACATCGCGATGGTGAAGGCCTATTGCGATGGTGTGAGCTCGTTGCAATGATCAGGACCTGTCATGATGACATGAGCCCATTGCGATGGTCAGGGCTTGTCATGATGGCATGAACCCATTGTGATGGTCAGGTCTTGTTGTGATGGAGTGAGCCTGACATGATGGCCTGAAAATGTATGAATTCTATAATTCTACCTATGGTTTCTTGGATCCGCTAAGGCCCTCTATATGTTGTTGTACGCATACTCTGAAAATTCCAAATTTGGAGGACGATTGCGATGTTCTGAGCTTTTGGCAGGGTGATGATGAAAACACAAAAATTTTACCTATTTTGCTACCTATGCATAATGTTGAATCTTGTTGCTTCCAGAAAACTCTCAAGCACACCAAATCAACCTCTCTCGCTCTCACAAGTGAAATGAGGAAATGAATATGGAAGGTGGAGGTATGACCAAAATGGTGAAGATGATGATGCAAGGAGATGGAGAGTAGAGATGATGGAGATGATGATGATAATGGTGGCAAAAGTAAAGAAAATAGAAAAATTACCTACTTACCTACAATTCCAATGTCACATCTCTCTGTCTTACCATCACACTCTTGTCCTCAAAGCTCCATCCCTAACAATGACACCAAATTTGGTGTCACTTTAGCACAATGCCAAGCACCAACGTGGAGAGATCCACCTCATAATTGTCAATCCATAGATATGTGTGTGTGGTATGACAACCATGAGCAAGTGAAGTGCACAAGTGAGTGAATGAGAAGCACACAAGCATGCACACATACATGCATGCATGCACACAAGGTAAGAACAAAGAGAGGAACAATGGAATGCCTTCAATTACAAAAGAAATATATTACAAAATCTTCAATCTCTACCAAGCCAACCCCAAAAATGAGCTCTCTAGCTCTTTTTATAGTTTTTCACTAGCTTTGGCCTTGTACAGACTTAGTGTCTCACCTAGTTAAAAATTAGGTTCCATAGCTTATTTGAGGGCTCAAACGTCTAAAATTCATGAAAATTGGTATGTAGATACTTCTAATATCCTCAAGCTTAAGGTCTCCTTGCTTGCACAAAATGGAGTTGCAAAAATGTGAAATGATATTTACAATGGTTTTTAGTGATCAAAATCATTGTTTTTATAGGGGTTTCTTTTGAAAATTTGACATATACTTCTTAGATCACCCTACATGCTCCCTCTTCTTGTGTTTACACTTCTTTGATGTGTTCCCATGCCTCATGCTTGACCTTGAGTGCCAACACCATAGTATCTCAAACTCGTTTATCAGAACCTTCAATCATGGAAATATTGATGGGGTGATGGTTTCTAGGCAATTGAAACCTCTTCAGTAGGGCTTAGCTTAAAAAAATGGGTGGTAGAATAGTCAACCATGACTCATGCTCTCTTTCCTAAGCCCCATGCAACGTAACTAGATCATGAGGTCCAAACTTAAGAGGATCCGACATCTTATCTATTATGTTTAATTGATGAGAAAAATATTGATGTAACACCTCAACTTGTTTATAAAATTGGTTTTTACTAAAGTCTTGAATTTCTATGAGGGTGTACTCACTTCCCTTTATCTTTATCTCCCTTGTGGGTTTTGATTCTAGCTTCAACTTAGAAAAGCCACTTTGATGACCAAGCTTCATGCATTTAAAACATGATTTACCCTTCATAGCTTTATCAAATGGCTTCAGATGCCAAATGAACTTGGGAAAACTTAGGATTCTTTGAGGGATAGTTGTTGTCACTTTGTTTTTGTTTAGATAAAATTTGACTTTATTAAGAAATGCTTTGTTCCTTAAAGTGATCCTCATATATTTGTGCTACTTGAGTAGTCTCTTCAAACATCTTAGCAGCACTCTTTTGAATTTCCTTTTTAAATTAGAATCCAAACCTCTAACAAATTTATGTACCTTATGGAAATTATCTAGGTTTTGCAGCTTAACAATAATTTTCCCTCTACTTGGAAACATATCTAGCTAGAGGTTTACCTCTTTGAAGATGTTATTGTTACACTTGGTTGTCCCTCAATTAGCTTTGATGTGAACCACTTTCCTATACATGGGCACTTTTTACTCTAGTGTTGGCTAGAGCTCCTTTCCCCATGTAACCACATATACATGATATACTCATATGTGGTGGCATTTTGTACTTAGGGATTCACTTGTGGCTCTCACTTCACTCATTCTCAAATTATTGATCATCTATCTATGTAGATGATCAATAATTTGAGAATGACATCACATGTCTCTTTGATTCGATCTCCTTCTTCACTTTTGGGTGTACTTCTATTCGTGATTCTTCACTTACTCACACACCTGACAGTGGTATGAGAGAAAATTCAGATCCTTCTAAACATGTCATTTTTTTGTGACATCGTTGTACACACTTTTAATTGTGAAAATTGGTTAGAAAGCATAGAAATACAAATTTTAGCACTCAGAGATCATTTCCACTAGTGCACTAGGGTTTCATCCCCCTTTCAAAACTTTTCATCTAGTCAAATTTTCCATCAGAGTTACAATTTGTATCAAGGATGAGCAATCTATGCAAAAATGGTTGCAAGAGACATTGCAAGATAGCAAATTGATGCTCCTTTACTTGCTAGAACAAGATCAAGCTCTTATCATGCATCCAATGACTTTGTGGATGTATCTTTCATTGCAATTGTATGTAATGAAGAGCCACTCACTTTTGAATATGCATGTGATTATACATATTTGATGGGTGTAATGCAATTAGCATTAGACCCTATTCACAAAAAATCTAATTGGGAGTTATGTGAATTGTTGAAAAGTAAGAATGCCTAGTGGCTTTACAAAATTAAAATGAAGTTTGATGGTAGCATTGATTGCTACAAAGCTAGAATAGTTGCAAAAGTTTATGCATAAAAATATGGCATATATTATGAAGAGACTTTTGCACCTACTTTTCCCATGACTATCATTTGTTCTATGATTGCATTAGCTACCCATCGTGCTTGGGAATTTATCAATTGGATATAAAAGAAACTTTCTTAAATGCTGATTTGGAAGAAGGGGGTTTATCTGAAACAACCTCGTAGATTTGCCATAAAAGTTCAAGAACATAAAATTTGCAGCCTGTGTAAGGCTTTGTATGCACTTAAGAAAGCTCTGCGTGCATGGTATGACAAAATACACAAGCACTTGATTTCTCTTCGTTTTACATGTAGTCCAATTGAAAACACTTTATGCATGCAAAGGTGTGATGATGTTATAGTGCTTGTTCTTTATGTTGATGACATTCTCTTGACTAGGTCACATGATGAGAAAATTGGCATGCTTATAGCTGATTTGTAGCATAATAACCTTGTCACATATCCTGGCCTTTTGGAGTATTATATTGGCATCCAGTTTGTATCCGTTGAGGGGGGGAATTGTTGTGCATCAAGTAAAGTATATTGAGATAATAATTCATCATTTTGGTTTTGAGGATTGCAAGCCTATTGCAACAATATTGGAAATTGGATTCAAGTTCTCAATTGAGGATGCACATGATGCATTTGATACTTCTCTTTATTAGGATGTTGTGGGATATCTTATACATGCATGGAACATAAGGCTAGACATACTATATGTAGTTTCCTAATTAAGTCAATTTATACATAGCTTTAGCACTAAGCTTTGGCAAGCGATAAATTGTGTGTTTAGATATCTCAAAGGCACTTTGAGTTTGGGTCTCTTTTATGGAAGAGATGCTCATCCATGCTTACATGCTTTTATAGATAGTGATTGGGCTGATTGTTATGATGCATGATTGTCAATGGTGGTAATTTATTTTTACTTGGAGGATCATGCATATCTTGGTTGAGTAAGAAGCAACTTAGAGTGGCCACATTGAGTTCTAAAGCTATGTATAGGGAAATATTCACAATCTACAGTGGATTGTATATGGTTGAGACACTTGTTGATGGATTTATGCATGGGTATTGATGCAACTATGCATATTCTTACTCAGAGTCAGATTGCATTGGCAATTGCAAAAAATTTGGTGTTTCATGCATGCACAAAGCACATTGAGCTTCATTATAATTATGTTAGAAAATGCCTTCATGCTAGAGATATTGATTTGGTATATGTGCCTACACAAGATAATGTGGCATACATATTCACCAAAGCTCTTTCACAGGAAAAGTTTGAAGCTTTTCCCAAAGCTTTAGGCTTATTACCCTGTGGGGGCTTATTTGTCACTCCTTGTATGTGTTCACATCATTCGCTCAAGGGGGTTTGTTACACTTATGTGTCACTCGAGTAGATTTGACGTGAACTGTTATATACATGGGCACTTTTTACTCTAGTGTTCTTCCCATGTAACCACATATACATGATATACTCATATGTGATGGTACTTTTTACTTAGGGATTCACCTACATCTCTCACTTCACTCATTCTCAAATTACTCATCGTCTATCTATAGAGATATCTTCCAGCCATCACATGTCTCTATCCTTATATCTCCTTCTTTGATCTTGTGTGTACTTCTATTCGTGCTTTTTCACTTACTATTTCCTCTTTGTTTTCAATAAAAGATATTTTTTTTAGGAGTTCTTGGAATTGGTCCCAATTGGTAGAAGCTTCGTTTGATTTAGTCAAACTCATTCACCATTTCTATTCTTTAGGACCTAGGGATAAATTGGTTGATAAGGCTTGGTAAAGTTAAGATGTGTTTCAAAGATGATGCAAGTCTTGCCACTTTTGTAACAAGATGAGGATATCCTTGTTTCGTTCATGTTTTTGGCAATCCATGATGGCAGACTCTCCTTCTGGAGAGATCTACAATGATACCCTTGTTGTAGAGACCCTAAACTCTAGTGCCACACATAGTACTCCACACAAAGCTTGCGGAATACATAGAAAACACATAGTACACATACCACAAACACGGATTTCTTTTGGATGATCAAGCCATTATATGTTTTATGAAAGAACATATACAAAAGTCCCTAGTGGCCATTTGGCCTTTCACATGGACACTAACGATAACAATCTCCCCCCAATGGCTGATATGGCCAAAGTGACTATGGGAGAGTAGTCCTTTGGTAATGCATGATGGTAGACTCTCCTTCTTGAGAGCTGCTCAATGATACCCTTGTTGCAGAAACCCCAAACTCTGGTGGCACACACAGTACTTTGCACAAGGGTTGCAAAATAAATAGAAAATACATAGTACATAGACCACGAACACAAATTTCTTAGATCGTACAAATATGGGCAAACTTAGAGTCTGTGGCTGACCAGGCCACTATATGTTTTATTAAAGAACATATACAAAAGTTTCCAATGGCCATTTGGCCTTTCACATGGACACTAATAGTAACAACCTCCCACACTAAAGGCCAATATGGCCAAAGTGACTATGGGAGAAAAATAAAGAATGATAAAGAATACCTAAGTGTAAGTATACAAACTATACCTCCCATTTGATGGGGATGTTACAAAGTATACAAGTAACTATGTAATATCATGAATCAAGTAACCCCCATCAAGTGACAACAGTAAAAAAAAGTTATCCTATGGTAGAGATTTAGTCAAAGCATCTACAACATTATCTTGAGTATGAACCTTCTCAAGAATAATATGCTTAGTGCCTAAGCAATCTCTTATGAAGTCATACCCCACCTCAATGTGCTTGGCCTTTGCATGATATGCCGGATTCTTAGCCAATGCAATGGCACTCTGACTATCATAAAGCAAACAAGGTACATGCTGAGGCAAACTCATATCACAAGCAAGACAAGAAAGCCACAATGCTTCCTTACATGCCTCACTTGCTGCAACATACTCTGCTTCTATGGTGGAAACAATTGTACATTCTTGAAGATAAGATCTCCAAGAGATAACACCTCCAACAAAATGAAAAATGTACCCTAATGTAGACTTACGATTGTCTACACAACCAACATAGTCAGAATTTGTGTAACCAATAATGGATGTTTTCCCTCTACCTGAGCATAGACACTTGTCCCTAGTACCACTCAAATATCTCAAAATCAACTTGACTGCTTCCAAATGGTTCTTGCGAGGATTAGACATATATATGCTCACAACTCCCATTGCAAATGCAATGTCTAGTCTCGTAGCTACCATAGCATATATGAGACTACCAACATTAGACTGATAAGGAATTTTGTTCATGAATTCCTTTTCCTCATCTGATTTGGGGCAATCATCCTTGCTCAATCTCACATATGTGGGTGAAGGTGTACTCAATGCCTTTGCACCCTGCATACTGAACCTATGAAGTACTTTGGATATGTACTCACTTTGAGACAAGTATATGCATCTTTTACTCCTATCATGACTAATGTGCATGCAAAGAATTATGTTTGGCATCCCCCAAATCCTTCATATCAAATGTCTTACTCAACTTCTTTTTTAAAATTGACAAATCATAAGAGGATTTCCTAGCAATCAACATATCATTGAAATAAAGTATCAAGCATATTAAGCTTCCATCTGAGCATTTCTTTGTGTAGAGACAATGATCCTCATTGCTTCGAGAATAGCCTTGAGACTTCATAAAAGTATAAAAATTTTGGTACCATTTTCTAGGGGACTGTTAAAGTCCATATAAGCTCTTCTTCAGCTTACAAACTAGACTTTCCTTGCCATGGACTACATAACCCTCTAGTTGTTCCATATAGATCTCAACTATAAGATCTCCATGCAATAAAGTAGTTTTCACATCCATTTGGACTGGCTCTAAGTCCTCCATTGCAACAAATCCAAGCAACATTTGTAGGGTATTTATCTTGACCACTAGAGAGAAGATTTCCTCGAAATCAACACCATGTTGTTGTTTAGAACCCTTTGCAACAAGTCGTGCTTTATACTTTGGAGAAGCACTATCTTATGTGAATTTCAGCTTATATACCCATTTACATGGTAAAGCTTTCTTGCCCTTTGGCAAAGGTACTAAATCTTAAGTACCATTCTTTTGAATAGAATCAAACTCACTCTTCATGGCACACTCCCACTTGACATGATCCTTTGTCTGCATAGCCTCTCTATAGCAAGAAGGCTCACCAACATCTCTTAGCATAACAAAATCCAAACATGGAACATATCTATTCGGTGGATGTGAGACATGTGTAGAGAGTCTCAATGGTTGTTGAAGAGGAACATTTGCAGACTTATGTGATCAAACATTATCTTGAACAACCCTATGTGCATCATTTTTATGCATGCTAATTGGAGGACTAGTATTGTCAAACGCCACTCTTATCACTTCAACCTCCTTAATGGGTTGTTTATGAATCTTAGATTCATTGAAAATGACATCACTACTTCTAATCACTAACCATGCTTCAAGATCCCATAAGTGATATCCAAATTATTCTTATCGACCATATCCAAGAAAAGTACATTTCTTTGACTTATGTTCAAGCTTTTGTCTAAGATTCTTGGGTATATGAACATATGCTTCACACCCAAAAACTTGAATATTGAATATGATTCACTTCTTACTTTCTTATATCATGGAAATAGTCATCAAGAGATAGTTCACTTCTATATAGGAGCAAGTCCTTTCGGAAGAAAGAGATGTTAACCTTTGTCTAGGAGTACACTCTTGAACATGCTGAACAAGTACTAATCTAACAATTGTAGGTGGCCTACAGTCAACAGTGGGTTCTTGGTTGGAGGAACATGAGAATGCAGGCCCAATAGTTTTCCATAGATTATCTGATTCTCTCTGCACTAGTTTTGTCTCTACCCTTTTTTGAGTACTCCATCCACTCCACATATGATATTCTATGTATCCACTTCCAGATAATAAAAACTAGTTCTCTCACAATCACTCAAACAATGTATATAAGATCATATTATCTTCATCGAGTACACAAATAATCATCAATTTATACTATTTAAATTTAATAACTTCACAAAACACAGATTGTGGACAAAACATAATAGAATGATACAACAAAAAAGATAAGGATAATAATTGTGTAGAACTATCTCATGCCCACAACACCATTGGTTTGTCTCTTGTGCTCTCTTTCTTAGCAATACGTCATATTCATTATGAAAATTTACAAGTCACTTTGAAGGGGATGCATCCCTTTACGTATTCTCACATTTTGATAATTATAGTGAATACGATAATTATAGTTTTATCCTTTTGACATCTAATGGCCTAAGACGTGGCTCCAAACGCAAAATGGATTATTGAGGAGGTTATCCAAGTGCTTCTTACTCTCATCTTAATGTTGCTCCTTCTGCTCATTAGAGTTCAAAAGTTCTTCTTGTAAAGCAACCCAAAAACTTATTTTTGCTTCTTTAAAAGTATTCTAGATCTTTTTGTGGACCACCTTTAGTGTAGTTGATAGTGTGGCTTGGTCCATAAGCACTACATATGTTGCGTTTTGGCCAAATATAGAAGCATCAAAAAGGATAGCCTTGGCTTTCGTGACAACGAGCTGCTCTTGTACCTCCTCTTGTCAATAAAAATTTTGCTTCAAATCAACTCTGGCTATCTATTTTGTAGTGGCCACCTCTACTATTGGTTTTGTCAACGTGGTAACTACCCCTTGATGTTGCACATGGGACTTCTCCAAAGCTTTTGTCAAATTTTTAACCTCAATAGCCAACTCAACATTTATTGACTAGTACTCAACCGCTTGTGTTTGCAATTCTACATTCAATTCTTGGGCTTTCTATAGGCCATACCTAGTTTCTTCCATAAAGCATTGAAGCCCTTGATTCTTCTTGATCGGCTCTTGTATAGTCACCTTGTGGTGATCATTATCCTTTGTGAGATTGAGGATGTGGACCTGGGTTGTATCCCATTTCCTAACTGCATGTTTTAAAAAAAAATGTTATAAATTACACTTTACATGATCAATGGCTTCTTCTTTATAAAAAAGAACCTAGCTGTAATAATCAAGGTCATGTGCTTGCAAGGCATTGTGAGTAGACAAGTGCAGGCTTTTGGAAGTGAGCATTCACACTAGACCTCCTACCACGCAAAAAAGGAAACGATGGGGGTGAATAACTTGGGGAGGATGGTGGTGAATAATATGTTGAAGAGGTTGGGCACTCTAATTTTTATGGTTGTGTTCTTTATTGTGGATGGTCATCCTCTTGAGGAGGGTGCTCCAGATCTACAATGGCAATGTTTGGTTGGGCTTCATGTTCACTAGGTGATACTACAAGTTGGAGAGGGGGTATGCTAGTTTGTCTTCCACATGATCTAGGAGAAGGAGAAGATAAGAGGATTATCTCAGCCTACTATTGTAGTTGGGGTGCAGAAGAACCTTATTGATGTGAAGGGGGTGGCAATTATTGGTAGGGTTGTTTGCTTCCTTTCCCAGTGCAACAAAACAATAATACTCTCATCATCATCAAAAGGTGGTGGAAATGGCAAAGGAGAAGGAGGCATGCTATTAGTTGCAAAAGGAAGTGTGACCAACATTGTCCATATTAAAATGGGGAAATCACCCAAGAAAAGAATGTTGAAGATGAAAGCCAATCGTGATCATGCAATAAGGCCATGATTAAGGTTACGAATGGTGGTTTAACATTCCTTACGGATGCACTTGAAGAAGAACATCAAAGTGATCTTCTCACATGTCACAGTTTTCATCAGAAGTGAATAAAATTGTTTCAAAATGTTGTAAGGCTTATGCATAAGGTTGAGAGCGACTAGTGAAAACTTTAGGATGGTGCATTTGGGTTGTTTCCTAGTGGAAATAACATATTTGTTGTTACTATGCTTTAAGAAGTGCACCACCACATGAACAAGGGGCTTTACGATGTTTATGCCATCTGTGACAACTGGAAACAGTGTACCATCTTGTGGAGGGTGGTGGCATGCACAAAACAAGCCATAGAGACATGCCACAACATGTGAGAGGTGGTGATGATAGTGATGGCTTGGTATATGGGAGTGGAATCTAGATGAGTTGCAAAGGCAACCCAATCTAGAAGGGTGAAAGTTAGTAGATGGCCATCAAGTAGGTAAAAGCTCGTCGAGTCAAGCATGGTTGATGTGAGTGGCTTGATGGGAGACAGAGCTTCCATGGTAAAACATAGGACATTCCATAGAAGAGAGAGATTAAGTGGCATGCAAAGTAAGTAGAGTGTTGACATAGTATCAACAAAGATAATTTTTTTATCATAAAAGTTAGGGTTTATATAAAGAATAAAGGGAATCACAAACAAGGGTGAAGGGTAATAATTAAAAGAATAATGCAATATAAAACATCCCATTGTCAATGCGGGCATGCCAACATGGCTGACAATAATGCCTTAATTGGTTGTGCACTAAGCTAGTAGGACAAGTGGCAATTGGAATGGCCATAGCGGGGACCCATTCATCAGAACATGGAGAAGTTGGCCAGTCAAAGTTTCTAACTGAGATGTTACCACATTGACCCACACCAAAATTTGGAATGGTCCAAAATAGCATACTTTTAATTTTCTTGCAACTTTTTCTACTTCTGAATTATAGAAGAGGACAAGTTGGCTTTCTACAAAAATTGGAGTCTTCAAGTGCTAATCATGTGTTCAGGCCTGTCTAAGCTGTGTTTCTTGTAATAGCAAAAAAAATCTCAAGACAGGCTTCATCTAAAGCTTTGAGTACTTTAATCATGATGCAAGGACTCCTCAGGCAGTGACATATGCTCGAGAGCAACTCAAAGGGTAGGCACAACTATTACCATGGGTGTTATCGCCTTGATACCATATACTAGTTTAAATGGATTAAATCCACTAACGACTTTATATGTCGTCTAGTAAGCCCAAAGAATAGATGGTAACAAGTGATCCTATTGTTTGGGGCTCTAACAAATCATTTTTTTCAGCATTGTCAGTAGATTTTTATTGGTACTCTTAGCTAATCCATTTTCACGAGGGCAACATGGGGTAATTTACTTGTGAATAATATTAGAATTAATTGTCAAATCCTGAATCAAATCATTGGCAAAATGCATGCCCTTTTTAGAAATCAATCTCTAAGGGTAAACCAAAATGTGGGAAAATCGTGCGATTCAGGAGTTGAGCAATAGTAGTGGCCATGGCATTCTTAACTTTCTATGCTTCTACCTAACACATAGCATAATCAATGCATGTTAAAATGTATTGGTTGTGGGTAGATACTACTTGAGGTGTCATAGGAACAACAAGTCTAATTCCCATTTCTGAAATGGTTCAAGGGGCATAACAGACTTTAAGGGGAAATGTTTACTCGATATCAGGTGACCCGTTCTCTAGTAGGGATCATAGGCTAACATATACTATCGGGTGTCTCGATGCATAGTAGGCCACCAAAGGCCACTATGTAGGACTTTCTTTAAGGTGAGATCAACAGAAGAATGCCCTCTTGCCATATGTGTATGAGCCATACATAAGAGTGATCACACTTCATGTGATGAGACACACTAGAGCTAGACACTGAGCAAGTGTTGATAATATAAGTGGCCAACAATAACCCAAAATCTTCTGTTATACTAAGCCAATTTCTTATGAGAAGCTAATTATAGGTTTTGTGGTGGTAATCCAAAATTTACTCTTTCCTAGATGGATACAGTGGGTATAATCAAGTTAGAATGGTTGAGTAGGACATACAAAAATCTACTTTTAGCACAAATTGGGGAGTTTATGCTTGCATGGTGATGTGGTTTGGCTTAAGAAACACACCAAGCACCTTTCAAAGGTGTATGCAAGAAATCTTTTCCCCATATTTGACTAGTTATGAGAATCTTTTTGGATGACTTTTCAGTGTTTGACGCCCACTTTGATCACCTTGAGCATCTGTATTTATGGTTTAGTAAGTGTAAAGAATATCAACTCTATTTGAATGTGGGTAAGTTGGTTTTTGTAGTATCTTGTAGGAAATTATTCTGGCATATCATCTCAAAATAGGATATTTAGGCTGATCTAGATAAGATAAAGGCTATTCTAGAGATTCCTTCACAAAAATTCCCTATAGAAGTTTGAGGCTTCCTTAGACAAATTTGGTGGCACAACCTCCATCTTTGATTCTTAGCATACATCAATATATCCATTAACTACCTAGCTAATGTTTCACCCTATGAGTTTACATGGAACCCTTAGTGCAAGATTGCTTATGACTGATCAAAAAACCTTATTGACTCAAGGTCCTATTTTGCAAGCATCAAATTGGGAACACCCTTTTCATGACTTTTTTGATGCTTCTGACATTTCCATTGGTAGTGTGCTGATGCAGTAGACCAAGAAATGGTACATAGCTATTTATTATGCTATTCATAGATCGGAACCAGTTGAAAGGAATTACTTAGTTATAGAACATGAGTGTTTGGGATTCATTTATTCTATTTGACACTATTTTTTTGGTGGAAAATTCAGCTTCCTTGTGGATCAATCCGTTTTGATATATCTAGTTAAGTAACAGAACTTCATAGGCTGCTTGGTTCATAGGGGTATTCTATTACAAGAATTTGGCTATGATGTAATACACTACCCTTGCTCTTTCCACATTATTGCTGAATTTTTTTTCCCAATAAGACTCTAGAGAAGCTCCAATTTGCATCGATGACTCATTTCTTGATCCTTCTATATATACAACTTAACCAGATCACCCTACTATCTATTAGGATTTGGCCGAGTGTTATTATGACACACTTTATAAATTTTTTCCCATTGAACATACTATCTAGGAAAGGTAATGGAAAGGGATCTAGAAAAGTAG
>CM035425.1:39043807-39056307 GCA_020310875.1 Ceratopteris richardii
TATATTGATGGAAGACCTTACACTCAAATATAGCACATTTGATGAACAATAGCCAAGGATATAATAGTTTAATGACTAATTGAACATTTGAAAAGGGTGAAAATACACATATTAATTACCATACATGAGTAGAGATGTAGCAAGATACATAGTTGTCAATGTTACTACTTCATTACATGTTGCTAATGAATTATTAGTGAATTATGGATGGTCTAGACCTCCAAGGGCACCTTTTAGAGAAGATTAGAAACCAATAGCTCTAGATTCAAATTCATGCTCATCATGTGCATGAAAACATGAACCATTTCTCTACATCAAAAGCTATGGAAGTAAGGCCAAAGTGATAAAAGCTGAGGTGAAAATAAGAATAGGCATTGAATGAACACTTTCTGTCCACCTGTCTTGTGTTGCAATGAAAACTATAATTAAGAGAAACTCAAAGAATGATACTTACTTATTAGTAGTGACACTATGAACAATACATAATGAAAAATTAACTTACATATTTAAATTTGTGTTTTAAGTTTGTTTTTCATTCATATGTGGAATACTAATGATTTGTATTGATGTATGTAGATTCCAATGTATGATATTGATGATATTCTACCACACCATTCAGATTTTCCAATAAGACCTCCTTTATTGGAAGCATCCATAAGGAGGCTATGCAAAAGTGAACTTGTAGAACATGAAAGATTGAAAGAACTATATTCAAAAGAAAAAAAACTACAAGATTTTTGTGATGATGATGATGATGGCGTTGCAGATTTTATTGAGGATTGGTATCAAAATGATAGCGAAAGCATTGATATTTCTAAAAATGAGAAATATCTTTGAGAAGAATGTCTAAAACACATCTATGAAGGAAGTCGCTTGACACAACTAAGTGTAAGCTTACTTATTCTCAATCTTCAAAATCATTTTGGATAGATTAATGCATTTGTTTTGACACTACTAAGTTTTATTGTTTATTTTTCTTTCTATTTATATACATACACACATACATGTGGTGGTCCTGATAGTTTAGTCAGTTACACTTCTATATATATATATATATATATATATATATATATATATATATATATATATATATATATATATATATATATATATATATATATATATATATATATATATATATATATATATATGTGTGTGTGTGTGTGTGTGTGTGTGTGTGTGTGTGTGTATATATATATAGAGAGAGAGAGAGAGAGAGATAGATAGATAGATAGATAGATAGATACACAGATAGATAGATAGATAGATAGATATATGTCTATGTGTGTGTGTGTATCAATACATACATACATACACACACACATACATACATACATACATACATACACACACACATATATATATAGGTGTGTTCATGTATGTATGTGTAGAAATTTGTCATGCCAATGATTTGGGGTTCAATGTAAGTGATGCATTTGCACTTGAAGACGAGATTATACAAATCAACATATACAATGAGGAGAAGACGACTAAATGAAATTTTTTAGGTAGAGAAAAAATTAACTACAAGCCATCTAAAGGAAGACCAAGACTTCATTGTTGGATATGCACTAAACAAATGCAATCTTTTCTCGAATATGCATAATGAAATCTACATCACACCATACTACATTTGTATATATTTATATTTATTTACACTTTTCTTATATATTTGTATGTATGTATATGCATGTATGTGTGTATATTTGCATATATATATATATATATATATATATATATATATATATATATATATATATATATATATATATATATATATATACATGCATACATACATACATACATACATACATACATGCATACATATATGTGTGTGCATGATGTGTATGTATGCATACGTGTATATGCATGTGTATGTGTATGTGTGTATGCATATGTATGTATGTATGTATGTATGTGTGTGCATGTGTTTATGTGTGTGCATGTGTGTATGCATGTATGAGTATGTGTGTGCATGTGTGTATGCATGTGCATGTGTGTGTATGTGCATGCATGTATATGTGTGTATGTGAGTGTATGTGTGGGTGTATATTTGTATGTTTGTGTTTGTTATGTATGTGCATGTATGTGTGTGTATGTTTGTGTATTTGTATCTGTGTGTATGTGTATGTGTGTGTATTTGTATGCGTGTGTATGTGTATGCATGTATGTGTATGTGTATGTGTCTATACATGTGTATGTGTGTATACATGTGTATGTGTGTGCATGTGTATGTGTGTACATGTATGCATGTATGTGTATGTGTGTATGCATGTGTATATGTGTATGCATATATGTGTATGTGTGTGCATATGTGTATGCATGTATGTGTATGTGTGTGCATGTGTGTATGCATGTGCATGTGTGTGTATGTGCATGCATGTACATGTGTGTGTATGCGATTGTATGTGTGTAAGTGTGGTTGTATATTTGTATGTGTATGTGTGTGTGTGTGTGTGTATGTTTGTATGTATGTGTTTGTATATGTATGTGTGTCCATGTGTATGCTTGTGTTTGATACACATGTGTGTGTATGCATGTATTTCTATGTGTATATGCATGTGTACATGTGTATGCATGTGTACATGTGTATGCATGTGTACATGTGTATGCATGTGTACATTTATATGCATGTATATATGTGTATGCATGTGTGCATGCATGTGTGCATGCATCTGTGCATGCATGTGTATGTTTGTGTATGTGTATGTGTGTTTGCATGTATGTGTATGTGTGTGCATGTGTGTGTGCATGTGTGTATGCATGTATGTTTGTGCATGTGTATATGCTTGTGCATGTGTGTGCATGTGCATGTATGTATATGTGTGCATATATATGTGTGTATGTGAGTGTATGTGTGTGTTTGTGTGGGTGTGGTTGTATGTTTATGTGTGTGTATGTGATTGTGTATATATATGTGTGTATGTGTATGTTTGTGTATTTTATGTATGTGTGTGTATATGTATGCATGTGTGTGTATATGTATATGTGTGCATGTGTGTATATGTATGTGTGCGTATGTGTATGTTTGTGTTTTTTATGTATGTGTGTATTTGTGTGTATATGTATCCATGTATATGTATGTGTGTATGCATGTGTATGTGTATGTGTATGTGTATGTGTATGTGTGTATGCATGTATGTGTATGTGTGTGCATGTGCATGTGCATGTGTATGTGTGTGTATGTGTATGTGTATGTGTATGTGTATGTGTATGTGTATGTGTATGTGTATGTGTATGTGTATGTGTATGTGTATGTGTATGTGTATGTGTATGTGTATGTGTATGTGTATGTGTATGTGTATGTGTAGTGTATGTGTATGTGTATGTGTATGTGTATGTGTATGTGTATGTGTATGTGTATGTGTATGTGTATGTGTATGTGTATGTGTATGTGTATGTGTATGTGTATGTGTATGTGTATGTGTATGTGTATGTGTATGTGTATGTGTATGTGTATGTGTATGTGTATGTGTATGTGTATGTGTATGTGTATGTGTATGTGTATGTGTATGTGTATGTGTATGTGTATGTGTATGTGTATGTGTATGTGTATGTGTATGTGTATGTGTATGTGTATGTGTATGTGTATGTGTATGTGTATGTGTATGTGTATGTGTATGTGTTGTATGTGTATGTGTATGTGTATGTGTATGTGTATGTGTATGTGTATGTGTATGTGTATGTGTATGTGTATGTGTATGTGTATGTGTATGTGTGTATGTGTATGTGAATCGGCTCTTATGGCCACGGAAAAAGTGATTGTGAATGTCTTTATTTTGCGCAAACCCCTCGCAATCGGTCCACTTGGATTACTTAGAGCCCACAATTATCGCACAATGGACTCTTCCTATGTCTATGCACTAGCTCATATGTTCCCGGCAACCACACCAAAATGTTTCTCCTTTCACCCAAGGGAAAATGAGTCGATATGTACTTATGTTTTGCCAAAACCTCTTGGATTTGTTCAACTGGTATTGCTTGGAAGCTACAATTGTATCATTAATTGATAAGATCTCGCTTGCACCCCCCCCTCTCTCATGCCTCTTCACTTACACTTCCTGTCTTTCCCACCTTCGCACACTCTCTTTTCCTTGTCCGCTTTCTCTCCTTCATACACACCTAGACACCCCCACATCCCATTTTTTATCAATCAATTGCATGATTAAGTATATGCCAAAACCCAAACGTGTCATGTTATAAATTTGAGAATTATCCATCAGTCATCACAACGCTAGCAAGAATCATACTATCAGAGATGAGATTGATAAAACAAAATTTATCAGATGATCAGAAAGCTCACAGCATCAGATTCGAATTCATGGATGATCCAGATTGCAAATTACTCGATTGGCGAACCTTTGATCAACAACATCTTCTTTCACCAGAAGTTCTCCATCAATGAATATCAATAACTATATGATGTAGAAAACATCCGCATCCAGTACAAAAAACATACAAACAATAAATCATGCATAAGCGCTGATCCGTTCGCGCTGTCTAAGATGGTAGCCATCAATTAGTCTCATTCCATCATTGCTTTCCTCTGTTGACAATGCCAGAAATATGTGTGTGCCTCCATCGTTGCTGTTGGCTCTAGCACTGAGTAATTGCTAAAGCCTTAAAACATACAAATGACCTCCATGTACGACTACTTTTCTTCAGATGGCAGCACAAAGTGCTCCCTCTGACATCCATGCTTCGGTTGTTTTGAAATTCCTCATATAAATCACTGCAGTACCTTCGTCAAAATTGACCTCTTCCTCGTGTACATGCGATGTCAGAAAAATTGTCTGCCTTCTCCTCTATGTGACCTTTTTCAGCTCATCAGATATGTTGTAAAGATCATCACTTCAGTGAACAAAGGATCCATTCTTATCAGAATAAAAAACACAGGGATGATAAACTTCCCCCTCTGTGAAACGCGGCCATCCTTGACATTCTATATCTTGTTCCTGTGTCCCTCCCTGCTCGTGTTTTCCAGCGGCTGTTATAACCTCTCCTCTGCGTGCAACCTTTGATGGCGGTTATTTCCACTTACATGCACATATGACCTCCAGGCCCCTCGACCTCTCTCCTCAAAAGTACCAGATCTCCTTTCTGATGACGCTCGTCCCCTTCCTTCAGGGGCCTCCCGCTTATCTGTTGTTATTCCCCATGCTCCTCAACTCAAGAGTGACCACCAGATAAAGGATTCAGAAAACTAAAGTGCATCCAGAAACGAAATCAGTTTTGAGTCGTGATAATATGGTAAACCTCCTCTGGCTCCCAATGCTCTGCAATTCGCACCAGCAACAATGGCTCCAAAAGCAAGCATCTTCTCCAAGTTCATTTGAGTGCATAAAGAATAAAGGACAGCAGCAATAAAAGCATCCCCTGCTCCTGTCGTATCCACAAGCTCAGATGGTGGTATCTTCTCTGCTGTCCCAATTACCAGTCTTCCAGGAAACTCCACTGCTTCACCATTAGAAGTTGTTTGCTTGAATAAACGTACCTCAGAAGAAATGGCAGTGGGCTCTCCAGTTGCCTGTGGAAACTCAGCAGAACAAACTACATAGTCTGCAAATTGGAGTAACTCATCCAAGCCTGCTCTCTTTGGTTCAGCATCTATCAGAATAGGTATGCGCTTACGCTTTGCCTCTCTTCACCTCCTCTGCAAGTAACAAGGCCGTATCTGCAAGCCTGCCATCCAAATAAAGTAACTTCGCACCATCCAAAATCTTGGTCACTATACCATCTGGAAGTTCTTGAGGACTCAACGGAGGGTATCCCGGGGAGTTGATGCAAGTTCGGGTATTCTTCTCTCTGTCCACAATGACATATGTAAAGGGTGTTGTCCCAATGTCCGAAACCACCATGAAAGATGTATCGACACCATCACCATTCAGTTCTTCTATCACAAGCTTCCCAAAAGCATCATTACTCACCTTTGATAGGACCCTGGTTTTAACCCCAATCTTGCTGCAGCTGTCATGCAATTACCAGTATTGCCACCCCCTTGCATATCGATGTAATTTCTTTTAGATCACTTGTCAAAGCACAATTGATGTCATGTCTCATCAAATTACCAAAAACCGATGCTAAAAAGTTCCAAGTTCTCGATCCATTTTGATCATGATGGCGTCATGTAGTTGCAAATACTTTTCATCCATTGATTATCTCTGCAAGTACCTGAAATCAAATGTATTTTCCTGCCACATAGAACCACATTAGTGCATAAAAATCAACCAGATTGTGGGCTAACATACTCCCCTCTTCTTAATTGCGAAGTCGTCCTCGACGAGCCAAATTGTTCCTGCACTCCAGTTCCAACATGTGATCATCACTCAATCAAATACAAATCTTTACCTTGCATGCCTACTCTCTTGTTCCTCAATGTAGCACCTGAAATCATACTCATACAATCATTTGTTAGTACCAAAATTCAATCATTTCACTTACCATCTGTGTCCATCTTCTCGCATCTTCATTGACATGTCCACCTGTCTGCAAACTTCATCAAACATTAGAATTTTTTCATCAAATCCCAATAACATCTACAACCAAAATGGAAAGACAATCATCCACATCACACATATATACTCGGCACACACATCATGATCCCGCATCACTCATGCATTCTCGTCACGCACAACATATATACATGCAAACAGAAGACATGTCCACATTCGCTCTCGTTACTCTTCTCGACTATTCATTCAACACGTCACGAATCCCTATTCCACATGCATACTCAACACACTTTCCACACACCATCAAAAACCATTTCCGAGTTCCGTTTCGATACTCTTCCCAACCACACGATCGCTTTCTTGATTCCTTTTTCTCGTTTCTAACTGGGTTCTCTCGCCAATTTCCCATTTCCTTCCCACCTAGGGTTTCCTATTCCCACTTACCTTTCGGTCTATTCTGTGCTCTTTCGTTCATCAATCAAATCCTATGCTTGGTCGCCACCACCTCTCCTAAATTGATGGACACACGGCAAAGACCACTCGAGCCTAACACGAGCTCACTCTAACAAGATCACTCATCGTCGACGCGATTCCGAACTTCACAAGTCATTGCACCACCTAAGAGCCAAACTGAACACTTCTGGAAAGTTTGCAGACAACAATGCAACTAGCACGATTGGATTCCTCAAGTCCAAGCTTTCCATAGACACATCGTAACCAAAATCCTAGCCGAGCTTAAGCTTCAATTTGACATGTTTCATCGGGAGTCCACACATAACCCAAATCCCCACAACACAAACACAGATATTCTCATCCGAGCATCATGCTTTCTCACCTCTCTTATGTCCCCCCTCGAGCGAGGAATTTGTCTCATTCATTTTTTCACACTTTTTTCATCATTTTTTTTTCCACATGTTTACTCACACTTGCCGGCCTACGCCGAAGCTGGATGTGACTCGTGGACTCGACCACCCGATCGAGTTTTCTCCACCCATCTACCAACCCAACGCAGCGCGCGACACACAGACAGCTAGCCCTATGTGAGACCGACGTCGGTTCGTGGCTTTGACCACCCGGCCAAAGTGGGTCCACCCACCTATCGGCCCACATAGGCGCGTAGCCACACTCACACATACACAAACATATATTTTTCTCATTTTCTTTTCATTCCCGCATCTCGAGAATTAGGAGACAAAAGAAAGGACTTTTTCCCAACCCAACCAATCACGACACACACACATAGATTCCCTGTGGACATCCCGATGAGACATATCTCCTCTCTGCTGCTACTCAAACCAAAATCCAGCCACTAATGCCATGGTCAACCCGTCCTCGCAAAACCCGCACATACTAATCACCTCGTCGACCTGAAACCTCTGAAATGTCACTTCAGTCCTAAGTGTACAACAGACTTGGTCCACCCGTCCTCACATCTCTGACTCGCAATCTGCAAAGCAAACCCTAATCAAACTCAAGCCGTCCTCATCGGCATCCATCATATCATCTTTTTCTTTTTCATTTCCATCCTCTGCCTCGCAGAGATTCCACATGATTCGACAGCTTGCTGATATTGTCCTCTAGCCAGGCGATACGGTCTGGAAGGCCACCATTCATTACTACACCTCTTAATGTCTCAAGCTTCACTGCTAAATCCCTTATCCCTTCTTCTTTTCGCTCATCACTGCCTTGGAGTCGAAAAATCTCATCATCCACTTGATGGAACCAAACCCACATTTTCTTCTTCTCCTCTTCTAAATGGCTCATCTTTCTTTCTATTTCCAAAGGAACCTCCTCGCTTTTCCCGACTTGGCCAGACAACTTTTCAACCTCTTCTCGAATCGACCTCTCCTCCCAGATTCTACTCATATTTTCTACTTCTAGATCATCCACTTTTTTCGACAATTCATTCCTCGTTCTTTCTAACTCCGTTCCAAATGCCTCCAACCTATCCAACACCGCTTTCAACTCTTCCTCCGTTTTCCTCGCTCTCGGATCCTCCACTTGTCCTCGCATCTCGTCGTCTTTCCGATTCATCCACCTACCAAGCTTGCTACTCAGCTTTGCATTCTCTTTCTCTACTTGTCTCACTTTCTCATCACTCTCCGCTTGGGCACTTTTCATTCTTTCTAACTCTAGGTGGAACTCCTCACATGCCTTACCCGCTTGATCACTGTATCGACGGATTATGCTTTGTACCTTCTCGATTTCATGCTCCATTCCCTCGACTCTCCTCATCAGGTCATCCTCGTCTCTTGAGAGCTCTTCTTCGATCGCAACTCCAAAGCAGTCGGCTACCATCAAACCGGATCTCAAGTCCCAAACCACGTTTTCACTCTCGGGCTTCACAAGATCTTGCCTCCAGCTTTTGTTTACTCTTTTCCACTCCTTGTTTCCATTTTTCAACATTCGTACTTGCTTTTCCCAAGTTTCTAGGACCTCGGCCATTTTCTCTTGATTTTCCTCTAATTTTGCTATTTTGATCCTCTCGTTATCTCGCTCTACCCGAAGCAAATTGACTTGACATTCCAAACTCTTCACAAGTTCTACCAAGTCTCGATCATGAGATCCAGTGTCCTTGCTTTCACTTGCTCTCGCAGTCTCCGTTGACGAAGTAACTCCACCCTTGTCAACTTCCACATACAAGGAGGATAAGCACCTATCTGGTTCATTCGTTGCGACCTTTAGGTCAATCACCTCTTTTGAGCCACACACGTGCTCGCATAGTCTCTTTTTCCCGCAGTCCGCACATGTGGGGACAAAATCCAACGGGGTGCATACACGAGGGCAATATTTGGCTATATGCCCAATCTGCTCGCAACACCAGCATCTCACATAATTTGATATCGGGCCAAATCGCCACCCTCGGTTCACATGATGTCTCATGGTCGGATGAGAATCTATCCATCTCCTATTTTGTCCAAAATTCGGTTGCCTCATATTCGCTTTCTCAAAACTAGAGGCTTGTCTTTGTTGGGCCATTTCTCTAATGAAGATCAAAGCAGATTTGGGATCGACTTGGCTGTGCCACACGATTGGGGCACCAAGCGAACTCGTAGCACTCTCTCTGAGATGTGCCAAGCCAATTCCCGGCAGACGCACCAAATGAATCGGCTCTTATGGCCACGGAAAAAGTGATTGTGAATGTCTTTATTTTGCGCAAACCCCTCGCAATCGGTCCACTTGGATTACTTAGAGCCCACAATTATCGCACAATGGACTCTTCCTATGTCTATGCACTAGCTCATATGTTCCCGGCAACCACACCAAAATGTTTCTCCTTTCACCCAAGGGAAAATGAGTCGATATGTACTTATGTTTTGCCAAAACCTCTTGGATTTGTTCAACTGGTATTGCTTGGAAGCTACAATTGTATCATTAATTGATAAGATCTCGCTTGCACCCCCCCCCTCTCATGCCTCTTCACTTACACTTCCTGTCTTTCCCACCTTCGCACACTCTCTTTTCCTTGTCCGCTTTCTCTCCTTCATACACACCTAGACACCCCCACATCCCATTTTTTATCAATCAATTGCATGATTAAGTATAAGCCAAAACCCAAACGTGTCATGTTATAAATTTGAGAATTATCCATCAGTCATCACAGCGCTAGCAAGAATCATACTATCAGAGATGAGATTGATAAAACAAAATTTATCAGATGATCAGAAAGCTCACAGCATCAGATTCGAATTCATGGATGATCCAGATTGCAAATTACTCGATTGGCGAACCTTTGATCAACAACATCTTCTTTCACCAGAAGTTCTCCATCAATGAATATCAATAACTATATGATGTAGAAAACATCCGCATCCAGTACAAAAAACATACAAACAATAAATCATGCATAAGCGCTGATCCGTTCGCGCTGTCTAAGATGGTAGCCATCAATTAGTCTCATTCCATCATTGCTTTCCTCTGTTGACAATGCCAGAAATATGTGTGTGCCTCCATCGTTGCTGTTGGCTCTAGCACTGAGTAATTGCTAAAGCCTTAAAACATACAAATGACCTCCATGTATGACTACTTTTCTTCAGATGGAAGCACAAAGTGCTCCCTCTGACATCCATGCTTCGGTTGTTTTGAAATTCCTCATATAAATCACTGCAGTACCTTCGTCAAAATTGACCTCTTCCTCGTGTACATGCGATGTCAGAAAAATTGTCTGCCTTCTCCTCTATGTGACCTTTTTCAGCTCATCAGATATGTTGTAAAGATCATCACTTCAGTGAACAAAGGATCCATTCTTATCAGAATAAAAAACACAGGGATGATAAACTTCCCCCTCTGTGAAACGCGGCCATCCTTGACATTCTATATCTTGTTCCTGTGTCCCTCCCTGCTCGTGTTTTCCAACGGCTGTTATAACCTCTCCTCTGCGTGCAACCTTTGATGGCGGTTATTTCCACTTACATGCACATATGACCTCGAGGAAACTCCACTGCTTCACCATTAGAAGCTGTTTGCTTGAATAAACGTACCTCAGAAGAAATGGCAGTGGGCTCTCCAGTTGCCTGTGGAAACTCAGCAGAACAAACTACATAGTCTGCAAATTGGAGTAACTCATCCAAGCCTGCTCTCTTTGGTTCAGCATCTATCAGAATAGGTATGCGCTTACGCTTTGCCTCTCTTCACCTCCTCTGCAAGTAACAAGGCCGTATCTGCAAGCCTGCCATCCAAATAAAGTAACTTCGCACCATCCAAAATCTTGGTCACTATACCATCTGGAAGTTCTTGAGGACTCAACGGAGGGTATCCCGGGGAGTTGATGCAAGTTCGGGTATTCTTCTCTCTGTCCACAATGACATATGTAAAGGGTGTTGTCCCAATGTCCGAAACCACCATGAAAGATGTATCGACACCATCACCATTCAGTTCTTCTATCACAAGCTTCCCAAAAGCATCATTACTCACCTTTGATAGGACCTTGGTTTTAACCCCAATCTTGCTGCAGCTGTCATGCAATTACCAGTATTGCCACCCCCTTGCATATCGATGTAATTTCTTTTAGATCACTTGTCAAAGCACAATTGATGTCATGTCTCATCAAATTACCAAAAACCGATGCTAAAAAGTTCCAAGTTCCCGATCCATTCTGATCATGATGGCGTCATGTAGTTGCAAATACTTTTCATCCATTGATTATCTCTGCAAGTACCTGAAATCAAATGTATTTTCCTGCCACATAGAACCACATTAGTGCATAAAAATCAACCAGATTGTGGGCTAACAGTATGTGTATGTGTATGTGTATGTGTATGTGTATGTGTATGTGTATGTGTATGTGTATGTGTATGTGTATGTGTATGTGTATGTGTATGTGTATGTGTATTTGTATGCATGTATGTGTATGTTTATGCATGTGTATGTGTGTATGCATGTGTATGTGTGTATGCATGTGTATGTGTGTATGCATGTGTATGTGTGAATGCATTTATATGTATGTGTGTGCATGTTTGTATGCATGCATATATGTGTGTATGTGTATGGATGTATGTGTATATGTGTATATGTGTATATGTGTATGCATGTGTAAGTGTGTATGCATGTGTATGTGTATATGCATGTATGTGTATTTGTGTACATGTGTGTATGCATGTATGTTTACGTGTGTGCATGTGTGTATGCATGTGCATCTGTGTATGCATGTGGATGTGTGTATGCATGTATATGTGTGTGCATGTGTGTATGTGAGTGTATGTGTGTGTATGTGTGGTTGTATATGTGTATGTGTGTATGTGTGTGTATGTGTGTGTGTATATGTGTGTATGTGTGTGTGTGTATGTTTGTGTTTGTGTTTGTGTTTGTTATGTATGTGTATGTGTGTGTATGTGTGTGTATGTGTGTGTATGTGTGTGTATGTGTGTGTATGTGTATGTGTTTGTGTGTGTATGTATATGTGTGTGTATGCATATGTGTATGCATCTATATGCATGTGTGTATGTATGTGTTTATGTGTGTGTATGTGCATGTATGTATATGTGTGTGTATGTATATGTATGTGTATGTATATGTGTGTATGTGTGTGTGTGTGTGTTTATATGTGTA
>CM035425.1:39061307-39121307 GCA_020310875.1 Ceratopteris richardii
TGTAGGTGTACGTGTACGTGTGCGTGCAGGTGTACATGCACGTGTGTGTGCGCGTGTGCGCGCACCTGCACGCGCGAGCGCACGCGCACGTGCACGTGCACGCGTACGCGCACACGTACGCGCACGCGTATGTGTATGTGTACGTGTACGTGTATGTGTATGTGTACGTGTACGTGTATGTGTATGTGTACGTGTAGGTGTATGTGTATGTGTATGTGTATGTGTATGTGTATGTGTGTGTGTCTATGTGTGTGTATGTATGTGTGTGTCTATGTGTATGTGTCATGTGTATGTGTACATGTGTGTGTATGCATGTGTATGTATATGTGTATGTATGTGTGTGTATGTATTTGTGTGTGAGTGTAGGTGTATATGTGTATGTGTATGTGTGTGTTTTTATGTATAGGTGTGTATGCATGTGTATGCATATGTGTGTGTATGTGTATATTGTGTGTGTATGCATGTGTGTATGTATGTATACATATGCAAGTGTATGCATATGTCTGTATGTATTCATGTTAAGTGTATGTGTGTGTGTATATATATGTGTATGTGTGTGTCTATGTGTGTGTCTCTATGTGTGTGTTTGTGTATATGTGCATATGTGTGAGTGTATGTGTGTGTATGTATGTGTGTGTATGTATATGTGTGTGTATGTGTATGTGTGTATGTGAGTGTATGTGTGCAAGCCATCTGTTGCTCATCTGCATGTCTTTGGTTGTTTAGCATATGCATTAATGTCTGAACAACAATGCTAAAAATTGGATGATAAAGTAATAAAATGTATTTTGTTGGGTATAGTTCTAAAAGCAAAGGCTATTTTTTGTATAATCCACAAGCTAAACACATTTTGGTTAGTCATGATGTTGTTTTTGTGGAAGATGCAATTCAGCAATTACTTTCATGTACTAAGGAGACATCAGTTGGCTCCAAAGACGTGTATGACACTTTGCTGCCTCTTTTTACAGGTGGATAGTCAAGTGCTAGTCCAAATGAGGCAATTTCTTAGCCTTTGCAGGTTTCACATGATGATGCAAATCACTCCATTTCTGATGTAGATTTACATGATGCACTTGTTGATGAGAGGGTTGATGTAGAGGAGGCAAAAACTATGCCTAGATGGCTGGTGTAGACTTTGCAAGATAGCAAATTAGATGCACCTTTGTCATATCGTACTCACTCATGCTCTCATAGTGCTGGAAAATCCACTTTTCTTGGGAAGGAATCTTGCTAGCCAGACATCTATCCACATACTACTTAAATCTTTGAGTGGCAAGTCTCACAACCTCATGACTATGTTGTTTCAAGCTATGGATCAAAGAAGAGGAGTCATGAGTCATGTCTCACTCCTCTCTTTGAAAACTCACCAATGTACTCATCTAGAAGATGGTCAACATCTTTGAATGTCCTTTTGTCCAATGGTTGAAACCAAATCAAAGCTACTCCTACCAATGTGATCCCAAAAGCTTCATATTGAGTGAAAAAGTCATTTACTTTCTTAGCTCGGAGCACTTGCTTAAACTCTACCCCCATGATCATAAGGATAAATTATTCCATGATAATGATTCTTTATGCATTTGGCAACTTGAGAAGGAGGAAGCCTTCTACCACCATCTTCTGAACTTATGAAGTAGAAATGGCAGAACCTTTTGTTGCACGACTTATGGATTATGAGGTATCTACCCATTTGGAGGTCTAAATTGAGGATTATGGTTCCCTCCTCTTGAAACAACTCCATTTGTCTCTTATGGCACTATTGTGAATGTGGGATTGCTACTTGTCTAGCTTCTTTTATCCTAAGAATCTTCACTAGTCTCTGCTATCTCCTGATTTTTATGTCTCCTTCTTGGGAGACCATATAGGCAATCCTAGATAGGTATTTTTTTTTTCTCCTCCTTAAACACTTTCCAATACACCTTTTACTTTTTGTCAATGTAGGTCATCGAACACATGTTTTCAAGATCTTTCATCTCTTACTTTATGATTGAACTAGGTCCTTCTTCACCAGAAGATCCAATGGTCCATAAGGCTAGGTCTATTCCTATTAAAAGGTAGATTTCTTTGAGTGTAGAATCACTCGGTACCCTATCCACACAAAGATTCCTAATTAAGATGGACTTTTTGGCAATGGCACAAAAGGTGTTTTGTTGTAGGTCACGTGGGTGATTGAAGCACCTAAATTTTCAATCAAAGTATGTCATCAAGTCAAGGGCATGGAAACCAAGATGAAAAGCCATGGAGAGAAGAGAAATCGAAGGAAATTTTTGTAAAGTTTGAGTTTAGAGGCCTATAGAACTTTTGTACGCAATATCTCCTTGAGCATCAAAGATAATGCCCCTTGTCTCATATCAAAATGTGTAGAAAAAAAAGCCCACATAGTTGGGGGAAGTTATTCTAGCTCTGATTGTATAGCATACTACCAATAAGAGCATAATCTCAACTCTCTTTGTGTAAAGCACGTTGTCTAGATATGGTCAAATCTATAAGGTATGACCTAGATTTTAAAAATTCTATTATGATCTCGCTCCATGAAGGACATGCAAATACATCGTAGAGAGAACCATACTTAGTTGTGGGTATGACTTGGCAAGTGGAACAAGCACTGACATAGTCATGTAGTATTCATTCCATGTGTGACCAATATATGCCATTTCTTTGCATACTCAAAAAATTTTGTGATTTTGGAAGATGCCTACCAAATGCATCAACATGAGCCTTGGCTACTAGTGTTAAGTCCTCATGTGTTGGCATACAATAAGAAAGGATTCCATGTGCATCTCTAGGTTATAAGCAACCACATTGATGTGCAAGTATTTTGTAATCATAACCTCTTCCTTTGTGAACTGTACATAAGGATGAGTTGGGATAAAAGATAACGAGTACTACTGGCTCATCTCATGATCTAGCTAGCTTAGCTATTGCTCATAATTTTTCTTAATCCATTGATACACCATTTTTTGAGATGATGTACCCAAGGATTTTACCTTGGAGTACCATGAACACATATTTTTTTAGGAGTTAGACACACTTTATACAAGGAATAACTATCAAAAATCTTTCTAAGGTCTGGAACATGTTCCTTTCATTTATCTAAATATGCACATAAATCATGAAGATATATTTCTAAGCATTTTTGAAGAAATTGCTTGAAGATATGGTGCATGATCCTTTGAAATGTCATTAGTGCATTGATTAATCAAAATTGCATTTTTTATAAAGCACACATGCCCCACTCAATTGTAAAGGTTCTTATATTGATCTTATAGCATGATAAGCACTTGACTATAACTAGAAAAAACTATCTAGGAACCTATAGAATATTTTTCTTGCTAATTTTTCTAGTAAACGATCTACAATTGGTAGCGGATAGCTATCCTTAATAGTGATTACATTCACTTTCTTGAGATTACTACAAAACATGCAATTTTCAGTTCTTCTTTGGACAACCACTGTAGGTGAGGCCCATTGTGTATGCTTGATCTCATAAATGAAATCAGTGGCTAAAAGTTTATCAATCTCTTCTTTGACTTTAGAAGAGTAGTTCTCATTGTAGGTATATGGTCTTTATTTTCATGATTGGGCATCTATTTACATAGGCATATGATGAGGACAGATTTCCAAATCAACTTTCTTCAAGTCCTTGTATGTCCAAACAAAAACATCTCAATATTCTCATAAGATGTGTATGAAATTTTCTTCCTCGAAACTTGAAAAATCATTTGCAATACAAGAAAATATCCCAAATTAAATGTTAGGATATAGTGAGGGTCCACAATTGATATTTTTGGTGGTTGAATTGGTTATTATTGTCTTGCTTGACACTACTAAAGACATGTCTCTTCATGCATCCATGAAGGTTGACTTGAGCTTCCATTCTTTATAAAGTTTTTGCCCTTATCATCACACATTGCCACATGGGGCGTAAGGCTAGCTTACCACATTTCTTGCATAATTTCTTAGTAGATATGGCTATCCTCATAACTAAGTCTAGCTTTTGCCCTTATCATCACTCATGGGACGTAAGGCTAGCTTGCCACATTTCTTGCATAATTTCTTAGTAGATATGGCTATCCTCATAACTGAGTCTACTAGTTTTGCTAGTCACAATATTATAATTGTGATTGTTAATAATGAATTATCCTCATCTCCTTCACTCTAATCATCAATTTCATCAAGAGAGATTTTGTGAATGTGTGACTCTATATCTTGTTGATATATTTAGGTAGTGATGTGTGTGAACACACTAGGACCGCTGGGGCACTTTTTTCCCTCTTTAGGAGGTTTTTTCCCCCCAGCTTGTATATACGCCTATTGCCCTAATGGGCTACTTATCTTTGTACGTTCTCTAGTAATACATTCAGTATTGTGTGTTTGTGCTCCAAGCTTCTTCTTCTTCCTTGTGTTGTTTGTGTGCTTCCGCAGACATCTATCTCCAACAATTGGTATCAGAGCAGGTCGTCGCTTCATCTAGGGCACCGTCGACACTCCTCTGTTTGCAGTCTCAGAATCGCATGAATTTTGGTGAGCATACTCAGCGTGTTTCCGAGATCAAAACAACTTTGTTGTGTGGTGCCGAAATCGCGATCTAAGCTCGTTTTGGCCTCTGAATGCACTATCGCAGCGCTTGTGCAGGCTAATTCGTCTTTTTGTGCCAAAGGTATATATCAGTTTCTGTTCGCCAGTATAAGCGTCTCGAACTCTGCTACAGGTTTAGTAGAACTCGTCTGGGCAGTTCCGTTCAACTTTTTGAGATAGAGTCAATTTTCTGCATCAAGGTATTTTAGTCACCGACCATGGCTGAAAGCAGTGATGTATTCCATATGTTGGCTGTTGAGGATAAGTTGGATGGTATCAACTACCCATTATGGGCTTATATGATGCGACATGTATTGGTTGCAAAAGGATTGTGGAACATTGTGCAGGGTGTTGAAAGATGTCCTGTTACACCTCCGACTATAGGTACTGCAAATACAGGTGCTGGAGCTGATGAAGATGGTGTCGAAGATGATATTCTGCAGATTCCTATTCGTGTTGTTGTTTCTGTTGCACCTACTGCAGAGCAGATTTGCTGGGATGGCAGAGATGCCCAGGCACATGCATTGATAGCTTTGTCTGTCAAACGTGCCATTATTCCTCACATTCGCTCTTGCAGAATAGCTAAGGATGCTTGGGATACACTTACCACATTGTACCAAGCTAGGAATGAGGCTCGTGTTGCTTACCTCCGAAAACAATTGGAGAGTGAGCACATGAATGAAGGTGATTCTATGGACAGTTTCCTAACGAAGATCAAAGACTTGAAGGAACAATTGATTTTTGTTGATGAGGTTATACCTGATAGCTCACTTGTGCAGACCGTTCTGAATGGTCTTCCTGATTCATATCAGATTTTTGCTTCTACTCTTCATTTGATGATGAAAGGCAATCCAAACTCCTTATCATTTGAGGAGTTAGTCTTTGTTCTGTTGCAAGAAGATCAGTCCAGGCAGAACAGGTCCATTATGCGAGTTGCAGATCAAGCTTTCCTGGCTAGTCAGAAGGGCAAAGGAAAATGGAGCTCTTCAACTAGTAAGCAAAAATCTGCTAATTCTGCATATTCGAAGAAGGAAGATAAAGATGAGAAGAAATCAGAAAAGCAGAAGTTGTTTTGTAAGTACTGTAAAGGGAATGATCATATCATAAAGAACTGTCCAAAACTGGCTGCTAAAGAGGCAAAGAAGAAAGAGGCTGGAATGGTTGTTGCAGAGGCCTCTACACCAAAAACAGAGTCTGCAAATCTTGTTCAGGAAGAAGAATGGGCGTTTACTACTGTCTGCAGTTTTGAACCATCTTCTCATGAGCAGTGCATGTCTGCAATAGACTCAGATGTTTGCAGTATTTTGATAGTGGGGCGACCAAACATATTACCTCGCAGCGTAGTTTCTTCTCTTCACTCGAGCCTGCCCCTACAGGGAATACTGTTACATGTGCCAAAAACTCCTCTTTTCCTGTTATGGGAGTTGGTAAGATCATTTTGACTACTGCTGATGGTAGTTCTTTCACTTTGTCAGATGCTTTATTTGTGCCAAGGATCAAAAAGAACCTGTTATCAGTTTCTGCATTAGCCAAGATTGTCTTGGTTGTGAAATTTGATGATGAAAGGTGTACAGTTCATGATCTGTCAAATGGCGATGTTATTATTGCTTCTCGCATTTTATGTCGTGAGCTGTATAAGCTCATAGACTATGAAAGATCTGAAAATGATTTGGCATGTGCAGTAAATGATTCTCAGGCTATGTCAGATGCAAAGCTTTGGCATGCACACTTTGGTCATCTGAATTTTGCTAGTTTGCTACGCCTGCAGAAATCTGAAATGGTGTCCTCGTTTCCCAAACTTGAGGCACCTGGAAAACATGTTTCTGAAGGATGTATTTTGGGCAAAATGCAGCGTTCATCCTTTCCAAAAGATGGTTTAGTTCAGGCTACTTAGAAATTGCAGCTTGTACATAGTGATGTTTGTGGTCCTATGTCGACACCTTCTTTTGGGAACTATCTTTACTTCGTGACTTTCATCGATGATTTTTCCAGGCATGCATGGGTATATCCATTGAAGGCAAAGTCCGAAGTGTTCATGTGCTTCAAACAGTTTTTGGTTTTGGTTGAAAATTTTTCAACATGTAAAATGGGCACCCTTTGTTCTGATCGAGGGGGGGAATATATGTCTTTTGATTTTAATGCATTTCTGGCTGAACGTGGGATAAAACACCAGTGTACAGTGCCATATACACCTCAACAGAATGGAGTTGCTAAACGAAAGAACAGGTCACTCATGGAGATGGCGAGGTGTATGGTCAAGAGTCAGGCTTTACCTCATAGTTTCTGGCTTGAGGCTGTCATGTGTGCAGCATATGTACTGAACAGGTGTCCCACTAAAGCGCTACAGTCTATCACTCCATATGAGGCTTGGCATGACCGCAAGCCATCTGTTGCTCATCTGCGTGTTTTTGGTTGTTTGGCATATGCACTAGTGCCTGAACAACATCGCAGAAAATTGGATGATAAGGCAGTAAAATGTATTTTTGTTGGGTACAGTTCTGAAAGTAAAGGCTATCGTCTGTATCATCCACAGACTAAATGAATTCTGGTTAGCCGTGATGTTGTCTTTGTGGAAGATGCTATTCAGCCATTGCTTTCATGTACTAAGGAGACATTTGTTAGCTCCAAAGACATGTATGATACTTTGATGCCTCTTTTTATAGGTGGACAGTCTAGTGCTGGTCCTAATAGGGCAACTTCTCAGCCTTTGCAGGTTTCATGTGATGATGCAGATCATTCCATTTCTGATGCAGATTTACATGATGCACTAGTTGATGAGAGAGCTGATATTGAGCAGGCAAAAACTATGCCAAAATGGCTGGTGCAGACTTTGCGTGACAGCAAATTAGATGCACCTCTGTCATATCGTACTCGTTCAGGCTCTCATAGTGCCTCTTTTGCATCAGATTGCTATGCTATGGCTGCATCTAGTCTCTGTGATGAGAATGAGCCTGTTTCGTTTGATGAAGCACAAAATTCAGAAAATTGGATGGCTGCTATGCAATCTGAATATGATGCAATAATGAAGAATGGTACTTGGTCTTTATGTGACTTGCCTCCTGGCAAGAAGGCCATTTGCACTAAGTGGGTATACAAGTTGAAGCGTAAACCTGATGGTACAGTTGACAGGTATAAGGCTAGGCTTGTTGCAAAGGGTTATGTGCAGGAAAGAGGCATTGATTTTGATGAGACCTTTGCACCCACATGCCGTATGACTACTATTCGGAGCATTTGTGCACTTGCAGCCCATCATGGTTGGAATGTACATCAGTTGGACATTAAAACAGCATTTTTGAATGGTGACTTGCATGAAGAAGTGTATGTTTTTCAGCCCCGTGGCTTTGTGCAAAAATGGCATGAAAACCAGGTGTGCAGGTTAAAGAAGGCATTATATGGTTGAAAGCAAGCACCACGTGCTTGGTATGAGAAGATACATGCCTATCTGGTTGCACATGGTTTTGAGAACAGTCCAACTGAAAGCACCTTATATGTTAAGCGTGCTAATGATGTGCTTCTGATCATTGTTGTCTATGTTGACGACATGCTGCTCACTGGTCCTATTGAGAAGCATATTGCTGATTTCAAGGCTGATTTGCATGCCTCATTTGATTTGTCTGATTTGGGGCATTTGCATCACTATTTGGGCATTCAGTTTATGCAAGTTGATGGTGGAATGGCTTTGTGTCAAACGAAATATATTGACACATTATTGCAGCATTTTGGCCTTGAAGACTGTAAGCCTATTGCCACTCCTATGGAGACAGGTTTACGATTGAGTCTTCATGATGCTGGAGATGCATTTGATGCTGTTCTCTATCAGCAGGCTGTTGGATGCTTGATTTACTTATGCATTACTCGGCCAGATATTCAGTTTGTTGTCTCACAGATGAGCAAGTTTATGCATTTCCCAGGAGTCATGCATTGGAAGGCGGTTAAGCACATCTTTCGCTACTTGAGTGGTACTCGGCTACTTGGGTTGATTTATCCTAGGGGGGGATCACTACCGCCAGATTTGCATGCTTTTTCTGACTCTAATTGGGCTGGTTGTTATGACACTCGTGTGTCCACCAATGGTTTTTGATTCATGCTTGGTAGCTCATGTATATCTTGGTTGAGCAAGAAGCAGCATACTGTGGCCACTTCTAGTTGTGAGGCTGAGTATAGGGCAGCTTTCACAGCAACTGTTGAGTGTGTGTGGCTCAGACGCCTTATGGCTGATTTGGGTGTTGGCCAGTCTTCTGCCACCACCATCTTCACTGACAGTCAGAGCGCATTGGCAGTTGCGAGGAACCCTGTGTTCCATGCTCGCACTAAGCACATTGAGGTGCATTATCACTATGTCAGGGAGAGGTTCTCTGTTGGGGAGATCAGCTTGGCGTATGTGCCCTCGCAGGAGAACATTGCAGACCTTTTCACGAAGGCTCTGCCTAGGGAGAAGTTTGAAGCTTTCCGCAAAGCTTTGGGCTTACTTCCTTTTGTGGAGTGATTTCCACATAGCTTGGCACTTCCTTATACATGACTGCCAGCTCCTTGTTCACCACATCACTCCCAGGGGGGATTCGTTGATATATTTAGGTAGTGATGTGCGTGAACACACTAGGACCGCTGGGGCACTTTTTTCCCTCTTTAGGAGGTTTTTTTCCCCCGGCTTGTATATACACCTATTGCCCTAATAGGCTACTTATCTTTGTACATTCTCTAGTAATACATTCAATATTGTGTGTTTGTGCTCCAAGCTTCTTCTTCTTCCTTGTATTGTTTGCGTGCTTCCGCAAACATCTATCTCCAACATATCCTTGGTTTGTCCTTTGGCACTGTGGTTTAACTTCAAAGATTTTGTCTTCTTGCATTTGAAAGCTTCTTCATACTCTCCTAAATATTGTGGTAGAGACTAGAGATGGGTTTTCACATTGTTCCATGGTGTTGGACTTATAGTCTCTTGAAGAGGTAAGTCACTTCTCATCAACTTCTTGCATGTTTGGAACTCTTAGAATGGAATTTTTTCTAGGATTGGGCCTCCTTCTTCCATTTGGTATCTAAAACTCTCTCCCAAAGTTCACCTTGCCAGAACGCTCCATGTTTGGTACTAAAATATCCTCTTGTTGAAGTTAACATTAGTTTGATGGGTTTTTGTTTGACAGGAGTCTCCTAGGGTTTAGGGACTTGTTCTTTTGGTTGATGAGATTTAACACGTTTTTGGCAATGTTCTTCAAGTATTCATGTTGGCATAATAATGTTAAGATTTCTAGTAAATTTTGGGTGACTTTTATCATTTATTGGCACATGATATGATGTTCCTTTTCCGAATCTCCTCATGGGTAGCATTTTTTAAGGTACTTTATGGTAGGTATAGCTCTGATTTTGTCGTGATAGGCTCTCAATAATCTTTGTAACTCAATTGTCAGAGGGTGAGATAGGATTGATCTAGGATGATTCCATGGATTTTGATGTGATAGTGCTTGTGCACTACACTACGATCTCAAAGCTTGACTTTGATCTTGCTCCTTTGTGAGCTCATCTTGCTTTTGCATGAGGGAATCCCAAATTTCAAAAACCTTTTTCTTCCATTTTTTTATCTTTAGAAGGATGTAGCCTTCCTCCAAAAACAAGTCTTACAATATGATTCGATGGAATTTGGAATTGTGCCAAGCTTTTAGAGATGAGATTTGTTGGTGGCACTATAGCCATTATTTGGCCAATGGGGAATACTAGAGATGGCATTTGTGGTGGCCATTGTGGGAATGTGGAGGGTATCGTAGGTTGTGGTGGTGGCATAGTTGGCATGAGCATATTGGCCGGCCTTGTTCTCAATGCAAAGGTGTGGGCTTGACTTGCAGTAGTGGTACTTACATGTAGACATGTGAAATCTCTAACACGTATAGAGGTAGATGTCATCTCACTCACTGAGATAAGATTTGTTTGAACTAATGTAGATATATTTCCTAATAATGCACCTGAAGTTTGAAATACAATAGTGGTTAGTGGGTTGGTTGGGACCATTGAGTTTGGATGTGTGGGGTTTATAGGACCACGAGTTGGAGTGATTACTATCATGGGAATACCATTCATAGAGATAGGTAGGCCATGATGTGTAAAGCATTTTTGGCCGTCTACCTCAAGTGGATAATATGCTCTATTCTTTTCATATTCATAGATTGGAAATAAGGCAGGATCTAAATACTTGAAGTCATGAAACATCCAAATGGTAAGGACCTTTGCTTATAAGCAATGATAGTTTCCAAAAGGATTCTTTTGACTCTAAGCCAAAATAAGGACTAGAATCATAAGGGCCACCATATGCTAGAGAGATGACTCAAATCCCAATATTATGCCTATATATATAGCTCTTTCCAAGGGATTGCCCTCTATTGCAAGTGCATAATAATCGTGCGAGTGTTAGCCATGTAACTATGTATGTGCCATGTCCTAGTTAATTGGACTTAACTCAAGTGGATGCTTCTAGAAGGCTCATTAGGGGAAAAAATGAACCCTGAATGGGCATTTTAGATTAAGGAGTGATTAGTAATGGATGAATCAGAAGAGGGTGGTGGCCATAGTCTATGCCCTATAAAATACTAGGCTCAAGGGGGGAGAGGGGGCATATTTCTCCCTTATTTAATGAGCTACCTCTAGAGAGAGAAGGAATCTCGTAACTTAATTGGGCCCAAAAATTCAGAATTTCTAAAAAATTAAAAAACTTATCATAACACCTGAGAATGGACCCCCCATTACTTTTTAGGGTCAAAAGTACTCTTTTTGACCCCAAATTCAAAATTTGTCCATGTTTTAAGCTGAAAAAAATGGCATTCTTCAAAAATACTCAAAATAGAGTTATTTCCCTCCTAAACCTCACATTTTCATACCCAGGTCCCAAAAAGTAATTTTTTCCCACTACTACCATTGAAGCTCCTGTTTCTACACACCAACCTACTTGCATCTCCTATCTCGAAATATTATTTTAGTTTGAAGACCTTTAGCTTCAATGGCAACATCTAAAGCTTCTAGGCGACCAAAAGATGAAATCCTCACATTAAGATGTCACATATATCAAAGCCACAGATGGACAATGGCTACCATATGAGTGCTCCAAAGGTGCATGGGTGTACATGCAACCCTCTAGAGTTTGGCCTCATCGAGTTAGAGATCATGGAAACTTAGATCTTCATTGGAAGGGAAAGTTACTTGGCTTCAAGAAGCACATAGACAATGGGATGGTTGCTATTGTGCAACATGTTTTTATAATGGCAACTATGAAACTTGAAAACTCTAATAGAATGAGATATTTTGTGAATTGTAAGTATTACTCTACAATATTGTATGTTTTCTAGTGTTGAATATATTTTTGAACTATTTAGATATGCTTTTGTTTGTTTTAGATATATTTCCTTCTACTTTGGTGGAAGAGCAACCACTTCATAGTCTTACATGTACTTTCCAGGCATTGCATGAGATGTTGGTGAACTAGTCTTTCCAAAAATATCTCCTGCTCAGCTTTACCTGGTAATAGATTTTTCTTTTACACACATAGATATGTTGTACCCTCTATAATGAATGGTTTTGGAAGGTTAGAGAGAATTGAAGTACATTCTCTTCTTAGCTTGGAGTGGCCAAAACTTGATATATGGTCTGTATCATCTTTGAAGCACAAGATGGTAATGGATATACATAACTCTTTGAAATTCACAAAAGTGTCTAGGTCTATAGGTTTGCGCTGGTCTTTTCCCATTCATTGTTTTGTATATTTATTCCAAGGATTCTCATTCCAAGAGAATTCCACCATGTTCATGTGTAAAGATATCACATATGAGCAAGTCAAAAGTCTTCTTGGTGAAAATTGGGGTTTGATAGAAGGAATTGCAAAAGGTGATAAACATCTTTGTAAAATAGGTGGAACAATTATAGGATTTTGATATTTGAAACAACGTACTTCATTATACATTAGATTCTACTATGATCGTTGGATGTGCAAACTTGGCAAATGGATAACATTTCAAAGTTTAGAGGGATCTTTACATTCATTTGAAATAAAGCTTCGATTGCCCAACAATGAAACAGAAACTATTTTAATGAATAATCATTGGACCTTGGCAAAATTGAGAGAACACTTGGTGATTATGGGGTTTGAAGGACTAACTCAATACAAATTCAAAATACAAGGATATAAGGTGAGAAATGTTTTGTGTTTTTGTTAAAGAAATCTTTTCATTATTGCTTATTTTACTTTTATAACTTCAATTTCTTGCAAATTGATTATAGGTGGGCAGAAGATTGGAGTACAAAATGAAAGTCCCTGTGGATTGGAGCAAAGATGGAACAGAACTCTCATTTTCATAGTTCTTTTACAACCTGATAATGTCACTTCTTGGGTCCTAGTCATTGTATCTCATGGTTTTTGCACTTTCAAGAACCTTGTAAAAAGTAGGACAATCAATTCATGTTAGATAATATATAGCTTCTTATATGCACTGGTAAATTCAAAACTTTTGGATTGTCAAAAAGTCTTTGTTCACTACTTTGAAATGTGGTTGCTTATGTTTTTTATGGTGTTATGTTTAGATGTTTGCTTTGAAGCAAAAAAATTCATATCCTTTGGTGTTCTGTGCATTATTTTGTAATCAGAAACACACTTTTTGAACTTGCACTACTTTATCTATACTTTTAAAAGTGGGCATTGTGAGTTTAAAAACTTGAAACTGATATAAAAATGGGTTCTATGTACTCATTTCTCACATTTGCACTCTCAAAGAGTTAGAAAGCACAAAGAAGACAATAGAATTCTCGTGTGCAAGCAATGGCTGCTAGCACTTCCACTCCCATGAAATCTCCTTGAGATCTATTCATGGAGTTTTTGGATACTACAGACTACAACGGTCATGTGGATTTGTATGACCTAGTCTGTAGAGTCCCTAATCTTGAAGGGACAATAACCATGAACTCCGATGTGATTGATGAGATCACATATTTTATGGAATTCTATATATTAAGACATGCTATAGATATTCCACCATATGAGTGTAAATGGGTCCCTTGTGACCTACTTTTGTACATTCATAAAGGAAATGAGGCATTTGCGAAGCACTTAAAGCATTTCATGGCTGTTGTTGAGGATGCAGGGCACCTGTTAGATGACACAGTGCCCTTAATTAAACAATTAAATAAGAAGAGGAAAGTGGGAAGAAAATATCTTTCCTATGTTGCAACAACCATCTTTTTTGTCAATGAGGAGCTCGAACCTACACCCATGGACCTACCCCATCTTGTTACTGGGGGTTTTGTAGATGACAAAAAGGAACCCCAGACAGAAGCTCTCAACTTATTAGAAGAGAGTCAAAAATTTCCAGAGAATTTCCACAAGGAGTAGTGGACAAATTAAAGGAACCCAGTACATAGAATAGTCCACCCTCCAACTTAGAGCCCATGGAACCTAATCTACCAGAGGTAGAGATGGAAATGTTTTCAATTGTACTTGTCAACGGAGAAGAATTTTTGTTCATGCACGATATTGAGAAGGCATTCAGTCTATGCCTTGATGAATGCCTAATTATTTTTTGCTCGATCTCGGATGTTCCTATGGACAACACTTCTGACATAATAAAAAAGACAATAGTTCCACTTGGTGATTCAGTTGCAGGCACCATTGCATTTTTGTGTGAAGAGGAGAGGATGAAGCTAGGCTTCAAGATGTAAGTATCTAATGACATTTATGGTTTTCTCATATTCATACAAGATGTATCTATTGAATTTTATAATTGTCTATGTGCAGGAAGCAATTGAAGGGGATAAATTTGCAGCAAGCAGAGGTGGTGACCGTGTTGCCTGTGGCCATGGCTCTTCCTTGGCACATTACATTGGGAAATTTCCAAAGGAAGATTTTTTCATAATCCACAAGGAATTTTCCCCTCAAGGACACTTCATGACTTGGTGTTTGAAGGCCTTGAGCAAAGTTATGTGCCTATCTGTGAAGAGAGATGGTGGATGCAATTCAAAGATGAGTAGGTGCCGCTACAACCAGCTTCACACCAGCCAACTGAGACTTCAAAGTTGATTAGTAGACCCTTTGAGCTTCCTAAATCCACCAAAATATCAGCCAAGTACTTTGGAACATGTATCCCAAAAGTTTAAGTCAAGACAGACTAGTTGCGAAATGACTAGCTCCCAAAACTTGCTATTTTTGGACATACACCTGCTGGAAAAAAATGAACAGTGCTCTCAACCTGGTAAGAATTTGAAAAATTCCTTTTGGGCATAGCAAATAGACTTATCAAGCTTCCCAATCCAAGTTAAAACACTTCAAATGATGGATTGAGCACTGAGAACAAGTTTCATCAATTTCTAGAACATGCCCACCATTCTCGGGGCTCTGTAGAGATAGACCACTGAGCAGTAAAATGCCAATATCTCCAAAACTATTAATCCAATAAGCTTGAAAAATGATATGCAGAAACTAGACAATAAGAGCTATCCAATGCACGTTAAATCACTGAAAAAAGATCAGTAGAACTCGAGATATGACCTTCTGAAGGTACTGCTCTGAGTGAGTATAGCAAAGAACAAAACAGAGAGGTAGATGATGATAAATGTATAGATTCACATATGATTACAACCACATTGACAATGAATCTTTGCACAATGGGAGTAGAATGATAGAGCTATGGAGTAAGCTCTTCAATCTCTACAAAATGACATGAGGTGGTCACGTACAAGGCTTGCTAATCGCCTCTTCCTTCTTGCTCCTTTTATAGCTATTCTTGGAGGGAGATTTGAATTCGAATTCGAATGGCTCCACCTAAAAGTGATCCCCAAAGTTAGGAGATATTACCTCAGCTCAAAAAGTCATGGGTTTTGGTAGTTAGAGCCACGAAATTTCTTTTACATCATGCATGAGGTAAGCCATCATTTTCCTTTTTCTTTTTTCAATTACAAGAGATAAAAATGAACTCTTTTACAAGAGGTGTTCACATGACTACTCATGTGACTTACAAATGAGGATGATATCAAATATATCAAGCATGTAGGCTTGGGCAAAATGCACCAACACTATCTGCAATAATGCAAGGGACCAATTGTATATTTATGGTTAGGAAGTCCTTTGCTCTTACTACCCTAGGAGTTAACTTTAGAGGAAAAATATTAGGTCAAATAGGAATAGCTTTAGGTCTTGGATTGACAGACCCTGAGTTAATATCCCAAACAGTTTTGACTTACCAATTGCCATTGTCTTTTCAGAGAAGAAAGAATGTAGTGGAGAGGCTCAAGGCCAAGAGCTAATTGTAAAAACTTTATAATACCAATTATTGTTTTTTCAATTTCCATGTGCAGTGTCTTTATGTTTTTGACAATCTCTTAACTTTTGCACAGTTTAGTCAGTCTTTTTCCATTGATTTTTGTAAGTTTTGTTGCCCAAAATGCATGCAAAGGCCTAGGAATGCAAAAAAAAGGCATGCTAGAGAAACGCGAGGATGGGCCCTGCAAAAGTTTTGCAGGGCCCATCCCGACGTTTCTGTGGCAAGCCTTTTTTGTTTGCATTCCTAGGCCATCCCATGCACTAGGTTCCCTGTATTGGAAGTCCATGTCCCTCAATTACAACCTAAACTTGGGGAATTGTGGAAGACTCTTCTTATGTGCAATGATTAGAGAATATTTAGACTCCTCTGGGTGCATATAAGCATGCAGCAATAAATAAGTACATTTGAATGTTCATCAACATTGTTTATCTATTAGTCAGAGGGTTAGCATGAATTGCACTCTATCTAAGGCCAATCATATGCTCCAATGTGCATGGCATGTGGTTTCATGGCTTAGAAATGCAAAAAAGAGGCCTGCCAAAAAAATGTGGGGAAGTTTGCAGGGCCCATCCTCGCGTTTCTGTGGAATGCCTTTTTTTTGCATTCCTAGGCCATTGCATGCATTTTTAAGCAACACCACTTATGAGAAATACAATAAAAAGAGTGATTAAATTATGCAAAACACTTTAAAGAGGTACTGGAAAAAGACACTTAGATACATAGGAGAAATAGACTTCAAAACATGTACACTAAGAGACAAACACTTGGGAGAGCAAATATAATAAGAAAAAGATTATATTCATCATTTGGGATTTACAAAATATTCATCATTTGGTATATACAAAAAGTTCTCCAAACAAGGGAGTACAAATATTTGTTAAGGGTTATTCCCTCTAATTCTTCAAGCTAGCTGCAAATCTTTAGGTTGTATTGTCACTCTCTTTGCATGGATGGCAAACAGGTTAGAGTCCTCCAACATTGAGATAAGATATGCCTCTACAGCTTCTTGGAGGGCTTCAATGGCTATCCCTTGGATATGAAGTCCAACGCAATAGCTTTGGATCTCTTCCTTCACAACTCTTGTAGATGACCTTCGTGGAATAAGAAGTTCCACAGACTTTTGAGTGGTGTCCTCAGTGGGGGCTCATTGACAGATGTGGGAGGGGAATAATTTATTTCTTGTGTTACATCTCTCTCTTTGTGAAGCTTCATCCCCCCGCAATGGAATGCTACCAGAGTGTATCCCTGCACCCGAGTTTTGTCTAGAAGAGTTGCTTCTGGTTTGACGCTTCTTGTGGGGTGTCATCCATGTTGGGCACTGAGTACCTTGCACATGGCTAGGGTATGCTTTCTAGTAGTATGCTTTGTGCGTGCCATTCTCTTAGGATGTAAAGTGGTAAAATGAGGAAGGATATCCTTATTTATAGCCTTTCACTTAAGAATTGTCATGTTCACATTTAAATGGATAAAAACTAATTTATGTATATTCACAAAAACATTGAAAGTTTATTTGAAGTGAAAGGAGTTATAAAAACCTTGGAAAAAATAATGCATTTTAAGAGTTAGGAAACTATTTCCAAGCAGAACCCTGGCAGACTCATTGTGCACGCCGTTGGGCATGATGTAGCAGTCCTGATGATGACATCCACTTCTCTCTTGCAATATCATTTTGTAGCTTTCGTATAATCTTTGCTATTCGTGACTCACATGCTCGTTCCATTACATATTTTCTAGCAAATGTCGCATGAAAAACCTAGTTGAACATTTCTTCTAAATAGTTTGATTGGAGTAGACCACCCTCATGATGAGTGTTTTTAAAGTAAACACCTCTAGCCCTGTAATGTGACTTATCCATTCCTTGTGTACTAAAAATGTCCATTGACCCATATCGATTCATAAAATATGCCCCATGTGCAAAACCAATATGCTATGATCTGGTCAATAAGATATACACATGGTGTTTAAGACCAGATTAAAAAATGTAAGCAAAACTTACTATGTAATGTGTAATGTTGCTTCCTCCCCAAGATAAGATGAATGATTGTGTAAACTCCTTCAAAGTCACTTGGAATAATTCTCGTTGTGAAGCATTAATGGAAACCAAACACATCAAATGTAACAATTGATCTAACGATGACCAAAACTTCTTTGACTTATTAATGAGATCAACCTAACTATCATTGTCTATCGTAATTGAACAGAGGTCCTTCCAAAGCTCCCATTTCCCATTATCTTGGCTATTCACATCTCTTTTACTTGCCTTCTTCCCAGTCATTGAAACTTGTTGTAAAATCTCTTGAGATTCACCATACTTCTTAACAACTAAAGATACACAGCCACCATGACAACCAATAGAATTCAAAAGATCTTCTATTTTTTGGATTGCTATTGTAGACCACTCTAGTGGTTTCATTGCAAAATGCATATTCAACATGGAGCTTCAAAAGCCTCTCAAAAATCCTCATGAATGCATGCAAAGTACAAAAGTGAACATTAACTAATGGAAATGGAATAACGAGTCGGTTCCTATAACATTGGACACCTCAAAAGTGATATCTCCATTCCCCTGCAATTCGATGAGTCTTGTCATCAACTCTCATCAATGCCTTTGCAGGTTTAGATTGTCTCTTAGATCCTTTGTAACCTTGTGTACAATATGGGCAAGGATAGAGAGAAGATGCTCCTTGTTTACAACCTAACATGCATCTTATACTCTTAAGGTCTCCACCCAAATGCCGTTCTAACTCAAAATCACCTATATCATCTACAAAAAGCTTTTGCCCATGTATTTGAGAAGAGATTACTTCTGTAATCCATGGAGTCCTATTGTTTCTTTCTTTGGGAACTTCTATAGCACCTAACCACCAGATATCTCTCTCTGATTGCACACTGTAAGTCAAATGGGAAGTGGATCCTAAAGTTTCATCACTCATTGCATGGTCCATAACTTCAAGAATGCAATAAAACTTCAACACCAAATAAAATGTAGTAGGGGTACCTTTGATTGTTGAACTATAAAAGTGAACCATTGCTTGTTGAAGCTTCTGAAGATCCACAAATATATTGTTGAATTTAGTGTAAGTAAATCCTTGTGTAGATAGGATCTTTGATTGTTTCTTGTGAATATTTGGATGATAAATAGAGGCAGGCATATAGTGTCTTCTATGAATAAATATTGTCCAGTAGTACGAGTCACATCCTCATTTGAAGATTTTTTTTTATAGACACTTTATATGGGCATGTAAGGCTTGCTACGGAAAAGTGTACATTCCAGTATACCCATTTCTATTGATGCCCGCTTCGTCACATATTGCCTGCACATCTTGCACTTTGATAAGGTTTTTTAACTTCTCTGAAAACTTAGCTTCAACAACAACTCTAATACACTTTCCTATGGGTGAGTCTATAGCAGAGGTGATTTCTTTGTTGTTTATACAGCTATTCATCAGCTTGAATTAGTCTTGTGTTGTTGATGAAGCAGTTATGTCTTGAATAAATTACCTACACAATGAAAGATTCCATTTACAAATCCTCATTAAAACATATAAAAGTAAAACAAACACTCACCTTGTTGCATATATACGTTGTTTGCATGCTCCGCCACCTACTAAAAGAGCTTCAAAGGATGATTGTGCTCTTTTTCTATATCTCATACCAAGTGGAGTCTCTTTCAGCTGTTGGAGATTGGCATTTAACTTTGAAATTGTGCTTTATTTTGCTTCCATATCCTGTTCAAAACCTGCTAGTTGTTTTTGTAAAGATATGATTGTGCTTTCTAAATTCACCACCCTCATATGATGGAGTTGATATTGTTGGAACCAATACTTAGCAGTAGCATGTGAATGTGTAGATAATCGCTTGCAGTAACCTAATAGTCCAACTTCACCCGCACCAATGAAATGAAGTAAAGTTGAGAGGTTATGGAATGTTGGATGGTAAGAAGATATTGGATCAAGAGGATATAGTGAACCATGAGTCCAAAGATCAATACTTTTTTCTCCAGCTACATGACGTTCATTAATTCGAAAACAGCATCGTCGCTTATGCGACGCTAGCGTTGCATAAGCGACGATGCTGGTTTTTTTTTCAATTCGGGGGCGTCGCTATGCCGCCTATTTCTTGTAGTGATTTTGAGACTGCATCATTGTTGCATCATGTATTTGGAGCAAACTCTCTAGGCACACAAACATGGATACTTGTTGATGCAGGAGCATGAGGACATTCTATTGTGAAGTTTGTGATACATGTCAACACCATCTTTGCTAATGACCAACAATATCAAAAACAAAGATGGAAAACTGGTTGGAAGGGACTCTAAATGAAATTTGAAAAAAGTCATTTTTTGGGGAAAGCATAGTCATGGATTTGATGATGTGGCACTTACTTTTGGAGGGAGTTTGAAAATTATACTTTTTCTAAAAGAAACGTTAAAAAATGGGCCCAAAAAATGACTTGTGACATATATATTTAAAAATAGGCCCTTTTGAGTTAATATACATTGAAAATGAGACTTTTAAAAAAACTCATTTTTTAATTCAAATACATGCACGAGTTTGATGATGTGGAAAGTAGATTCTCTTGCTTTCTCTCTAGAAGAAGAAAGAGAGAGACCTAGTAAAGCCTAAAAAAAAGCCTACTCTAGCCTACTAAAAGGTGCCCTATTAAATGGACTTTGTCCCCAACAAAATTAAGCTTAATCCCTAAAAATTAGGGATCCTTGCAAGGCCCATGCAGGGTTCATTTTTTCCCCTAATGTCTAGATCTCTTGGGGCAAAACACTCTGCCACGACTCTTGTAGGATGAACCCAAGTCCTTCTCATTCCCATCCATAAGACTTCACCACTAGGTCAAGGTACTTACTTGTTTGTAGAGCACATGGACTTTTGCTTAAGTCTACTCTCAAGAATTCAGCCCTACATGAGAATGATCAAACTGTGTCCGATTTTATATCTGTTTGAACCAATCGGGTCCATGTCATAACCTTACTTTATAACATTCTTCCCCCCTTTGAACATTTTGTTCCTCTAAAATAGGTTAAATACAAAATTATAGGCATAGCCTCGAGCCTCATGTTCTAACCTAGAAGAACATGTTTCATCTTTGTGGTGGGACTCACCTCATATTCCAAATGAATAGAGGGGAATCTACTTATCTCATCCCTAACCAAATGATTTGAAATGCCATCTAGCTTTGCACTTGAAAAGCTAAACCTAGTTCAAAGTAGGGAATGAATGATAGGGGTTGAGAAGAAAACATCCCTTGACCAATTCACTATCTTCACTATGTGCACATGAAATGGGTGGATTCAAGAAACTAAACCGTTATTGGGAATCATTAGTGCATATGCTTACCTATTGATATATTTTGGTACTGATGTGTGTGAACAAACTTAGGACCATTAGGGCACCTTTTCCCTCTTTAAGAGGTTTTTTTCTCCTGATTGGTATATACACCTATAACGCTAACATGTCACTTGTATTCTTGGTAATTCATTCAATATTTGTGTGTTGTGATCCAAGCTTCTTCTTCTTCCTTATGTTCGTCATGTGCTTCCATAGACCTCAAACTCTAATAATTGGTATCAGAGAAGGTCATCGCTTCATCTAGGGCATCATCAACACCCCTCTAGTCACAATCTCATAATTGCACAAAAATTGGTGATCAAACTCAAGGCGATTAGGAGTTCTATCACAGTGCATGTGCAAGCAATTTATGTACCACTATCAGTGGTTTGGGGCTTTCTTGGGAACCACATATTGTCTAGCTATCTTGAAGAATTTTCTTTTCCACTATTATGGAGCATTCATTTATTCAAGTACTCGAGCATTTGACTACTCTTAAGTAATCAAAAACATGATAAAAGGATTCATCTTGGAATTATTTGCACCTCTTGAATGATCCTTGGATGGAATTCTAGACTTTTGAACAAGAATCTCTAGTTTTGTTGCTTTGATTTGTGTTCAATTCTTTAGTGTCAAACTGAGGATGCCTATCACCTTAAGATAGGTTTTCTCATACCATCATGAAATTTTGACATGAAATTTCCTTTACTTTATATGTGATATTTATTCCTTTATGTCATTTCTTGAGTTTGACACAAAATTTATTGTCATTGGTCAATCCTTCTTTGTGATAGAATGCAATGTTGCCTATAGAATTTCTAATTCCTATAGTGAGAGTAGCAGAGATATACAACTAGAAAGGTCATGAGCTATCCAAACATGTGGAGTTACTTGAGCAATTACAAGAATCTTTTCTGAGAGCCATAACAGGCATTTATGCTGCAAAAAAATGGAAGATAGCTTATTATGATGCACTTATTAAAGATAAGGGTTTACATGAAGGAGACATTGTTTTAGTATATACAATAAAACAACATGCCAAAAAGTTAAAAAAGAAGCCATGGATCATTTGTAATCAACATGATCTCCACTAGAGGTGCGGTTGAGTGAGAAACTTTGGACGGTAATATTTCTCCCAATTACATTAGTGGATGTCACATCAAGAAATATCTTGAACCCTTGATAGATGATATGATGGCAAGACTCAAAGTATCTATAGACCTAAAGGTCAAGGGCTTTAAGAATTAGAGACTAAGCTTGGCAAAGGATCCTTCTAACTATCTTCCTTCCAACCATGTTCAAGTCTTTACATTGAGAGCAATATGAAAAGACTATTTGGCGTATCATGGTTAACTTCCATGTTGGGACCAAACTTCAGAGAAAGAACAATGGCTCACACATATCTAAGTGTAGGGAAGAGTGTGATACGTATGGAATTAGCTTGGCCTATGAGGAATCAATATTTCAATTGATGTACAAAACCTAAGGCTACTACATTCAAGACCTTTAAGGGGATCCAAAGTGAAGATATAGATCTAGCCATCATATTATTTCATGTTCTCCTCCTCCTTTGAAGCTTTTGATTCATAGGTATCATCTTCATGAGTGGCTACACCATCTCAAACAACCTTAGACTAGCATGTTGAAATTTCCCAAACTACATCTGAAGAAGTGAAGTATTATAGCATAAACTAAGGTAATGGGAAGGGAGAAGACCATTCAAAGTGTAGCTCACACACTCATGATTCATGATGATGAACGCAAGCTACACATCCTTAACCAACTTTGTAAAAAGATCAAAGGTATTTCATAGACATTCCACATAGGAAAATAAGGACCTTTCATGTATGATGTATTCTAGGATGGGGGGAAGAACAACACACAAGAACTTACATACACCAAGTAGTTACATGTAGATCCATTACAAGTTAGTATCTCTTTTGACAATTATGATTTTTGTAACTCCTTTTTTATTATTCTTTCATCTGGATAGAACTCAAATTGTTCATGTTTTCACTCATGTACCTTTTTATTAAAGAAAAACAAGAGGGAAAAGAAAATAAAAAAATAAAGAAAAAAAGATGAAAATATTGAAAAAAAAGAAAAAGAAAAAATGTGAAAAAATAGTAAAAAATAATTAAAAACTCATTATATTTAATCCAAGTCTGTGATGATTGGACATTGCAATCATTGATTCCATAACCACTATGAAGATGGTGACATCATCCCCACATGCACTTTTCTCCCTAGAGGAGACCATGTTGGTGATCAACAACTTCCTATCACGTATGTTCTCTATTCCTCTTACTTACTACTTAGAAAGATTCTTCATCAACATAACTTGGGCACTCCGCTCAACCCATCTTTTTGCACCAACATTTGATTTTGCATTCCATGAGTATACATGCGTAAGGCCATAGTACATGGGCATATCTTTTCAATCACCCATGCACATACACTACTCCAAGACATGCAAGATGGTGGAGGTTGGAGACATTTTCTAGCGGATAAAGACTAAAATGCAATATCTCTTTTTTAGCATATCCCACATGGTTTTAGATGTTGTAGACACCACAAATGATGACTAGCACATGGATGACTCAACTTAAGAGGACCACCCACTCAGTAGAAATCTTGTCGAGGATGACAAGATCTGGGGGGGTGTTACACGACTACGGTGAGGCCCAAAAATTCTGCAAAATTCTTCAAACTTACTTTCATGTTAACACATTTTTAGATAGAAAGCCCTTGTATTTTTATCTAGCATTGTAAAAATGCCTTTAAATTTCATATCATGGAAGATTTTTATATATTTAAGGCTTTGTTAGCATTTTTCGTAAGAGTAGGGAACAATCTTCCATAAAAAATACTACAAAAAAGATGAGTGTTAGAGTTTTTTTCTTTTATCTTTTAGGACCTTTTTCAAATAAAAAAGGGAATGGTTAGGAGAAGCGTGTATAAAGGCCAAGACCTCACTTGTACAAAGACTTTTTGATGAAATGAAGTTATGATCAAACTAACACATATTGAGGGATTTACAAGCATTGGATAGCAAGGGCTTGGAAGCATCGGATAACATGCATACTTGAATGCATCGGATAGCAAGGGATCAAACGCATCAGATAACATGCATACTTGAATGCATCAGATAGCAAGGGCTTGGAAGCATAGGATAGCATGCATCCTTGAATGCATTGGATAGCAAGGGCTTGGAAGCATTGGATAGTGTGCACCCAACTCCATCAAGCATCTAGGACCTTGAGCTTGGAGCTTGTGTACTTTCTAGGATGCTAGCAAGAGGAGATACTTTCATCACTCTACTTGATGTCCATCCATCAGATTTGATTATATTTCCAACTTCAACTAGGTTGAGGCCTAATCTTTACAGATTGATAAATTAGAAGTGTGTGGACGTGCCCTACACTATGGCTCAACATTGAGGATACATCCACAAGTAGAACTAGATATGGAACAAAAAGAAAGAAAAACAAAGTACCAAATGAAATAACCTACACTAGATATCGAGTTCTTATAATTCAAATATCGTATTCATACATGTGGTGTTGGTTTGTGGGATCTCTTGTATTCCATCTAGTCCAGCTATCCATACCTATCAATCTCGGGTTGTGGGACTTCTTGTAATAGTTCGATACTCTTGTATTATTTCCTTTGTATGGGTGATCTTGTTATCAAAAGTATAGTTCCAATTTTCGTCTAGTCTATTAAGAGGGCACAATCTAGTGCTCCCTTGTCTAGTCTAAGAATCTTGTAATGCTTTTGGATTTCTCTTGAAATCCCTTTAAGGATAGGTGAATACAACTTTCACCTTCCACAAACTTGATTATTGTTTATCATGGTTGTAGACTACATTCTTGGTATTCAAACTTTTAACTTTCACTTTTATTCCTCGTTAGAGAATTCTAGGTTATGGCATGCCCTATTCAACCTTGTAATTGATGGGATCCCAATTTTCACTAACTTTAGCATGCCATGAGGTTGCATTTTGAGAAACTCTTTTTTTTAGAGGTGTATATACAAGTCGAAAAAAACCTCCTAAAGAGGGAAAAAGATGCCCCAACAGTCCTAAGTGTGTTCACGCACATCACTACCAAAATATATTAACATTTTGACCATACGGCTTGCCATTTCCATGGAAGAGCTATTTTTCCTCTAAGAAACTCCATTATGTTGAGGTGTATAAGGAATTGTACAATGATGTTTTATCCCACACTCAACCAGAAGCACATTAAACTCAAAAGATATATACTCCTCCCATTGAACAAAATGCATGTTTCCCATTTCAAATGTTGAAAACTTTTTTGCCATAAGTAGGAATTGTTTAAAGCACATAAATGCTTTGGACTTTTCTTTCAGTGGATACACACATGCATGCCTAGAGAAATCATATATGAAAGTCACTAAGTAAAGGTAATTCCCAAAGGAAGGTGTCTACACGGGACTACATACATTACTATGAACAAGTTGCAATTTTTGTTCAATTCTTACTATCCCATCTTTGAGAAGTGAAGAAAATACAACCCTTATAAACATGCTTAGAAGGTGCCATAATTTTAGGCAAAAAGGTTACCATTTCAAATTTCTTCAAGTGAAGCAAACTAGCAAATAATTAAATGATCAAAACATGCATGTCAAAGTTTTGCATATGAAATGGCCTAGTAATCTTCAACCATACATGCAAAATCATTCACAAATTTGCCACAATTTGTGAGATTATACAACCAACAATATAGCATTCTTCATGCAATGCTTTCGGCTCCATCTGAGATATAATCAATTGTACTTCTACGAGCAACAAATTTCATCGCTAAGCCATTTTTTACCAATGCTAATCTCGATAACAGATTCTATTTAATCCCCCGGTACATATAAAGCATACAATATTGTGAATGTGCTTCTAGTTGTAGCAATAAGAATAATATTCCCAACTTCCATAATAGAATAAGAGGAATTGTTAGCACATGTGATAGTATTCTCTATAGGATCAGGCTCAAGTAAAGTGAAGAAATTGTGCTAGAAGGTAATATGTTTGGTTGCACAATTATCAAGATACAAAACGTTTCAGTCCACTACAAACATACACTATCCATGAGCAGATGGATCATAACTTGGGTGAGTGTTAAATGCCCATTCTTCATTCAGAACAAGTTCAGTAGACTCAGTTTTAGGAGTAGAGGCATTTGCAACAACCATTCTAACCTCTTTCTTCTTTGCTTCTTTTGTAGCTAGTTTAGGAAAATTCTTAATGCCATGATCATTTGTTTTACAGTACTTACAGAACTATTTCTGCTTTTTTGTTTTCTTTTCATCTTTATCTTCCTTCATTGATTGTGCAACATTAACCTATTTCTACTTAATAGTAGATGAGATCGTTTTCTCTTTGCCCTTCTGATTAGCTAAGAAATCTCGACCTACAATATAGACAATTGACCATTTCATCTATATTAATCTTCTTGCAACAAAATAGAAAATATCTCCTCATAAGTCAAGGCATTTGATTACCTTTCATCATCAAATAAAGTGTGGAAGCAGAATTTTGATAAGAATTTGGAAGAACAATAACAATAGTATGCACAAATGAACTATTTGGCAAGATTTCATATGTAGCAACCAACCGATCTTCCAAATCCTTGATATTTTTCAAAAAAGTTGAATTCCCCTTCATTCATATGCTTACTCTGCAATTGTTTCCAAAGATAAGCAACATGAGCTTGATTTCTTGCATGGTATAGCGTGGCAAGAAAATCCCAAACATCTTTCACTGTTTTTCATATAAATGGGGGATAATGGCATGCTTGGTAGACAAAATTATCAATGCATGTGCCTCTATGTTATAGCTCTCCAAGGATCACCCCTATTCTGTGAATGAATTGGCACAATTCTCGATGTTGATGAAGAAGATACCAACTATTTTCCACGAGAAGTCACATGAAGATGCTCGATCGTGAATCAGCCAAGACATGCATTTGTTAATGTCTTCAACATCCAAAATTTAGTGGCTTCCCATATGAGTGCCACTCGACACTCATGTTAGAGCCCATGTGTCTCACAAGCTAAGGGAGGGTTCACACCTCCCTTCCTCAAATCTCCCACATAACATTTCCTTCCCCTTAACTCCATTTTTGTCCTCAAAAACAGTATTGGAAGGCACAATGTAAGTTTAAAGAATATAGAATAGATGCTCCCACGAGAACATTGCAGACCTTTTCACAAAGGCTCTGCCTAGGGAGAATTTTGAAGCTTTCCACAAATCTTTGGGCTTACTTCCTTTTGTGGATTGATTCCAGATAGCTTGGCACTTCCTTATACATGAGTGCCATATCCTTGTTCACCGGATCACTCCCAAGGGGGATTTGCTGATATATTTAGGTAGTCATGTGTGTGAACACACTAGGACCAATGGGGTAGTTTTGTCCCTCTTTAGGAGGTTTTTTCCCTTGGCTTGTATATGCGCCTATAGCCCTAATAGGTTACTTATCTTTGTACATTCTAGTAGTAATACATTCAGTATTGTGTGTTGTGTTGCAAGCTTCTTTTTCTTCCTTGTGATGTTTGTGTGCTTCCATAGACCTCAAACTCCAACACTATTGGGATCTACTATATGTAAAAGTTCAACTTCTCCATACTTTGCTTTTATTCCACTTTTGCAAGATAGTGTAGACCACATCCTTATTCCTCTCGTGGTCATCCCCCACAAAGGCTGGCGGCTTGAGGTCTTTTAGGAGGGTAGTCTTCCTAGAACTCTCTCCTTTGTGTTTGCCAGGAAAGGGAACATCCTTCCTAACCATCTCTAATGTAGGAAGAGTAGAAATCTCTCTTTCCTTCCTAGCTAGGGAAGAGGTAACCTGAGTCTCTAGTGAGATCAATTGAGTCTTAAGTTGCTCTATTAGAGAGTTCATGCTACTAATGTCCCTCTCTAACCTAAGGGTTTGGTCTTTGAGCTCCGTGAATTGTTTATGTGACACAAACTCATCATGAAGCTCTAGATAGGAATATTCTTCTTCTTGCTTGAGCTTTTTCTCTACTTCTTGCCCTTCTTTTGCCTCTTCCATTATATGATCTAAATCCTGTAGATTTTGCTCCTTAGGTGGAGAAGTATGTTCTAAAGGTTTTTTCCCCTTAGCATTCATGTTTACTCCCCCCGTTTAACTAAGTAGAGTGTTTAAAACAAATGGAAATAACTTTTATAAAGCAACAAAGAGAGAAAAATAACACTAGAACACTTCCTTGATACAATTGAAGCTTTCCAAAGATAATCTGAAGGGATCTTCCAAATGCCAATGTTGACCGGATCTTGTAGTCACACGTACGTAGATATAATATAGAAATGAAATATCACAAAAGTACTCACAAGATAGAGAGAGATAAGAGAATGAACACAAGATTAGGTATAATCTCCCCCCACATACTTTAATGGACGATTCTATCAGAGTATGTGTATATACAGGTATTTTTCATTACATCCTGACTAGAAGATACATGAAGGCGGTGCTTCAAAAAGCATGCATTTACAAAAAATTGCATATTTACAAAATCATCGCTTTCTAATCGATCCACTATTTTTATAGAAATGTTGCTTTCTAAGTGATCTACTATTTTTACAAAAAATATTTAAAATACTATCTTTTAACTATCTTCAAAAATATCTAAATAAGTCCATGCACGTTCACACCCTCATAATTCTTCACCTGCTTAATCAAAACACAATCACATTAAAAACCTCAAGACATTAAACTCCATATAACATTCCATTATTTCATAAAATGTAACATGCCACCCAATTGACAAGCAACTGACCTGAGTTGATAAGAATAAAATAGACATGGATGACAAGTCACATGTCCCATCTCTGAACAATCATAAGCATATTCCATGTAAAACCACATGCATGGAAATGGAAAACTGGAAGTTAATGTGACTGTGAATGATATGTAGGGCTAAAGTTTATTTTGGAACCTAAATTTTGAAATAATGCAGTCCAAAAGTGATTACAAAAACGAACATCTCAATCTAATGGAATAAATTTTGGAAAACCATGATGCGAAAAAATACATTTAGTTAATAACTTACCCCGATGAGGAAAAATACATTTAATAAATAACATTTAATAAATAACTTATCAAAATCTTCTATAGTATGGATAGGGTCCATGGCCTTATGTAGAACCAAAACCTATTACTAAACATGTGAAAATAATGTTACCAATATTTTAATTGAAATAGAAAGTAACATTTTTGTTTTGGAAATAAATAAAAATAAATAAATAAATAAATGAGAGCGTTAGATATAAATAAGGGGAAGAGAGTGTTAGAATTGATGTTAAATATCAATTAAAAGGAATGGGGTATCAATATGTGAAAATAGGCTAGTGGATAAAGCATATCTCTTGTAAGCGAGAGGTGGTGGCTTCAAATCCCCTACATGCTAACTAGGGAAATATGTAAGATAGCTAGAGAAATAAGTAGGCTAACTAGGGAAATAAGGAAGCTCTTATTGCCACTCATAAGTTAGAGATAGTTTGTGCATAGCCAACGACTGCCAATGGAACCAAAGTGAACAATGAGTGCCAGGGAAGCCAAAGATGCCAAAGTTATGCCATAGTTCTCTATGCCTTGGTCGACGCCATAGGAGTAGCCGCATGGACAACCGAATTGATAAATGAACTTGCTAAATGAAGTTGATATATGAATAGGAACAATCTAGAGTGCACAATGAGCACAATGAGCACAATGAGCCAATGAGTACAGTGAATACAGTGAGCACAATGAGCATAGTGAGTACAGTGAGCACATTGTGACAATGAGCACAGTCTGCAAGGCACAATAACAAATTCAATAAAAATAAAAAAGACACCAAAAAAAAAAAAACATAAGTTGACAAATGCAAACCTGGATCTGACGAGAATCAATGAACTGAAATGGGTGCCGGATCACAAATGGACACTGTGAATCATGAACGGACATCAAGAAGTACACCTTTGTAGACACATGCAGGCTCTGATACACTATTGACCAGATCTTGTAGATGCATGTACACAAAGATAGTAAAGAAACAAAATCTCACAAAAGTACTCATAAAATAGAGAGAGATAAGAGATTGAACACAAGATTAGGTACAAACTCCCTTCGCCTACTCTGATGGATGAGTCTATCAAACTATGTGTATCTAAAGATATTTTTCATTGCATCTTGAATAGAAGATACATGAGGGTGGCACTTCAAAAAACGTGCATTTACAAAAATCTGATTTATTTACAAAATCGATGCTTTCTAAGCGATCTACTATTTTTACAAAACATATCTAAAATACTATCTTTTAACTATCTTAAAAAATATCTAAATAAGTCCATGCATGTTCACACCGTCATGATTCTTCACCTACTAAATCAAAACACAAATACATTAAAAACCTCAAGACATTAATATCCATATAACATTCCATTATTCCATGAAGTATAACAGTCAAGGCTTTGATTTTCTCTCCTTGCTAGAACTAAATGAAAATTCAAAATGTCTGCTTGGTCAAAGAGGGATCTTAGCACCAAAAACTATTGAAAATGATGCCAAAAGTAAGTGGAAATAGCTCAAAACATCAAAACTGAGCAAAATAGATGTACTTTTGCTCCTCGTCAATCCTCATCAGTCAAATATAAGTGTTCTAACACCTAAAAATAAAAGTTATGATGTCAACCCAGGTGATAGAAGTCGATTTCGACACCAAATGATAAAAAACTAGGCCTGAAAGTTATTACCTAGTATCTACTAAAGCACTACAAAGGGATTTTGATCCAACCAAACTTGTCCAAATCAAGCATTAGTTGATGCTAACTGAAGCTCATGAATCTAGATTTGAAAACAACAAAAATTTCTTCAATCATATCTTGGGGCACCAACGTATGGGTCGGAGAAGATGGGCATGTTGGTATGGGAAGGTAAAATGCAAATCTTGATGAAGGGGCAACTTTGGGAACTTCAAAGGGTATGCTCTAGAGGTCCTTCACCTATTTTTATTTATTCAAAGAGTTTTGTGTCAATTTAATCCAAAAATACAAAAGACCTTTTCTAAAGTATCTATAATCCCATCCTCTCCTTTGTAGGCATTGACAAGATAATAATTGTTGATTCGAGCAAGTATTAAGGGGCTTCTCAAGGAACGGATCCCGAAGAAGATAAAAATATTATCAAGTTTAGCAAAGGAAGGATGGAAACTCAAGCGACATTTAGTAAGATTAAGAATGATCAACGACATGCGACATTCAAACAAGATTAAGAATGATCAGCCACATTTCGGTCACTCTGTGATTATTTTCTACAAAACCTACATGATAAGGATCACAAAATAGGGAGATGAGGAGTAAAAGCCAAATTATACAAGGTCAAAAGAATAAAGTTTCAAGTTCATATCAACAATATATAAGAGGAGCTCAACCGGTAGGATCAATTGAAAATGAAAATGAGGGAGGTCTTAGTATGAGAGAAAGATAAAAAGAAAGTTATATTAACATTTTGTAAAGGCCAAAATTGGCCTATGCGACAAAACCATATACAACTATGATATACGAAGTATATCTTGGACAAAATAATAACAATAAGAAGGAAAACATCTAAAGTGAAATGAAATCAAAGCCTAACAATGTGTTGAATATGATGTGGTTTTGGCACCATAGAAAATAACCACATAGTACAGGAAAGGACTACCATGATACCATGTGTGTGGGTTACAAAGGAAGCAACTAAAATTAATAGACCTAAGAACATAGTATGGGGTGCAGTGGATGAAGGATCTGATACATGGGTCTCGGATGAAGTAACCTCTGGAAAATGACATGCCGAGGTGTGGATAGTCATCTCCATTGCATCTGGTACTCATTAAGTAATCATATTCTCAATATTTCATGCTGGTAGAGAGGGGGTCTCTTATACCCGTGAACATGCGATTGTCTCCTAACTCTTTGAGTCTCTACCTCCTCGAGAGCGAGCCATTGACCATTAGGGATCGGTGGAGGTTCGATCCTCTGAAAGAAACTAATAATCCTCTATGCCCTCACCCACTACTTGTGTAGGGTATATTAGAATCCTACATCTATGGTATGCATCAATGAGAAATAATTCAAAATAGTACTAATCCTCTCTCCTCATACACTGTTGTAAGGATCCCTCTATTGGGAATTGTGCCCTAAGCTCAACATATGTAGGGCATCGTATAACAAAATGCTCCTCACTCTCCACCTCTGTTTGGAAAATCCTACATATGTGATCCTCTCTGGGTGTCCTACTAGCCTGAACTCTCTCAATCTCCAACTGGTGTGAAGATACCTGAAGCTGCCCGATAGCAGTCTGTATGTGATGTGACATAAAGATCTACATGTAGTGAGGCATCTCAATAAACCCCTGGTCTAAAATTTGTGGAAAAAGCTCATGATAACGGATACTTTTCATTAGTAGCATCTCCCCAAGTAGGATCCACATCCTCTGTATATATATGTGCCATAGCTCTTGACGTATGATCCTATTCCTCTCATGTAGAGAGAATGAATAGGTGGGAGCATGTGTATCATACTCTAGGGGCAATAGTCAGTCCATGTAAAATCCATAACTCACCAACCAATCTCTAGTCTAGGCATACAAGCATGAAATATCCCCTGCTAGGGTAAGATCACATGATGCTTGAAAACCCCTGTGTGCAATGTGGCCACTATCCATATCTTGGAGTCAATGGAGCAAATATACTGCCTGGAATAAAGCCTCGACTATCATTGAGGGTGTAGCAAGCTTTGCTTCAATGATGTCATGTGATATTGATGGCTTGCTATGTATAAGCCTAGAAATCATGACTATCTGGGGTCTCTCCACTAGTGTCCATGTAATTCCTTGCCCCCAAATGGACGATCCATATATCAGTGAGGGTGAGACTCGTGTATCAAAAATCCAGCCCTTTGTATGAGGCTCCTGAAAATGTGTCTGATGACATTTCCTCTCCATTAATGCTAGTGTTGCATATCCATGAGTGACCAGATCGTGGGTTGTCTGGGCCATCCAAAATGTACTCGACCTCGATGTAAAGGTAACCCCAAGATAAACATATGAATCATTGACCTCAATGTGACCATCGACCACTATGAACATACTCTATCTCCATATATTTGCTAATGTGCCAAAAAATAAGGACCTTGGTTTTACCAAGGTTCACTCAAAGTCCTCTCTATGAGCAAAAATCATCCAACACATGTAAGTGACTCTGTAATCCCTCAACTAAATCTGCGGTCAAGACAATGCCATAAGCGTATAATAAAATGTGGATGGCCCCCCTCCAACTCCACTCCTGAACCACCATGCTGTAGGACAAATTCAACAATCTCATCAATGTATATCCCAAATAAAGTAGGGGATAATGGGCACCCTTGTTTCACACCTATAATGCTAATAAGGGGATCGAAAAGCCCTCTTGGACATGAGACCCTACCGGATAACCACTTGTATAAAGCATAAATGCCCCAAATAAGATAATATATAACCCAAAGATCAAGGAGCCATCAAAAGATTCTCTCTCTAGGCATTGAATCAAATGCTTTGCAGAAGGCCACAAAGCAGCAATGCAATCTCCTCTTCCTCACCTGTGCCATATCAATAAGACATCTTAGAGCGAAGATGTGGTCAATGGTGGAAAAGGCACATCAAAAGCCAACCTTCTTCAGATCCCGAAGACTCTCTTGCTCAGCAAGAGTGTTGAGCTCCTCCTCAAGAATCGCTCCATAGAGTTTGGCTAGGATGGGGCCAATCATGATAGTATGGTAAATGTTAGGGTCCATCATATCCCGTAGTAGTTAGTCCATGTCAAATCCATAACTGGCCAACCAATCTCTAGTTTAGGCATGCCAACATGAAGTATCCCCTGCTAGGACAAGATCACATGATGCCTAAAAATCTCTGTGTGCAATGTTGTCACTATCCATATCCTAGAATCTATGGAGCAAACATACTGCCTAGAACAAAGCCTTGACTATCATCGAGGTTGTAGCAAGCTCTACTCGAATTATGCTATGTGATAATGATGGATTGCTATGTATAACCCTAGAAATCATGAGTATCTAGGGTCTCTCCACCAATGTCCATATAATTCCTTGCCCCCAAACAGACGATCCATATATCAGTGGAGACTAGTGTATCAAAATGACTATCATCGAGGTTGTAGCAAGCTCTACTCGAATTATGCTATGTGATAATGATGGATTGCTATGTATAACCCTAGAAATCATGAGTATCTAGGGTCTCTCCACCAATGTCCATATAATTCCTTGCCCCCAAACAGACGATCCATATATCAGTGAGAATGAGACTACTGTATCAAAATGAGGCTCCTGAAAGTGTGGCTGATGACATTGCCTACATCAATGCTAGTGCTGCATATCCATAAGTGACTTGATCACGGGCTGCCTAGACCATAAAAAATGTACCTAACCTTGATGTAAAGGTAACCCCAAGATAAACATATGAATCAATGACCTTAGCGTGACCATCAGCCACTGTGAATATATGCTATCTTTGTATATCTGCTAATGTGCCAAAAATAAGGACCTTGGTTTTACCAAGGTTCACTGAGAGTCCTCTTTGTGAGAAAAATTCATCTAGTGCATGTAAGTGACTCTATAATCCCTCAACTAAATCTGAGGTCAAGATAATGTCATCAACATATAATAAAATGTGGACAATGCCCTCTCCAACTCCACTCCTGAACCACCATGATGTAGGATAAAGTCAACAATGTTATGAATTATGGAATGTGTTGAACAAGGAATTGTTGGATTGTTAATTTATTAATGTATTTATGTATTAATGTGTTTTGGTGTTTTTGATATAACAGTTGAAGGTTCATGAGGGCATGAAAGGCGTGAAAGGGAGGACATCAACAATCCGATTTATAATTTATATGGTTTGTAAATAAACCTGCATAGAGGGTTCTATTGTTAGAAATAGTTAGTAAAGTAGTGGTTAGAATAAGCGTCATTGTAGATCGTAATTTTTGATATTAAAAGCAAATGCTTTTTACAAAAGTTACCAACTTTTACTTTCACGCATGCTTTTTGAAGCCGCTCTCATGTAACCACTATTTCGACATAATAAAAAATTCCTATAAATACATGCACTCTGTGGACTGTCAAAATAGAGTGCACGGGGGGAGATTGCACCAAATACTGCATTATTTCTCGTCTCTTGGTGTGTCTATTTTTTTGTGTGTTTTCAGCATTCATAACCTTTGTGTGCACGTGAGATAAGATCCTAATAACAGTTGTATCAGAGCCTTGCACATGTAATAAACTGATAGGAAGGAGGCGGTTGAACCACACCCTTGATAGATAGGATATGGTTGAACTACACCCTAAGAGGGAGGATTAGGAAGTAATCCTCAACCATGGCTTTTGGGGCAAGTGATTAGCCCATCACATTCCTAACCAAGAGGTTGTGAGTTCAATTCCTTACATTGGTATCAGAGCCTAGGAAGTAGGCTTGGGCAAGGTGGAATGATCCAATATACATGTCCTTCTGTGCCTTATCTGCATTTTTGTGAGGTCATCATCCATGAATAAAGATTCATTTGGAAGTCTTCTTAGTATGAACTGCTTTTTTAAAAAATTGATTCTCTCCTCTGCTGACCTCATGTGTAATATAAGGGCCCAGTGTTATATTTTCTAGCTCTCTATGCATGGGTTAATGTCATATCATTATATGCTAGCTGAGGACACAGTTGTGATGCATCGGCCTTAGCAGATGTTCCTCCAGAGAGGCATGTGATCCTCACATGTAGTATAGGACCTATTTGAGTCTCTCCTCTTCAAGTATGTTCTTAGAAAGCTCCTAAATTCTCTCCTCAAGACTTGAAAACTTATGAGTTATGAATGATGTGTGTGCCACTCTTCTCCCATCCATTATATCCCCTTGCATTCAAAATAGCAATGATCTGGAATGATATAGTGCTGACATGTGGCCACCATGCAACACTCATCCCCATTACCATTGAATACCTTAGAAATAGAGGAGATGATGACAAAACCCTGAAAAAGAAGGATAAATCCTAAAAAAATAAAAAAAACAAACCTACAAGACCTTAAAAACGAGAGAGAGAGAGAGTACTCCCTTTATAGTCTCAAGTTTATTCTATTGTTGTGGATGTATACATGTAAGATTAGATTAGAAAGGCATAAAGAACTGTATTTTACATACAGAAGGGGATATGTCGCTTGAGAAGGGTTCTCCTCTTTAGTCCTTTGGAGGGTTATTGTGCTTGTGTCATGTATGGCTTTCGCCCAGAAAAGAAACCAGTTCTTTGAAGTGCTACGTCACCTTCCAATTTGGAGGAGATTCGAAATGTGGTTTTCTTGGGTACTTGAAGCAGCCACTGAAGTACGTACTACCAAATTTCGGACTCAACAGGAGCTTAAGGCCTCCCTTCCAATTTCCAAATTTCTGAGGCAGATTTCTTGAAAGTTGAGACCATGGTTTCACTTGCAGTGTTTTGAACAGCGGTCCGAAGGGCGGGTTGCAAATTTGCAGGGTTACCAGCTTACGACTAGACACTGTGCAGAGTCCGGACTCTGGACACACAGTAAAGTGGACCAAGTGGACCCTCCGGCCACTGATGGCCCCATGCTTGAAGCAGCTTTAAGCTTCCATAATTTGATGAGCTATGGGAGAAGCGCCCCGTTGTTTATGCTGAAAACTAAAGGAACTAGACAGCGATATAATCATACAATCCCTCCGTCAGGGGGCTACCTTCCTTTCACTACTTGCATGTTCCATGTCACTGCACAAACAGCGCCAGCAAGAGAAGCTGCGACCGCGGCACCTGAGAGCTCCTCTGCATGGGCTTTTGCGCATTTTATTTCATTTTGTTTCATTTCATTTTTTTTCCCCTCTTTACGAAGGTACCCGTCGCCCAATGGTTGTCATCTCAAAGACAGTGCGCGCGCACGCGACGCACAACAGAGGCGGGAGGGCACACGCACTCTCTTTCACGTACACCCATACACCCAAATTTGCCCAAGCAGTAAACGCCTCTCGCCCATATTCGCAGACACAAAATTACATTCACATGAGTCCGATTCTTCATTTCGCTGCCTGGCAACTAAGAGAGGCGATGTTTGTATGAGAGACGAGGGGAACTACAGTCTAATGTCGTCTTCGCGCGAAGCCCATTATTATTTATCATCCGCTTTCCAATGGTTTAGATACCATCAGTGTACCTTTTTCCTATTTTATTCCCTAGTTCTTCCTGGACTCCTTTAACAGATTGATTGGGTTCTGCTCAGCTCTGTGCAAGGGGAAATATAAGGGATTCCATTTGATAGTAGAGAGTACCGCTTTTTCCTTCCGTATGTAGCTTAACGTGGGCTATCTCCTTTTTGTCCTGGCCTGTACTGAAAGAGGAACATACACTTTATCTCGCAACTTGCTGGATTACACTTCTAAGCATCTGGGGTCTCCTTGGGCTGAGATTATGCATGGCCTGGGATTCCAGTTCCTTTGCCTGGGAATGGGATGCTGAAACGTTCCATCCACCAGCTTCGGGTGCTGGAGCTGACTATAGAAAATCAACCGAAAACAATCACCCACCTGAAACAGGTCTTTGTGTCGGCAAGAATGGGATTCACATCAACAAAAAAATTGGGCCTGCATTGGCCACCAAAAGCACCATATCTTTGCACGTACATGATTCATCTCAATCAAACTGGTCTACTAGTCCACGTATTTATGGGCATGCGAATGGACTTAATGGAGACGTAGTCCATTCTGCCACTTCTTCAGCTAAGCATAATGGGCGCCAAGTAGATTGGCATATCAACAAACATGAGAACAACAGTTGCAGAGAAGGGGGTCTTGTTGCAGTAGGTGAAATGGCATCCTCAACCAAGCAGGAAAGACTGCATGTAGACTGGCATTGCAATCAGCAAGCAGCTAAATTCATCAAAGAAGAGAACTCTACGGTTTTCCCAGCACCTTCATCCGCACCTAACAACTCGAATATAAGCTGGCTACATGTTAATGGATTTTTGAATTTGGATTCAGAGAACACATATAACATGAAGTCTAGAGATGGCATGATTGGGCCTGACAATGTCGCCCGTGCCGTGACAGGAGTTATTCCTATCGTTACCACCTGCACAGGCATTGGAAATGGGTCTATTACTTGCAACGATAATTTTGAAAGTATTCAAAACTCGAGGAAAGTGCCTGAGAAAGAAAATGGTGGCTCATCACAAAAGATTCGGTATGCATTTGCACATGTGCTTGACGCAGGCACACAGCAGTGTAGCTTGACAGAAAGAGGGCATCAACAAAACGCAGTCTCTAAAGAAGAAATGCAGCTCTCTGCAGTCAAAGTGGTGAAAGGTACTTCTAGTACATCAAAAGATTCTGGTACACAGCAGATAGATGAACAACACAGTAGCAATGCTACAGGATCAGCTGGCTCAGGTGATTCATTCATTGGTTTGCACTTGGGCAAGCGGACATACTCTCATGATGGGTTAAAAGCCACAGCAAACAAATCAGCTCAAAAGGCTGTGTTGCCTCCAAAAAGGTCCCGCACAGCAGTTTCATTACCTCGTTGCCAAGTTGAAGGATGCAAACTGGACCTTACTTCTGCAAAAGACTATCATCGCAGGCATAAGGTGTGTGAGCCCCATTCTAAAGCTGGGAAAGTAGTAGTTGCAGGCCGTGAGCAACGTTTTTGTCAACAGTGCAGCAGGTACATTGTGCTATTTTGGGTTCAATTCAAAGGTTTGTGAAGGAATGCGTCTCTGGCTAATGAGTGTTCTTGCATTCGGGGAAACTTGTTCATTTAATTGTGACATGCTACTATCTCGAGCACCATTAACTGCATTCAGAAAGTGGGCATGAGGATGCCATTTGGCAAGAGCGGTCTATGTACAGATAGATGAGTTCCTGATTAACAAGAAAGATGGCTGAATTGTTGCACAAACTGTAGATGAGTTCCTGATTAACAAGAAAGATGTCTGAATTGTTGTTGTTAGTTTGTGCCTCATAGGCAAAGCCAAATTGTGTACATTTACTATTTGGAAGTTCCCAGCATGGCCTACAAAGATTTCAGTTTCGCTTTGCATTTGTAGTTGGATTTTAGTAGTCATTGGAGTATCTGAATCCTACTTCTGCAGATAATGCATAGAATGCAATGCCTTAGACAACAAGCTCATTTTGCACATCTGGGGAGTGCATTAATGTTTTTCATTGTTTATACTTCCAGCAGTATCATTAAATCCTTCATCTTGTACTCAGTACTTAACAATTAATTTCAGGTGCAGCAGAAAAGACAATACGTTTCCTGTTTAGAATTTTTATATTGTAAACTGTAAATGAAAAGTATTATCACGGACAAGTTTAATTTATGTGCCTAGGGTGATTCATTCTCTCCCAACTGGTTTTCATGTTTAACAGCATCTATGTGACCGGAAAAATGCAGGTTTTTCGTTACAAAGTTGTTACTTATATTTTCAAACTAACTACTTGTGCCAGAATGCTAAAGCACTAACATATGTACTGGTGGCAGAATGCTGAAGCAAAATTGATAAAACTTATATTAGTGCTTTAGCAAAATTGATATAACCAAAAACGTGTTATGTTAGTGCTTCAGCATTCTTGATATATACTAGTCATTGGATATTTTTAATATCAGAATAAAAAGAAAAGAACCTTTGTACCTGAATGGAAAACAACCTCCGTGTTCTATTTGGCACTAATGATCGTAGTGGCACATTTCAGCATAAAGGAAGTTTGATTTCATTTAGATCTATGCAAATCAGGTTGAAGGTCGATCTTCCTTCCATTTCAAAATTCATGGCTGCTATGAATAGGCTGGTTGCATCGTGTTGAAATTGCTAGAATATTGTGTATTGTCATATATTAGTCGGGACAATGTTTGCCATTGGTAGAGTATTTATATAGCAGTATAATGCTTAATTACACCCTTTGGCCATGTATCCTATGTATTGTAACCAAATGCTTAAGTCAATGAAAATGGACATGGGACATACTGCAAAGGAGGTTCAAGTAATTAAGCTTGCTATGAAGATATCCTAAGCAAAATAAAAAAGGCTCGATGAATGCCACAACGAGAATTAGAGTCCCTTGTGGATGATTGGATATGGTTGTATTTTCATTGGGAAAGTTGAGGAATTCTTTATCCGAAAGCTAAGTATGTATTGTTATGTTCGTTTTCAATAGTTCAAAGATAAGCAAGAATGTTTCTCATAGGTCTACCTCCACATTTTCAGACATGGGAGAGCATTGCTTTTTATGTAAAGCTTGTTGAAACCTTTTGTGGGTAATGTCCTATTAGACATGGAGGAAATGGATGAAATCCTTACTTTTTAAACAAATCTAAGCACATAAGAACATGAAAATCAAAAGAGATTTTGTAAGCAAGTACTTGAAGAAGTTCAATTGTTAAATTTTGGATAATTGGCCATAGGAGATAGCCAAGGGAGCTTCCCTATATCCTCAATCAATAAATCTAAACAATGTGTAGAGCATGGACTCCACACAATGCTAGGAAACTCGACATCTACCAACTCTCCCCTTCTCTTACAATTTGAGGCATTATCGGTGATAACCTATGCTACATTTTGCACATCGGTTTCCTGAATAACACTTTTATGTGCTCAAATATAAACTCTCCAGTGATGCATGTGCCAACATGATTACAATCAATGATCCTAAGAAAAAAAGTGCCCAAACAACTAGAGACTATCATGTTTATGATATGGCGATGTCGAATGTCACTCCATCCATCGGATAGAATGGAGCAACCATATGTCTTCCGCCTGAATCCAATGGGCTCTAGAAGTTTCTCGATTCTCTCTTTCTCTTCTATGAGCATAGAGGTATGCAACCGCTTGTAATCAATCCATAGTCACCAGGGGACTCTGACGTGTCCCGGGGACTGTGACGTGTCCCGGGGACTGTGACGTGTCCCGGGGACTGTGACGTGTCCCGGGGACTGTGACGTGTCTCGGGGACAGTGACGTGTCTCGGGGACAGTGACGTGTCTCGGGGACGGTGACGTGTCCCGGGGACGGTGACGTGTCCCGGGGACGGTGACGTGTCCCGGGGACGGTGACGTGTCCCGGGGACGGTGACGTGTCCCGGGGACGGTGACGTGTCCCGGGGACGGTGACGTGTCCCGGGGACGGTGACGTGTCCCGGGGACGGTGACGTGTCCCGGGGACGGTGACGTGTCCCGGGGACGGTGACGTGTCCCGGGGACGGTGACGTGTCCCGGGGACGGTGACGTGTCCCGGGGACGGTGACGTGTCCCGGGGACGGTGACGTGTCCCGGGGACGGTGACGTGTCCCGGGGACGGTGACGTGTCCCGGGGACGGTGACGTGTCCCGGGGACGGTGACGTGTCCCGGGGACGGTGACGTGTCCCGGGGACGGTGACGTGTCCCGGGGACGGGGACGTGTCCCGGGGACGGTGACGTGTCCCGGGGACGGGGACGTGTCCCGGGGACGGTGACGTGTCCCGGGGACGGTGACGTGTCCCGGGGACGGTGACGTGTCCCGGGGACGGTGACGTGTCCCGGGGACGGTGACGTGTCCCGGGGACGGTGACGTGTCCCGGGGACGGTGACGTGTCCCGGGGACGGTGACGTGTCCCGGGGACGGTGACGTGTCCCGGGGACGGTGACGTGTCCCGGGGACGGTGACGTGTCCCGGGGACGGTGACGTGTCCCGGGGACGGTGACGTGTCCCGGGGACGGTGACGTGTCCCGGGGACGGTGACGTGTCCCGGGGACGGTGACGTGTCCCGGGGACGGTGACGTGTCCCGGGGACGGTGACGTGTCCCGGGGACGGTGACGTGTCCCGGGGACGGTGACGTGTCCCGGGGACGGTGACGTGTCCCGGGGACGGTGACGTGTCCCGGGGACGGTGACGTGTCCCGGGGACGGTGACGTGTCCCGGGGACGGTGACGTGTCCCGGGGACGGTGACGTGTCCCGGGGACGGTGACGTGTCCCGGGGACGGTGACGTGTCCCGGGGACGGTGACGTGTCCCGGGGACGGTGACGTGTCCCGGGGACGGTGACGTGTCCCGGGGACGGTGACGTGTCCCGGGGACGGTGACGTGTCCCGGGGACGGTGACGTGTCCCGGGGACGGTGACGTGTCCCGGGGACGGTGACGTGTCCCGGGGACGGTGACGTGTCCCGGGGACGGTGACGTGTCCCGGGGACGGTGACGTGTCCCGGGGACGGTGACGTGTCCCGGGGACGGTGACGTGTCCCGGGGTCGGGGACGTGACCTGTACCGTCCTAGGGAAGCCAATCCGGGACGACACTCAAAATATGCTGATTTAAATGTTAATTTGAAATGGAAACCATTCATAAGAGTTTTGTTAGCTTATAAGAGCACAAATAAACAAGAAAATAGTAAAAAGAAGCTTTCCAAAGTGAAATATATGAAAACATGTGATGTGTTGCAGCGTTGCTGCTGCATTGTAGATATGCACTGAATAAAAAAGAGTAAGCTGTAGATATCATCATATCATATATCAAAAAGAGTACATCTCATGAATAAAACCAAAAAGATACAACCATGGCCCATATGGCATAGATGAATCATGATAGATCTAAGATAACTCAAGACTAAAGTCTAAAGTGTCAAGGAGAATCCAAGTGGGGAGTCTGTTCTACATCAGTAGAGGTGGTAGCCCATGGTGCAATCTGAATCTCCACGTGCTCAAAGTATTTTGAATCATGTGCCTCTTCTTCATGTTCTTCACCTTGCCCCTTGTCCTCCATCTCCCATTGTGTAAAAGGATCTAAAGCCATGCTTTGGGTCTTGCAAAGCCTCCTTAAATTTGCACCGACAAAGACAAGATCACTGGCACGTTGCACACCAAGTCTGTTCCTCTTCTTAGAGGCTACATGTCCATAAACACTCCATAGTTGCTCAAGGCAACTTGTAGTGCAAGCTTGGCTAAGTATCCGTATAGCCAATTGTTACAACTCTGGACCATCAAATCCAAAATCTTCCCACCATAGAGCAATGCGGACACGAAACCTATCTTCTTGTGCATCTGCACATGAAAATGAAGCATCTTTCATAGTTCTGTATTTGGATAATTGATCTCTAATAAGCCTCCTCGATGCATTATCTGGGACAAGTCTCTCCAATATTGTCCTCCGTCCACTTGCTACCTCCGGATCAGCATATTGTTTCTTATCTTGGAATTCAGGGTCCACCATGAATGCCGCTGCATGGAGTGGGGAGTAATAGGCATTCCATCGTCGAACACATATTGATGAAATTTCTTCATACTTCTCATCCTCTTGCACTAGCTTCTTAAGTGACTCTATGGTTCGATCCATAGCTTCATATATTTTGCCAATGCATGGGTCCATAGAATCCACCACTCTTAGCAAGTGCGCAAGTGGTCGCACGATATCCACTATGCAGCTATATTCTCCCACCATGCTGCATTATCTGCCAGTTTTCTGAATTCCTTTCCTGCTGTAGTGGAAGCCTCTGGCATTGCTGCAAATTCATCACTCAATAGTAGGCCTCTTAAAACACCACTACACTTCACAACACGGTGTAACATGATGAAATTATATGCAAATCATGTTTCAGCATATTTCAGCAAAACAAGAGTAGATCTTTTGCTGAACTCATTCTTCACACGTGTATGATTGTTGATGAAGCTCACTAATGCATTTGCCTCATTGATTGAAGGCAAAATCCAATCCAAGGTGCCAACGTCTTTGAGAATATTATTTACCGCCGGTCCTTTTGTATCCACATAATTTGCATGTCCATGGTCTTGAACCACCTCCTTCTCCGGCGGACATGGGAGAATCCACCTCTTCCCACCATGTCCATTTTGCGACGGCCTTCCTCCTCTTGTATGTGCTTGATGAAGAGGCCATAATGGCGGCTCCTACACTCCAAATGAAAGAGAGGAGGAAGGTTTAGAACTCCAAAGGGTAAGTTCTTGAGCCTTGAGGAGAGGACTCAAGAGAGGGGCTGCTGAAATCACTCTCCTAGAGAGGCCCAAAGGTTAAGAGGATGGAGAGGGCTGCTGAATATGCAAGGGTGCACACCAAGGTAGCTCAAGAGAAAGCTGAAGGTAAATTGTGTGTTTTGAGGGCAGCAAACAGCCCCTTTTATGCTTGCTATGGGGCCCCAAAAGAAGCCTCTAGAGAGAAAAGTTGGGCGCAAAATTTTAAAGTTCAAAAATTGAAAAATTTTTCGGCGAAATTTTTTTCCTCCAAATTCAGGCGTCCCCATTTGACGTCGTCACAAGAAAACGTCCCAGGGACAGAAGCATGTTATGCCGGGCTTTTCGGGACGGGATGCGTCCCGGTTGGGCGTCCCATGAAAAATGGAAGGGGGGACGGCGTCTCGGCGTCCCTCGAGCCCGGGGTCGCGTCCCCCTGTGACTATGAATCAATCCCATGTCAGTCATCAAAAGTGCCTACTTGAGCTATTGCTTTTACCATTCTCTTCCATGCATTTGTGTGAACAACATTGAAAGGAATGTTGCACTCAAGTATGCCGCGCTCTATCTCTATGTCAGCGACTCTTGGTGTTGTTTTTGCAAGCCATTGGATATGTAAGAGGATTGAAGAGAGGAGTGTGATGCTTTGAATCTTTGAGATGATTGTCCTTCCAATGGAATAGACTCTTCATTCTCATCACATTGACAAGAGGTCTGACTTCTCAATGTGCTGTTGGAGTTTGTGGTCAGTTGAAGCACGCGAATGGCACAAGGAAGAAGAAGAAAAAGAAGAAGCTTGGAGCACAACACACAATATTGAATGTGTTACCAAGAGAGTGTACAAAGATAGTGACCCGTAAAGGTTATAGGCGTATATACAAGCCGGGGAAAGAACCTCTTAAAGAGAGAAAAAAGTGCCTCGACGGTCCTAGTGTGTTCACACACATCACTACCAAAATATATCAACAAATCCCCCTTGGGAGTGATGCGGTGAACAAGGAGCTCGCACTCATGAATAAGGAAGTGCCAAGGTATGTGGAATCAATCCACAAAAGGAAGTAAGCCAAAAGCTTGGCAGAAAGCTTCAAGCTTCTTCCTAGGCAAGGCCTTTGTGAAAAGGCATGCAATGTTCTCCTGTGCGGGCACATATACCAAACTGATCTCTTTAGCAGAGAACCTCTCCTTGACATAATGATAGTGCACCTCAATATGCTTAGTGCGAGCATGGAATGAAGGGTTCCTCGCAATTGCCAATGCGCTTTGACCGTCAGTGAATATGGTGGTGGTAGAAGATTGACCAACACCCAAATCAGCCATAAGGCATCTGAGCCACACACTCAACAGTCGCTGTGAAAGCTTCCCTATACTTAACCTCAGATCTAGAAGTGGCCACAATAGGCTTCTTCTTGCTAAACCAAGACATGCATGAGTTACCAAGCATGAAGAAAAAACCATTGGTGGACATGTGAGTGTCAGAGCAACGAGTCCAGGTAGTGAGCATGTAAATCTGGAGGTAGTGATCCCCCCTTGGGAGAAAACAATCCAAGTAGGCGAGTATCGCTCAAGTAGCGAAAAATGCTCTTAACCGCCTGCCAATGCCTGACACTTGAGATAAAAAAAGTCTTGGAGAAGAATTCAAGATCTCAGATCTTGGAGAATTGAAGTACTTGTTAGGCATAGAAGTGATCTACAAGGAGAAAGGCATATACCTCGTGCAAAGGAAGTAAATTTTTGATGTACTAACGAAGTATGGCATGTGTAATTGAAAGCCAATGACAAATCCATTGCAAGTGATTGGAAAGGTGAGTGCACATGAGGGAGAAGATGTTGAAGATGTTACTTTGTATAGATCCATTGTAGGATCTTTGAACTATGCAACTCTTGCTAAGCCAGACATCAAGCATAGAGTAGGAGTTCTCTCATATTTTATGCAAACTCTCAAAGCACAACACTTAATGGCAGCGAAGAGGCCTCTTAGATTCCTTAAGGGTATTATAAATGAAGGTTTATTCTATTCATACAATGAAAATTGCAAGTGAAAGCCTATTGTGATGCAGATTGGTCAGGCTTGAAGGATGATTGGTCAGGCTCGAAGGATGATAGGAGTACAAGTGGCTATGTAGTTATAATTGGAAACAAGACTATCTTGTTGAGCTCCAAGAAGTAGCCAATAGTAACCCTATCTTGTGCCGAAGCTGAATATAAGGCCTTAGTCCTTGTCACTTGTGAGCTTATTGGCTGAAGAAGCTCTTTAAAGACTTGAACTTGCTGGTGAAACATATTTCCATCATGTGTGACAACATGAGTAGTGTACATCTAGCTTTGAATCCGGTTTTCTATGCTAAGTCTAAGCACATTGAAGTACACTACCATTTTATCAGAGAGAAGGTGATTGCAATCATGTGTGACAACATGAGTAGTGTACATCTAGCTTTGAATCCGGTTTTCTATGCTAAGTCTAAGCGCATTGAAGTACACTACCACTTTATCAGAGAGAAGGTGATTGCAAAGGAGGTCAAGGTGGAGCACGTGAGTACCAAAGATCAATTTGCAAATATGTTTACAAAAGGATTGGATGGAACGAAGCTTCAGAAATTCAAAAGAAGCATTGGAAGGGTAGATTTGAGTTAAGCGCATGAGGGGGAGGGTTAAAAATCAAGCCTTAAACCTTAACTAAAGGCTCAAGGGAATGGATGATATGGATCGACTATATTTCTTGGATGTTTCGGTGTTCATATGTTTCGGTGTTTTGGTGTTCAGATGTTCCGGTGTTTGTTTCGGTGTTCCATTCCGATATACAAGTGTTTCGAATATGTGCCTTAAATCTTAGCTAAAGTCTCAAAGGAGTGGATGACAAGTGGATATATCATGTAGAGGTTTCATATCATGAATTTCACTTTCCTAAACCATAGCTTACCAAAAAAGTTAAGTGGTTGATTGAGAGATTATTGCAAAATTGTAGGAGCACTTTTTGACAACACACACACATATATATATATATATATATATATATATATATATATATATATATATATATATATATATATATATATACATATATATATATATATATATATATATATATATATATATATATATATATATATATATAGACATATATATGTATATATATATGTCTATACATATATATATATACATATATATATATATATATATATACATATATATATATATATATATATATATATATATATATATATATTTATATTTATTTATTTATTTATTTATTTATATATAAACCAACCCGTGGGCAAGTCCCCCCCCCTCTTGTATTTCTATCCAGGACAAGGTGGTGCTTGTGGAGTGCCATGGAGTGTCAAATTTACGTTAATTATAGGGGGACATGGTGATCCTCCAATATCACCACCTTGTCCTGGATAGAAGTACAAGAGGGGGGGCTTGCCCATAGGTTGTTACACACACACACACACACACACACACACATATATATATATGTGAATCCAAGTGGAGAGTGAAAGTTCATGACCTCTACTCTCTTGCTAAGTTAGTTTAGAGTGTAAGGAAGTTGCTACATGTAGCCCCCTTGCTTGGTTAGTCGTAGCTTATACTTCTCTGTAGTTAGCCATTGCTCACTACCTCTGTTTGTAGAGAGTTAGTTTCTAGCATGATTTTGTTTCGGTTGTAACTCCTCCCTCCGGTATCCGTTTGAAGTGATTTCACTTGTGTTTGATTGCTCATAGAGTCTATTGAGCGTGGTGTAAATTTCGTGATTGTCCTCTCAGTGAGCTCAGAGTGAAGGTGCAAGTGGTGAAGGTGTGTCTCAACACATAGGAAGACAACAACAAGGACATTTAGTCTAACTTGCAGAGGTTGATTCTCTGAGCTAGAGTATCCAAATCAATTGTCTTAAAGTGCTTTGGATAGTTGAGAGTGAATACTATCATTTTTGAAAGTTTGATTATTCTTTTGCATTTATATCTTGAGTTAGAGCCAAAGTACTGACTCTAGGTCACTGTGGAAAACAACCTGTGAGGGTCTGCAACCTTCTAAAGCTATGTAGGGGTGTTGATTCATCCCTCAACATTTGAGGATGCCCAAGTCAAAAACTTGGCCAACGAGTTTTATTTACATTTATTTCATCATTATAATATATTTCCAAGTTAAAAATTGTATTAAAAAAAAAAAGCACTTTGGTGAATTTCTCCACGATTTGCAGCAGATTTTACGAAAAGAGGCCTGTGACGCTTGTTTGGCTGTAAATAGGCCACATTGGGCACACAAATAGTTAATCAAGTTATGCTTAATGTCTTGGAGGTTCATGTGATGCTGCTTGGAGGTCTAGAAGCTGATTCTGGAGTATTGTAGCTGCTGCCCTCTTCTTCTGTACACACTTTATATGTGTGTACCCTCTGATTATTGTAAGTGGCTGCTATTTTTGGTCTTATCTTTTTCAACTTGCCATTGGACCAGGTTTTCTAGCCTACTACTTCCAAGTGAAGAAAGTTTTGTGGCTGCATATATGAGAGAAGATACTATTTTTTTGTTAGGGTCGCAGAATTTTACTCTCTAATCCAGTACATAGACTGTTTATCCTACAAATAGTCTATTCTCTCCGGGTCTCCCCATATTCAGGCACAGTTCCTCCCGAGTCCTTCCTTAACCCTTAGGCACACTTCTCTCCAATTTTTATACCTAGATCCATTGTAAATTCAACCTATTATTCGAATTTTGTATATCTACACACACATTGCATAGAGTAGTTATTATTTTAGAGTAGCGTCATAGCTTCTTTTTGTTTCTCTGCTTCTGTTATCATTTATCTATCTTATTTGGTTCAAGTTGTGTATGTATGCATGGTTCTAAGTATGGAAAGATCATGTCATTTTATTTTTGGGCCTACCTCACTTCCAGCATTGGAAGTGCTTATGGCATTACAATCTTCAAAAAATGGCAAAGCACCATGTTTGAATGGTCTTCCCATGGAGTTGGTTATTGCATTTCGGTCAATTCTTAAAGAGATTATCATAGCCACATGTAATGAGATTTGTAAGGATGAGATATTGTCTTTTTCTTTCAAGTTGTGTTGGATTAAGCTCTTACTCAGAAAAGGATTACCAAAATTCATGAATGATTGGAGACCTTATTACAAGGATGGGCATCATTTTTAAAACTTTTGCTCAAGTATTTGCATTGAGGCTAAAATCCACCATCTCTATCGTAGTACATCTTGGATAGGTTGGATTTGTACATCGAGAAGAACAATCTTTTATAATTCCTTTTAAGTGTAGATGGCCATAGACCATGCTATAATCGCCAAATAAGATTTGATTTTGATGCAAAGGGATTATGAAAAAGCCTCTGGTCATAGTTATTGGGATTTTTTATTTAATATTATGCAAAGAATTCTTTTCAAAGAAAGAATGCCGCATTTAATTTATGTTTTGGCCGAGGATAGTGCATCACATATCGATATTAATGGCAGCCTTTCTATATCTTTCTCAATTGAATGCTCTATCAGTGGATGCCCCTTCAGTTCTATGTACTTAGCATTAGTTTCCATGTGCATGTTCCATTTGTTGGAACATAAAATGCAGATCCATGCATGGCATGTGATTTCTTTTAATGGTTTACAAAAGATAGTTGTAAGCTTTGTTGATGATACACTAATCTTTGCAAAAGCAACATCTGATAATTTAGAAATTACTTTTGACGTTTGTGCCATTTTTTGTTGCTTTTGGATTGTTTATTAATGATAAAAGTCTGCCCTCATTGATGTTTCATTTGCAGATTTTGCTTTTTTGCCATAGGGTGGACAAAAATTTAGCATGATGTTATCTTTTGTCATTTGGGTTATCCACTTGGTGTTGATGTACCTATTATTAAATCTAAGATGGACTTACGGCATGCATCTGAGTGGCCTTTCTATGTGAGGCTGAAAGTTACACAATCTTTCCTACAACCTAATGTCATGTATTGCATGCTTTTGATAGATTGGAAGAAATGCTATTTTCATGAATTTGATCAAATTCTCAAAAACTTCTTGTGAGATAAAAATACAGTACAGAGATTTGTTCACATGGAATTTATTTGTCAATCAAAATCCAAAGGAGGTCTTCGACTTCTGCAAAGTACAAGCTCATACTTATGCTTGTACGATGGCATATATGACGTGTCTGCTCAACTCTCATTCTTTTATGGGACCCACTGTTTTGACAAATATATGATCATGCTTCAATGTATATAAAGTAGAATCCCTTTGGCCATCTCTTCCCAGATTGGTCCTTTTCATCAAATCCTCTTGTTCACAAATTGGGCTCTGCAGATAGATATTTTGATCATAAAGGCATTTTTTTGATGTCTCATTGCTATAGCTTGCACTAGATGTTCCGTTCTTTCCCTAATATAAGGCAGGCGTACATAATTTGGGGCTGTTTTTAGAAGTAAATGGTATGCTGTTGTAGTGACTTTGCAAGATTATCAGGTTCCTTTGTTCAATGATGCTTTTTCCCCTTGGAAGGATTGGGTGTTTGCTAAGCATAAAAGATGGTGTGCTGGTAAAGCAAAAATATTTTGCCCGTTTATGTTGCAATCTGAAATGATTTCAACTTAATGTAACTCAAGATGGACACTTAAGAAGTCAGCCTGCTCAGTGCTGATGGAAAGCTAGATATATGCCTCTTTGGGAATTAGAGTGTATATATTGTATTAAAGTATTCCTCTGGAGAATATATGTTGGCCAGTTTACTTTGGGTGCAAGTTGGAATATGCTGTTTTCATCCCCTCATTGGAAAGAGAAGCCTAATAAGTAGCATTGTAGGTTCCCTCTTTGACATGACAGATAAAAATATACTTTGGGTTGGGTACAGATGTATATACTATATTTCTGGCATATTTCAGTCTAAAGAATTTTTGGGAGTCATCCAACTATACTGTTTTTCACTTGATTAATGTGCAAAGGCAAACTAAAATTGGATATAGATACATGACCAGATGCTTGTAAACTGAAGCTGCTTGATATGCTTAGAGATGACTGTTGATCATATGCACTTGCTTACATGTGGGTGTTGTACATAGATCTGTAGGAAAGTCTATGGGTTATTAGAGCTCTTGCTCTTCTCTCATGCTTCTGTACATACTTCTTCTATCAATGCAGTAAAGTAAGAATTCCCACAGAAAATTGTGGGTGCATGTGTGTTTTACATATGAAGTGTATGTGTGCGTATATGTATATATGTACGATTTTCTTTAAAAATCAAAGCATGTGTGTGTGTGTATGGATGCAGGTATGCATGTCATATATACATGTATACTATCTATTAAAATATTCATGTGTGTATGTTTTCACAACTAGATTAAAAACTAGAGAAGTATTTTATCTGAGAAAAGTAAAACTAACATAATACGAAAGTTTGAAGAGAATGCTTCGCAGTGTTCCCATTCTCATTCCCATTGCGAAGCACGGCATGTTTCTTATTTCAAAATTCAAATCCCCCTCGTTCCACTTAGATGCTCTTTGTTCCATAAAATTATGTATCTGGCAGCTTATTCTTTTTTCTTCAGCCTTTCATGACATTATATTCAGAGCATTTTTCCTATTTTTACAACCAGGGGGAATCCCTGCCACCCTCTGTGAGTTTGATCTTATGATCTTCTCTCCCAGTCACACTTTACGTATTGGAAGTACAGCACACCCACTCTGGGGACCCTCTTTGTCCCCACAGTTGAGGGGCTGGTTCAAGTGTGGCAACCACTAAGCCATGCCCCCTCAACAAGTAGGGGCAGTTTTTATTACCTAACTGGTACTTCTACTTATTAGCTGTATCCTTTCTTTTTCCCTTTTATCTTGCGTAGACATTGTATTGAATTCTTTATCATATAATTTTCTTGTTTCATATCTTGTTTTGGCCTTTAGAATACTTTAACATATCATATCATTTCATTTTATACATCTCTCTCTCCCATTAGCTACCGACCTTGTATATGATGAATGCTGTTTTCTCTTTTCTCTCCCTCTCTTTTCTGGATCCCGATTGCTCTTTGTTGTCAGCTGCCCCTTATTTCATTTACTGTTCAAATCATAAATTTTCACTGTATAAGCTAATGTTTGACATACTGCTGCCATACAGGTTCCATTCTCTCTCTGAATTTGATGAAGCAAAAAGAAGTTGTAGGAGGCGGCTTGCTGGACATAATGAACGCCGTAGAAAACCACAACCAGATCCATTGACATTACATGCACGATTGCATTCTACTTTTGAAGGTAACAAGTACTGACTCAACCACCTCACATTTTTCAGTATTCATGTGATGTTTCTGAATATTCAGACAGGTACACTTTCTTCATTAAATGCTCTTTAGATTACATTTGATTGATATTTGTGTTGTATTTCTGAATATCTCAAAGAACTGTAGCTTCTTTTAGATGCTGTATAGATTACAACCTAATTGATATATCATATGCTGTTTAGATTATGGCCCCATTGAAACGTTCATTATATTATTAGAACACTTCTGGTAGTGTGAAGCCAGCGCTACTTGTTTTCGCAAGGTTATTCTAATCATAAACTGTTATATGTTGAGATAGATTTTTTTAAAAGCTTTCACAGGTTTTTTACTGGTCAATATCTTATTTGACAATTGGTAAACGTTATCTTATTTTCTTGAAATATTTTTACTGTTCTTGCCATCTTTGATGCAGCAATTTCATACAGAAACATATGCTGGATGTCGAGCACATTGATTGATATTGTTGACCTTAGATATAATGAAGGCATCTAGTGACATTGACTTATACAAGTGCCTTTGGGTTTGCATATGCATTCATTCAAGTAGACTTTTGTAGTACTAGCATAGCATCTATTAAAGTTATTGAAATTCACCCAGTAACTTTAACTACATGATTCAGAATATTTGTGGAAGCAACATACTTGCATGAAGAAAATGTCATATATTGAAAACGATTCCTATGAGGCCCGATATGCTTTGATGCTTGCTTCATGACCAAATACCGAATGTGAGATGTTGATGAGGTATGAATGGTAGAATTCTGACCATCATGAGTGTTAAGAAGACATAATCCTCAACAAATTTTGTCGATACATTTTCCAAAGCATTTGTAGCCAGCTTCATGTTATCCTTTGTAACAACTTTACTTGAAGCTTCTCTATTCACTGCAGCATTGATGAAAGAGAATCAAACGCAATTTATGTTTACATAATTTTAGGGATTATCCCAAAGTAGACTAGCCAATAGGTGGCTCCCCATTCCATTTCTAATGTTGCTGTCCTGGTACCAATGTGAGATCCTTCAGGATTCTCCCTCTTGGAAAAGTCAAGTCACAAGCCAAAATCACAAACAAATAGAAGGGTGGATATCAAACTCACCTCCCAGCCATAGAACCAATATGGGCTCACCCCCGAGCTTAGGAGTCTGCAACATGCGACGAGAAGCCACCTCCAGAGGACTAGTGTCACATACCACCAATCTCCCATCGGAACAAGTGATGAGGCTCTACCATGCAAGGCTAAGAGTCCAGTCGTGGAAAATGCCAAGAATGCCAAATGAGAGGACTTGAGTACTATTTATAGGACTCAAGTGAAATGATCCACTTCATATTGAACTGACAGGTCCCAGTACATGTCATGGACACAAAGGAAACCATCCTGAACCTTAGATTCCATGTGACTTTCTAACTCTCATGATTGGTTCACAATTTGGAGAAACTAATGCTTCCATCGCATTTGGGACGTGCAAAGACCTCTGAGATGGACTTTCTACTTGCTTGATTTTGATATCCAGAGGTCTTGTTTTAGATTGCTGGCATCATGGATGACATCATCAACGCGTAACCTCCCTTGAACGCCACCCTTGAAGACCTACACAAGGAAGGCTTGGCCACATACATCCTCAGTCTTGCCAATGCCAATCTTGGGAGCTCAAGGAGTCGTGATCACTAAGTATTTTCGAAGTTCCAGTTCCAGTTCTTGTCCTATTCCTTGTTCTAGTCTTGATTTGTCTAGTTCTTGGACATCTAGTCTTGTCCTCTTGTAATCTTGTAGTACGAGATCTTGTCAAGTTATTTCTTGTATCTAGTTCATCTTCCTCAAGGGAGTTCTTGTAATTCAGATATCATGTTTCATATCTACGATCTTGGATCGTGGGATCTCTTGTATTCCGTCTAGTCCAATTATTCATACCTATCAATCCCGAGTCGTGGGACTTCTTGTATCATTTACATATTCTTGTATTAATCCCTCTACATTGGTGATCTTGTAATAAGAAGTACAATTCCAAAATCATGTCGCAAGTCTAGCTTCTGTCCAAGACCAACCATCATGGAGAAATAGATTGTGGCATCATTTTAGAGTCTCAAGCAATAATCGAGGACGTAACTAATCGAGACAAAAGTCCAGAGGGGACATCCCGTGCATGTAGGCACAGTCATCCAAGAATTACAAGAACAAATTGGGAATTTTCAAGCAAATCAAGGAAGTATTCAAGTGAATCAATGCCCTAGTTCATCCTTCATGAAAGAACTCAAGATTTGCATGCTAGAAAAGTTTGATGATGATCTCATGAAGTTTTGAAGATTCCTATTGCAAGTTAAAATGTAAATCTATATGTAGGCTGATAGATACCTTGGTGAGGCATCGAAGGTCGGTTTTATTGGAACCCTTCACTATGGTCAAACATTATCATGGTTCGCGCCAATCTTGGAGAAGAACATGGAAGTACTTCATGACTATGAGGGGTTTCTTTGAGAGTTGATTGCCACGTTTGGAGATGCAGACATGAGTCGAGAGGCAAAAACAAAACTTTGAAAGCTATGCCAAGGTAACTGCCCTGCCTCTACATATCAATTAGAATTTAGGCAATTGATATGTGATCTCACGTGGCATGAGGATTATTTCATAAGACAATTTAGATGGAGTTTAAGAGACGATGTGAAGGACCTTATGCTCATGATGCCAGAGGTTAAGATGTTGAATGAATACATCACCCAAACCTTTTAATGTGATAACTGTCTTTTTAAAGGAAACAAAAAAACAAGTAGAAGGAAGACTTCGCTAATGGAAACCCTTCTAGTCCACTCCTAGAGAAGAACATATGCATGAACCTATGGAGATAGACATAACTAGGTTCCAACCTCTAACAACACAAGAAAAACAGAGAAGGAGAGATACCAAGTTATGCCTACAGTTAATTGTCCCACGAAGAGAATAAATTCCAAAGTCGCAGTCATCCTTGAAGAGCATGGAAACGAGGAAGTCAGTTGTAGAGGAGACTGCACAACCCGACCATGATATAAGAAAGGGTCTGTTTCCCAAAACACCCATAGAAACATGTCTTGCCCCCTATCAAGTTGATCATGCCTAAGAAGATCCTTTTCCTTACAAACCTAGTGGATTCAGGAGCCTCCTCATACTTCATCGATGAAGGATTGGTTAAGAATGTCAGGGGAGCACTAGATTGTGCCCTTTGACTAAACTATAGAAGATTTTAGAATTATACTTTAGATTACAAGATCACTCACGTAAGGAAAATAATACAAGAATATGTAACTGATATAAGAAGTCCCATAAACTTGGACTGATAGGTATGGATAATTGGACTAGACAGAATACAAGAGATCCCATTATCTGGGATCAAAGGTATGAAACATGATATTTGGATTACAAGAACTCCCTTGAGGGAGATGAACTAGATACAAGAAATAACTTGACGAGATCTCGTACTAGGAGATTACAAGAGGACAAGACTAGATGTTCAAGAACTAGACTAATTAGGACCAGAACAAGGAATAGGACAAGAACTAGAACTGGGACTTTGAAAGTACTTGGTGATCAAGACTCCTTGAGATCCCAAGATTGGCATTGTCAAGATCGAGGATGTATGTGGCCAAGCCCTCCTTATATGGGTGTTCAAGGGCGGTTACGAATTGATGTTGTCAGCAATCTGAATCAGGACCTCCAGATGTCAGAATCCAACAAGTAGACAATGGATCTTAGGGTTTTGGCATATTCGGGACGCAATGGAAGGATTAGTTTCTCCAAATTCTGAACCAATCATGAGATATAGAAATTCACATGGAACATGAGGTTTAGGTTGGTTTCCTTTGTGTCTGTGACATCATCTCCCCCTCAAGCGACAAGTTCCACCGAGGAGCGGTTATGTGATTGTAAAATCTTCTAGGACTTGAATCTTCATAGCTCTTAGTCTTTGTAGAGTTCTTGATATGTGGTATTGGAACACGATGATGATGGATATCCATGATGAAACTGAAAAGGGTTTGTTGTATATCTAGGTGCAAAATCTAATTGCTTAATTCTCATGATCGGATGCATTAATCTTTTGACTGTGATGATGATTCCTTTGATATGGGAGGATGATTGTGGAAGTCCTAATTCCAACTTGTTTCTACTTCTTAGGATATTTGAATATCATACGATCATGATCTCCACAATAAAAGCATAATCCATTGTCTTTTCAACGCTTTCTTTTCCTTGGTTGAGATTCTTCCAATATATGTTGTTGAGAAACTTCGGTAAACATGTATTCTTGATCTTGAACAAAAATCTTCTTCTCTTGCTTACTCTCAAACAACCTATTATCACACTCGAATGCTTGATTTCGAAAATTATTCAAAGTATTTATCTTGGGCATGTTAACATGTGATCCTTGATACCATCATGTAAGTCCCAATGAAATTAGTTGATAAAATAATCCTCTATGTATATTCTTCACATCAATGGTTGCACTTCGGTGGTCCCTAAGGATTGGTGGTTGAGAAACTTGGGCAAGGTCATCTTCATTCTTCAACACTTCTTCATCTTGAACTTGTTTGTCCTTGAATACTTGATTCTCACATTGAATTGCTTGCCTAATAGCCTCATCTAAAGTATTTACCTGAGATGTAAAGGGTAAATGATCCTTTATTTCAGCTTTGAGACCACTTTGAAATTGATTAACTAGATAGTCTTCTTGATATGTGGATCCTTGAAAAAAATTTATGAAGTGTGATGCAAATTTTGCAACCGAGCGATCACATTGTCATAACCTCCTTTCAAAAGCTTCGAGTTTTTGATATACATCTTTCAAAGTAAATTCGATATTTTTGAGTATGGATATGGAATCCATCATTCTTGAACATACTTGATATGGTAGTCTTGCCAAAATGTAAGGGGAGCAATAGATTGTTCCCGCTTACTAGACTAGAAAAGATTTCGGAATTATACTTTTGATTAAAAGATCACCTACGTAGGGAAATAATACAAGAATATGTAACTGATACAAGAAGTGCGACAACTTGGGATAGATAGGTATGGATATTTGGACTAGACGGAATACAAGAGATCCCGCAAACTGGGACCGAAGCTATGAAACTTGATATCTGGATTACAAGAAGTTTCTTGAGGGAGATGAACTAGAGACAAGAAATAACTTGACAAGATCTTGTACTAGGAGATTACAAGAGGACAAGACTAGATGTCCAAGAACTAGACTAATTAGGACTAGAACAAAGAACAGGACAAGAACTAGAACTAGAACTTCGAAAGTACTTACTTGGTGATCAGGACTCCTTGAGCTCCCAAGATTGGCATTGCCAAGATTGAGGATGTATGTGGCCAAGCCCTCCTTACATAGGACTTCAAGGGTGGTTACGAATTGATGATGTCATCGATGATATCAACAATACGAAACAGTCTCATCTTTCTATTTCATTTTTGTCTCTATAATAATTGTGGGCCTTAAAAACCAATAGTTTTGAAAATTTGAATATTTATGTGGAACATTGAATGTTAATGATCATGATTAAGTCATGAGTCATGTGTCCATTATCAATCTGCCATGTCTCTTTCTATGTATATGTTTATATCATAATCTCTAAAATTTTGACCTTAGTATCTAGTGAAACATACTTGTTAAAGCTTACATGCTTCTCTTCCATCAAAGTTCCAGCAATCAATCAACCTATCAGGTACGATCTCTTTCTTTCTATTTATTGTTGTTATATTTTAACATTTTGGTTTGAAATGAAGTAGTGCATTGTAATAAGTATCATGCGTGTGCTATATCATCTATGTATTATGTGGTATAATAATGTATGATGTATTTACTATCATGTATCTATGCATCATGTATTGAAGATAAATGTACAAGCTCATTTTCACATGAGCTATGCTTGGATAAATTTACCAAATATAAAGATAACGGAAAGGAAGAGAAAAGAAAAAAAAGAAGAGAAAAAAAGTCTAGTCAAAATTCATGATGAGTAAAAGATACAATATCTTCCTTGTAGTCAGTGGCATGTAGTGGGCAAAGTGGTAAGTTAAGGAGGAGGCACAAACTTCTTCACGTGCTCATTGGTTATAAAAGTGGAGTGGGAGCATGTTCTAAACAAGGAGAGAAAGAGGCAAGAGCTCCCAATAATTGGATCTAGTCATTTTGTCATTTTGTCTTTCCACATACTCCTTCCAGCCGCACGTCATTTTGTACACAGCTCTGTTATGAAGCTCATATCTCAGTGTATATGTAACCATTTCTTGCGTTTGAACATTCATTGGAAAGCTTATCTCTTTCAAATATCTTCTTCAAAGCTTATATATTCTGTGAGATATCAGTCAAAGAGTGAAGTCCAGTTTTTCAGCATATCTGTGTAGACAGGTTGTCTATTTTGGGCGGTTAAGTTTCCTGACCAAAACGTACCTAAATTGCTTGATTTTTGGCTTATTGGAAAGCTCTTTGCATGTACTTCCTCTATCTCAAATATCTCATTCAAAGGATTTATATTCTGTGAGATAACTGTGAGAGAGTGAAGTCCAGTTTTTCAGTATACTTGTGTGCTCATGTGGTCTATTTTGGTCAGTTGAGTTTCCTCACCAAAACGCATCCAAGTTACTTATTTTTTAGCTTGTTTCTAAAGGCTCTTCATGTTATTTCTTATCCTGATTTGCTCTCTTTGGTATTGATGGGTTGTGAGTATTTCCTATTAGCATGTTACCATGTACATATGATTTGGAACATATGGTCATCTTGTACATGTATTATCATTAAATGGAGAATATGACTTTTTGTCTTTATCTTTTCTATTCTTTTGTGTTTGTGTGTATGTTCTCTCATATGGATTATTGTTTCTCTATCTTGGGCTATTGTTTGTTGACAATATTTTTCATGGACATCTTGCTTCTTCTTTTGGTTTGACTTCAAATCTTCTTATTCTTTCAAGATCTCTTTTGTAATACTTAGACTAGGGCTTATTGTGCCTTTTGTGATCACACTTAGAGCACACAAAGTTTTATTGCTTCTCCTTTCTTATGCACTTGGACCTTACGGATGAGTTTGTATTTGTGTTGGAAGATCTTGATTTCTTCCCTTCGCCTTTGTCATCTATGATTGCTTTCCTTTGCCTTTGCTCTTGGGCCTTTGGACATGTTGGATGATCTTCATGATTCTCATCCACTATGAGGGTTACTCCTCTCTAACTTCATTATATGAAAGGTGTGCACATTTGGACAATGTAATAGCAAAAGTATCTCATGAATCTTTTTAAGGTCATGAACAAGCAGATGGCCTTTAACTTCTTGGCGAAATCTTGGAACCCAACATCTTGAGGCTTTCTCATTGAAGCCAAAATAGAGTCTCATCATCAAGTCTACCTTGTTCATGAGTACTTAGGACTCATATGTGGCCTTGAGTTTGCTCCAAAGAACATAGACCATTGACAACCTTGGATATCATCTAGCATTTTATTAGCTATACTTGTGTATATGTGCATTATGCAATGAC
>CM035425.1:39126307-39308807 GCA_020310875.1 Ceratopteris richardii
AATAAGGATGAACTAGAATTGTGTCAGTAGTGAGTATTGATTTCAAGGTTTGAAATGCTCTTTCTTCTTCTTGGGTCCATGAAAATTTTGAGTTTCCTGTAAGCTTGGTAAGAGGTGTCACAATCTTGGAGTAATCTCTAATGAATATACTATAAAAATTGGCAAACCCTAGAAAACATTGTACATCTCGAACACTAGAAGGTGGTTGTCAATCAAGGATTGTCTTGATCTTCTTAGGGTCCATAAAGATTCCTTTCTCTTATACAATGTACCCTAAAAACTCCACTTCTATATGATGGAAATAGCACTTCTCTAATTTCACATATAACCCTTTTTCTCTTAGTTTCTTTAGGACTATCTTTACATGATATCCATGGTCTTCTAGATTTTTGGAGCATGTCAAGATATCATCAAGATATATTACCACAAAATCATCTAAATACTCTCCAAAGATATCATTCATCATGTATTGAAAGACTGCTGGAGCATTTGTGAGACCAAATGGCATAACTACATATTCGAAGTGTCCATACCTTGTTCGGAATGCTGTCTTCCATTCATCTCCTTCTCTGATCCTGACAAGATTGTATGCTCCTCGAACGTCAATCTTTGTGAAGAACTTTGCTTTTCTGAGGCGTTCCAAGAGCTCTGATATAAGTGGTAGAGGATATCTGTTCTTTATTGTGACTTTATTCAAACCACGATAGTCCACACACATTCGAAGAGTTCCGTCCTTCTTCTTTACAAATAGGATAGGGGCTCCAGCAGGAGACTTCGAGTGTTTGATAAACCCCTTGGCTAGATTCTCATCAATATTCTTACGTAATTCTGTAAGTTCCTCTGGGGATAGTCTATAGATTGGCCCGAAGGATGGTTGTGCTCCCTCTTGAAGTTCTATGGCACAATCATAAGGTCTATGCTCTAGGAGCTTATCTGCATTCTTTTTTTCAAAAACATCTTCAAACCCTTGGTATTGGTCAGGCAGCTTCATTGAATCATCTTTCTTGGGCTCTTGAGTTGGTATGGCATAGATCATATACGTCGGTTCCTTCCTTACTGCATGTATGAAGGCTTTGGCTCAAACATATTTCAGGTTCTTCTGCATATCTCGATAGGTGATTTTATTATTTTCCCAATTAATTTATGGATTATGTTTCTTTAACCATGGCATTCCGATGATAACCATGTTTACTGGACTCGATATTACATTGAAACATATGTGTGAATCATGGTCACCAAGGTGTACTCTTAGTGGTATGGTTTCCATGGCTATATTCCCCGATGCTAGAGGCCGTCCATCTACTACTTCAACTACTACTGGTTTGTTCTTCCGAAGTACTTGAATTCCATGTTTCTTAACGAGTCCCTCATCAATGAAACATGAGGCGGCTCCTGAATCTACCAGAGCTATAAGGGAAAGGGTCTTCTTAGACATGATTAACTTGACAGGGGCAAGACATGTTTCTACGGGTGTGGTTGGAATTATGAGATCCTTTCTTCTATCATGGTCTGGCTGTACGGTCTCTTTTACAACTGGACTTCCTCGTTTCCCTGCTCTACAAGGTGGTTGCGACTCTTGAGTTCATTCTCTTCTTGGGACAATTAACTGCAATATGACTAGGGTTTCCACAATACAGGCATAACTTGTTATTCCTCCTCCTTTGTTTCTCTTGTGGTTTTAGAGGCTGGAACCTAGTTACATCTATCTGCATAGGTTCGGGCATAGACTCATCTTTAGGAGTGGGCTGGAAGGGTTTCCATTGGGGAGGTCTTCCTTTTGCTTGTTTTTCTTGTTTCCTTTCAAAAAGGTGGTTATCACATTGAATAGCTTGGTTGATGTATTCATTCAATGTCTTAACCTCTTGCATCGTGAGTAGGTCCTTCACATCATCTCTTAAGCCCCATCTAAATTGGCTTATGAAATAATCTTCGTGCCAAGTGAGGTCACATATCAACTGCCTAAATTCTGATGCATAGGTAGAGGCAAGGCGGTGACCTTGATGTAGCTTCCGAAGTTTTGTTTCTACCGCTCGACTCGTGTGCATCTCCAAATGTGGCGATGCGCTCTCCAAGAAACCCCTCATAGTCATGAAGTTCGGCCATATCCTTCTCCAAGATTGGGGCGAACCATGATAATGCTTGACCATAGAGCAAGGTTCCAATAAAACCGACCTTGGATGCATCATCAAGGTATCTATTAGGCTGCATACGGATGTACAATTTGAGTTGTTGCAAGCATCCTTGGAACTTTGTGCGATCACCATCGAACTTTTCTGGCATGCAAATCTTGGGTTCCTTCATGAAGGATGAATTAGGACATTGGTTCACTTAAATGCTTCCTTGATTTGCTTGAAAATTCCCAACTCGTTCTTGTAGTTCTTGGATGAGCGTTCCTATATGCATCGGATGTTCCATTTTGACTTGTGTCTTCCTATGAGTTAGATCCTTGATTTGTTGTTGAAGACTCTGAAGTGATGCCACAATCTGTTCATAAGCGTTCTCCATGGTGTCAGGTCTTGGATAAAAGCTAGCCTTGCCAAAATGTCAGGGGAGCACAAGATTGTGCTCTCTGACTACAATAGACAAGATTTCGGAAATATACTTCTGATTATAAGAATACCCACGTAGGGAAAATAGTACAAAAATATGTAGCTGATACAAGAAGTCCCACAACCCGAGACTATAGGTATAGATAACTCAGCTAGAGATGATACAGGAGATCCCATAACCCGGGATCGTAAGTATGGAACAAGATCTCTGGATTACAAGAACTCCCTTGTGGAAGATTAACTAGATATAAGAAAGAACTCGACAAGATCTCGTACTACGAGATTACAAGAGGACAAGGCTAGGTGTCCAAGATACAAGACTAGACAAGACTAGAGCAAGAGACAAGACTAAAACTCGAATTGGAACTTGAAAGTACTTACTTGGTGATCAAGACTCCTTGAGCTCCCAAGACTGGCATTGGCAAGACTGAGAATGAATGTGGCCAAAGCCTCCTTATATAGGATTTCAAGGGCGGTTCTTGTCATGGACAAAGGAAACCATCTTGAATCTCAGTTTCCATGTGAATCCTATATCTTATGATTGGTTCAAAATTAGGAGAAACCAATGCTTCCATTGTGTCCCGAACGTGCCAAAACCCTAAGAACGACTGTCTTCTTGCTTGATTCTGACATCCAGAGACCATGCTTCGAATTGATGACATCATCGATCACATCATCAATCTGTAACCGCCCTTGGAAAACCTATGTAAAGAGGGGTTGGCCACATTCATTCTCAGTCTTGCCAATAACAGTCTTGGGAGCTCAAGGAGTCGTGACCTCCAAGTAAGTACTCTCCAAGTTCCAGTTCCAGTTCTTGTCTTGTTCCTTGTTCTAGTCTTGGATCTTCTATATCAGCTCTAGTCCAATTTTCCATTCCTATTGGTCCCGGGTTGCGGGACGTCTTGTATTGGCTACATCTTCTTGTATTATTTTCCCTACGTGGGTGTTCTTGTAATCATAAGTGTATTTCCGAAATCTTGTCTAGTGAAGTCAGAGAGCACAATCTAGTGCTCCCCTGACATTTTGGCAAGACTAGCTTCTATCGAAGACCAAGCATCATGGAGAACGCTTATGAACAGATTGTAGCATCACTTCAAAGTCTCCAACAACAAGTCAAAGGCCTAACTCATCGATAGACACAAGTCGAGATGGGACATCCAGTGCATGTAGGTGCACTCCTCCAAGAATTACAAGAACGAATCGGGAGTCTTCAAGCAAATCAAGGGAGCATTCAAGTGAATCAACGGCCTAATACATCATTTATGAAGGAACCCAAGATTTGCATGCCAGAAAAGTTTGATGGGATCGCGCAAAGTTTCGTGGATTTCTCCAGCGAGTTAAATTGTACATCCATATGCAACCTGATAGATACCTTGATGAGGCATCCAAGTTTGGGTTTATTGGAACCTTGCTCTATGGCCAAGCATTATCATGGTTTGCCCCAATCTTGGAGAAGAACATGGTAGTACTCCATGACTATGAGGGGTTTCTTCGAGAACTCACCGCCACATTTGGGGATGCAGACACAAGTCGAGTAGCAGAAACAAAACTTCGAAAGTTACGTCAAGGTAACCGCCCTACCTCTACCTATGCATTTGAATTTAGGAAGTTGATATGTGATCTCACTTGGCATGAAGATTATTTCATAAGCCAATTTAGATGGGGTTTAAGAGATAATATGGACCTTTTGCTCACGATGCCAGAGGTTAAAACATTGAATTAATATATCATGCAAGCTATTCAATGTGATAACTGACTTTTTGAAAGGAAACAAGAAAAACAAGTAGAAGGAAGACCTCGCCAATGGAAACCCTTCCAGCCCACTCCGAAAGATGAGTCTATGCCTGAACTTATGCAAATAGATGTAACTAGGTTTCAACTTCTAACACCAGAAGAGAAACAAAGAAGGAGAGTTAATAAATTATGTCTCTATTGTGGAAACCTTGGACATATTGCAATTAATTGTCCGAACAAGAGAACAAACTCTAGAGTCACAGTCACCCTTGTAGAGCAGGGAAACGAGGATGTCCAGTTGTAAAAGAGACCGTGCAACCGGACCATGATTAATTCGAGCTACACCCATAGAAACATGTCTTGCACCTGTCAAGTGAATCATGCCCAAGAAGACCCTTTCCCTTACAACACTAGTAGATTTAGGAGCCTCCTCATGTTTCATCGATGAAGGATTGGTTAAAAAACATGGAATTCCTGTACTTCGAAAGAACAAACCAATAGTAGCTGAAGTAGTAGAAGGACGACCTCTAGCATATGGGAATATAACCATGGAAACCACACCATTAAGAGTACACCTTGGTGACCATGAATCCCACATATGTTTCAATGTAATATCGAGCCCAGTACATCTAGTTATAATTGGAATGCCCTGGTTAAAGAAGCATTATCCAGGCATTAATTGGGAAAAGAATAAAATCACCCGTCGTGATATCCAGAAGAACCCAACATATGTCGGAGCCAAAGCCTTCATACATGCAGTAAGGAAGGAACCTACATATATGATCTATGCCGTACCAGCTCAAGAATCCAAGAAAGATGATCCAGTGCAGCTACCCAATCAGTACAAGGGCTTTGAAGATGTTTTTGAAAAGAAGAATGTAGATATCCTTCCAGAGCATAGACCTTATGATTGTGCCATAGAACTTCAAGAGGGAGCACAACCGCCCTTTGGACCAATCTATAGACTATCCCGAGAGGAACTTACAGACCTACGCAAGAACATTGATGAGAATCTAGCAAAGGGGTTTATCAAGCACTCAAAGTCTCCAGCAGGAGGTCCTATTTCCTGCTCCTATTTTATTTATAAAGAAGAAGGATGGGACTCTCTGGATGTGTGTAGACTATCGTGGATTGAATAAAGTCACTAGAAAGAATAGATACTCTCTACCACTCATATCAGAGCTCTTGGAATGCCTTGGAAAAGCAAAATTCTTCATGAAGATTGACCTTCGAGGAGGTTACAACCTTGTCAGGATCACAGAAGGAGACGAATGGAAGACATCATTTCGAACAAGGTATGGCCATTTTGAATATGTAGTTATGCCATTTGGTCTCACAAATGCTCCAGCTGTCTTCCAACATATGATGAATGATGTCTTTCAAGAATATTTAGATGATTTTGTTGTAATATACCTTGACGATATCTTGATATTCTCCGAAAATCTAGAGGATCATGAATGTCATGTAAAGATAGTCCTAGAGAAACTAAGAGAAAAAGGATTATATGCAAAATTCGAGAAGTGCTCTTTCCATAAGACAGAAGTGGAATTTCTAGGGTACATTGTATCGGATAAAGGAATTTTATGGACCCTAAGAAGATTGAGACAATCCTTGATTGGCAACCACCTTCGTGTGTTTGAGATGTACAATGTTCTCTGGGGTTTGCCAATTTCTACAAGATATTCATCAGAGATTACTCCAAGATTGCGACCCCTCTTACCAAGCTTACAGGGAACTCCAAATTCTCATGGACCAAAGAAGCAGAAAAAGCCTTTCAAACCTTGAAATCAACATTCACTACTGCTCCAATTCTAGTTCATCCTGATTCCAGTAAGTCCTTCTTCCTAGAGACAGATGCATCAGAATTTGCCCTAGGGGTCATTCTTTCCCAATATGGAGATGATGGACACCTATATCCAGTTGCATATCATTCAACGAAATTCTCCCCTCCAGAAATTAATTATGAAATACATGATAAAGAACTTCTTGCCATAATGGACGCATTTTTGATACTTAGCGTCACCAGTTGCATATCATTCAAGGAAATTCTCCCCTCCAGAAATTAATTATGAAATTCATGATAAAGAACTTCCTTCCATAGTGGATGTAGCTCATAAAGTCACTGTGTATACAGATCACAAGAACCTAGAGTATTTTATGAACACCCGCATTCTCAATAGAAGACAGTCTCGATGGAGTAACTTTCTATCCAGATTCGACTTTGTCATCACATACCGTCCAGGACGTCAACAATGTCAGTCAGATGCCCTGTCTAGAAGATCTTACCTTGCACCAAAGAAGGGTGAAGAGGCCTTTGATCAACGGGAGAGTGTATTACTCAAGCCCAAGGCAGTTAGGTGCGTTCTGTTCGGTGTGTTCGGTTCGTTTAAGGTTCGAGTACCGAACCTTACCCCCAAGGTAAGGTGCGTAAGGTGCGTTTATATATATATATATATATATATATATATATATATATATATATATATATATATATATATATATATATATATATATATATATATATATATATATATATATATATATATATATATATATATATATATATATATATATGTGTGTGTGTGTGTGTGTATATGTGTGTGTGTGTATGTGTGTGTGTGTCAACATTCATGTAAATATATTGGAATTTGAGAACATCATACATGCCATTTCAAAATTAAAAATACAAAACTTGAAAGTTGACAGACAATAATAAAAAATAGAGAAAACTCAGCACTACCACATGGATTATAAAAAATAGAGAGAACTCATGTGTGGGCTGAGGGCTGACTCTGAGGGCTTGCAAGTTGCTCTCGGGAGCTGAAATCTACGCAGAATAGCAGCCGAAAAAGTCCGATTTCAGGTACTTTAGGGCTCGAGACCCACGCAGAAAATTCGTTTTTTTTTTTCAATGAACCGGAAGGGTAAGGTTCGTTCGGTTCGAACCGAACCGGATGACCATATATTGGAATTCGGTACGTGAACCGCATCTTCCGTGCTCAAGCCTAAGTATCTCCAGTTAGCAGCTATCTCTTCAAGCCATCATGAAGATTCAGCCTTGAATCATTTGATCCATGAGAATCTACCACAAGATGAACTGTTTTGTAACGTTAAGCAGAAAGCTCAAGAAGGAAAAGTCCACGAGGTAAACGAATTTCAAGAAAAAGATGGATTACTACTCTATAAGAACCTATTGTATGTCCCTTGAGGCATAGTTGGTACTCGTACCAGTACGAGTAGATTCGTACGTACCTCTCGTACCGTACGTACTAGTACGTGTTCGTTACCAATTGGTACCAAAAAACTAAATGTGTTTTATTTTCCATTTTGACTTGGATTTATTAAGAAAATACATTGGTTTTGCAGTATGCTAGTTAGAGGACAATTATCTTCATGCATAGATACAATATTATGCATATTCATGGCAAAAAGTATCCTTCATATGTGAACACTCCCATGTACATGAAAAGATGGAAAAAAAAATTATACTAATATCGTACGGATTTGTACCTCATGATTAGTACGTACCTTGCATGGTACTATTACGTACCGTACTTGTCGTAAGGATCGTACTTGACCACTATGCCTCGAGGAAATCCCAAGATCCAAGTACTTCAACAACATCATGACAATCTTGTAGCAAGACATTTTGGAGTGAATAAAACAATAGAACTCATATCAAGGGATTTTTGGTGGCCTCAAATGTGGAAGGAAGTCAAAGAATATTTCAGCACATGTGATACTTGCAATAGATCTAAGGCACTCGATATAAACCTCATGGCCGCTTGCAACCTCTCCTATTCCAGCAAGGCCATGGGCTTCATTATCTATGGATTTCATCACAAATCTACCAAAGTCAGATAAGTATGATGCCATTCTTTCTATTGTGGATAGATTTACAAAGATGACACACTTCGTTCCAACTACAAAGGCAATCACAGGTGCAGCCACTGCTAGACTTCTTCTCAGATACATCTTTAGGCTCCATGGATTGCCTTCTGATATTGTTAGTGATCGAGGTCCACAGTTCATATCTAGCTTTTGGAACAGTTTTTGCAAGTTCCTTGGTGTTCAAGTTAAACTATCTACAACAAATCATCCACAGACTGATGGACAAACAGAACGGGTGAATCAAGTCCTAGAGCAATATCTCCGTTGCACTAGCAACTATCACCAAAATGATTGGTTTGAGTTGTTACCTTTTGCAGAGTTTGCTTAAAACAATAGTGTTCATGCATCTACTAAGCAAACTCCCTTCTTTGCAAACTATGGACAACATTCAAGGATGGATATACAACTCTCAAATCATGTCAAGAACCCAATTGCCAAAGACAAGGCCGAGTACTTGATGGACATTCACAAAGAACTCAAAGAAGAGATCCATAAAGCTCAAGAACAATATAAGTACTATGCAAATCAACATCGTGTCCAGAATCCATCGTATCAAATTGGGGATAAAGTATGGTTACTTAGAAACAATTTACAAACTTCAAGGCCTTGTGCAAAGTTAGATCATCAAAGCATGTTGGAACCATATCAGATTTCACCATTGAGGGGGGAGAGACCTAGTCCTTCACCACCTATCGAGATTGATGATCATGAAGAATTTGAAGTAGAGCATGTCCTAGATTCGAGAATATCCCGAGGAAGATTAGAGTACCTTATTCATTGGAAAGGATATGACATTAGTGATCATACTTGGGAACTTGCAGAAAACCTTCAGAGAGCACCAATCAAGGTTCGAGAATTCCATAAGAGAAATCCAATGAAGCTTGGACGAGAAAACATGACCGCTCCTCGTGGAACTCGTCGCTTGAGGGGGAGGTGATGTCATGGACAAAGGAAACCATCCTAAATCTCAGATTCCATGTGAATCCTATATCTCATGATTGGTTCAGAATTAGGAGAAACCAATGCTTCCATTGCGTTCGGAACGTGCCAAAACCCTAAGAACGACTGTCTTCTTGCTTGATTCTGACATCCAGAGACCATGCATCGAATTGATGACATCATCGATGATATCATCAATTCGTAACCGCCCTTGGAAAACCTATATAAGGAGGGGTTGGCCACATTCATTCTCAGTATTGCCAATACCAGTCTTGGGAGCTCAAGGAGTCGTGACCTCCAAGTAAGTACTCTCCAAGTTCCAGTTCCAGTTCTTGTCTTGTTCCTTGTTCTAGTCTTGTTTAGTCTTGTCTAGTCTAGTTCGTGGACATCTTGTCTTGTCCTCTTGTAATCTCGTAGTACGAGATCTTGTCAAGTTCTTTCTTGTATCTAGTTCATCTCATAGAAGGGAGTTCTTGTAATCAAGGTATCTTGTCTCATACTTAGGATCCCGGGTTGTGGGATCTCCTGTATCATCTCTAGTCCAGTTTTCCATACATATTGGTCTTGGGTTGTGGAACGTCTTGTATTGGCTACATCTTCTTGTATCATTTTCCCTACGTGGGTGTTCCTGTAATCATAAGTGTATTTCTGAAATCTTGTCTAGTGAAGTTATAGAGCACAATCTAGTGCTCCCTTGACAGTTCTCAAGCGGAGTTGCGAAATGATGATGTCATCAATGATGTCAGCAAATCGAACAGGACCTCTAGTTGTTAGAATTCAGCAAATAGACAGTCGATCTTAGGGTTTTTACACGTTATGGATGCATTGGAAGCATTAGTTTCTCCTAATTCTGAACCAATCATGAGATAATGGATTCACATGGAATTTAAGATTCAGGATGGTTTCCTTTGTCCATGACATCTGCTGCAGTGAAAGAGGCGCGATGGCGTACTGTCTTGGAGGTGTGCAAGATCATGACCTTGGTCTTACCAAGGTTCACTGTGAGTTCTCTCTCCATGCAGAAGGTATCGAGCGCTCTAAATGTGATTGCAGCTCCTCTTGTGACTCTGAAAGCAAGACAATGTCATAAGCATATAATAGGACGTGTACTGGTGTACCTCCGAGGTGTCCTCCTAGCCCCCCTCCTCGTTGTATATACTCCGTGATCTCGTTGATGTGGAGACCGAAGAGAGTGGGTGAGAGAGAGTAACCTGATTTCACACGAATGGTGCTAACAAGGCTGTCTGATAGGCCGTCGTGGCAGCGCACCCTGCCTATGACTCGTGCATACAAAGCATGGATGGCCCATAGCATGTCTGATGGTAGCTCTAACTCCTGGAGTCTCCGTAGTAGTCTCTCTCGAGGGACCATGTCGAAGGCTTTGCGGAAATCCACAAAGCAACAGTAGAGTCTCCGCTTCCTCGCCTTCACCCTCTCAATCAAGTACGAAGATGTGGTCGATGGTGGAGAAAGTGCGGCGAAAGCCGGACTTGCCTTGTGCTCTGATCCTAGCTTCCTCAGCGTGTGTACTGAGCTCTGCCTCTAGTATTGCCCCATAGATCTTGGCCAGGATGTGGCCTATCATAATAGTCCTGTAGTTCCTCGGGTCCATCATATCGCCAGACTTATGGATAGGCACAATGGTACATGCATAGTCCATGAGTCAGGTAACCCCTCAATCAAAGCATGGTTGAAGAGGTGGGCGATCAGGTGGGAAACTACATCGACTGCGTATATAAAGTGCTCGCCTTGTAGTCCCGTGTGGTCTGTTGAGCGGCCATGCTGTGGCCTATGGATGGCGTTTCGTACCATACCTGTCGTGAATAGGGTGGATATCACAGGACACGGTGTGGGAGGGATCCGCAAAGGGAGCTGTTCTTGGACGTCATATAACCTTTGGGTGTAGGTGTGCTAAGTATGAGGATTTGCTATGGGTGTAGGTGGGCGTGGCTCACGTAGGGCCCTCCACTCGGTGGCACAATCCCTACTCATGAGAAGGAGCTCTTCCTATTGTCTCTCTTCAAAAGCTCGCCGCTTTCGACGTGTGAGAGCTCGCATCTGTCGTCGTGCCTCCCTTTGCGTGATGGATCCCAAGATGCTATGTGCTTTGAGATGTTGGTATAGACATCCACACTCCTCATTGTACCATCTATTCTTGGGTGTATGCCCCAGCTGTGTCGAATGTGCGGTGCTTGTGGGTGGTGTATGGGAAGCTGAGAGTAGCGGATGCGTGGAGGATCGAGGAGAAGTCGGCGGTGAGGATGTCCAATGGGGCGGAGGGGTCAAGGGAGTAGATGGGCTCTCGAACATGGGAGCTATAGATATGTGCTAGCTCATGTCTACAGTGAATGGTGGTATGGGCATGTGGTTGTATGGTGGCGATGTGGGATATGCATGGTGAGCCACGTATGGATAGGGCGAGATATGTGTGCTAAGCTCCAATTGGTATGGGTGGGATGGTGAATGAGGTGATTAGATGTGTCTCCTCCGGGGGTCCGATAGCATAGTCTACCACATTGCCTCCATGCGGTGTCGTGGATGGAATGCAGGTGAAACCACCTTAGGTGGCTAGGTCGCCATCCCATTATAGATAATGAGACGGTGTGCTTCTCCCATGTGGAGTAGGTGTCGGCCGTATGAGGGGGGTGAGGTGGTGTCAGTTGAGGCTCTGAGTGTAGACATGTTCTCCATGGTACGGAGCATCTCTGGGTCGTCAAAGTAGTAGATATCACACTTGTGGCTCTGAGTGCGGGCATTGAAGTCTCCTACAAGGAAGACTTCGCCCATCCCGGTATACTCCATAATGGTATCACTGAAGTCATGGCGATGGGGTGTCTTGTCCCTCCCCCTCTGAGGGCTTCTTGGGGGTACGTGTGAAGCACGAGCCGATGGGTGCAATATAGTAGACAGCAAAACATGCTGCTCTCTCCTCCGATAGCTTGGGGCGTATCCACATGAAACGTGCCTCTTGGTCTCGGGCTACCACCTGTACCCTGTGCTGTAGCGATTGTCTATAGAGCACAACTACTCCTCCTGATCCTCCTATGGTGTGCTGTCGCATTTGTTGACGGTGAGGAGGGAGGGAGGGAGAGGGGGGGAGAGAGGGAGAGAGAGAGAGAGAGAGAGAGAGAGAGAGAGAGAGAGAGAGAGAGAGAGAGAGAGAGAGAGAGAGAGAGAGAGAGAGAGAGAGAGAGAGAGAGAGAGAGAGAGAGAGAGACTTTTTAACGTCTATTAGAGGCCAAAATCGGCCTATGAGACAAAACATATACATCAATATGATCCAATCCACTGTGATCCCAAGAGAGAGGCTTTTTAACGTCTATTAGAGGCCAAAATCGGCCTATGAGACAAAACATATACATCAGTGTGATCCAATCCACTGTGATTCCAAAAGGAAATAAAGTGTGAGTACAAAACAAAGTATAAAAGGAGTGGATAATAGCTGACGTCAAGGGGGTGGGGTTCTATGGTTATGCACTCTATATGCTCAATAGCTGAGATATAAATATGATATGCATAGGGAGGGGAGACTTGGTGGGGTCATAATGCTCTAAATGCTTGGAGTGGGTGTAGGATATAATGCATCGGTGGGTAAGGCATCGTGGCGATCCTCAAAATGCTCTGCACATCGAGATCGACAAGGTGCGCTGTTGACGTCTCCGTATCTCCATGTCATGTCGTGCGTGAATCGCCTGAATCTCTCTCTGGCAGGGACGGGCTCTCCAGAGTGGGGGTCTCGGTCGTGGACGCTGTCATTTAAGCTCCTCTTCTCTCTGTAATGTGACACCCTGCATCGAGCTTGGTCCTCCGGTGCCTGTGGGTCTGAAAAAATCTGTAATCTAAGTCTGGGGGGCTAGGTGTATCTCCATCTGCTTCTCGAGAAGTGATGCACGGCAGTGTTGGAGCTCTTCTAGGAAACGACCTAGAGGGCGCTTGTCCTCCGTCTCCAATAAAGCCCTGATCTCTCTGGGTTCCCTGAAGAGCTGTTGGTAGCGGTCTTTGATGTCCTCATATGCCTGGCATCTACATGTGTAGTGCTCGTCGTCCTCCACCTCCTCTCGGCATATCCTACATAATCTCTCGGCCTTAGGGGTATGTGTCGCTCGCCCAACCTCAATCTCGAGCAGGTGTGATGATACTTTGAGCTGCCCAATGGCCACTCTCTCTGCTGGTGCCATGTATGTATCCATGTATCGTGGTCTTTGAATGAAACCATCCGCTGTCACAGTCAGGAAGTGCTCTCTGTAGTGTTGCCTCTTTGTGGGAAGAGGCTCCCTTGGTGCTATCCATGTCTCCTTGACGTGTATCTGTAGTAGGTCCTGACGGATGATCCTGTTCCCAGGGTAATGTAGGGGGAAGAGAGGTCATACTCAAAAGGGGGGAGATCGGTAATGCTCATGCCATGGTCTGCTAACCATCGGTAGGTCTGTGCATACCATACTCTCTCATGCCCTATCTCTTCCAAATGTCTAGAGCTCTCAAATACAAGCTCGGAGTCTGTTGGTGGGGAGCTCTCTAACTCTCAGAATAAAGGTCACCAGCTCAGAGAGGGCCTCAACTAGCATCGGTGGTGTGCCAAGCTCAGCTTGTATAATGTCATGTGGAACGGAGGGCTTGACTGTAGAGCAAGCGGGAGATCATGGTGACCTGGGGCCTCTCAATCCGCGTCCACATTGCCTCCGTGATCCCTGGTGCCCATATTGCCGCTGTGTACATCAATGTGGGTGTCATTAGAGTATCAAACTGCCACCTCTTAGTCTAGGTTCCTGAAAATGTGCTTGAAAGCAACGTCTCTCCAATCCTGCAAGTGCCGCATAGCCTCACGTCAATCTATCTCTCGCTGCCTGTGCCATGGAGAATACCCCTGTGCTGCCCGAGAAGGTGACACCTAAGTAGACGTAGGAGTCCACTACCTCTATCTGTCCTCCAGCTGCGGTGAAAGAGGCGCGATGGCGTATTGTCTTGGAGGTATGGAAGATCATGACCTTGGTCTTGCCAAGGTTCACTGTGAGTCCTCTCTCCATGCAGAAGGTATCGAGCTCCTGCAGCCCCTCTTGTGACTCTGAAAGCAGGACAATGTCATCAACATATAATAGGATGTGTACTGGCATAGCTCTGAGGTCTCTTGGCCCTCGTGCTCGCTGTATATACTCCGTGATCTCGTCGATGTAGAGGCCAAAGAGAGTGGGTGAGAGAGGGCAACCTTGTTTCACACCAATGGTGCTAACAGGGCTGTCTGATAGGCTGCCGGGGCAGCGCACCCTGCCTGTGACTCGTGCATACAAAGCATGGATGGCCCATAGCATGTCTGATGGTAGCTGTAAGTCTTGGAGTCTCCGTAGTAGTCTCTCTCGAGGGACCATGTCGAAGGCTTTGCGAAAATCCACAAAGCAACAGTATAGTCTCCGCTTCCTCGCCTTCACGCTCTCAATCAAGCAATGAAGTACGAAGATGTGGTCGATGGTGGAGAAAGTGTGGAGGAAGCTTGCCTGGCCGGGTGCTGTGATCCCAGCTCCCTCAACGTGTGTATTGAGCTCTGCCTCTACTACTGCCCCATAGATCTTGGCCAGGATGTGGCCTATCATAATAGTCCTGTAGTTTCCTTGGTCCATCATATCAACGGAGTTATGGATAGGCGCAGTTGTATGCATAGTCCACGAGTCAGGTAATCCCTCAACCAAAGCACGGTTGAAGAGATGGGCGATCAGGGGGGAACTACATCGACTGCGTATATAAAGTGCTCGCCCTGTAGTCCCGTGTGGTTTGCTGAACGGCGATGCTTTAGCCTATGGATGGCCTGTCGTACCATGCCTGCCATGAATAGGGTGCATATCACAGTGTGGGAGGGATCGGCAATGGTGGCTGTCCTCGGACGTCATATAACCTCTGGGTGTAGGTGTGCCAAGTCTGAGGATCTTCCATGGGTGTAGGTGGGAGTGGCTCACGTAGGGCCCTCCACGCGGTGGCGCAATCCCTACTCATGAGAAGGTCAAACAGCTCTGCCTCCTGTCGCTCCTCGAAAGCTCGCCGTTTCCGGCGTGTGATGGCTCGCATATGTCGTCGTGCCTCCCTCTCTGTGATGGATCCCAAGATACTCTGTGCTTTGAGATGTCGGTATAGTCGTCTACACTCCTTATCGTACCATCTATTATGTGGTGTATGCCTTAGCTGTGTCGAATGTGCGGTGCTGTGGGTGGTGTATGGGAAGCTGAGAGTAGCGGATGTGTGGAGGATCGAGGAGAAGTGGGCGGTGAGGGTGTCCAATGGGACGGAGGGATCAAGGGACTAGATGCGCTCTCGAACCTAGGAGCTATAGATATGTGCTAGCTCATGTCTAAAGTGAATGGTGGCATGGGCGTGTGGCTGTATGGTGGCAGGGTGGGATATGCATGGTGAGCCACGTATGGATAGGGCGAGATATGCATGATCAGCTCCAATCGGAATGGGTGGGATGGTGAATGAGGTGATGAGATGCGTCGCCTCCGGGGGTCCAATAACATAGTCTACCACACTGCCTCCAAGCGGTGTCATGGGTGGAATGCAGGTGAGACCTCCCGAGGTGGGCGAGATTGCCATCCCATTATATATAATGAGACGGTGTGCTGCTCCCATATGGAGTAGGTGTCAGCCGTATGCGGTGGGTGTGGTAGTGTCGCTTGAGGCTCTGAGTGTAGACATGTCCGCGATGGTGCGAAGCATCTCACGGTCTTCAAAGTCGTAGATATCACACTGGTGGCTCTGAGTACGGGCATTGAAGTCTCCTACAAGGAAGACTTCGCCCATCCCAGTATACACCATAATGGTGTCACTGAGGCAGTCATATGGCGATGTGGTGTCTGGTCCCTCCCCCTCTGAAGGCTGCTCCGGGGAATGTGTGAAGTGCGAGCCGATGGGTGCAATATAGGAGATGGTGAAATACGCTTCTCTCTCCTCTGATAGCTGTAGGCATATCCACAAGAAACATGCCTCTGGGTCTCTGGCTACCACCTGTACCCTATGCTGTAGCTATTGTCTATAGAGCACGGCGGCTCCTCCTGATCCTCGTGTGGTGTGCTGTCGCATCTGTCGGCAGTGAGTTGACTCCCACATATAGCCCTCGATCCTCAGTAGGCTCCTCCCTGGGCTCTCGTGTGTCTCTGTCAAGAAGATCATGTCTCTGTCCTCCATCACCTCGTCGAGGCGCCCTGGATGTGTCCACAAAGATCCATTGCAGTTTCAGACTGCAATGAGCACCTGCTGTGCTGTCTCATAGGCCGCGAATCCCTGGTCAATGGGGCCTCCATCGATGATGACAGGACCATCTCTGTATTTGGGGGGGGGGGAGAGAGAGAGAGAGAGAGAGAGAGAGAGAGAGAGAGAGAGAGAGAGAGAGAGAGAGAGAGAGAGAGAGAGAGAGAGAGAGAGAGAGAGAGAGAGAGAGAGAGAGAGAGAGAGAGAGAGAGAGAGAGAGAGAGAGAGAGAGAGAGAGAGAGAGAGAGAGAGAGAGAGAGAGAGAGAGAGAGAGAGAGAGTATTGCTCTCATTCTACTTCTTTTCTGTTATTCTACTTCACATGCATCATTCTTCTACATAGGTGTTTATTTATTAACAACGAAAGTGTTTGTTCTGAAAATGGCAATGTCTTATCCATTGATTATTAGAGCTTATTGCTTGATATTGCAAATGAGTGTTTCTGAATAAACTGGTTTGCTTTGTTTTATGTAGACTGGCCTTTTCTGCATCATTCAAGGCTTTCGAGGATGCCATTATTTTGGCAAGATCCTGGGGAAATTCGATCAAATGGGATATGGCCACGAATGATTAGTGGGTTGTACGGGAATCAATCAGTATGTGATTATGGAATACAGGAATCTGTGACTGAGAGAGGTCTGGTGAAAAACCTCTCTCAACGGTCACTTGGTTACCATGATAAGGTTTCAATGCTCCTTCAAAGTCCAAAATTGTTAAGGCAGACCAGTGCAGGATATGAGCGAGCTCAGAATTACTCCGCTGGCGGACTTGATGGTCTTATGGGTGATGGCCTCACCCTAGCACCATCCTCAGGAGTGTTGCCAGGCCTTGATACTACACCAGTCACTCGTGGGGTTACAAGAGTCTCTGACTCTGGGCGTGCTCTCTCTCTTCTGTCACTTCAAACTCAGGGCTCCCATGACTCTGATGTTTGGATCCCCGATCCTCTGGGTCTTGCAAACAGTGCTGCAGCATTTGGTCATGAGATTGGTCACCATGAGGAGGTTTTTGGTCCACAACAGTTTCTGATTCAGGGTGCCCCTCAATATTTCAATGACGTTTCTGTGGAGAAATCGTTGGTGCCATTGTCTCTCTCAAACTCACAACCACATTCTGATGGTGCCCATCTAGGACCCTTGATATCGTTTGAGAGGGATATTGATGACTGCTCGGTTGTCCATGATCTGGATAGACAGACAAGCAACCATCCTTCATTTGCATTACTACCATTTCATCAAGAGGATGGACTCTCACAGGTAGGACGACATGAGGATGCTGGTTGAAGTTCTATTAGTCTTGACTTGAGCTCAGAGGGTCATTATCCGAGTTGCAGCCCCGGAAGTCCATTATTGGAAGTATTTGCTGAATGTTTTTCATACAGTTGGCATGTATTGACTAACATCATGGAACATGTCTTTGCTGTTTCTCTTTTATCCCAGTATTTACCAGCTTTTTATAGTAGGGAGTATTTGAATTCTATCTGATCAGACATGATCAACTTTTAGGAACACTGATTTTAGTTGGTAACTTCTGAACTTTTGTGTGATATGCATTCTGCACCCCCCCCCCCCCCCCCCCCCCCCCCCCCGAGCCCCCCTTCCTGTTTCCCTACTCTCTCTCTCTCTCTCTCTCTCTCTCTCTCTCTCTCTCTCTCTCTCTCTCTCTCTCTCTCTCTCTCTCTCTCTCTCTCTCTCTCTCTCTCTCTCTCCCCCTGGGTGCCCCTTCCCATAAAAGTAAAAGAATGCCGATTTCATTGCATGAGGGTTTCAGGATTTTTAGTGGAAGTTTAAGGAAAGAAATGGAAAGCTGCAGTTGCACAGGGTGACTGGCTAAGGTTGATCCTGTGGGACCATGGCAAAATGATGGTCAATCCTGAGCGGTATGGGATTAGGCGAGCAGTTCAGTTTAGAGGAAGTGCTTTTCCATGAGGCAATTTTTCTAAAACTTGAACATTCAAGGGAAGACATCTGTTTATTGGGAGTCTACAAAATATCTCACTCGCAGAAAAGCCAAGGGACATTGATTTTCTCAATATCTAAAATTTGTAAGAACATGAACATGCATAACTAAAAATGTAGGGTTTCCAAAGAACAGAACATGCACAAAGGCAAAGTTGATTATTCAAGTTCATAATATTATCGGCATATGGATAGATAACATAGAGAAAGCATTGAAGTGCAAAAGAAAAGATGGAGCAGTTATGTGCATTAGGCGTACTAATTACTGTGATGAATGGAGTAAAGGTTTTCTGTTGCCTGGGTGATGCCTACGTTCTGGTATGAATGAGATTGTGCTAGGTTTCTGTTTCATGTGTCAGGGTAAATTCTCCTCCCTCCTTTTGTGTGGGCCCTTTTTCCCCACTATAGGGGGGAATACATGTATATGTGATGCTCAATAAAAGTGTCTTGGAACGAAGGTGCAAATATGAATCTACTGTGTTTGGAGAAAAAGAATGATTTAACAAACACATGCATGATTAATAATGCCACTACATGGATGTGCTAACATATAAACTAAAGACGTCAAGTTGAACTCTCTATTCCTCAATGAGACTTTTCTACTGTTATCTTAATGATTACTAGAAGTGAGAACACGTTTTTTTTTTTTTGTATTTGACTATTACAAGCTATAGAGTAAGGTATTAAGGATTGATGAAGCTTGTGCTTGATTGCAAAAGATTTTCAAGCTATACATTGGGGAGCAGACACAGAGGTAGTTGCAGAGCGAGTGCTTCTTTGAGCTTCCTATGATAAGGATAAGGTAAAACATTGTTCCAAGAAGGGAATGAGGAATACTAGCTGTGGCAGAGAAATAGTGAATGAGGTTGTTGATCCAATCTCTGGAGGGGTTAAATAACAAGAACATGAAATAAAGTTTTATTTTTTTATTTTTTTATTATTTTTATTTTTTTAATGGAGGTTCAGCCAAGGCCTACTCCTCCAAGCTTTAACTTCGAAATTGCAACTCCCGCCTCAAGAGGGAGAGGCCCAGCCACCCAGACAAGCGGCTTGGGACTGAAACAAAGTTTTCAGTACGTAGCTTTTGTAAACAATAAAACTGAAATAACATAAGTTGCAAATGGGAGAAATAGAATTTAACAAGGGTGTTAAAAACCCTACACACCAGCAACATGTTTAATGCAAAATTATACCCTGAATGCCCAGTGTTATTCAGGCTCCTGATATGAATGGGTTTTCAGCATACACCTCTCTCTCTCTCTCTCTCTCTCTCTCTCCCCCCCCCCCCCTACCCCCCCCCCCCTCCCCTGCCCCCCCTTCTTTTGCCACTTTACTCTCTCCTGCATTGCGTTGCAAAAAAGGAAGCCTTGATCTTAGCAGCATAACTGGGAGCCAATGACGTATGTTTATACCTCAAGTCAATCAATGTGCAAAAGCTGCTATAAGGGTGTGTATGATATTAGTTATGTGGTATCAACCACATGCGTTGTGAGCAATACTAGTGAGCACTAGTACAAGTATATGCAAAAGGGCATCAACTTGGCTTCGAGGTAATGAATTGAGATTTGTTCTATCGAGTAAAATATCCTTGGCTTAGAAATGACGATGCTACTAAAATATTATTGTCTGCTTTTTTTGCATTTGCATATGCACTCAATGGTGTTATGAGCTTTGTGGTGTTGATCGTCATTTGGTGGCTTATGGGAATGGTGGTGCTCATGACAATGTTCTTTTTGATGGTGGCATCTCAACTCGGAACAGATTCTACCATTATTTGGAAAGCAGTGTAGAGCATTTGGAAATTCCTATTTTTGTACTTCAATACTCACCTCTCTTCCATCCGATTTTCCACCCTCCTTCCATGGTTTTGGCAATCTTTTGTTAATTCTAACATTTTAGAACCCATTTGATGGCGTTTTAATATATCATAGCTCCAATGTGTAAGGATTTCTTAATCTCTCGATTAAAAAAAAAAAAATGCAAAATGAGATTAATTAATATAAATAAGAGATACAACTTCCCTCGCTATCTTGGGGAGAGAGATTGAGACAATTCCAACATTACATTACAAAACGGATGATTAGAAACATATACAGGTTGAGTCAAGGCACAAAATCAATCACTAAGCATCGTGAGTAGTTTATTCAATTTGAAAGGGGCAGGTGGTTGGTAAGATGGTCTAAGGAGCTATTCACAAGCAATCTCCATGTTACTATATTTACTAACATCATATACATTATCACAATACTCAAACTTCGGAGAGTCATTCTCTGTGGTCACTTCCAAATCATTGGGGTAGAAGTGGCTAAAAACCATGTATTCCTTTGGGATATACTCCAACCTTTCCACCCAAAAATAAAACATAATTGATAAAACCTTGTAAATGGACTCCTTAAAACTGTTTGAAAGGAGCCATATACACAAAATTAGTACTTCCATTGTTTCCAGCTCCAATCAATATGCCACTTTTTATTGAGATTATTATTAAGGAGAACTACATCAGAACAATGAAAGGAAGCTTTAGAAATTAATTTCTACTAATCATGCATAGTGTTTGCCGATCGACAAAACAAATTTATCTAACTAACAATCTCGCAAATGATCTCATAAGCTCTAGGCAAGACCTCATAATCTTGAACAATGGAGTATCACAAATTTGAGAGTCGATGTACCAAATATCTTTGAAGGTTAAGATGCCTTTGGCAGACAGTTTATGACTAGTTTTGAAGAAGATCCAATGAAGGAGCAAGTGATATGAATAAAACCATTTATTGCTTTCCCTAAGTGTTATCCAATTGCATAAGGGGAAGTTGGCCTTTTTCTTAAGTCCTGACAGGCTTGAAAAGCTCTTTGAAAAAAAGTGGGGCCCTTAACTTGCAAGTCTTGGTTAGTGATGCAGATTGTGTTTAGGTTGAAGCCAGTCCAAGCAGGGAAGCCAGAAGTGTATCCATTAAGTAAGTAATTTTAAACATGGAGGCCATAAGTCATTTGAATTGAGAGTCCTAAAAAACCACTTAGCCATAATCTTTTTACCCATTTTCTAGGTCAACCAAACCAATTCCACCTTCTTTCGCGAGGCAAGAGATCGAATATTTGATCTTGGGAATCCTTCTGTGTTGTTTTGTAGAACCCAATAGGAATTTAAGGAGGACCAATTTTGCTTGTTGCCTTTGAGATTTTGTGGATGTGTACCCATATAAATGGTGGATGATGATTGGAGCTATCTAGTCGTTATGTAGAAAAATGTTGAAGGCTAAGTTGAACAGTGGATTGTTCCATTTAAGCACTTCGGCCTTAACCTAGTCCAAATCCCAATCTGTCTAACTTTAGGTGATAAGACAAATCCAAGGGGCATGCCCAAAATCCTAAAGAATTCTTCCTTCATCAATATTTTGACAACCACCTTGGATAAGTAAGTCAAGGGTAGGATTCAAAGATGCTTCTATGAGAGTTTTATTGTGGTTTATTTTTTAATTACTTGCTTCATAAAACGTGGAAAGAGCATCCCCAAGTGAGCTACACTCTTTTGATCATTGTGAGTAGTCCATTGGTATCATCTACGTATGATTGCAGCATCATATCATCCTAATTTCTTGGAAGTCGTATTCGTTTATATTACCTTTGAGGTAATCATCATGTAGGAACCATCTAACAACATCTTCCTAAATGGAAAACAAAAGGGGGATGAGAGGCATCGTTGCCAGATATATCTCTTTAGGGGGATGGGGTTGGTTAGAAAACCATTGACTACTATCTTGCTGGAATAATGTGCAAGAAGAAGGTGAACCAACTAGATGAAATAGGGGCCAAATTCACAATCATTCAAGCTTCGAAGCATGAAGTTCCAACGAATTCTATCATAGAAATTATCAAATTCTATTTCGAAGAAGATAAATTCTTGGCCTTAGGTTCTAGGCTGTGGCATTCCTTCCCGGAGAGAAACAATAGTATCCATTATAAATATTTATTGAATAAATCCTTTTTTCTCAGGTCTAACAATAAATATCATGAAAGGACTAATTTTATTAGTAAAGGACTTGGTAATGATCTTATAAATGATGTTAATATAGGCATTAGTTCTCCAATTGTTGGGAAATATTATGCCCCCTTTTTATATAAATAAGTTTGATAAAACCTTGATTAACAACCTCTGAAAGATTTTTCTTGGAAAATGAGTCTTTTTGAATCTCAATTGTGATACCATCAAGCCCACATGTCATATCCTTTTTAAGAGAATGAACGCTGCTAATTATCTCATGAAGTTTTAGAGGCTGATCCAACTTGTTCTTATGAAATTCATTTATATTTTTTTTGCTACCCTTTGCTATCTTCGAGCAAGCCATCCAACAATGAATGTCATTTGAATTGTTGACAGAAAGACAATGAATGATGAAAGGGATGATAAAGGTACTGAAACAAACATATACGCACTAGTACTACCTGTTGTCGAAACATGGCTTGTGGATCCCTCTACTGCACATAGACTATACTTAACTTTTGAAATTCTTAGCATCAAATGGTGCATGCAAAAATAAAAGGGTGATCCATAAAACTCACAAGAGATACTCCCCAAATATAATTGCTTTGGCGTACACTCAATTCTAGCTAAAAGTGCTAGAATTATGATGTGGCAAACTCCAATATCCCTCATTCACTTGGTTGAAAAGCTTTGGGAGTTGGTGAAGTATGATGGTCCATCTTTTGTGGCCAAAAAGCTCCTTGGTACTCCTTGGAAGCATTGTCTTGACGTAAAAGGTTTCCCTCCTTTGAACTTGATGCAAAAAAGTAGTTCCATTGAAGCCTCCTTTTGTAGATCAAAGAAGAAATTGAAGAGGCTAACTTTTGACTTGATTTCTATGTCATGAATGAAGGGCTCAAAGTTTATCGCCCCTCCCCCTTCCTCACTCAGTAGAGCAAGGAGCATATGAACTAAGAGAACTCTTGGGTTTGGATGTATGCAGAGGATGATTTAAAATGAGCTCTTAATTTGGGATCACAATCATATAGAAGAGGACTTCAATCAAGCGCTGATTTCAGATATGTTCGTCAGACAATTAAATCATAGACTCACTTTATAACATTGTTGCGCCTTAGAAAGGTTTTTGTCCTCAAAAATATAGCGATATATAACTTTTTAGGCATCCTCGGAGCCTCACTTTCTAACCTAGAATAACATGCTTTAGTCACTTATTGAGTGGGTTACTAACTTAAAACTCAAAAGTAGAAAACGTTTATTGGATTGTGGAAACTTTTTTCCAAGTAGAATTTTCCTCAGTTCCATCCTTCCATTTTATTAAGCACTCTTTGTACAAATGACTTCTTGTATTTTTTTCCTCAGGTGCAAAGTATCCTTTCAGGTTTGTGAGAAACTATTTCACTTACTAGAAGTGGACATATGACTTGTTATCTGATCAGATTATCTAAATCTATTAGACCTGTTTTTAGTCAGCTAACATGGAACATTGGATGAATTCAAATTGCTTTTAGAAGTTGTGATTCATGTGCCCACATTCCAACTTTTTTTATGATTGGGAAAGGAACATAATATCTAGACGACAAGTTGGTGCATATTTTGATCTTTAAATTTTCTAACCTTTCAAGGACTTGAAGATAAATTTGATACTCTCACTTGAAAAGAAACTTCATGTTATTTGGGATCAGCATAAGCATTTGCTCAATCTTGAGCTCGTTTCAAGTTTTCTTTAGCTAACTTGAGCTTACAGTTCATGCGTTGAAGGAATTTTTGAGCTGCTTGACTCATTCATTTTGAATCCCCACTATATACGGAGATGTAGGCAAGAACCCATACATCAACATGAATTAATTAAATTGAGTTGATGAATGCTTGGCACTTTATAGGCAAATTCAGCAAAAGCAAGATAATCTTCCCAATCAGTTTGTTTGGAAGTAACGTAAGATCTGAGCATGTCTTCCAAAATTTGATCAAATTTCTTTATTTGTCCATCCATCTTGGAATGCTCAATTGTACGTAAGCTCAGTTTAGTTTTGAGTCTATTAAAGACTACTCCCCAAAAATGACTTGTAAATTTGGAATGTCTATCAGAAACTATGTCTACTAGAAGACTATAGAGTTTGTAAAGTTGATATATGAATATTCTTACAAGTTCAGGAGTATCATAAGTAGTATTGATTGGTATAAAATTGAGGCAATTTAGTCAATCGATCAACTATAATCCAGATTGAATCAAAGCCTTTTTGAGTGCAGGGTAACCTTGAAATGTAATCCAGGGACATGCTTTCCCTTTTACCTTTTGGAATCTCCAAAGGATGCAACAATCCTCCAACTTTTAGTTTTTCAAATTTATTTACTTGACATTTATGGCATTTAGATACATATTTTTGCACATCTCGATATATACTAGGCCAATAAAAATATCATTTAACTGATTCATATGTTCGATCAACACTAGGATGTTAAGCACTTGGGGCATCGTTGCATTCAAAAAGAAGTTGACTTCATATGTCCAATTTACTTATGGCACAAACCTTACCTTTATGAAGAAAATATTCATCTTGGAGGGAGTAGTGTCTAAAATTTCCTTCAAAAGTACTTGCTTCATTCATTTGGGCTTTCGCAACTGCTTTCCATGCTTGACTGTGGCTTGGATTATCTTTGTAGCTACCTTTCAAAGTATAAATAAATTCACTTTGAATTCAGACAAAACTCAGATTGTTTAGCATGGGCATCGGACTTAAGGCATCTACCATTGCATTGAATTTTCCTTTCTTATACGTGAACTCATAATCAAACTTTTTTGTAATTGTTCGTCACATTTTACCTTTCTACCTCTTAGATTTGGCTGTTTTGCAAACCACTTGATGCTCTCTTGATCAAAGAGTATTGTCAACTTTGATCCATACAAGTAGTGGTGCCATTTCTTAAGAGAATTTATAATAGCGAACATTTTTTGCTCGTAGGTAGAGTATTTTTTTAGCAGGACTTAGCTTTCTACCTTCAAAAGACATTGGTCAACCATCTTGGCTTAGATGAACTTGCATCTCTTTCTAATTGGAAAGGTTTGTTCAAATCTACTATTTGTAGAACCAGGGTTGAAGGAAAAGCAAGTTTTCAATCTTGAAAACTCTTTGTTTTCTCTTCTTTCCAATTGAGTTTCTATTGTTTTCGTGCGAGTTAGACTATCAAAGGTACTGCTATTTTGGCATATCCGACCATGAACTTCCTATAGTATCAACCCAATTCGAGAAAACTTTGTTCTCAAATAGTCTTGGGATCAAGAAATTTAAGAATCACTTGGACCCTTTCAAAGTCAAGTTTAGATTCCCTCTATGGATATAATTTGACCTAGATACTTTACTTCTTGGGTAAAGAAATCACATTAAAATTCTTTATCGTAAAATCTCAGAGAGGTTCAAAGACCTTCTTCAAGTTCTCCAGATAACTCTCTCATAGTATTTACTAAACACTAAAATGTCATCAAGGAAATCTACAACAAATTTCCTCAAGTATGGCTTTATAATTTGATTCATTAACAAAATTGCCTTTGGGATAATATTTGCCCTTGATTTTTTTGGTGCGTTAGAAAGGGTGCACTTTCAAGAAGGATGGGGATGTTATGGAGTCTGCTTCTTGACACCATATTATGCAAATTCTTCTCTAGGAGGATCCTCTTTGTTTGCAAAGACATCAAGGCATTGTTACTTACCTTTTGCAAGTTTTTTACCATCAACAACATGCTCAAAAGAGAGGGGCTTGAGGCAAAAACCTGACAACCCCTCAAACGACCTATGTTGGGTGTGTGTAGAAGTGTGAGAGACACACAAGAAGCACACATAAGGAGCACAAATGCAGCAAGACACACGGAGAAGACGATGGTTGGAATAGCTCTCTCTATTGACGATGAACTGAACTGAAGTAAGAGCTGAATAATATCCCTAAGTACAAAGTACCACCACATATGAGAGTATCAAGTATGTGGTAACATGGGGAAAAAACCTCTAGCCAGCACTAGAGTAAAAAGTGCCCATGTATAGGGAAAAGATTCACATCAAAGCTACTCGAGGAACACATAAGTGTAACAAATCCCCCTGGAGCGAATGATGTGAACACATACAGGGAGTGAAAAATCAGCCCCCACAAGGTAACAAGCCTAAAGCTTTGCGAAAAGCTTCAAAATTTTCCCGTGGAAGAGCTTTGGTGAATATGTCTGCCACATTATCTTGTGTAGGCACATATACCAAATCAATATCTCCTGCATGAAGGCGCTCTCTCACATAGTGATAATGCACCTCAATATGTTTGGTCCATGCATGAAACACTGGGTTTTGTGCAACAGCCAAAGCACTTTGATTATCAGTGAGAATATGCGTAGCAGCATCAATCTCCATGCAAAGATCCATCAATAGGCATCTCAGCCATATACACTCCACTGTCGCTGCGAAAAATGCCCTGTACTCAGCTTCATAGCTCGATGTCGCCACTGTAGGTTGCTTCTTACTCAACCAAAATATGCATGAGTCTCCAAGGAAAAAGCAATTACCACTACTGGACACGCGAGTATCATAACAACTAGCCCAATCACTATCTGTAAAAAGCATGCAAGCATGAGTGAACATCTCTGGCATAAAAGAGACCTAAGCTCAAAGTGCCTCGGAGATATCTAAACACACATTTCACCGCTTGCCAATGCTTAGTGCCAGGGCTATGCATGAATCGACTCAACTGGGAAAGTGAATACTGTATATCTGACCTTGTGTTGCATGCATATATAAGACATCCCACAGCTTGCTGATAAAGAAAAGTGTCAAATGCATCACTAGAATCCTCAACTGAGAACCTGAATCCTGTCTCAACTGGTGTGGAAATTGGCTTACAATCCTCAAAATCAAAACGCTGAAGTAGTTTTTCAACATACTTTGCTTGATGCATAAAAATTCCCCCCTCAACAGATACAAATTGGATGCCAAGATAGTAGCTCAAAAGACCAAGATAAGTGACATCAAAAGTATGCTGCAAATCAGCCATAAGAATGTTAAGTTTTGCATCACATGACCCAGTCAAGAGTATGTCATCGACATAAAGAACAAGCACTATAAGATCAGCCCCATTTTTGCGTACAACTATATGCAAGCGACAAACCATATGCTCTTTCCCTTTCATAGAAAATCCAAGAGGTTGCTTCACATAAACCTCTTCTTGCAAATCACCATTCAAGAAAGCTGTTTTTATGTCCAACTGATGCACTTTCCAACCTCGATGGGCAGCCAATGCAACCACGGTACGAATGGTAGTCATGCGTGAAGTAGGTGCAAAAGTTTCCTCATAGTCAATGCCATATTGTTGCGCATATCCTTTGGCAACCAATCTAGCTTTGTAGCGATCAATGCTACCATCAGATTTTCTCTTAATCTTATAAATCCACTTTTTACCAATGGCATTCTTTCCTTTTGGCAATTCACATAACTCCCAAGTACCATTCCTATGTATGGAATCCATTTGATTGCATAGCACTCATCCATTGTGGATCGTCACATGCATCTTCAAAAGAAAGCGGCTCTTCATTACATGCTGTAGCAATAAGAGATTAATCCACAAAATTACTTGATGCATGGTGAGAGCTCTTGTTCTACCAAGTAAAGGTGCACTCAATTTGCTGTCCTGTAAAGTTTGTTTTAGCCACTTTGGCATAGATTGTGCACTCTTGATAGACATACGTTCATTATGTAAAACATCTTCAATATGTACATCATGTGTGGGCTGAATTTCATGCTCATTTTCAGCCATATTTTGACACAAATGTTCAGCCATATGTGGCTGGAAATTTCCAGCAGTTTGGATATTTTTTGACTGAAATTTTTCAGCCATGTTTGGCTGGAAATTCTCTGCATTTTCAGCCCTATTTGGCTGGAATTTTTCAGCCCTTTGAACTTCAGTTGGCTAGTCTACATGGCCATAGTCAAGCGCAGCATTTTGGAACAAAGGCATGAGTGTATCGAACACATTTTGTGAGCTAACTGTTGGCAGTTTTTTGCATTCAAGTAGAGGGAAAACTGAATTTTCAACAAATACCACATCTCGACTCACAATAATTGTGTTCGTCAATGGATGGTACAACCGATATCCCTTACTTTCAGCACTATAACCAACAAATATACATTTCTTTGCCTTGTCATCAAGTTTGTGATGTTGTTGTGATGGCTCAAGAGCATATGCCAAACAACCAAACACACGCATATGACTAACCATAGGCTTATGACCATTCCAAGCGTCATAAGGAGTGATGACTCTCAATGCTTTTGTAGGGTAGCGATTCAACGCATAATTTGCACACATGACCACTTCCATCCAAAACTTATGAGGAAGATGCTTTCCTTTAACCATACATCATGCCATTTCAAGTAGAGTTCTATTTTTACGCTCTGCAACACCATTTTGCTGAGGTGTATATGGCACCGTACATTGGTGTGAAATACCTCTTTCACGAAGAAAAGCATTAAACTCATGTGACATATATTCACCACCACGATCCGTGTGTAGAGTCAAAAGCTTTTGTGAAGAAAAATTTTCAGCCATAGCTAAAAATGCTTTGAAGCAAGAAAATACCTCATTCTTTGCTTTCATAGGATACACCCATGTATGGCGAGTAGCATCATCAATGAAGGTAACAAAATATACATGCTTCCCAAAAGATGGAGTCTTGACGGGACCACATACATCACTATGAACAAGTCACAATTTTCTTGTAGTGTGTGTATGACTATCTTTTGGAAAAGAAGCACGATGCATTTTTCCAAGAATGCAACCTTCACATGCATGCTTTTCAATGGACTCAAGTGTAGGCAAACCAATAACCATGTCCTTCTTTTGCAAGTAAAGCAAACTATTGAAGTTTAAGTGACCAAAACGAGCATGCCAAAGCTCCATTTCAGCCATGGAAGAAGTATGAGCAACCAAGGCATTCGAGACAGCCCTCTTGTATGTATCCATGCGATACAAACCATCACATAATGTACCGGACATCACGATAACATCGCCATTGCTGAAATCATGAACCATACACTTATCATCAACAAAGTGTACATGAAGTGCAGCTTTGGCAATCAACGGAACTGAAATTAAGTTCTTCTTGATACCGGGCACATACAATGCGTTTTTCAAGAGAATCACACCTCCATTTGCAGCCGTAAGCTCAATTTCTCCTACTGCAATGATAGGATAAGAGGCATTGTTTGCACACACCACATGTCCTCCTTTGGGTGCATCTTTCAAAGAGGCAAAAAATCTTTTGCATGATGTTATGTGCTTTGAAGCACCACTATCAAAGAACCAATCCGAATTAGCCTCACTCACAACCATACATTTAGAATGCAAAGAAGCATCATAATGACATGTCACAACACATGCCCAAAAATCTTGAGCCATGTTAGCTTCATCATTCTTTGCATTTGCTGAATTTTCAGCAATAGACATGCCGGATTCCTTCTTCTTTTCATTGCGTTTAGCAAGCTTTTTACACTCATCAATAGTATGACCAGCCTTCCGAAAATATTTGCACCTCTTCTTCTTTTGCAAATCATTATCATTAGAGGAATGAGTGGAAGAGGAAGCTTGAGGCTTTGGTTTTGATGAACCCAAAGCTGAACCATACTTGCTTTTCCCCTTTTGTGAGATAGCAAGTGCTTGCGTTCCCTCAATCAAACCACTCCTATTCACTCTAGATTGCTCTTCTTGCAAAAGAAGAGACACAACCTCATCAAATGCATACATATTAGGATTTCCTTTTGCAACCAAACGAAGTGTAGTCACAAAGCTTTGAAACATTCCAGTAATCCTTTCAACAATGTAGAAATGAGTGATGCATCCAAAATAATCTCATCTATGTTTGCCAATTACTCTTTCAAGTCCTTGATGCATGTCACATACACATCCACCGACTCATTTTCAGCCATACATACATCCTCAAGTTGCTTCCTCAAGTATGCAACACGTGCTTCATTACGCACGGCATACAAAGAAGCAAGAGTGTCCCATGCCTGTCTCGATGTAGAACATGACCGAATGTGTGGAACTATATGACACTTCACTGAAAGCACAATCAAAGCATGAGCTTGAGCATCTTTTCCATATAAAAATCATGAATTTTTTTTGCACCTATACTTCACTTTCATTGTTCCAAAATTTATAGTTTCCATTTCCTTGTGAACATAGGTGGATGTGTTATAGAACTTTTTTACAACGTCATGGAGATTATGTTTCTAAATTTCTATGTGCATTGTCCCATTAAGGTGTAGGTGGATGTATTTAGAAACAGTTCCCTATGAATTTTCTTGTGCTAGTTCTTCTTGTGCTAGTTCTTCATGCGGCACTATCTCACTTCATCTTTGTCATATTTTATATGTTCTTTTGCTCCAAATTTCAAGCTTAAATATGCACTCATACATCAAATTGCTATACAAAATACCAAAAGGTAGACAACTTGAGCCCAACCAAAAAGCTACTCCAAATGCAGAGAGTATATGGATAATAAAATATAGGCATGTCATAAATTAGTTTGGTTCAACATATAATGAGCTTACGAAGAGGCACATAAACTATTGTGATATCTTATGTGAATCCTAGAAATCAGATTGCAAGATTTAATACAAAGATTTGTAGCCTAGTTTGAGGGTTACCACATATGTTGATGCTACATGGTAAGAAAGTGTCTTTATGGTCATTTGCATTTTCAACAAACTACCTAGTGTGTACCTAAGTCATAGAGTCTTAGGGACTTGTGTCGATGAGACTGTACCTCAATCGCCCTACAACCGCATATAGTGGTGGATTCATACACGTTTAATTATCAATCCGAGAGATTAGACATACCAAGTGTATGAAGACATGTGCACACGTGATGGTAAGTGAAGTATCAATGCTACAATGCATGTGACTTGTCTCAACTACCTCTTCAACTCACTAATTCTTTGAAAATGCACGTCATGATACCATTTACAGTAGTAAGCACAAATTCGAACTTTTCTCTCAACTCCAAACTCCAAACATGGTCAATAGCAGATTCATTTCGAAGCTCTTGATGAGACGCATCTAATAATCATACTTTTAGTTGAATATGGAAAATGTACTTCAAGTTATGAGCAAAATAGAGAATGGCGAGAAACACCAACACCTGCTTTGCAACTCCTCAAGGCTCACACACGCACTACAATAGTTCAAAAGTGACGGGAAGGGGTAGACAACAATCCTACACACACATTTCAAGCATCAAACATGCACACAATCTCTCGAAAAAGAAGATAATTAGTAGGAAAGAGGAAATTTCAAAATTTTGCTTCAATTCTCACAATGGCAAAAAGTTATTTACAAGAGTCACCAAGTTACTTATATACATGTGCCCTACAATTGATCCTTTCACACAAGAGATTGGCACTTTTATTGCAAAAGCACTAATTTCCTACTATGTCAAGGATTATGTTACAAAAATCAGGGTTTATGCATCTAGAGTACTCCTCTAGTGCATTTACATAGTTCCAAACAATATTACATAGGAATTTGAAGAAGAAAATTTGTGCCCATAATTTGAAAATTTTGGCGCTCCCTTTTCTGTGTTTCTTTACTTTGCAACACTCTCCCCCTCTTTGTCTCTATCGACCCTTGATAGGCTTTGCTTCTTGTCTGCGGCTTGCTTATTGTTCTTTCAATACACGCTCCCAGCGGACGAGGAGATAGTTAGGACCTTCAAACAATTTGTTACTTTATTGATCCTAAGTTCTGTGCTTCCGTCCTCCTTTGTATTCCTTACATTTATACATCTAGGTTGTTGTATTATCATTGGTATTCATTAAGCTTGTTTTTCATCGCTCGCATCATTTGGTAAGCATTGCATCTGTTTTTGTCTTTTGCTTAATGCTTCAAAGCTCCTGTCTTTAAATCTTCTTTCACATCCTTTGGGACCTAATGCTTTTCTTTAACCTGTTTGTTTCTTTTCACTGCACGCACCTAGTGGCTAAGAATGTGATATTCTTAGTCACCCATTTCCACTTCTCAGCCAAATTTGTCTCATTTTCATGCGTATTTTTCTTTCATCCCCGACACGACCGATACAAGCGATTTTCCCCGTTTGAGCTACGTTGACTCACTTTAGTCGCTTGCATCGGTTGTGTTCTCCTAATAGACATACAGGAGAAGCTGCAGCTAAGATGGAGGGAATGAATGAGATCCTTAGTGTCTCTCCATCAGAGAAACTTCTTGATTTCATGGTTCAATAGGGTTTAACTGTAGATTATTTTCCTGATGCAATGACGATATTCAACCCTGGGAGATTTTCTTGGGGTTGATCAATGGAAGGATCCTTTCTATTTCTCAGAAAACCTATGTCCATCCTCACATCTTTGGGAAGGATCCAATAGATAGAGCTAAAATCACAAGAAAATGCAAAAGGATATCCCCTTTGCCAGGGAAGCTTGATTTATGCCCAGAGCATGAAAAGGACTACTGCTTGCTCCCTTTAAACATTGCCTTCTTGATATGGCTTATTCATATCTCAGTTGAAAAGGAGGAAAATGTTCATGTTGAAGACGAGCCTTTCTTAGAGCTGACACTTGAGGGAAGCTAAAAAACTATGAAAGGTGTCATGGAGATTGTTGAGGAGATCAATCTCCAAGCAGAAGAAGAGCAGGTCAAAGGTTTTGATGTGGCCACTTTTAAAGCAGAAACTGCAATAAGGGAGCCAAGTGAAGAAGTTCAAGTGTCTGAGAAGTCCTTACTTCTCCCAAATCTACCTTTTTACTTTATCTCTGAAAAAGAGTTTATACCTCTATTTTACGTTCAGGAACTTTTCAATCTAAGGGAGGACTACTGCCTTGCAGCTATAGCTGAGTCAGAAGAACTTGCAAGAAGATTCATCAATAAGAAAGGAGAAAGAAAAGAAGAATTTTTGCGTCTTGATTTGGATTTGTTTAATGAAGAATTCAAAGATTCATCACAAGCTCTTTCAAAATTCTTTGAGAAAGCTATCTCAGAGAAGTCAAGAATTGCTGATGAAGAGTTTGATGAGCATCAGAAGCAACTTGGAATATACTCGTTTGGGTGCGGCTATTCATTCTTGGATGTTGTTGAGGACAAAGAAACAATTTGTATTGACTCAAAAGAGCTCATTGAGGAGGAAGATGAGGTCAAGGTATGTTGTTTAATATATTTGTATGAATTAAAGGTTTTGTCCGGAATCTCCATTTTTAGTGAGAAATTGACCACAACCGATGCAAGCGATAAAGCCCATCGGATAATTTCCGTTGGGCCTTATCGCTTGCATCGGTCGTGTTCGGAGTTGAAGAGGAAGATGAGGTCAAGGGATGTAGTAAAGTATATTCTCATGATTTTAAGGATAAGGAGATGAGATGCCACAATCGGTTTTCTCCAAGGTCTCCATTTACACTGAGAAGTCGATCACGACCGATGCAAACGATAAGGCCCATCGGATATTTTCCATTGGGCCTTATCACTTGCATTGGTCCTGTTTGGACTTGAGGAAGATGACATCAAGGTATACACTTAACTATATTCTCAAGAATTTTAGGTTAAGGATATGAGATGGGACCGATACAAAACCTCTTTCTTGTGTCAAATTTGTCCAAGTTCTCCATTAGAAGTGTCAGAAGTTGATCACGACCGATGCAAGCGATAAGGCCCATCGGATATTTTCCGTTGGGCTTTATCGCTTGCATCGGTCGTGTTTGGACTTGAGGAAGATGACGTCAAGGTATACAGTTAACTATATTTTCAAGAATTTAAGCTTAAGGATATGAGATGGGACCGATGCAAAACCTCTATCTTGTGTTAGATTTGTCCAAGTTCTCCATTAGAAGTGTCAAAAGTCAATCACGACCGATGCAAGCGATAAGGTCCATCGGATATTTTCCGTTGGGCCTTATCGCTTGCATCGATCGTGTTTGGAATTGAGGAAGATGATGTCAAGGTATACAGTTAACTATATCCTCAAGAATTTTAGGTTAAGGATGTGAGATGGGACCAATGCAAAATCTCTATCTTGTGTCAGATTTCTCCAAATTCTCCATTAGAAGTGTCAGAAATCGATCACGATCGATGCAAGCGATAAGGCCCATCGGCTATTTTCCGTTGGGCCTTATTGCTTGTATCGGTCGTGTCTAGGAGTTGCATGCAGCATTGATAATAGATATCTTGCTTGTAAGAATTCCCCTCATTCATCAAATATTACATGTTTCTATGTAGTTTGCAAAGAGATATTGATGACGACCGATGCAAGCGATAAAGACTGTCTGAATTTCTCTAAAGACCCTAATCGCTTGCATCAATCGTGTCTCTTGCTTTTTTTCTTATTGTTTGAAGTTACTTCTCATGACTCCTAAAGTGTGCTTGCACTTCATCTAACCTTGTTTTTCATTTTTACCACAGTTAACTTTATTGGATGAAGGCAATTACCTTGGCAGGGGCAAGGGAACAAGAAAATCCATAGAAGAGAAAGGAAAAGCAAAGGTGGATATTCATTCTATTATCCACTATCTTCCAAACTTGAACCCAGACACTTTTTGTGTTATTCACAAGCACTATAGTGAGGAGCCAGACTTTGCATTGTTCTGCTTGAGGACTCTATCAAAATACATGGGTTTTACTCCAATACCCTTTAATGCTTTCAGAGTTTTACTGCTTGAAAGAGCAACTGCATTCAGAATTTTTGGATATGCCCCAGGACTCAATGCTTCAAGGGCAGGGTACTTTCTTTGTTATTCAAGCTATGCAATGGCTGCAGGGGTGTCAGATTTAAAAAGCATTGCTAGATACAAGAGAAAAGAGTTCCTCAGATATAGAGGTGATTTGCCAGAGCCAAGCTCTTTAAAGAGGCTCAAGGAATGACTTGATTTTTTCAAATTCTATATCTCAACAAATGTACATATACAAAAATTGCCCAATGTGATATAAGACATTGCAATTTTTTTTGGTGTAATTGATCCATGGCCTAATATTAATTGTTATTGATACTCTAGTCAAAGTCATCTGATGGTAATAGACATATTTCTTTTCAAATCATAATACATCATGAATGTACATACATGACATCTTTATTTTTCAAAGAAATAAAAGACATTGCAAATATTAAAGCTCTGTTTGAAATGTGGTCTTTTTCATTTTGTGATATTGATACATGATGATTTTGTCTGGTGATAGCCATATCCTTCTGATTATATTTGGCATGAGGTCCTTTGTAATTGTCTTCTAAAGAACCAATCAAAAAGCTCTCTGAAGGCATTGCTCTTTGTTACTCCTCCTCCTTTCCTTGTACACCTAAAGAAGCTTGTCCTTGCTTGATAATGAGATTTTTCCATGCCTTGGGTGTTCCACATGGCAAGTGGTTCTTCTTCTGCAAAGAATGCACCATGCACAAGAAGAATATGATAGAAGAGCAGAAGAATCTCATTAGATCTTTATTTCAATTAAAAATAAATAAATTGAATAAAATATCTTTGGAGCTCACCAAGTAGTATGTTATGTCTTTGGCACCCCATGCCTCTATGATGGTTTCTATAAGCTCTGTGGTCGCCTTTCTGAAATCTATCACATAACATTTTGATGTTACCTGCTACCTCATGATCTTTAAAAGATTATATAGTTTGACCCACACCTCCATTCTCTTTTTTGCTATTTCTGGTTTGCTTTTTACATTAGTCGTGACCTCACAAAATTTTTTCCAACAATTCCACATGGCATTAAGTTGTTTGCCATCATGGTTGCTGAAGAATCTCCTTGCTTTTGCACCTCCCATTGAGACATCCTGTAGTACATCACCTGTATTTTGTGAAAGTTTTGGATCTTTTCTTAGATGAACATCACCACCATGAAATCCCATTTCTTAAAGAAGACATTCACATTTTTTTATGCATTCATCTGCAAGAGTTGTAGGCTTGATAGAATATGCATAATCCAAGTGAAGACGGACCAACTTGTCAATGATTCTTAACTCTGCATGTAGTGTACATATGTGTACATTTGTCAATGCTATTGGAAGTATGGGATCCCAAATCATTGAAGAAGATGAGTAGTTATGAAGAATAACATTTTGTCTAGAAGGAGCCTCTTCAGCCTCAGCTCTAGCAATCCATCCATTTGTGCCTGGGCTTTGCATGCAGTACAAGCAAGGGTACTTAGAATTTGCTCCCCCACTTATACCAAACATGCATTTGAGTGTCTTTAGGTCTCCACTCAAATGCCACTCAACTTGAAAGTTCCTGTAGTCTTTGACATTCAACAATTCTCCTGCATGATGCCTTTAGATAACATTTGGAATGTTTGTCTGTGAGAATAACCATTTAAGTGTTTTATGGCTCTCAGATGGAACTTGAGCACATCCAACCCACCATAACTCCATTTCTGATTGTACTTTGAGAGATGGAGTATCCAATTTCCCAAGGCTATAGTCCAAAGCTTTGTTCATCAATGCAATGCTTATTCTCTCCATCTTTTGATGTTTTTTAAGCTCAGCTTCATCAAGTTTGATTGCAAATTTCAATAGACCAGAACATTCATGCTCTTTTATATTATAGAACTGAACCATGTATGTTTGAAATTTTATAACATCTATCCATATGTTGTTAAATGCATTGTAAGTGAAATGTAACTTTTGTTTTCCTACTTCGTAAGGCATGTTACCGTGAATATGTTTATATTCACCAAATACTGATGTGATCTTCTTATTCAAGCAGAGCCGAAACTTTCCTACATGACGGGGTCTAGGCAATCCAAAACTTCTAACTTTGTTAAATTTTAAAAATTCACACCAAACTTTTGAAATTGCTCTATAACCTTTGCTACTCACTCCGACACTATCACAAATATTCTGAATTTGAGATGGTTCTAGTAAAAGATTCATTTTTGTCATGATTTTTTGAAAAACAAAGCGTTTCAAGCATGTATTTTCATTCAGTTTCAATAGTCTTAAAACATCATTTTGACTCAAAATTTCATTACGGAAATGTACGCGCTCAAAACTGCTCGATATATTGAAACCTAGAACATTTGTCACATGATCTCTAACAATTTTCATTCTTTTCTTTTTCAGGCCAGATTTTTCAGTCAAATCTAAAAAAGGTTTTACTCGTTTTGACCGCATTCTCAAACCTATAAGAGTTTCTTTCATTTTTTTAAAAGACTCTAACTGAGAAGATAAAGTGGATAATTTGTTTTCTAGCTCCCTCATATGTAAATTCTTCTGGTGTAGTGTGTTTTGTAAACAGTTTATGTATTGTACATAATTCCTTGAAATATCCCAAAGCCTTGAACAATAGCCTCGTAAACCATCCTCACCATCTCCCACAAATCTAATCAGATCATGAAGATTATGAAAAGGGGGGTACCTTCCAGTTTGTGGATCAATTGGATAAACAGATCCATCTGTCCATATGTTGATATGTTTCTTGCCTTCCTTTCGCAATCCATCCACTTCAGGAGGATGAAGAGCCCTTCAGAATACTTTTCTTGTCGTCGCATACTCCTGACTAACTGCAATGTTGATATGGAACTTTTCACAATGATTTCGATTGTTTGAAAGCTCAGCGAGAGTATTTGGGTTAACGTTCTCCATGGTCTGCTATGAAAAATGACCGGCAAGTGTCTAAAATGACGTGAAAGGGAGAAAATAGGTCCGTGAACAAGAGGAAAATTCAAATTTTGATTAGTGCCCGGTGAGCACAAACTTCGAGGCATAAGATATCACACAAACTTTTCATGATTATATGATACGAGTTTCTCTCTCTTCAAAATTTGCATAAGATACGTTTTAAATGAACTTACACGGAATTTCTTAAAGGATTTGACAACTTTAATCCCGATTAAGCACAACTAATTGAAATCCTTACACGGCCCTTTTTGGGCCGTTTTTCACCCTAATGTGATACTAGATATCTGACACACTAGAAGGGTACCACGATACTCGATATTTGAGCAAAATGATACACGATAGTCAACCACTTGACTGGACATGATACACGATATCTGCAAAAACTCGATACACGATACTTCAAGAAACACGATATATGATACTTGAGGAACTCGATACACGGTACTTGTTATAGACGATACTCGATACTACACAGGTATCGCGATCAGAAATCTTGCGATACACGATACACGATACTCCACCAGGAAACACACAACAAGTATCACGATAAAATTCTCGACGATACTCGATATTTGTCAGGTATCGGGAAAGTCGCCTCCACGATACACGATATGAAACAAGTATCGCAATCAGAGACTCACGATACACGATACTCAAGGAGTATCGCGATCTGGTTTTCACGATATATGATACTTGACAAGTATCGTGGAAAATTTTCCAACGATACTCAATATCGCACAGGTATCGTGATCGGAATTTCACGATAGACGATATTTGACAAGTATCGCTATCAGACTTTCGTGATACGTGATACACGATATTCAGCAAAGCCAGGTATCGCGATACTCGACCATAGGAGATCACGATACTCAGGTATCGCGATACTCGACCGCGGGAAAACATGATACTTGACACTTTTTCACTTTGTGGCAAATGTTTTTGGATTTTGAATGCATACAAAGGTTTCTTAAGCTTGTCTACTCTCTCCCCTCAGTCTGTCTCACAGAAATAAACTTTTTTCACCCCTGGATGACCTTCGCGATACTTACCACAGATCGTTTTGCTAGAAAACTTGATTTCATTAGAATTTATGAGTAAGAGGTGAGTCTGATTACCTTGAAAGCTACTCTTCACTCCTCTACAACCCTTTCTAACTTTGAGTCGCTTCACAACCCTGCTCACGATCGTGATATTTGCTCTCCAGCTCTCACGATACCCGCTTCGAAAACAAGTGAAGTATAGAAGACAAGTTTTTGGGTTTTTATACTTTTTGAAAAATTCCTCCTAACTAAGAAGACTCACAAGACTAGAGTTAATGGCTTCTCTAACTCCCTAACTACTCACTTCTTCCTCCTACTCTACTCACTCCACTCACTTACCTAGACCAATAACTCATTACACACACTCCAAGAGTGAGAAGTAATAAGTGCGGATAAATGTGACTTACCAAAGAAGAGAAATTCACAACTCCTCTACTCGCTTCAATGTTAAAAGCTACTTACCATCACACGAATGCCTCGGTTTGATTCGACACTCCCCGGAAACGGCGCCAAAAACGTGTGTACCTAAGGACAATCCTAGGGACTTGTGGAGAAGGAGACTATACCTCAATCCCCCTCAAGTACCTATAGTGGGGATTCACGCTTTATTTATCAATCCGATGAGTATCAGAACCTAGCCGAGTGTATGAGGACATGCATTCAAATGATGATCAATGCAAATGAGCTTCCCAAAGAGTACAAACAAGGCAAAGACTAATCCAAACAAGCTTCAACTGTCAGTCATGGTGTCACGATACTTGGAGCAGCAGCCAATAGTAAATTGAGCTTTTCTCTCAGCTCCGAACTCTGAATATAGCAAATAGCATATGCATTTCGAAGCTGTCGAGAAGACGCATCCAATGGTAGTATTTTCACTCAATTTTGACGCTTCTACTTCAAGTTATGAGCAAAATACTGAATCATGGGAATGACCTTCCTACACTTCAACACTTCCTACACCTCACACACACCTTAACCACAGCAAAAAAACACTCTCATGGATAGACAACACTTCCTAACACTCTTTTCAAACAACACACATGCATACAAGCTCACAAAGAAGATGATACAGAGAGAAGAAGACACAAATTCGAAATTTTGCTCTTGATTCTCACAATGGCAAAAAGTCCTTGCAAAGAGTCACAAATTGACTTATATACATGTGCCCTAAAAATGGTCCTTTCACACAAGAGACCGGCACTTTATTCACTAAAAGGCTAATTTCCTACTAATTTACATGGGTAAGCTACTAAGCTTCTGTGGGGATGCATCTAGAGGACTCCTCTAGTGCGTTTACATCGGAAAATATATTACAAAATGATTTTGATACAAAATAAAGTGTCCAAATCGGAAAAATTTTGGGGTCCGCCTTTTTCTCTGCCTTGTGCTCTTCTTTGCTCTGCAACACCTACCAAGCTCGACTTCACGAAGGGGAAAATGTAGCTAATTTGGATAAATGTTATCCTTGAGTAGACTTAGAGATTGAGAGGAATAACCTCTGTACAAAGACGGTAGAGTTAGATCAGGCTATGTTTGATGCAAGCCATCTTTTTAATCACACAAACTCAGTGAAACCAAAATTGCATTTTGAACATTTTTTAGAGATTAGAGAAATTGGTAGCTAAAACTCATACTTAAGCAACACCAGAGGCTCAAGATAGTGGAAGTGTGAGAAAAAGCTTACCACCACTAGAAACTTTTGTTCCTAATTCTACAGATGATGGAATTCCTTGGTCTATGAATCAATACTCCCCATAGTTCTTAAGAAAATACAAGAGGAGAAATGGTCCAAGGAGAGGGAAGATCCTCCTCCCGTTCAAGAAGTAGACTATCTTCATGATCAATTCCCTCATGACATTCCCTCTATTTACAGAGCGCAAAAAGATGTGCAATCAAGTGAATGACTAGAATTTGAATCCAATTCCTTGCAAGAATGGCCTCATTTCATAGGCCCTTGGGAATTAATGTCTATTCAAATGAGATCTCCTAGAGTGATGATGAGAAATGATGACTTTGTTCTACCTAGGAACACTGATTTAGAAGTAGCTAAGAACACTAAAGTGCACTGCCATCTCACGTTAGAAGAATTACTAAAGTCAAACCTGAGTTGTAGAAGCACATAGCAAATCAAGTGCCAAAAGTTTCTAATATCCACTCCTAGGTAGGATTGGAAGGAAAAGTGTCAAAGATACCCATAGATAAGATAGGAGATATGAGCAAAGAAGAAGAAGGAAATATCTATCTACCTATTATGTATCATGGATACATGAAAAAGGAAATCTTAGACTCAAGAGCAAGAGTTGCCATTGCCATCACTTTGATATGGAAATGTTGTGGTAAACCAACTTTAAGACCCACATGAACAAAGCTTCAAATGGCAGACATACATATAGAAGCCACTATGATTTATATAAGGAATTACTCTCACTACATGTGGTATAGAGTTTGAGCACACCTTTGCAATATATGAATTTGGAAAGAACCATGTCTATGAGATGATTTTGGGAAGATCCTTCATGAGACAATTGCATATAGCAAAGGATTGGGGAACCAATTCCTTGTACTTATAGCATTTAGGGGTAACTACCAAAGTCAACCTCAAAAACTATTCACATAGATATGTACCATGCCTGCAGTGGAACCCTATCCATAGAGCACCAAAAAACACTAAATTAGTGCACTCCATAGGATCAGATCCTTCATGGATGCACGAGGATACACGTTTATGGATGTGTAAAGTTGTCATAGAAGAGGAAAAGCAACTAGAGGCGAGAAACATAGGTGCTACATAGATAATAATAGATCAATTCAAGACCCATCCTACATGCCTATGATCTTTCCAAACGAAGAATTTGAACCCTATGGTTGGGCGGAGGTTTTAGCAACAATGGGCATAGCAGTAAATGAAGAACTATGGACCCCCCATCGTGATGAAGATGGCTATGATATTTCAATTTTCATTGTGATGAAGAAAAATGGGCCTCCCATTGTCTCTGGAGTGGCTACTATCCCACTCTTTAATGCTCATTGGATTATTTTGACTTATTGTAATCATTATAAGTTTTAAGGAGTTGGGCTTTTCTCATCTATGTTCTTGTAAATTTTTTATTATTGTGACTTCATTGTTTCATCGTCAAGTTTTATTCTTGCACACAGACATGTCACAGGGTATACATCCCTAAGGAAGAATCCCCCTTAAGTAGAAGAAGTATTGGAATTATGGTCCTAGTGGCCTCTTCTACAATAGTGTTGTCATCTAATAATTAATTTGCTAAGTGATGGTATGACTATGAATCATTTTTTATTATAAAAATACTATTTGAGATGTTAAAAGCTAGAAATATTTTTTTGACAAGCTTTGGAGCCAAATTTCTATGTTGTTCCTTCAAGTCTAAGAATACCATTTTTTTCTATGCTAAGAAAAGGTAATTTGATGAGAAAAGATTGCATATGATGAATGATTCAAGTTAATATGCTAGTTTTTTCTAATAAATTAGTTTATAATGTTTGTATAATTATTTTGAGTGATATTATATACCTTATAACATTGATAAAATCTAATTTTTAAGGATGAAATTTTATTGTAGGCAGAGTGGAATATGGCTATTCAATGAGATATTGAGATGGTTAGTGGTATGTGAGATAGGTACACGAAGTTGTTGTTTCAAAGACATGTAGCACATTTTTATGATAGTATATGATGTTTCTTGAAATAAAACACTGGCCATTGTAGTGTTTTTATGCATCAATATGATATGAAAAAGCTCCTATAGTGTATAATTATATAATGAGCACCCTATATTGTAGTAAAATTCTTATTATAAAAATGATTTGTCTAATTCCCAAGATGTGTTAGATGATTATATGACTTTAAATTAGCATAAGAAAAAGTATTCCAATACAAGGGAATTTTTTTCTATGGAGATATTTCTTCCTTCTCATATATTGCTCTACAGATAAAGAGTTTTTTTTAACCATACATAGTCGTTAGTACATTCTGAGTCACCAAAAAAAGGTTATTTTTGAAAAATTATATTTTTTATAGAACACCTAGATATAAGCCTTTATGGGGTTTGAAGTTTTTTCAAAAAATTTATCTGATTAGTACACATGATTTTTCTTAATTTGTTAGAGAAAATGACACTATAGTTTCCTCTTTTGGTACAACACTAGTATTAAGGGAGAAGAAAAGGCCATATCTAAATACAATAAAGGAATCACGTTCATCAATATGGATAATGACTTGTACCTAAGTATCTAGCATGTCCGATAAATGAAGCTTGCATGAAACTAATTATGCTCTTGGACAAAAGGGTGAAGCATAGAAATGAGTATCAATTCGTTGGTGGTCTTGTACCTAAGTTTCTAGCATGTGGGATAAATGAAGCTTGCATGAGAATGATTGTGCTCTTGGACAAAAGGGTGGAGCATAGAAACTTCAACACATCAAAATATTTTTCTGTCTGATTTTTATAACATAGATGCTAGTTGTAGCTCTCAATCATGCACTATCAAAGTTCTACTTTTAGATTAACATAACCAATTCGGAAATAAGTACCTTCTCAAAACAAAATTATAATTGGTTCGAAATGAACATATCCCATTCAGAACTCCTCACTTATCCAACATCCCCCCCTTCTATAGTGTATCTTTCTCAACCAAGCTTCAGCTTCTTTGTTTCCAGCCCGTGTGGTAGCACAATTCAAGATCTTGATATGCACTAATTTGTTGTACCAATTGGTGGAGAAATTTCTCCCAATGGATGGATTTTGGTAGCTCTTCCATGATTGTTTAGGAACTATGAGAAGAGTGAAGGTCTACATCATATGCAAGTAAATGAAGCCCAGAGAGCTCTAGTAGTTTTGTAAAGAAATCTGTTTCTCTTTTGAAGAAGCACGTATAGCAAGCATCCTTGAATGCTTGCAAGTATATACTTGGCATCAAGGTATTCTAGAGAAATATGTCATAGATATTCTTGATATAGAGCGTGGTTTTTTCCTATTTTGAACCCAATCCTTTCAAAAGTGTTATGTTTCATCTTTGAGAAGGAGATAAGATAGGGCTCTATCATCTTCACTATCTTTATTGTCACCAAACAAACAAGATCAAGTACCCCTTTAAATTGTTTCTTGAGCAAATTACAAGTTTTTAATAGATATTTCTCAATTTGCTACATGTTTGTTGCTCTAACTATCTTTGGATAATTTAGGAAGTACTTGCGGTTGATCCACTACTACCTTCAAGACCTAAATTATGGCCATAACCTTATCCTCCCCAAGTGCAATAGATGGGATTGAGTCGCATTTTGTGAGGACTATTCAACCGTAGATTGTGGCAATGCATGTTCCTTGTAAGAAAGATCTTCCTCCACATGGGATTTCTCTACTCATAATCAATCTTTTGGATATCATTTTCTAAATATTTTAGGAACTTGATGGACCAGATACCCAACACCAATTCGTAATCCCTCAACTCAATCTTTATATCTATTGGAGTTTGAGGTCTATGGAAACACACGAACAACACAAGGAAGAAGAAGAAGCTTGAGCACAACACACAATACTGAATGTATTTCCAAGCGAATGTACAAAGATAAGAGATTTTTTAGGGTTATATGTGTATATACAATCTGGGGGAAAAACCTCCTGAAGAGTGAAAAAGTATCCCAATGTTCATAAGTGTGTTCACACACATTAGTACCAAAACAGATCAACAAATCCTCCCTAGGAATGATGCGATGAACAAAGAGTTGGCACTCATGTATAAGGAAGTGCCAAGCTATGTGGAAAGAGATCAATCCGCAAAGGGAAGTAAGCCCAAAGCTTTGGGGAAAGCATCAAACTTCTCCCGAGGTAGAGCCTTTATGAAAAGGTCTGCAATGTTATCCAATGTGGGCACATATGCCAAACTGATCTCTCCAATAGAGAACCTCTCCCTAACATAATGACAATGTACCTCAATGTGCTTTGTGTGAGCATGGAACATAGGGTTCCTCACAACTTCCAATGTGCTATGACTATCAGTGAAGATGAAAGTGGCAAAAGAATGACCAACACCCAAATCAGCCAAAAGACATCTGAGCCACACAAACTCAATAGTCGATGTTAAAGCTTCCCTATACTCAGCCTCACAACTAGAACCAATGATAGTAGGCTCCTTCTTCCTCAACCAAGATATGCATGAGCTACCAAGCATGAAGCAAAAACCACTAGTGGACACATGAGTGTCATAGCAATCAACATAATCAGAATAAAAAGCCTAGTGTTATACGTATCAATTATTCCATCATGTTTATGTTTTAACTTGTATACCCATTTAATGCCAATGGCCTTTTTCCAAGAGGCAAATCACCTAGTATGATATGACAAAGTTGCATGTAATTTGCTATCTCACAAAGTCTACACCAATCATTTAGGCATAGTTTTGGCCTCCTCTACATCAGCTCTCTCATCAAGTGTATCATGTAAATCTGCATCAGAAATGGAATGATCTACATCATCATGTAAAACCTATAAAGGTTGAGAAATTGCCTCATTTGGAACATCACTTGATTGTCCACCAGTGAAACAAGGTATCAAAGTGTCATTCACATCTTTAGAGCTAATTGATGTCTCCTTAGTACATGAAAGTAATGGTTGAATTGCATCTTCCACAAAGACAACATCATGGCTAACCAAAATGCATTTAGTCTTTGGATGATATAGATGATAGTCTTTATTTTCAAAATTGTACTCAACAAACATACATTTCACTACTTTATCATCCAATTTCATGTGTTTCTATTCAGGCATGAATGCATATGCCAGACAACCAAAAACACATAAATAAGCAACAGATGGTTGGCAATCATGCCAAGCCTCATATGGAGTGATAGACTACAGTGCTTTGATGGGATACCTGATTAGTACATATGTTGCACAAATAACAGCCTCAATCCAAAAGCTATGTGGTAAAGCCATTCTATTGAGGTGTATACGACATTGTACACTAATGTTTTATCCCAAAATAAGGTCTTTGCATAGGACCACAAACATCATTGTGAACAAGCTACAATTTTTTACTAGCTCATACTAAACCATCTTTTGGGAAGGAGGAATGCTGCATTTTGCCCAAAATATAGCCTTCACAGACATGTTTACCAGGTGCTTCAAGTTTGGGTAGAAATGATACCATTTCTGATTTCTACTGGCATAGCAAACTAGCAAAATTTAGATTACAAAAGCGTGCATGCCAAAGATTTGCATGTGAGTTAGCGTGAGAATCTTGAACTACACATGCTGAATCATTGACAAATTTTGCATAGTATATGAGTTTATAGAGCCCATGTGATAAAATTCCAGAATCAATAATAACATCACCATTTGACAGATCATGAATTGTACATCTATCATCAACAAATTTTGACAACCAAGCCAATATTGGCTAATGCTGAAATTGACAATAGATTTTTCTTGATCCCTGACAAAAACAAAGCATCTAATATTGTAAAAGAACTACCATCAACAATAATCAGAATGATCTTACCAACTCCCATGGTAGGATAAGAGGAGTTGTTTGCGCATGTGATCATATTCCCTTAGAGATAGACTCAAGTAAACTGAAGAAACTATGCTATGAGTTAATATGTTTGGTTGGCGCACTATCAAAGTACCAAACATCTAAGTTTATTGCAGACATACACTGTTCATGAGAAGATGGGTCATAGCTGCAAACAATAGTAAACGCCCATTCTTCATTCTACACAAGATAAGTAGACTTTGTTTTAGGTGTAGAGACCTTTGCAACAACCATTCCAACCTCTTTTTTCTTTGCCTCTTTTGTATCCAGTTTTGGACAACTCTTTATGACATGATCATTTCCTTTATAGTATTTGCAAAACAATTTTTGCTTTTTTTATTTCTTCTCGATAGTCTTTCTTTTTCGAATGTGCAAAATTAGTAGATTTTTGCTTACTAGTAGATGAGCTCCACTTCCCTTTGCCCTTCTGACTAGCTAAGAAAGCTTGATCTGCAACACACATAATGGACCTGTTCTACCTGGACTGATCTTCCTGCAACAAAACAAAGACTAACTCCTCAAATGTTAAGGCATTTGGATTGCCTTTCATCATCAACTGAAGAGTAGAAGCAAAACTCTCATATGAATCTAGAAGACCATTCAAAGTAGTCTGCATAAGTGAACTATCTGGCAAGACTTCATTAGCAAAAATCTATGGTTCCTTCAAATCTTTGATCTTTGTTAAAAGACTATCCATAGAATCTCCTTCATTCATATGACCACTCTCCAATTGTCCTTGGAGGTAAGCAACATGAGCCTCATTTCTTTCCTGGTATCTCATTTCTTTCCTGGTATAAGGTGGTAAGTGTATCCTAAGCATCCTTTGTTGTTTTGCAAGAGCCAATATGAGGGATAATGGCATGTTTGATAGACAAAGCTATCAATGCATGTGCCTTAGCATCTTTGCCATCCCATCAAAGTTGCTCTGTAATAGGTGCAACAAGAACTACAGCACGAACAGGAATTTGAAGATCATCACCTTCAACACCATCTGCATTGCAACAATCTAAGAATTACGACCACCACCTGCTAGAGAGATAACTCTCCTCCCAACCAAATGCCTCTATATATAGCTCTCTCCAGGGGACTGCCTTCTTGGGCAGGTGGATACTAACCATCCAAGTGTCAGCCATGTACTGCATGTGCGCCAAGTGTCCAATGGATGCTTCTAGAAGGTTCTAGAGCTCTTTGGGCAAAATACTCTTCCCATGTATCCCATGGGGATTGAACCCAAGACCTCGTCCTTCACATCCTTGAGACTTAACCACTAAGCTAAGTGGTTCACTTGTTCACAAGAGCACAAGACCTCCTAGTAAGTCAAAACTCGAGATCTTTGGTCATACACACGGATGACCAAACGGTGTCCGATTTCAGATCTGTCTGAACCGGCCAGACCCTTGGATCATAGACTTACTTTATTACATTCTTCCCCCCTTGGAAAATATTTTCGTCCTCGAAAATAGAGCTATATACATACTGTAGGCAACCCCCGAGCCTCATGTTCTAAAACTGGAAGAACATGGTCATGTTCTAGAACTGGAAGAACATGTCTCATCTCTGTGGTGGCATCCTTGCCTAAATGTTTCTAAACACTATCTTGCTTTGCACTTTGATAAACTAGTCAAAGTACAAAATAGTGAATGAATAATAAAGGTGGATTTAAACACATATCCCTGGCTAATTCACAGTTTCTCGATGTGCGATCTAGGCACAAACATGTGAATTAGGTGGATTCAAATTACTAGTCCATTTCTAGGCATAACTGGTGCATGGGCTTAGTAATGAAGGTGGGATTCTTATCCCTCGCAAGACTTTGAGAATTCTTGATTCACTTGAATTTGTTTTGGAGAACTTGAAGTTTGGTTGTCCCATACATCTAACTTTAGATGTCTGTATGATGGTTTACTTTTATCTAACAGTTACTTGATTTTTTCACTCGACTAGAGGACTACTTTGTCCTTTTGAGTTTAAAAATCCTTTGTAAACTGTAGGAGAAAGTTTACCATTTCGGTGGAATCAACCATACTAACTTCACCAATTCAAATTCAAAATGAAAATTGTCCAACTTAGGACACTTTTCTCAAAGACTTTTAACTGAAAGTTCTTGGGAATTGTCAATCTAATGAGCAATTCCTAACTTCTTGATTCTAGAGTATACTGGACTCTAGGAAATTATTTATGCTATAACTTGAAGCAAAATCAAATGAATAAGTCTACTTAGACTTATCATCTTTTGAAGATTGAAAAGGTTCTTGTACATAACATCTATCTAGGATGTTCAAGTTAGTTGTCTAATTCTAACCGGCTATCCCTGATCTTTTGCAAAAAGAAATCAGATACCATATCTGAGTCAATTCCAAAAGATTTGGAAAGCGGAAAGAGATAACTAAGACTTTGTACAACCAATTCAAACTTCGCACATACATAAACTTGCTATGAGTCAAAGTCTAGTTGACTCAGGACTTTAACTTTTCACTGGTCAATTTCAACAAGATATTGAAGCATTGACTTTATCTTTAAGAGAAATAAGCTGGTTTCTCCAAAAGATTCAAAGCAAATCAAAAACATCATCTAACCACAAGATACTAGTGTGGTAACCAACATCAGTGTGTCGACCCACTGAGGTTCTATTGATGAGTTTAGTATTCAAATAATGCTTCACTTGAGACTAAGTTCAGGTCACATTCAATCTTTTTGGCTCCGTGAATGCAATTCTTGTGCATTTCTTTGAGTCAGAAGAGTGAATTTATCAAGTTACACTAGGATCTTGATACTTGACTTAGTCAATTAAATCTTAAGTTGAAAAGATCAACTCAAAATCAAAGTCCAACTTCTTTCAAAAATTTATCAAATATTTCTGATCAATAACACTTAAGCTTGAAGTGTTCTTAGAAGATCTTGGAAGTTACTTACTTCATATCTTCAGTTTCCTTAATCTTGAAGTTACCTTGAAGTATCGTAAGATACTACTTTCATCCGTTATGAATTAAACTTTTCCTTGAAGTCTTAATTCCCTTGAGGATGAAACCTAACTTCAAAATCCAAACTAGGACTAAAAGATAATCATCATCCCACGGTCCGATGTCCCATTCCATCTTTCCTACATCAATCTGAGTATAAAATCTGGTGTCCCATACCACCCTATTTTATATTCACATTAATGTGTGGGTGATTCTTATCCTAAAGTCTAAACATCTCTTGATAGAGTAGCTTATTTCTTCAATTCTTTTACAAGAATTGGAAGTTTTCAGGCATTACCTCTAACTAGATTTTCCTAGGTTTTGATTCCTTCGCATGATCACCTCATAATCATGTGCTTTGCCTTGGAAACTTGAAAACCTCATGACAGAATATCAATTCTTCTTTACTGGGGCTTTCAAATGAAAACCAATCAAAATTCCAAGTACTTGAATTTCTCAAATTCAAGTTCAATTGGTTTACCCTTGACCAATTTTGTAGCGACAAGAGCTTTTGACTTCTTGTCTTTAGATTCCTTTCTTTACTGTTGCTTTAGGTACCTACCCCGGGGACTTTATTTAGGAATCTCTTTACTGCTTAAGTCTTAAGCATCCGCTCATGCTTTCTGGATTTGTACCAAAATCCCTTTAAGGATAGGCAAACACTTATGTTTTACCTTCCACAGACTTAAGTACCGTCTTCACGGTTGCAGACTACATTCTTGGAATTTCTTTACTCTGTTCAGACTTGGAACAGTTTACTTTTTTCATAATTTTTTCCATTCAATAAATGGAACTTGAGTGAATAATTCCCAAAAGGAATTTTATTGCCAATACTTGGGCAATCTACAAAGTAGTTCTAATCGCATATTACTTGGACAATCATGGCCAAGAGTGATCAAGTCTGGTTGATCTTGCGATAAAAAGACTTAGTCTTTATCTTTAAGATCTCTTAAAACTATCTTAAAGCTTCTTTGCTTACCTGCAGGATTTTTTGAGATCTTTCCCTCAACTTAAGTCCAAGCATTTTCTAATGCTTTTCAGATTCCAAAGCTAAGAATCTTTGATATACCGTTAGGTTATATCACTTATTTGGACTTAAATACCAAAACTGGTGGTTAGGGATTTACTGGGAACTACTTACTATATAACTTTTCTTGAAAGATGCTAGTCTCACGTCCAAGCATTTTCTAATGCTTTTCAGATTCCAAAGCTAAGAATCTTTGATATACCGTTAGGTTATATCACTTATTTGGACTTAAATACCAAAACTGGTGGTTAGGGATTTACTGGGAACTACTTACTATATAACTTTTCTTGAAAGATGCTCTGATACCAATGCAACAATCTAAGAATTACGACCACCACCTGCTAGAGAGATAACTCTCCTCCCAACCAAATGCCTCTATATATAGCTCTCTCCAGGGGACTGCCTTCTTGGGCAGGTGGATACTAACCATCCAAGTGTCAGCCATGTACTGCATGTGCGCCAAGTGTCCAATGGATGCTTCTAGAAGGTTCTAGAGCTCTTTGGGCAAAATACTCTTCCCATGTATCCCATGGGGATTGAACCCAAGACCTCGTCCTTCACATCCTTGAGACTTAACCACTAAGCTAAGTGGTTCACTTGTTCACAAGAGCACAAGACCTCCTAGTAAGTCAAAACTCGAGATCTTTGGTCATACACACGGATGACCAAACGGTGTCCGATTTCAGATCTGTCTGAACCGGCCAGACCCTTGGATCATAGACTTACTTTATTACATGCATCACCTTCAATAACTATATTTGGTGATGTAATAGGTCGTTTTTCAACACCTTGCACAATATTCCACAATCTTTTTTTGACCCAAGATGCATCATATATGCCCACAATGGGTAATTGGTACCATCCGGCTTGTCCTCAACAGCCAACATATAGAATACATCATTGATCTCAACCATGGCCATTGATTAAAATACCCTGATGCAAAAAAATGACTCTATCTTAAAAATTTGAATAGGACTACCCTGTCGAGCTCTGCTAAACATGTAGCAAGCTTCGAGGTGCTTGTACTGGCCAACTGAAACCTATATATATGTTTGGCACAAAAGGACGAAACTGCCTATGCAAGCATTGAGATAGTGTGTTTGAAGGCCGAAACAAGCTCAAAGTATGCTCACCAATTTTTGTGCAATTCTGAGATTGTGAACTGAGAGGTGCCAACCATGTCGTAGATGACACAACGACCTTCTCTAATACCAATTGTTGGAGTTTGAGGTTTGCAAAAGCATGTAAACAACACAAGGAAGAAGAAGAAGCTTGGAGCACAACACACAATATTGAATGTGTTACCAAGTGAATGTACAAAGATAAGCAACCCATTAGAGTTATAGGCATATATACAAGCCGAGGGAAAAAACCTCCTAAACAGGGAAAAAAGTGCCGTAGCTTTCCTAAGTGTGCTCAAACACATCACCACTGAAATATATCAACAATATCTTCATAGCAAGGGATTAGCTTTTTTATATCTTCAAATGTCTTTGTTGGCTTTATGTAATTCTCATTGTAGAATGCCACTACCAACTCCTTGAAAATTTTCATGAAGTTGATGTTGCAGGGCAATGCACTCTTCTTTGTATCTCAATCTCTTCTAGGGAGCCATTGGATGTGGAGTTTGTTGGGTTTCTTGCTATTGATCTTCTTTATAGTTTGTATCTTTGGGTGGAGGAGATGGTGCAATCATGTGCTCCAAACTCGCCGCTTCATTCTTCAATCTATGTTTTCTAATGTCAAAGTTTTTTCTTCCAGTTTGTCCTTCCTTAAGAGGCTTGTGAGGTCATTTAGTGAGCATTTCTTTTTTTTTATCCTCCTTCCCTTCAAATTTTTTAGGACTTCATATGGTATACATTTCTCTCAAGAACAAGTTAGATGGCCACCAGAAAAGAAAAACAAGAAAAAAAGAACTAAATTAGGAGGAGAAGCCCCTTGGAAGACTTAATCACAAAAGGATATCTCTATCTTTGAGAGCAACTCTTCAGGCAAAGGTTCACTCTACTAGTTACAGATTCTCGTCCAAGGGGTTCAATAAACCTCATCTTAATAAGATTTTTTGAAGCCATCTTGTCCACAAATGCTTCAATGTTCACTCATTACGTTACACATACATGTGACCATGGAAATGCATCTCCTAGTTTTGAGACACTGCCCTTTAAGAACGATCATCATATCTCCTCTGATGTGTACAACAATTATCAAAATTAGAAAATCTTAGGGTGGGCTCACTCAATGGGGAAGAAGATGCTAAAAAGAACTCACACTTTGTGCCAGCTCTCTCCCATCCACGAAGGGGATAGCCAATGTTTCTATTGGTCCAGAAAGAGTCACTTTTCTCCGTTCATTCTGTGTGGTTCTTCCATGCACATGCAAAAAACAGAGGTCTTACAAATCGTTGTATGCTCAGCTGACTTCGTTGCCTCTAAAATTCATAACACTCAAACGGACATCGAAAGTTACAACTGTGCAGGATTATTATAATGATCCGATCAGTGTGCCCTAATAGATTTGTTACTCAGGGAATAAAATCCAGTGCATTGAAATCGTTAAAATGAGTTCGAATCACTCAGAAACCTCCTGGCAAATAAGGAAATGCGATTTTGTCAAAATGGTTCTGGAATGGCATTGATAGACGCATCTGATGCAACTTGTGATCTTTATCAGAAACTTAAGCAAGTTCAAAGAACTCAGTTTCAGATAAACAACTACTTTAAGAATAAAATCAAGCTCATTGAATTTGTGGTAAGTCCAGATTTCTCGGCAAGCGTTTGGCAAAAAAGGAAATGAGATTGTTGAAAATGATTCTGGAATTGCATTGACGGATTAGGAGTCTGACAACTGTGGTACAGAAATTTAAGTCAGAATCGTACAGAGAATGGAGTTGTGCAATCATAAACTATCCAAGAGACAGAAGAGTAGGCGGAAATTGAAGAAAAATTATGAATACGCAAATAACGTATAGTGAAACAAATTAACCTTGTCTGGCCAACATTGATGCTCTACGGTCATCACGCCCTTCTTTGGGCTTCCCGCTGTAAAATATGGGTGATATTATACAAAGAGCAAGGAAAAAATTCTTAATCCTGTAAAGGCTTTAAAGGCAACGATGCACTTTAAAATCAAGTGCTAACAACAGTTTAGAAACAAATGATAGTCAATGAAATAGTCACAATTGTTTGTATTTATCATATCTATACACAAGAAATGGCTAGAAAACATCGATCTAGATGCTAAAGGAGGCAAAACTGAGTTAGATTCATGACTTGTAAGCCTGTTCAAGCCTTCATCTAGCATGGACTATAGCATCCACGGTTTCATTAAGAACTCAAGCTTTGTTAGAATGCTTCAGAAGGCATCATGCCCATATAAACAGTAAATTCTTTTGGTATTCTGTGTGTTATTCTTCTCGGGGCGCCTTGATGGAAAATTTATCTGCAGTGCAAGGCCAAAACATCAACAGTTACACCCTTAAGTTAAAGAATGCTTTTAATAATTAAATTACATAGCTGACGCAAGGGCAAGTTAAAGAGGGGGAGAAAAAAAAATAGAACAAGCGTATACTTCCCTATACGTCCCGAAACTCAGATCCTAAGTCATAACAGAATTAGGAAACCTAGATTCTCAAAACGAGAAGTCAAAGAAGTGTATATTTACTCGCTCTAAAACACAAAAGACACCTGCAGATAACTTCTGAAGCAGACTACGCATTGGATGCAATATTGAAAGAGCCATAAAACCTAACATTGCACTTCATCCTTAAAAATATTTGAATGGAGAAGAAATAATGAAAAGATAAACAGTGAACGATATGGCTTTCACCTTTCAAGAGCTGACTTTGACCCATTACCAAGGAGACCAACACTGGCGGACCTGGACCAGGAGAATTCCTTTTCTGTGAAGGGACGATTCCAAGTTTCGTTCTCTATTGATTTATCACTTGGCGGATTTCGCAATGAAAGATCCACAGAAAGTCTTCTGCAACTCGTACTGTTGAATTTCTGAAACCACACCTTTTCACTGTCCATAGCCTTGCTCCTCAAATCAATGAGCTTCATCTTCCACTGCGCCATCTGGCTTTTCTGCTTTACCAGAGTTGAGTGTCCATGCTCATCTTCTAGAGATGAGTCCTTCAAAACCGTGGATTGCATAGGCATTCCGGTCTCCTGCGCGCCCTTCCTTGCACGCGTCTCCCACTGTGGTGAGAGACATGGCAAACGTGAATCGACGCGAGCTACTTGACGTGTTTCGCGCCATTCTCCATGTCCGAAGGTTGTTGCTGCTCTACTTGGAGAACTTGAAGCGAAAGATTCTTTCGATGATCGATCAAGGTAGTGAGGAGTTTCTTCGAACATCCTGAGGGTTTCGCTACTGCCAAGTTCCGCATGTAATGATTGATTCCGTAACCTGTCATCGACAATTTTAGGTGACGAGGACTCTACCGTAGTTTGATTTTCGAACAACCTTTCTAGCTCGGATGTGAACTCGCATGTAGACCGCGAGCATTGAACTCCTTTACCCGCAGAAGAATTACTTTGCGCATAGACATCACAACACCGACTTTGATTGGACAACTTTTCAACAGGACGCTTGCTCTCGAAATACTTTCCATGCTTAAATGAACCAAGCCTAAGCTTCCGAAGCAGCCTTCGACGGGACGCGTGCTTTCGAATGGGTTGTTCAAGCTGACAACTAGAGGGATTTAGAACTACTGGAGCCGAGTTGTACTTCCCTTCAAACCATTTGGGAAAGGAATGGCCGATGGAAAAGCCGACGAAGGCAGCTAGAGCGCCAACAATAACCCTTAGCATTGCTCAGGCAGAGGACTGCATGAAAATCATGGAAAACACGGAAGCTCAGTGTATAAGCTGATGTGCAGAGAAGGAAGATGGCATATATCAGAAATTCTGTAAGAAACAGGAAAAGTGAAGTGCTTGACAGTGCGCGCTTGTGTTGTGTGTGCGAGAGAGAGAGAGAGAGAGAGAGAGAGAGAGAGAGAGCACGGGACTCCTAGAGAATCGGGACTCGGTAGCTGCCAGCTAAAGTTAGGCAGTCAAAAACCACAGAGGACCTTCGTGCTACTGTGCAGTGTGCATATGTGAGAGAAACAAGGAGCGCGCGTTTATCGGTCATGAGGAGGTTTAAATTTTGAAAGAACATTGAGAAGGAATATTTTTTGCTCCTGCGTTTGAATCGACCAATGAGAAGCTCCCAAAAAGAATCTTCGGATGGCATACGACATCTTGAAACGTCAAGCATGAAAATAGAGGGCATCTTCTGCATTCTGTGAACAGTCTTTAACGTCCTCTTCTTTTAGAAGGCCTTTAAGACTGAGTTCACATACTCTACCTACGTAGGACATTTTTCTAAAGAAACCTCGATCTTAGAGATGTACTTTTTGAGTTATATTTAAACTACTTTGAAAGTACAAGTAAAAACGGGTTACATGTGTAACACAAATTAGATACTGGTTAGTTTGGTTGGATGGATCTTTTGCCTCTTGAGGGGGTGAAGGTTCGATCTTCATCTATGGAAGGACAGCTTTGGGCTTACGGTTAGTGTAATGATGTTGTATCGAGTTGAAATCACTTGTCTTCGGGCAATACTCTTTTATGTCGCTTTCGTGCAGTCTAACCCTTGCTTTGTGGAATAAGGGGGGTCCCATGGTTATTATGCTCGTTCACTTGTATAGTTGTAATTTCAAAATTAAAGCTCAGAGGAGTAAGCTTCGGTTGAACCTTCATTTACATTAAAAAAAAAAGAATAAAACTCCAAATTAAAATTGAAAATAGAGACTAAAATTGATGAGCATTTTGTCAATCAAGAACCATTTTTCTTGTCAAAAATAAGTATTTTTTGAAACTTCTTGTCAAATGACAAGCTACATTGCTAATTCGCCTTTGACTTTCACACAATTATATGAATATTATATGTATATGTCTTCTATACACATATCAAAATTTCTCATACGAAAGGTAGAAGTAAATATCTACTATCATATGACATTTTGTGTTGCCTATCAAATTTATGCTCTACTCGAAAAGGGATGGCCCTAAGGCTAGATGGAGCCACTCGTTTTGAAGGGCTTGAAGGTTGAATCATGTATCGCACTGTCGAAAAGTGCAACTTGTTTCATCTCTACACTAATGTAGAGGGGTGTTCATAGTCAACAATGGGGGCTGAATACTCACCTTGAGCCTAAGGGGTGAAGAGTTTAGCAAGCCCAGCCAACACACAAACATGGAGTATTCTCCAAGTGAAACATAATTTATTTATGGAGTTTGAAACTATTCTACTCACAATAACATTGAAATCTTTTAACATGGATAAAGTTTCTTTTTTTTTTTTTTTGCAAAACAAAGCTTGAAATAAAATATAACAAAAGAATACAAAAGAGTTAAAGAGGTACAAAGAAAACGGATGAACTTGTCATCTCGTGTCTACGTCCCATTGTTTTAGTGGTTGAGTCTTTGGTCTTTTGAGGTGGAGATCCAGAGTTCAATCTGTGGGTTGTATATGTAATGGCTTTGGCTAGTTTGAATCAGTTGAAACTAGTTGTAATCTTGTATAACTCTTGCTTTGTGGGATACGGAGAGCCCCATGGATACTATGTTTATTCACATGTACAGTTGTTTTTTCAAACTTAAAACTCGAAATAGTAGATGCTTGTCGAATGTTCATTAAAAAAAAAAACTCATCATCCCATTTAACATGAATAAAGTTTTGTTTTTCGTGTGAACAAAGGTTGAAGTGGAAAATAATAAAATGTTTAAAATGAAATGAGGGTATAAAGATAATATTGAAAAACAAAATACGTTTCTAATTAAAATTACATGAATGTTTCAATTTTCTTTTTACTTGAGGTGGAACACTAGATAATGAACACCAACGACCAAATGACTCTCATTCATTACATCGAAAGAATAAAGAATGTGTTTTTGGCCACCCCTTATGAGCTCACCTTAAAATGAAGGCGTAAAACTCCAATCACTCTCCATAGTTATCAAGTGGAAATCACCTATTTACAATGGGGTTTAGGAGGTGTTATAGGTAGAAGTCCTCTTTATGCATGGAATGGAGTGGATGAAGAGCACTCTAGAACACACTTTGACCTATTCAAGTTGTTTTGATGTCCTCTATTCAAAAGAGTTTTGAGGATGCCAAATCCTCAAAATTGAGGGTAACCTTGAATATTTGACTAAAAATGAGTACATTCTACCTATATGGTGTGGGAACAAAGGGGTTCACATAGAGCGAAAGCACTTTTTGTTATCGGTGCTTCAATTGGTATTCCCAATTCTTGAGAGGTTGCCTACAATTGCGAGGATGTCTATAGAAGAATAAAACATGGAGAAGTCGTTTTAAAAAAGGTTACATAATTTTCTAAAATTATATATTGAAAGATCAATGGGCTTCATGATAAATCTAAATCTACAACCAGAGGTAGCTCAGTTATGACCACTTCTTGTCAAAACAACCTTTCTTTTTAAAACATTCTCTTATCCAAATGGATCAAAACACTCTTTGTAAATACCCCACTAATAAGTAAATCCCAGTTTTATGGTGGTAAAAGAGTCCTCTAGCAACTGGGGTCAATTTTTTTTTCACATTTTTTAGAGCTCATTTCTAGCCTCAATTGATTTTTGGACTTCACTTAAGAGTGTAGGTATGGATGAAAGCTCACCTATCTTAGGTGAACTTAAGTAAATTTGTAGAGGATTTCTAATTTGGCAATCAAAGATCTCGTAATTTGGTTTTCTTCTCATGTTTGAAGCTTGATTTCTCTATTTTTTGTGTGTTTATGAGTGTGGGGGAATGTCTCAATGGGGTATCTACCATTAGCAGGTGCTTTGCTTATGCTTTTGTAGCACTTGTTGATAAGTGATCCTACCTAGAAACCACACTTCATACAAGAGTGCTCAAGTGATGGCTTGATCTAACATAATAAATTTTCCAAACTAAGAGCAAATCCGACCAAGTGCACAGAGAAACATGTACATACATGACAATTATCACATGGAAGGACAAACAAGCACTAAGGCAAGTAAACATATGCACACACCCACCCCTTAGCCACTCGATCATGCATTCCAACACATACACATTAGCTCACACTAAAATAGACATTTCTTCTAGGTCCAATGCCAATATTAGGTTCATGTTAAAGCTCTCAATGAAATGCATCTATTGCAAGAATCTTGGCAAAGATATGGGCCAAAAAGAATATTCCAAGAGTTACCTACACTTCAACACCTCCTACATCTAGAATATGCAAGAAAGTGACTTTAAAAAGAGGGAATGGGATAGATAACTCTCTTTAGCATGGATTCCATGACATATGCATGCAGAAGAGCTCACCAAGAAGGAGAAAAGAAGTAAAGAAATCCAAGTTATGGAATTGAATCTTTCCAAAGTTAGTTCTATCTTCAAAATGACCAAAAGTGCTTACAAAATAGAAGAACCATGTGCCCTCACTTATATCCTTTCACACATTTCGATGTGCATGTTATTGTTAGTGCCCATGTTAAAGGCAAAATGGTCTTTGGATTTTTTTTTTATATCTTCTTCAATAAAACAATCTAGTTAGGCACAGACTATAACTTCAATCACATTTGTAAAACCTAGGAAATCAATGATTGGGTCTATATATAGTTTTTGTGTATTCTCTAGGTTTGTGCAGAGTACTATGCATGTCACCGAGAACTCAATGTTTTATTATGAATGCATCTTCATGAATCTCTCTTAAAGGAGAATCCACCATGGTGCATCATCATCACATTGCTTCACTAGTGTCAGCATGTTTCAAACCAAAAGGCTTTTGTTATTGTGTGAGTGGAGTTTGCAACATTTGTTCTGGGTGCTTTGTAGCTTGTGGTGGCTTCCTCCAAGGCTTACATCTGAAGCGGCAACCAAGACATAGAACTTGTCATCTGAGTCACCCATGTCACCATTGGTGCCATTGGCTATGTGCAAGGAAGGACTTCAACAATCAACAAAGACACTGTACTAGTACTTCTCTAGAGGTCACCCATTCTAGTAGTGTTCCCCCCAAGGCTTGCTTAGTTGGTGGGTTTCCCTAACACTAAGCCCTAATTGTTGGTGTGATTGTAGGAGTAAAGCTACCTTAGGTTAACATTATTTTGGATCCTTCAAAGTATCTTCTTGGGTTCTTTGCATCGATTTTATGAGGGTCTTTATGGGTGCAAAATTAGGGAAAAATAGAGGTCAATTTTGTATGTGTTGGGATACTTTATGGAAAGATTGGCCCAAAGATCAATATAGGTGCTAAAGGCACTTGAGATTTTGTCTCTTTGGTAGTGTACATTCAACTTTATTGCTAAATTTTCAGCTCTTGAGACTTCTTATAGGTTTCTTGGAAGGCTTTCAGTTGTGGTAGGAGCAACCACTGCAAGTTTACGTCAGTTTTTGGGTCAAAAGAATGGAGTTGATAGATACTTTTATGTGTTGTTACCTAGTGTTTGGGTTGTAAATTCAGCCTTTTAGTGCCATTTTATTGCATATATTGAGCATATATACATTATGTATGCTTTTGTGAAAATTGCCTACCTATGCCCATGTGGTCATTGATGTAGCAATTACATTTTTGCATAATGCCTTTCGCATTGATAAAGAGGGTTGTGGTGAGGTTTTCTTAACTAGGAGATAGCTAGATGTCGGGGTCTCTTCGGTGATGCACGTGAAAGACTTACCCAAACTCTCCATAGGAGATTGCTAAGTGTTCATAGGTGCTTTATAAACCTAGTGGGCCTCTTTCACTTAAGTTGTTATATGCAACGGATTTAGTGATTCACTATGCACGTTTACATGGTAGTACTCAGAGTTTAATGAGTTTTCTACATTGATCGTATGCTCATTTTATAGAGGATACTTTGGCTTATTTTATTTATTTTCAATTATACAATGATTGACTTTACTTCTTGAGATACTTATTAGTGTGAGAACATACATTCTCATATAATCTTTTTGGTTGTTCATTGTTATTCATTGATCCCTTTTTGTGGGGAGACTCTACCAAAATTCTCACAGGCTTTGACACTTCATCACATTTTTTTACCCTCAATAGTGTTTGGGCTATTCTAGCTTCATTAACATTCTAGTTAGTTCTCTACCATCATGGCATCATAGATCTCAGGACATCTCGTGGATCAGGTTCTAGTGCCAGTGTTCCAAAGAGGAGCTATAACTTGTAGGGCAATGATCATTTTGAGAATTTAATGGCACAAAATTTTCTATATGGAAGAATCTGATTAAATATCTGCTGATTCAGACCATTCAACTTCACTTGAAAGATAATGTTTACTTTACAATATTGGATTGTGAAAGTGCAGAGGAGCATCCATCATCATGTGATACATTTTGCACAGCTATTAGCAAAAATGCACCTAATGGTAAACTAGTCTATAATGACATATGTGAAACACTCTTGAGTGAAGGAATTTGTAGAAATTCTATGGTTGGCACTCAGAGAGGAGATGGATATACTATTCATGATTCTTACCAAGAAAAAAAATCATCAATGTGGTAGGAGCAAGAACAAGGAAAAGAATGGTCAATGGAATAAAAGTAGAATTAAATCAAGGATGAGGGATATTGAGTGTCATTATTTCCATAAGAAAGTACACATGAAGAAATATTTCTATGTGTTAAAGAATGTTAAAGCATGTTGATAGGCATGTTAAACAGTTACTTGCACCATTTGCTTTGACTGTGAAGAGAGAAGAAATTAATGCTATTTTTTATTACATTGTATGTTGACACTTGATAATAATGCACATAGTGAGGCTCTTATGGCTAGTTCTCTTTCCCACACATGGCTGCTAGATTTTGGTGCTTCTTTCCATGTGATACCACAACTTATGGAGCAAAGTCTCTTGATATTGTGAGACTTGGTGATTCTTACCAATGTTTTTTTCTTGGGATTGGAGATGTGGTTGCACAGTCCACTGTGGCTCACAATTTACTTTGCATAATGTATGCCATATGCCTTAGTTATCACACAATTTGATTTCAACTAGTCAACTTGATGGCCTTGGTTACAAAGTCATTTTTTATGCTCAATCCTTTCACATATGAAAGGGAAATATGGTTATTGTAAAAGGAAGCAAAGTTGGATTATTTCATCCTTTATTTGTATCATAGAAAGAACATTTCTTAACTATCATTGAACAACCTATGGCTTGTACATGGCATGACTATTTGGGCCACATATCTCATACTAGAATGGAAAATCTTTGTTTTTTTGGCTACTACTTGTTTTATATTCTCTAATTTTTCATTTTGTGAGCATTTTCAATATGGAAAGAAAACTGGGAATGTGCATGAAATGCACATTGAATCTTCAATTCAGCCTTTAGATCTCGTTCATATAGATATGTGTGGTCCTATACCCACAAGGATGAGGTACTAGAAAATTCCAGGTATACCCTATCAAGGTTCTTGTTACTTTGTCACTTTCATAGATGATGCTACTAGAAAAGTCTAGGTATATCCTATCAAGTCAAAGGATGATGCATTCCCTACTTTAAAAAAATGTTTTGCTTCAACTGCGACTGAAAAAGGAATTAAGCTCAACACTTTACGTTGAGATAATGAAGGTGAGTATATCTCACATGAATTAAACCTTTTTTTTTTGTCAGTATAGAGGAATTCATAGAGTTTAAAACTCTTGACATCCCAATTCAGAATGGTATAGCAGAGAGGATGATTAGAGATATTTAGGATAGAGTAGTTTCTATGTTCCATCATGCAAACCTTTCACAAGGCTTTTGGGTAGAAGGAGTGTTAATTGCAATTCATGTGATTAATCTTTCACCTAGTACTACCATTTTGAAAGGTCTAAAAGTGGCACAAGAGTTATGGATAGGGAAGCCACCATATTATGATCATCTTCAAGTTTTTGGCTGTGAAGCACATGTTCATATACCCAAGAATCTTAGACAAAAGTCAAAGTATAAGTCAAAGAAATGCATTTTTCTTGGTTATGGTCGAGATGTTCAATTTGGATATTGTTTATGGGGATCTTGAAACATAGTCATTGATAAGAAGTAGTGATTTCATCTTTAATGAGTTGAAGATGCATAAACAACCCACTAAGGAGCTTGAAGTGAGAAGAGTTGTGTTTGAAGATACTAGTTCTCTAGCTAGAATGAATAAGAATGCTACACATAGGGATGTAGAGGAGAATTTCCAATCATATTAGTCTGCAAATGCTCATGTTTAGAAACCATTGAGTTGTTCTACACATGTCTCATGTCCACACGATATATATGTTTGAGTTTTGAATTTTGTTATGCTGATAGATGTAGGTGAGCCTTCTTGCTACAAAGAGGTTACGCGAAAAACGGATCATGTCAAGTGGGAGCATGCCATGAATATATATACAATATATATGTTTGAGTTTTGAATTTTGTTATGCTGACAGATGTAGGTGAGCCTTCTTGCTACAAAGAGGTTACACAAAAAACGGATCATATCAAGTGGGAGCATGCCATGAAGAATGAATTAGATTCTATTCACAATAATTGTTACAAGATCTTACAGTCGTGTGTGTGCAGAGACAATACGAATCTAAAAACACAAAAAAAATAGAGATGCACAATAGATGTCACATTACATAGTATTGGGTACAATCTTCCCCCATGCACTCTGTCGGATGAGTCTCCAGAGTGCATGTATTCGTAGTTTTTTATTACATCAAAATATAGAAGTTACAATGAGGGTAGTGCTTCAAAAAGCATGTGATTAAAATTTTGCCCACTTTTTATTGTGAGCCTTTGTAGCTCAGTGATGAGTAGCACCTCCTTTAATGTCAATCCGGGAAGACGTGAGGATGGTATGAAGACCTCGAGCAAGTGGCGGCACAAGTGCGTGAGTGAGAAGCACACAAGCATGCACACACATACACACACACGCGCACACACGGCAAGACAAAGAGAGAGAATCAATGGAGTTCTTTAGATTACTTTCAATAGCTCTTACAAGTTCGTTTCAATTACAATCCAACCTCAAAAATGAGCTCTCTAGCCCTTTTTATAGTTTTTGACTAGCTTTTGGTCCTGTCCAGACCTAGTGTCCGGCCTAGTTAAAAATTAGGTTCCAGGGCTTATTTGGGGGCTCAAACGAGATCTAAAAAAGACGAAAATTGGTACGCAACTACTTCTAAGGCTCCTCAAGCTCAAGGACTCCTTGGCTTGCACAAAATGGAGCTACAAAAAGGTGAAATGATATTTACAATGATTGTTAGTGATAAAAATCACTGTTGTTGTAGGGATTTCTTCTAGTGATCTGCCATACATATCTTCGAGCTCCCTACTTGCTCTTCCTCCCTGCATGTCCATCTCTTTGATTTGCATTAATGTCTTGAAAAAATATTGGCCTACTTGCCAGATCTTCTTTGACTGCCCTGTTTGCTTGTGCTGTCCCTTCGCTCTGACTCCCTTCTTTGACTTTCATGTCTTGTACGTCCTGGTGTACCAAGGCTACTGCCAACACCCCCCCCACTCTCGCGTCTGTCGCCCCTGACAGACCCTTGTCTAGCTGCTTTTTGGACGTAGTATTGTACATCGGCGGCGAGGTGGTGTTCTTCTAACCTGAGTCCCCTTGCTAGATCTGTCAGCAATGCATCCCAATTGACTGGCCCTGGGACATCTGGATGTGGCACCCGTAACTGTTCTGAGTGAATGGTTCGCTCCACAGCAAATAAATGGAGGAGATGTGAGGGTCTGGGTACAAATATTTCTGAGTGGTATTCCCAGAACCCTGTTATGAACATCTCTTCGAATGTTTGTTTAAAGCAGGCTGGGAGGTATTTTATTCTGGCGTGCCAAGCATATATCACCTCTATGGAAGGAGTGGTGCTCATGTCATAAACTAAATCTTGGTTTCCTGTAAGGAATCCGACGCCTGAGAAGTGTGGGTCCTTGATATTCTTGAATGTCCTGAATGTAATAAGCATTAACTCAAAAATTTTCATGCACATCTGGGCCATTACATCAGGGGTATTCCTTAATCGGATGCTCCAGTGCCGTATAGTGGAAATCATGTAATTGACGGTGGGAGGCCCTTGAGGGGGTGCTAGATAGACGTAGTTTAACCATTTGGCGCATCCCTTGATATTCTTGACTGCAATGGTAAACTCTGGCCATGTGCGTCTGCGGAGTACAGGAACATAACAAGGGTTATATTTAATAAAAAGAGGCATATTCGTCCAGGTGCGAACCATCTCCGGGTAGGTTTCGAGGAGTCGGATCCTCCAAGTGGGTTGATGAATGGATCCTTTTTGAGCGCTCGCTGGGATGTCATCTGGCCCAAATTGTGTAGCAAACGTTGGAGGTTTGCCACATCTTTGTTGGATTTCTGCATTATAGTCCGCCAGGAGTATACAATATGGCACGTATTGATCATCATTGGTTCCGATCCATCTATGGTGGGACATGCTGCGGAAGTATTCTGATTTAATAATAGTGTCCTCTATCTTTGCCATAGATTGGATTTGAACTGCCACTCGATCTTCATGAGTTGATGTCGTTTTCTCTAGTGTTTGGAGCCACTCAGGTACTTCAATTTCTAACGTATCCATTCCTTCTGCGGTTTGCTCACCACCTGGCATTGGCATAGGAACGTAAGGTTCCTCATACGTCTCATCTACCTCGATGGGTACCAAATCCTCGGGTTCTGGTTCGACAACTGGAGAGGGTTGCCTTTCATGTGTGAGTAATCGTGCCTGTAATTCGGCCACCTGCTCTTTCAATGTCTTGACTTCCTCTGAAGTCGTGGCCGTTTCTGTGATTTTGGGTGCTGTCTGTTGCTCTTGGAGTTGATTGCGCAGCGCATCACACACGTTCCCTTTCCAAGTCATCATGAGCTTCTAATAGATCTGCATAGCTGTCCAAGATGGTCTTCATTGTCTCTGAGGGCACAACTTTAAACTGCTCTGGATCAATTTCGTGTGGAGAGCCTTCCATTGCTGCTTCTAGATTTGCTTCATTTTGCTGCTGCAGTCTCTTGTTTTCTTCAAGGGCGGCCGCCATGTGTTTTCTGAGAAGTGCCAGGTTACGCCGGACTTTGAGATTATCGGCTTGATATACCTCGAGCAAAGCTTCTAGTTGTTTGACACCTGATTCTGTCGATGGTTGGGGTGCCTCCAATAATGTTTGGTGAGCCTGCTCAAGCGTCGTGTAGTGTTGATTCAGTTCTGCATTTTCTGTTTGTAGAATGTGAAATTGTCTTTGTAAGTTCTGATGGTGCGTTTCCAGTTGCTGATACCGGTTGTCCAGAGCTTTGTACTCATTCTGGAGCTGGTATACACATTGGTTTAATGCTAAAAATATGTTATTTACATTAAATAATGCTGGGAGGGGTGAAGATGCAGGGGGAATGGGGGCGGGAATGGAAGAGGTGAATGATGTGGATGTAAGTGGAGATGTGGGTGGAGGGGGTATGGGTGATGAAGGTGGCATGGGGGGAGGGAGTGGTGCTGTGGCAGGTGATGTTTCCATCGTGTCAACTGTTTGAGTGACGGTGTAGATGGGAATCGTGGGTGGAGTGGATGTGACATCGGTGAACAGGGTGGTGAAGGTGGGCATGGTGACTCCCCCGAATTGGATTCCCGGAGAGAGTGGAATGCCCATGACAATGGTAGTGGTAGTGAACGTGGTAGTGCTAGTGCCCTGTGGTGGGGTAAATTGGGTAGTGCGAGGTGGGGATGGTGGTGACAACGGTGCTTCTTGATATTCTTCTGATTGCGCTGCCTCGCCTGGTGCTGATGTATTGATGTGAATTTGCTTCCCGGACCTCCTGGGACGAACGGGAACCCTTTTCTCAAACCTGTGAATGTAGGCCACTGCCTCATGAATGGCCTCATCCAATCCTACGGCGTCGGCATGAAGGTTCATGGACTCAATGAACAACTCGTCCACACCTTCCTCCGCTAGCAAGTCGTTCATGAGCCTTTTGCCCTGTTCTAGAGACATCTGATGTTGTTCCTGAACCAGTCGCATGGTTCGATATAGTCTCTTGATTTGTGCCGAATATGCTGGGGCACTTGCTAACTCGGAGAGTTCGTCATATTCTTGATGTTGTTCTTCGTCGGCTTCTTCTTCGTCTCCTCCTGCCTCTTGTTCATCTACATCGACTTCTACAACTTGTGGTTGGGTGGGGGCCGATGTTGTTGTTTGGGGTTGTGGTTCCTGAGCTCGCTCTGCTTCAGCTTCGAGGTTAGAGTCATAGATTAATCTGGCAATTTCTTCATCCGTGAGGTCCTCAAGAGTAAATCCTTGTGGAAATTCCAAATCTGATGGAATGGGTGGAAACACCAGATTAGGCCCCTCTGTGCTTGGTCTTGGTAGCCGGATTGTGAATGGCCTAACTCGTCGTGTCTGGGGAGGGGTGATTTCTGGTGTAGCGGTAGCTCCCCTTGGTTGAGCACAGGGTAGTTGGACTCCCCCCCTCATCTTCTTTGATGGGGGACCTGCTGCTGATAGTCTTCTCTGGAATTCTTGGACTCGGGACCATACAAGTGCCCGCTGAACAGGTACGTCATAAGCCAAGCATCTATAGATTATTCTGGTCAGAGCACAACACCCGTGGAGCACATTCTTCTGTTTCTTGTTCCACCTTTGATGCGCTAGGTGGATCTGATCGATGATCCAGTGGGGCACATTGATGGGAAGGCTTTCTGTTTCTGCTAGATATAAACTGAACCATATTTTTTTCGGGGGCATTGTGAATCGTTCCTGGGCGGGGAAAGCAAAATGTTGCATGATGGTTCGCAGGTGAAGCGCAATGGTAGGTGTCATCGTTACCATATCCTTCAACTTATTAAGATCCTTGTGCTTCATTCGACCTAGGACCATGGTTTCCTTTTCTGTTGGGATGTGCATGCCATACATACCCAATGCTTCTCTTACCAGATTGAGGTTCAACTTGAACCTTTTAAGCTCATTACCCGGCAGCAGTGATGGCAACACAAAGGTGCTGTCGCCTCCCTTGGCCCTGCTTGGCGTGATTGTACTGATCAGATATGAACATCGTAAAAAATCAGGCTTTGGTATGTGGGCCCTGAAATAACTGTCCACACCCGCTTTGATCCAAACTGATCTCATGACTTCGGCGTTTTGATAGCTTTCAAACTCGCGTGTGAAAAAGTGGTATCGACCCCATTTGCCATTGAACTCCAATTCTGCTTCCCAAAAATAGGTCCCATCGCCTAGTGGTCCAGCAACATCACTGAACCAATGCGCATGCTTACCTACTTGAGAAGTGTGCCCTTGAGGAGGATCCTGAATGGGGAGCACATGTACTGCTTGAAGTTCTTGCGGCCTTGCTGTGAGACGTGGCTCAAGGAGAAGTGTTTCTATGTCTACAATCTGGGCACCAGATCCTGCTTGAGAACTGGTACCTGCTTCTGCCATGGCCCTGTTCGCTGATTGGTTCTGTAAGAATATAGAACCAAGTGTTAACATCGTAATGGACAGAATAAATCCGTTGTTGCCCTCGTTACAACATTAACATGAGGTAGATGGTGAGTTAGTGGTTAGTAAGTGCATGAAGACAGTGTGTGTAGTTAGTGCTTGGGTTGTCCTAGGAGACTATTGCAGTTAGTAAGTGGGTATGAATTTACAATTGGGGTCGGGGGGTTTATTACAGGCCCTAGGCTGCCAAATGCAGTGAATGGGCTTTGCTTTCGGTTTCGGAGAGTCTCTACAGAGCTTTCCCGATGTCGTGGTTTGAAAACGAGGCCTTTTTGGGACCCATTTACAATTGATTACATGCACGCTCTTGGGTCTTGGTATGTTCTTGAGCGTTGAGAACGAGTGAGTACTGGCAGTATGCGTAGCTGCGTTATGCTGTTTAGGTTGTGGCCTCAGCGTAGCTACTTGTGCCATCCAGCAAGCCTTAGGCACCCAAATTTGTCTTGATTGTGGGCTTGCCTTCATCGACTTCTTAGGCACCCAAATAGATTTTACTTTAGCAGAAGAATTTCTGAAAGACTTCTTATTAGCGTCGTGTTGTTGGTCACTAATAAGAGGCTTTGCCCCTGTAGTTGACGGTGGTGCAACCGGTTGTTCGCCTTTCCGCACCCACACCTGGTTTATTTTCTGGGCCATTATGCTGCGCAGGTACTTTTGATCTCGGACATAGGTAGTACTCTGCTTCTTCTGCCTTTGATCCACCTTGGGTTGCTGCCTCCTTCTAGCCTTTGGAAAAGAAGGGAGTTCCGTTGCATTCCTGACTCCTTTTTTGCGAATATCATTCCTCTGCAACACATAGTTTTGGACAAGAACAGCATGGTCAACTTCATGTGCACCCCTGGAAGGACCAGGAGTCTGTGCCTTTCCTAGTTCCTTGAGTGCTCCATTGTCTAATTCTACTGTAACTCGACTATGATTGACCCATACCTGAAGAAGTCCACTTCTTAGGTTTAAGTTGACTGCCTGGTCATAGATCCAGTCTTGACCCAAGATAAGTGGTTCAGTGAGATCCTCATCCTGACACACCAGTACTCTAACTGTCATTGCCTCATCATGAATGTAGAGGGGAAGTTCCACCTCGCCCATGCAAGGGGTTTCCACGCCTCCCAATCCTATGAGATATGCTTCCACAGGATTGACAGTTAACTGCAACTCTTGGCAGTAAGACAACTTAACAGCACTAGTGGCTGCGCCTGAGTCAATCAAGGCTTTTACGGTCCTTGCACTCTTTCCCTGTCCTATATCTAGGGTTATGAAAGGACGTCGATCAATTATCCTATGCGAACTTGTTCCGGCGACTTCACACATGGCCATGGGATATCCTTGATCTGCATAGTCATTTGTCCTAGGATGCTCTCTACCTTGCCTACGTAATTTCATCCTTCTGATGCGTTCTAAAGCTTCTGCTTGAGCTTCTTCTCTAACTCGCTTTTCTTCCTCTTTGCGTTTCTTAGCAGTGTTGAGTCGGCTGAGCATTTCCTCCGTGAGGGGTTCCTGGTACAACTTGACTCTGCAACCGCTAATATAATTTGGGAGAACATCACCCTCTAATGTGGCCAATTGTACTGCTCCACTTGTGGAGATCCTATTGATAATCATAGGTCCGTAGCCTCTCTTTTCTAGCTTCCTCGCATGTTGTTTGAGTGTATAGACTAGGACTAGATCTCCTGCTTTCAAGCCTTTATCCTTCACGTGGGCATCAAAGTATGCCTTCTGTCGCTTCTTGGCTGCAGATATCCCTGCAGCGGCTCTCAGTCTTGTTTCTCCTAATCGTTCAAGGTCAAAGATCCTAGAGGAGAGCTCATGACCTGTCCATTCGTGCTCTTGTGCTACTCTCAATGTAGGAATCAAGAAGTCCAAGGGTAGCATGACATTTTGGCCAAATACCATCTGAAAGGGGGTGGCTTGGGGTACCGTTTTGTAGGCAACTCGGTATGCCCAAACAGCATGGTGTAGCTGTTTGTCCCAATCAGAGCGTTTAGTGTTCACTAATTTCGTCAGCACATTGCATAAAATCTTATTAGTACTCTCAGCTTGTCCATTAGCTTGAGGGTGATAAGGGGCAGACTTCTTGTGTATTACCAAGAATTCTTGGAGTAGATTTTCAATCAATTCATTTAAGAAATGAGTGCCTCTATCACTTACAAGCTCTATAGGTAGCCCATATCTCGTGAATACATTCTCAAACAAGAATTTGGCAGTTGTTTGAGCATCGTTCTTTGTCGTAGCTTTTACCTCTACCCACTTGGTTAGATAGTCTGTTGCAACAATGATGTATTCCGCATGCGAACCTTTAGCTGGGGGATTAATAGGACCTACGAAGTCTATTCCCCACTTAGAGAATGCACGTCCACCCATCATAGGTTTCAGTGGCATCTCATCTTTGCGTATAGGATACTGAGTCCTTTGACAGACATCACACCGCTTCACATAGGTATGTGCATCCATGTGAAGGGTAGGCCACCAGAAGCCCGCAAACAATATTGCCTTGATCACCCGATCTGGCCCAAAGTGTCCTCCTGCTACACCTTGGTGAGCAGTTTCCAAGATCTTAAGATATTCACTTTCATGGACACATAACCTCAGGTAACCATCTTTACCGCGCTTATATAGATTATCACCTATGAGTGAGTAGTCCTGGGCTTCTTGTTCTAAACTCCTTTTCCTAGCTAGAGTCATGTCTGGAGGGAATGTGTTTGTCCTCAAGAATGATACTAGAGGTTCACTCCAATCTGGCACAATGGATACTTGATACAGAGTAGCGTGTTCCACTGGTGGTTTAGCGCCACAGATTGAGCATTCCTTGCACAACTTTTGGACATCAGCTTCCATAGTTGGCCAATGTACTCCGAGTCTCTTTAAGGTCTGTAAAGTTCGTTGCTTTGAATGGTGTTGCTCTAATGCACCTACATGTGCTAATTGCAACCATTTAGCGTACTCATCCTCTTCTACGCAACAAGCCAAGATCCCTTGATCTGTGTGCTTGTACATGCTTCCGGCCATGATGTGGTACTTTTGGGCTTTTACGATCTCTCTGTTCCGTGTGTTTACCACTGGATGATTGGGCCCGTATGTCAATACTGGTACCAATGGCTTAGCCCACTGCGGTACAACTTCCAAATTAAACAAGTAAGCATCAGGAAGGTCATCTGACACTCCTTGTGGGGCTTCGCCCGATGTGAGCCTAGAGAGATGATCTGCTCTCAAGTGAGTCCTACCTTTTCTTACCACAACCTCAAAGTCATATTCCATTAGCAAGAGAAACCATCTTACTAATCTTCCTGTATTGCATGGCTTGTTTACAAGATATAACAATGCCTGATGATCAGTAAAAAATTTAAACTTATTTGCAAGCAAATAGTGTCTAAATTTCTTAACTGCATATACCATGCCTAATCCTTCTCGTTCAGTAGTGGTATAATTTCGTTCAGCCGCATTCAATTGTCTACTGGCATAGGCAATTGGAAGATCCATATTACCTTCACCAGTAGGTTGTGCAAGCACACATCCAATAGCATAATTGGATGCATCAACATGAACATGGAATGGCTTATTCCAATCTGGTGTGGTCAAGATTGGTGCTGAACATAATCTTCGTTTAAGCTCTTGGAAGGAATTCTCACATTCATCCGTCCACTCAAAGTTTGTCAGAAGTCCGTACATGGGCTTTGCAATGACAGCATACATGTGTATAAATCATCGGTAATAACCACAGTGCCCCATGAAAGCTTGTACTTCCTTGACATTCTTTGGCCTAGGTAGCTCTGCTATGGCTCTCACCTTTTCTTCGTCGGTTGATATGCCATTCTTTGACACTATGTGTCCTAGGATCTTGCCTTGCCTGACCATAAAAACGCACTTTTCTGGGTTCAGGCAGACTTGGTATTCTCTACATTTGTCAAAGATTTGTCTGAGTTCAGGAATATGGGTTTGTCTAACATTGGAATGAGCACAAAGATCATCAACATAGACTTCTAAACTCTTCCTCAGGAACTCGTTAAACACATGGCACATCAGCCTCTGGAAGGTAGCTGGTGCATTGGTAAGCCCAAATGGCATCACTCTAAAAGCAAAAATGCCCCATTCTGTGGCAAAGGCTGTCTTATGCTGATCCTCTGGAGCTATGGCTACTTGATTATAGCCCGAAAATCCATCAAGGAAGCTGTACACTTCCTTGCCTGCCACTCTTTCTAAGAGATGTTCTGTTATGGGAAGCGGATAGTTATCTCGAATTGTGGCTGCATTAACCTTTTTCAAGTTAATGCACACACGCAGTTTGCCATTCTTTTTGGGCACCACTATGATGGGGGATACCCATTCAGTGTGCTCAATTTCATAGATAAATCCAGCTTCGACCAGTCTATCTATCTCTTCCTTGATCTTAGCAGCATAGTTATCGTTATATGTATAAGGCTTTTGCTTAGAGGGTTTAGCATCTGAGGTCATAGGGATGGTGTGTGAGCATATGTCAGGGTCAACACCTTTCAAATCCTTGTAACTCCAAGCGAATACATCTCTGTATTCTCTTAGCAAGGCAATCAATTCGTGCTCTTCTTCCGCTGTTAGGTCATGACCTATGTACGTACATCTCTCCTCTCCTTCTTCTAGGGCCACTACTATTTTCTTGGTGGTTTCTTTGTTATCATAGGCCTCTTCTGATTGTGCCTCTCGTTTAGGCATTCTTATCATGACTCTCCTATCATCTATCTCATACTTCTTAAAATTTTCTGGGACCTCAAACAAAGATTCTTCCTCTTCTGGTAAGGCTTCTCTCTTCTTTCGTTTCTTTCCTTCTTCCTTAGGGGTCATATGCGTTGCTAATCTTACAACATTTGTAACCTCTCCATGCCTCTGGGGTTGAAATTCTATTTCCTGGAAATATTCTTCATCTGATGCAAATGGTGGGTCCATAATGATTGACTCTAGATCGGAGTCACTTGCATCCTCAAATGTATCAAGGCTAGGTTCGCATTCTTCTAAAACTGCCTCTCCCATGATTGGCTCTATGGAGAAGACTGAAATGTCATAGCCATCCTCATCACAGTGAGGTGTCCATTGTTCTTCATTGATGGCTACGTCCATTGTTGCCAAAATTTCTGCCCAACCGTGAGGTTCAAATTCTTCGTCTGGAAAAACTACAGGTGCATAGGCTGGGTCTTGGATTGATCTATGGGTTTCTTTCGCACTACCTCTCTGGCTTTTTCTCTCTTCTCTTCTTCTACTGCTACCTTGCACATCCATAAGTGAGTGTCTTCATGCATCCATGAGGATCCAGACCCTATGGAATGCACCGATTCTGTATCATCTTTGGCTCTATGGATGGGATTCCATTGGATAGGAGGGACATCTCTATGAGAATAATCCTTGAGATTAACTTTGGTTGTAACACCTAAGTGCTGCAGGTACAAAGAATTGGTCCCCCAATCCTGTACCACTTGCAACTGTCGCATGAATGGTCTTCCCAAAATCATCTCATAGGCATGATTTTTGCTGAACTCACATATAGCAAAACTATGCTCAAACTCGACACCACAAGTGGTGAGAGTTATTCCTTCTAGCAATCCTAGGGGTCTCTCTATGTGACCATCGGCCATTTGCAATTTCATCCTCGTTGGCCTGAGTGCTGGCTTGCCCCAACGCTTCCATAAGGAGGTGGTGGCAATTGCAACTCCTGCACCTGAGTCCAAAATCGCCTTGGTGGTGTATTCCTGGTAGGTGATGGGAAGATAGGTGTTCCCTTCTTCACCTTCACACATATCTCCTATCTTATCCAAGGGAATTTCTGGCACTGTCCTATGGGATCCTACCTAGGAACGAGATTTTGCTATCTCTGGTACTTGTTTGGCTACACGTTTCCATAATTCAGGTCTAACCTTGAGTAGCTCTTCTAACTTGAGATTACACTGCACGTTAGTGTTCTTCACTACCTCTGTGTTCCTAGGTATGACTGAGTCGTCGTTCCTTACCATGACTGTGGGTGCTCTCATACATGTGGACTTTGCTTCCCATGGGCCTGTGAAGTGGGGTAGCTCTTGTATGGAATTAGACTCAAAGTCTAATCTCTCATGAGACTGAGTACTCTCATGCTCCCCGTAAATAGATGGGATGTCTTGTGGGAACTGGTCGTGTGCATCGTCCACAAGTTCAAAAGGAGGGGCGACCTCGCTTTCGTTATCCCATTTGTCTTCTTGAATCTCTCGTAGGAAGTCTGGTGCAAACCGATTCATAGAAGAAGAAGTGTCTGGCTCCGTAGTATTGGGCGCATAAGCAACCTGGGAAGGAGGGCTTATTCTATTGTTGACTCTCTCCTCGTTCTCGCAAATGGCTGGAGCACAAGCTTCTTGGGGAGGATTGCTTATTCTATTACTCTTCCGAGCAGGCTCATACACTCCCTGAGAAGGAATGTAGGCAGACTGTGGAGGTACGTGAGCTTCCGAGGGAGGCTCATCTGCCTTTTGGGGGGGAAGATAAGCTTCTTGAGGAGGCACATGGGCTTCCTGAAGAGGCTGGCTTATCCGTTCTCTTGCACTTTCCTTTCTTTGAGGGGTAGGTTCCTTTTCTGACTGTGCAATTAGCCTCTCTATTCTTTCTAAGGAGGGGAAACTGTCTGGTTTAGTGGAATTGGCCACATAAACTTCCGATTGGGAATGATTCATGTTTTTGCTTGCTTTTTCTTGATCTTGATTTTTTTCTTCCTTGTCAGATCTTGCAATTATCCTCTCTAACTTCTCTAGGAATCCATCCAAGTGTAATTGCGTTTTGGCTGAGCCTGAGTAATTGAAAAGGCGACTGGCTTCAAACATAGTCTGAGCCAATGCGACCATTTTCGCGCATAGTTTGGTTCTTTCTATCTCTAGGTCAGCTCTAGGATAGCACTTGTCATGATCGGTGACGTTTGGCCCTTCTTGGATTCTGGCCTGATATGCTTTAAGCATCATGTCTATGTCTTCGGGAGTGGGATCAGCTAATACCGATCCTGTTTGGGGTGGTGGATGGGTTACGTGGGCTGTCGTAGAGGGTGAAGGGATGGAGGGTGATGGGGATGGTAGCGGTGGGACTGTGTGAGAGTGCGGTTGAGATGTGATCTCTATGATTTTAGCCTTGGTTTCTCGTAGACTTTCCTCAAGTTCACTCATCTTCTTTGCCCATTGCCTTTTCATGCGTTCGCGGCTATCTCTCCAAGCTCTTGTTCTCTTTTTATTTTGGCTCTCAGTATCGCTAGCATCTGGGCTCTTTTCCTGGCCTACCCCTTGGTTTTGTTGCAGTGCTTGGGCTCTAGTGACTACCTGTACTGGTGCAGTGGAAGTGACACTTCCTGAGGAGTCTACCACTAACCCAACAACGTTGATGGGGGTGATTTTTGGCATGCTATTGGGGTTCTTTGGGCAATCTCGTAAGAGATGCTCTTTTCCGCAGTCTTGGCAAAAGCCTTGGATAGTCACGGACTGAGGTTGTGTGGGCGGAGGCAAGGGACAATCACGAATGAAGTGATCCCCCTGACATCGGTAGCATGGTCCTCTAGGAATTGGTGGTCGTACCTGCCTAGGTTGAGGCCTAGGGTTGGGGTTTGCATACATGACGTTTGTGTAGTCTGACTCCCAACTAGGTTCATTCGGCTCTTCACTATAGTAGGACTCACCATGTTCTGGAGACTGCATGTAGTAAGCCTGGGGGCTATCCACATGGGTAGAATCAAAGCTATGATCACTTGGGTCATTTTCAGAGATCAAGGATGTTACCGGGACTATAGCTCTATTCAGGTTCTCTTCTGCAGCAGTATACTTTACCGGAATCACATTAGCTGGGGCTGGGGGTTGTTGTGCTAGCACAGGCTGAGGCCTTTGTTGGTTTTGATATTGAGGTTGGAAATTTTGTTGTGGCCTGCCATATGGTTGTGGAGGGTATTGGTTCTGGTATCTGCCTTGTTGGTAGGGCTGAGGGTAGGGTTGCCTAACCGCCTGCTTGTTGTATGGGCAATCTTGTGCGGTGTGGTTGGTGTATCTCCGTTCTATGGTGCAGTACTGGCTACTAGGGTTTACTTGGGGTTGAGCCATAATGGGACAGACGTTCGCCATATGGTCACCACCACATGTATAGCACCTTTTCACAGGAGCAAACCTTGGAATTTGTTTGCTAGTTACTCCTAATTTCTGGGCCACTTTCTCTGCGAGTTCCTCAATTGATGTGGATTGCGTGGAAGAGTGACTAGATGCACTATCTGAATCTTTGTAGATTTTGGAAAGCTCTAGTTCTTCCCCTAGGTTATCTTCAATGTCAATGCACATGCGTACACACTCTTCTATAGTCCTAGGGTCCTTTAGATACACATAGGATCTCAATTTCGTACTCAGCAATCCATCAAGGAATAAGGCTACTTGTTTAGCAGATGTGGGTAGCTCCGAAATAGGGCACCTTTCAAGATATTGTCTAAATCTTCTTCCGGCCAATCTGACAGTCTCTTGGGGGGTCTGTTTGAAGCTGTGAATCAATGAGGAGGTATTGTGTCTTATGCCGCTCTTAGAGAACTCTACAATGAATGCCTCTAGGAGTTGGTCTATGCTCCTGAACTGACGCTCATCTAATGGCTGAAACCATGTAAGTGCCGTGTTCCTAAGGGTTAGACCGAAGGCATTGTACTGCGTGAACAGATCTTCCACTTGTTCAGCTCTCAAGACTTGCTTGAACTCCGCCACATGATCATAGGGATCTCCTGTGCCGTCAAAGTAATTCTTCATGGACTTAACTAGCTGGGTGGGTCTCAAAGTTCTTGTATGCTCTCTAGGCCTCGGCAGAGGGAATCCATCTACATTTCTTTGGTTCCTGTGGGCTCTATGCATCTCAGGTTCTACCCTATTCGTCTCCGTTCTCATTCTTTCTCTGCCCACTGGGTTGGCAAAACTTACTTCTGGTCTATCTCTACTTCTGTCTCTTTGCGTACCATGAGCTTGGGAGGTTCCAGCCCCAGGGTGACCATAGGAGACATTTGATCTTGGTTGAGGGAAAATAAATTCACCCTTCCAAGTGTAAGCATGCCTATCATTTTCTGTCACCACAAAGATTCGTTCTGAAGCATGATCTAAGTAGGTCACTCTGCCTGGGCTATCCGGATCCTTAAACTCATAGATCATGATATTTCCTATGTCTGTTGGCTGATTAGACTTATACCTCCAAAAGGCTTCATCAGTTTCTCGATTGAGGAGCAACTCTATGCTCTTGTTGTCTTGGGGGACCCATTCAGGCGTGATAATCCTAGTGAGAACTGATTTACCTCGAGGGGTTCTAGGTTCCGCACCCATGTTCCCTTGTTCCAGGTCACCTAAGTCCACTTCTGAGATTACATTCCCAAAGTCATCTGTCCTATCAGGGTGACTAGTGACTACATATATAGTTCCTTCCTTGTCCAGGTATGCACCGTTTTCAAACTTGACAGCTGGGTGCTCTAGTCCTATGGATTGGTCAGGGTTTTTAATCTGGACCACGGATCTTCCTAGGCCGTCCTCATAGATGCTAGCACCTAGTCGGTTGGTCCTAAGATATTCCAGCTGTGTTTTGTAAGGGCCTTCTACCCTGTACAAATAAGGCACTCCTGAACTTCCCGTAGGTCTGTCCATGCCTTGAGACATTTCTGACTCACTGGTCTCAGAGCTAGGGTAGTTCGAGTGGTGGCTCAACTGCTGGGCCCAAGACCTTGCAGTGTGATTGACACTAGCCTCTGAAGACCTAAGGCTTTGTCTCTCTCTTGCTAGATGTCGTCCTGATCTAAGGTTCATATGCCCAACTAATTAGCCCAATTTTTCTCCAGAGTACAACCTCGTTGCCGATCAATTGGTACCAGTCACTTGATTCTTTTTAGTTAATTATTGTGTTTATGGTCTTGTCTGATATCACGTCGTCAGGAACACTTGAATGGTTTCCGTACTTTAGGTTGATCGTTCCACGTTAGGTTCTTTTCCCTTATGTTATCGACAGCACAGAGATTAAGTTTTTAGCTTGAACTTGAGTTTTTAGGTACTCTTCAACTTGATATCTGCCTATCGTCGCCCTGGCTTACTCCTATCACTAGTCGTTCTTAGCTTGAGCTAGGGAATGACAGAGGGAGTTGAGAATATTCCAACCTTACTTGTTGATCCCTTGCTTTGAGGTGCTCAAGAACCCGGTTCTCAAGCTTGCAAAGAAACCTTGCTTTGTACGCTCTCAGCTGCTCTCAATGGACCTATAAAAGTCCCACGGTTAGCTCAATGCTTATATTCAAAGGACAAAACCAACCACTTTCATTCATGTGACACAAACACACATTTGCATTGTGACTTTTAGGAAAATAATTCTAAAGACCCCTGACTTTGATCCCCCTGGGTATGTTCAACTTCAAAATACCCTCTCCGAAAATCAACGCATTATCTTTATAAAAAACAGTTGAGGGCGTGTAGTATATGCCACGAGCTTTCCAACAAGCCCAAGAGCTCAAAAATTGGATTTAGTATGAAAAAGTTAGGACTGTTCAGGGTTTAGGGAGTTAAATCAGAATTCAATACAAGCTAACAGTCAAACAGGAATACTCGAGTAGCTTGTGGCACGGCCTCGCGATGCAATACTACACCCTAGTGTTTGTCCCACCCTCAATCAAAATTTAGACCAATAATTTTGCCTTGAAAATTTGACCTAATTTGCCCTTCTAACGCGTTCGCAAAGTCTGTCGGTCGCGATTGACAGGTCAGTCGCGATCGACGTGTCGATCGCGATTGACAGGTCCGTCGTGGCTGTCAGTCGCGATTGACTGGTCAGTCGCGATTGACACGTGGCCGAAAAGTCAATCAATCGTGGTCAAAGCGTCGTTGACTCTGTCGGTCGCGATTGATGAGTCGATCGCGATTGACAGGTCGGTCGCGAGGGTCTGCCGATCGTGGTCAAACAGTCGTTGACCGTGTCGGTCGCGATTGACAGAGCCGTCATGGTCTGTCCGTCGTGGTCAAACCGTCGTTGACTGTGTCGGTCGCGATTGATGAGTCGATCGCGATTGATGACTCGATCGCGATTGACACGTGTCACGCGTATGGTCAGTCGGTCGTGGTCAATCGGTCGTTGACTTTGTCGGTCGCGATTGACAGAGCCGTCGTGGGCTGTCGATCGCGATTGACGTGTCGATCGCGATTGACAGATCTGTCCGTCGTGGTTTGTCGATCGCGATTGACAGAGCAATCGCGATTGACAGAAATCTGTGGAATTTCAAAAAACTAAACACATTTTTGGGAAGCTCTAGGCCTGTAGGTCATGGATATGCACTTTGTTTAGCAATTAGAGCAAGTTTTCAGTCGGTCGCGATTGACAGAGCTCGGCGACACACAGACAGTTACACAGATTTCCGTACCTGCGCAGAGTGCTGGGGATGATGATGCGGCCTGTACCTGCAGAATGCTCACAAAACATGCAAAAAATAGCACATGCAAATTCGCTCTCTCGCTCTCTCTCACAAGTGAAATGAGGGAAATGAGGTGGAGATGGGGATATAGTCAAAAAACTGAAATTTTCGCGATGATGGAGATGGACGTGGGAGATGGTGATGATGATGATGGTGATGAAGATGGTGAAGAAAGTAAAAGAAAATCGATGAGAGTGAAGAAAATACCCACAACTCCAACGCGTCAACTCTACGTCTTACCATCACACGCTCGTCCTCAAAGCTCGATCCCCGGCAACGGCGCCAAAATTTGGTGTAGCTCAGTGATGAGTAGCACCTCCTTTAATGTCAATCCGGGAAGACGTGAGGATGGTATGAAGACCTCGAGCAAGTGGCGGCACAAGTGCGTGAGTGAGAAGCACACAAGCATGCACACACATACACACACACGTGCACACACGGCAAGACAAAGAGAGAGAATCAATGGAGTTCTTTAGATTACTTTCAATAGCTCTTACAAGTTCGTTTCAATTACAATCCAACCTCAAAAATGAGCTCTCTAGCCCTTTTTATAGTTTTTGACTAGCTTTTGGTCCTGTCCAGACCTAGTGTCCGGCCTAGTTAAAAATTAGGTTCCAGGGCTTATTTGGGGGCTCAAACGAGATCTAAAAAAGACGAAAATTGGTACGCAACTACTTCTAAGGCTCCTCAAGCTCAAGGACTCCTTGGCTTGCACAAAATGGAGCTACAAAAAGGTGAAATGATATTTACAATGATTGTTAGTGATAAAAATCACTGTTGTTGTAGGGATTTCTTCTAGTGATCTGCCATACATATCTTCGAGCTCCCTACTTGCTCTTCCTCCCTGCATGTCCATCTCTTTGATTTGCATTAATGTCTTGAAAAAATATTGGCCTACTTGCCAGATCTTCTTTGACTGCCCTGTTTGCTTGTGCTGTCCCTTCGCTCTGACTCCCTTCTTTGACTTTCATGTCTTGTACGTCCTGGTGTACCAAGGCTACTGCCAACAGCCTTAAATTTTATTTACAGAAGTCATGTTCTACAGTGATCTTTATTTCAACCACTACTTTTATGACTTTCTGGAAACAACCCTCTACGTGGGTCTTTTATTTACAACATATATCAAAAATATAATTTCTTTATTTATGTCGAGATGCATCCGAATAAGTTCATGCCTATCCACGCCCTCACGAACCTTCAGTTGCTATATCAAAACACAAAGCACATTAAAATTTCAATGAAATAAAATTAGTAATTTAACATTCCATAAGTGATAACATGCTCCGTAGCTAAAAAAGCAATTGATCTCAGTTGATAAAAAAGAAAAGAGACATGTATGGCCAATCACATGTCCCATTACTAAACAATAATAAGCATCTCCATGTAAAAACACATGCATGGAAATGTATTTTGGAGAGTTAAATTATTGTGATTGTGAATGATATGTAAAAATTAAGTGATCACAATGGGGAGTGAATGAAGTCTTAGAGATCCATTGTGATTCTGCAATAGAAATATTTTTATATTTTCACTATCAAAAATCAATGGTTGATGTAATTAATGTTTAATAGATTTTTGTTTTGTTTTGATTAAAATCTCAAAACCCATAAGATTATGTTTTACACAAATCTTTAAAGCATGCACAATAGCTAAAAGCTCCTTATCGTACATATTGTAATTCTTTTCAGTAGGTTTAAGTTTTCTACTTTAAAATTCAATGGGATGATCATTTTGCATTAGAATTGCACCTATAAATGAGCCACTAGCATTTGTATGAAAATGTTGTGCAGAATCGCATAATTGCAAAACAACTTCATGTTTGAGATTTTCAAAAGATTGTTTTTGTGCTAAAACGCATGCAAATCTTACTTTTTTCTTGAATAATAAAGCAAGGAGAAGTTCCAAGTAAGAAAATTTTTAACAAAATTTCGATAGAAACTAGCCAACCCAAGAAAAGAACGTACATCATTAACTAATTGAGCTACAACCATTCTACAACAACTTTGACTTTCTTTGGGTCTACATGCGCTCCTTGACTAGAAATGATATACCCTAAATATTCTAGTCTATACTTTGGAGAAGTAACTTTTTTCATGATTGGCATAAAGTGTTTTCTTATGTAACAAGCTAAAAACTATTTCTAAATGCTTCTCATGCTCACTTTGATTCTTACTATAAGCAAGTATATCATTAAAGAAAACAAGAATGAAAGCTTGATAATCAAGGAAAATATTATTCATCATATGTGAAAATGCAACAAGAGAATTTGTAAGTCCAAAGGACATTAGCATAAATTCATAATTGTTAAAATATTTTGGTAGTGATGTGTGTGAACACACAAGAACTCTGGGGCACTTTTTTCCCTCTTTAGGAGGTTTTTCTCCCAACTTTTATATACATATATAACCCTGAAGGATCACTTATCTTTATACATTCACTTGGTAATTCATTCACTGTTGTGTTGTGATCCAAGCTTTTCCTTTTTCCTTATGTTGTTCATGTGCTTCTATAGACCTCAAACTCCAACAATTGGCATCATCAATACCCCTCCGGTCCCAGTCTCAGAATCGCACAAAAATTGATGAGCATACTCAAGGCAATTAGGAGTTCAAACCAATTTTTGTGTGGCATCGAAATTTTGATGTGAGCTCATTTTAGCCTTTGAATGCACTATTATAGTGTTTGTGTAGGCAATTTTGTCCTTTTGTGCCAAACATATATACAAGTTTTGATTCACCAATACAAGCAGTCTGTTATAGGTTCAGAGCTCAATAGGGTGGTTCTACTCAACTTTTTGAGATACAGACATTTTTCTACATAAGGGTATTTAGTCAATGGACATGGCTGAAAGCAATGATGTATTCTGTATGTTGGTTATTGAGGACAAGTTGGATGGTACTAATTATCTGCTCCTAGAGTTCGAGGTCTACAGATGCACGTGACCAACACGAGGAAGAAGAAGAATAAGTTTGGAGCACAACACACAATACTGAATTTATTTATCACTAGAATGTACAAAGATCAGTCACCTATTAGGGCTATAGGCATATATACAAGCTAGGGAAAAAACCTCCTAAAGAGGGAAAAGAGTGTCCCGGTGATCCTAGTGTGTTCACACACATCATTACCTATATATATCAACAAATCCCCCCCATGAGTGATGTTGTGAACAAGGAGCTGGCACTCATGTATAAGGAAGTTCCAAGCTGTGTGGACTCAATCCACAAAAGGAAGTAAGCCCAAAGCTTTGCAGAAAGATTCAAACTTCTCCCTAGGCAAAGCCTTTGTGAAAAGGTTTGCAATGTTCTCTTGCGTGGGCACATATGCCAAGCTCATCTCTCCAATAGAGAACCTCTCCCTGACATAATGATAATGCACCTCAATATGCTTAGTGCGAGCATGAAATACAGGGTTCCTAGCAACTACCAATGCACTCTGACTGTCAATGAAGATGGTGGTAGCAGAAGACTGACCAACACCCAAACCAGCCATAAGGCATCTGAGCCACACACACTCAACAATCACTATGAAAGCTGCCCTATACTTAGCCTCACAACTAGAAGTGGCCACACTAGGTTGCTTCTTGCTCAACCAAGATATACATGAGCTACCAAGCATGAAACAACAGCCACTAGTGTACACATGAGTGTCATAGCAATCAACCCAATCAGAGTTAGAAAAAGCATGTAAATCTGGTGGTAGTGATCCTCCCTTGGGATAAAACAATCCAAGTAGCTGGGTACCACTCAAGTAGTGAAAGATGTACTTAACCACCTACCAATGCTTGACACTTGGGCAATGCATAAATCTACTCATCTTTGAGACATCAAATTGAATATCTGGGCGAGTAATGCATAAGTAAATCAAGCATCCAACAAAGTGGTGATAGAGAACAACATCAAATGCATCTCCAGCATCATGAAAACTCAATCGTAAACCTCCATAGGAGTGGCAATAGCTTTGCCATCTTCAAGGCCAAAACACTATAATAATGTGTCAATATATTTTGTTTGACACAAAGCTATTCTGCCATTAACCTACATAAATTGAATGCCCAAATAATGATGCAAATGCCCCAAATCTGACATCTCAAATGAGGCATGCAAATCAGCCTTAAAATCAACAATATGCTTCTCATGAGGACCAGTGACCAGCATGTCATCAACATACACAACAATGATCAGAAGCACATCATTAGCACACTTAACATATAAGGGGCTTTGAGTTGGACTATTCTCAAAACCATGTGCAATCAGATAGGCATGTATCTTTTCATACCAAGCATGCGGTGCTTGCTTTAAACCATATAATGCCTTCTTTGAAGTGTTTCAATGGCGATGCACCACAGTGCGCTCTCCTTCTCGAGAGCTCCACGACGATATGCTCGGAGTAGAACGCCGAGCTCCTGAGGTCGCACACAGTACTCCGCACAGAGGCTGTAGAATACGCAGAAAACACAGTACACAGGAAGCACGAACACATACTTCTTAGGTCTTACAAATGCGGTCGAACTTACAGTCTGTGACTGACCAGGCCACTATATGTTTTATTAAAGAACATATACAAAGAAGTGTCCGGTGGCCATTTGGCCTTTCACATGGACACTAACGGTAACAATCTCCCACTAAAGGCCAATATGGCCACAGTAACTATGGGAGAAAAATTAATGAATGATAAAGAATACCTGAGTGTAAGTATACAAACTATACCTCCCACCTGATGGGCATGTTACACAGTATACAAGTGACTGCGTAAGATCAAGAATCAAGTAACCCCCATCAAGTGACAAGAGTGTCGAAAGCTATCCTGTGGTAGAGCTTTAGTCAAAGCATCTGCAACATTATCTCGAGTGTGAACCTTCTCAAGAATAATGCTCTCAGTGGCTAAGCAATCTCTAATGAAGTGATACCTCACCTCAATGTGCTTGGTCTTTGCATGATAGACCGGATTCTTAGCCAAAGCAATGGCACTCTGATTATCACTGAGCAAGTGAGGTACATGCTGAGGTAAACCCATATCACAAGCAAGACGAGAAAGCCACAATGCTTCCTTACATGCCTCACTTGCTGCAACATACTCTGCTTTTGTGGTGGAAATAGCTGTACATTCTTGAAGACGAGATCTCCAAGACATAGCACCTCCAACAAAATGAAAAATATACCCTGATGTAGACTTACGATTGTCTACACAACTAGCATAGTCAGAATCTGTGTAACCAATAATGGATGCTTTCCCTCTACCTAAGCATAGACACTTGTCCTTAGTGCCACTCAGATATCTCAAAATCATTTTGACTGCTTCCCAATGTTTCTTGCCAGGATTAGACATATATCTGCTCACAACTTCCACTGCAAATGCAATGTCTGGTCTCGTAGCTACCATAGCATACATGAGACTACCAACAACAGACTGATAGGGAATTTTGGTCATGAATTCCTTTTCCTCATCTGATTTGGGGCAGTCATCCTTGCTCAATTTCACATATGTGGGTAAAGGTGTACTCAATGCCTTTCCACCCTGCATATTGAATTGGTGAAGTACTTTGGATATGTACTCACTTTGAGACAAGTATATGCATCTTTTACTCCTATGACGAGTAATGCGCATGCCAAGAATATGTTTGGCATCCCCCAAATCCTTCATATCAAATGTCTGACTCAACTTCTTTTTGAGAAGTGACAAATCATAAGAAGACTTCACAGCAATCAACATATCATCAACGTAAAGTATCAAGCATATCAAGCTACCATCAGAACATCTCTTTGTGTAGAGACAATGATCCTCATTGCTCCGAGAATAGCCTTGGGACTTCATAAAAGCATCAAACTTTTGGTACCATTGTCTAGGAGACTGTTTAAGTCCATACAAGCTCTTCTTGAGCTTACAAACTAGACTTTCCTTGCCAGGAACTACATAACCCTCTGGTTGTTCCATATAGATCTCATCTGTAAGATCTCCATGCAAGAAAGCTGTTTTCACATCCATTCGGACTAGCTCTAAGTCCTCCATTGCAACGAATCCAAGCAACATGCGCAAAGTAGTCATCTTGACCACTGGAGAGAAGATTTCCTCAAAATCAATACCATGTTGTTGCTTAAAACCCTTTGCAACAAGTCGTGCTTTATATTTTGGAGAAGCACTATCTGATGTGAATTTCAGCTTATATACCCATTTACATGGTAAAGCTTTTCTGCCCTTTGGCAAAGGTACTAAGTCCCAAGTACCATTCTTGTGAATAGAATCCAACTCACTCTTCATGGCACGCTCCCACTTGACATGATCCTTTGTCTGCATAGCCTCTTTGTAGCAAGAAGGCTCACCGGCATCTGTTAGCATAACAAAATCTAAACCTGGAACATATCTATCAGGTGGATATGAGACACGTGCAGAACGTCTCAATGGTTGCTGAACAGGAACATGTGCGGACTGATCTGAATGGACATTCTCTTGAACATCCCTATGTGTAGCATTTTTATGCATGCTAACCGGAGGACTACTATCCTCAAACACCACTCTTCTCACTTCAACCTCCTTAATGGGCTGTTTATGCATCTTCGACTCATTAAAAATGACATCACTACTTCTGATCACTGACCGTGTTTCAGGATCCCATAAGCGAGAACCATCAATGAACTGCACAACCACATCTCCAATCCCCACAACATCACACTGGTAAGAGTCACCAAGTCTCACGGTACCAAGAGACTTTGCTGCATAATTAGAGAACCATTCTCTATGTGGTATCACATGGAAAGAAGCACCAGAATCTAGCAGCCAGGTGTGGGAAAGAGAATCAGCCATAAGTGCCTCAGATGGCACAGTACTATCAAGTGTCAACACATCATCATCATCAGAAATAGCATTAATTTCTTCAATCTTCACCGTCGAAGTAGATGGTGCAGGTAACTATTTAACATGCCCATCAACATTCTGTCCTTTACCTTTAGCATTCTTTAATGCATAACAGTCTTTCTTCATGTGTCCTTTCTTATGAAAAAAATGGCATTCCATATCCCTCTTCCTTGATTTACTTCTACTCCTATTCCGTTGACCATTCTTTTCCTTGTTCTTGCTCCTGCCACGTTGATTCTTTCCTTGGTAAGAATCGCGAACATTATATGCATCTCCACTCTGAGTGCCAACCATAGATTTTCTACGAATCTCCTCACTCAAGAGTGCTCCACATATGTCATCATAGACAAGTTTACCGCCAGGTGCACTGTTGCTAATAGCTAGTGCAAAACGTATCCCATGATGATGGCAGGGTGCATAACAGCAATACTGCTTTCATTTCATTATCCATATCCATTTTTTGAGCCTGTAACTGGGAGAATATAGCATCAAAATCATTTGGATGAGCAGCGACACTATCTGTGTCCTTCATATGAAGGTCATATAATTTTCTCATCAGATACACTTTATTTGATGCCGTCTCTTTTTCATATGTATTGCATAACTTCTTCCAAAGCTCCTCTGCACTTTCACAGTCTAATACTGTAAAGTAAACATTATCTGCCAAGTGCAAGCGAATGGTAGACCTGGCCATTTCATCTAACTCATCCCAATCATCTTCATCCATGTCAGCAGGCTTCTTTGAAATCCCATTTACTGGCTTCCATTGCCTCCTTTGAATCAGCACATCTTTAATATGATTCTTCCATAGAGCAAAGTTTGTGCCATCAAATTTTCGGATCTCAAAATGGTCTTTGCCTTGCAAGTTATAGCTCCTCCTCGGAACACTAGCACTAGACCCTGATCCACCGGATGTGCCTGAGACCTCTGATGCCATGATCGTACAGAACTGAATAGAATGATAATGGAGCTAGAAGAGTCCAAACACCAACAAATAAGTGTATCAAGGAGTAAATCGACCACTATATAGTTGACTAAACCAGAAATCTGGAAAAATTTTGCCAGAGTATCCTCTGCAAAATTAGCATATGACCAGTGTCAAAGTATCATAAAACTGCAAGTACTGACATGTCTACCTGCATAGTGAATCACTAACTCCACTGCATATAATCAATTACCCAATAGAAGCCAACTAGGCTTATCGAGCACCTATGAACAACTATCATACATCTCCTATGGCGAGGCTGGGTAAGTCTTCCACCTACATCACCCCGACATCTGGGTGTCTCCCAGTTAAGAAAACCTCACCACGACCCTCTTTATCAAACGTAAAAGGCTTTATGCAAAGAACGTAACCGCTATATCAATGACCACATGGACGTACATAAGCGGTATCCACAGAAGCGTACATGGTGTGTATGTGCTCAATATATGCAGTAAAATGACACTAAAAGGCTGAGTACACAGCCCAAAAACTAGCCAATAACACCTGCAAGTGTCTGTCAACTCTGATGTTTTAGGCTTTAAAAAACCTGCATAAATTTGTAGCGACTGCTCCCACCAAAACTGAAAAACCCCTCGAGAAACCTGTAGTTTTACGAGTGTGGCTGAAACTACAGCCCCAAAGGTTGATATTTATTGTCTTAGAAGTACAAGGAACACTCTTCTTGATGTTCTTGGACCTGTGCGAAGAGAACTATGTGCAAAAGTACTCCGAAATGGCTCCAAAAAACACCCCAAAATTGCTTCAGAAATAGGGTTTGAAAGCAAAAATGAAGCTTTGAGGGACCAAAACTTGTTCAAGGTAATGTCAAGCTTAGTCTTTCCCCTTCTTCAAACACCACAAGAGTGTAGCTTAGTGGCAAGAGATTGCCACGGTTAAGCGAGCTCTGGGGGGAACAGTGCTGGGATGGGTGACCTCTCGGGAAGTACCGGGAACCTCTATATTCCTTGATCATTGAGGTCCTCCCTCGCGCGCAGCCAACGGCGCCAATGGTGACTTCGGTGACTCGGATGACAAGGTATGCCAAGGTCTATGCCTTGGTCGCCGCCTTAAGTCGTAAGCCTTGGAGAAAGCCTGGGGGGTTACAAAGAAGTGTCCGGTGGCCATTTGGTCTTTCACATGGACACTAACGGTAACATTCTTCAACCTCCACACCTGGTTTTCATGCCCTTTCTACACAAAGCCATGAGTCTAAAAAACATACACTTCTTCATGTAAGTCACCATTCAAAACATACACTTCTTCATGTAAGTCACCATTCATAAATGCAGTTTTAATGTCCAACTAATGTACATTCCAACCATGATGAGTTGCAAGTGCACAAATGCTATGAACTTTAGTCATTCGGCACGTAGGTGCAAAGGTCTCATCAAAATCAATGCCTCTTTCCTGTGCATAACCCTTTGCAATAATCCTAGCCTTATACTTGTCAACTTCTTCATCAGGCTTATGCTTCAGCTTGTATGCCCACTTAGTGTCGATGGCCTTCATGCAAGGAGGCAAGTCACATAAAGACCAAGTACCATTTTTTATGATAGCATCGTATTCTAATTTCATATCAACCATCCAATTTTCAAAATTTTGTGCTTCATCAAATGAAATGAGCTAATTCTCATCACATAGACTAGAGACAGCCATAGCATAGAAATCTGATGCAAAAGAGGCACTATGAGAACCTAAACAAGTATGATATGTTGGAGGTGCATCTAAGTTGTTATCACACAAATTCTACACTAGCCATTTTGGCATAGGTTTTGCCTAATCAATATCAGCTCTCTCATCAACAAGTGCATCATATAAATTTGCATAAAAAATGGAATGATTTGCATCATCACATGAAACCTGTAAAGGCTGAGAAGTTGCCTCATTAGGACTAGCACTAAACTATCCACCTATAAAAAGAGGTAGCAAAGTATCATACATGTCTTTGGAGCTAACAAATGTCTCCTTCATACATGAAAGTAAAGGTTGAATAGCATCTTCCACAAAAACAACATCACTACTAACCAAAATGCGTTTAATTTATGGATGATACAAATGATAGCCTTTGCTTTCAGAACTATACCCAACAAAAATACATTTCACTACTTTATCATCCAATTTCTTGCATTGTTGTTCAGGCACAAATGCATATGTTGTTCAGGCACAAATGCATATGCAAGACAACCAAAAACACATAGGTAAGCAATAGATGGCTTGCGTCCATGCCAAGCCTCATATGGAGTGATAGACACACCTGTTAAGTATGTATGTTTCACACATGACAAAGCTAGAAACTATGTGGTAAGGTGTGACTTTTGACCATACACCTTGCCATCTCCATGAGTGACCTGTTCTTCCATTGAGCAACTCCATTTTGTTGAGGTGTATATGACACTATACACTGATGTTTTATCCCACGTTCAGCAAAAAATGCATTAAAGTCAGAAGACATATATTCCCCCCTTGATCAGAATGGAGGGTGCCCATTTTACATGGTGACAGATTTTCAGCCAAAACTAGAAACCATTTAAAGCACATAAACACTTCACCTTCATTCATGTGCTCACTCTCCAACTGTTTTTGGAGGTAAGCAACACAAGCCTCATTCATTGCCTGGTATAAAGTGGTATGTGTATCCCAAGCATCCTTAGCTATTTTGCAAGAGTGAATGTGAGGAATAATGGCATGTTTGACACACAAGGCTATCAATGCATGTGCCTAAGCATCTATGCCATCTCAAAGAATTTGCTCTATAGTAGGTGCAACAAGAATTGCAGCACGAACATGAACATGAAGAATATTGTCATCTTCAATGCCATCTCCATCACCTTCAACAGTTGTGTTTCCAAGTGAAGTAGGATATTTTCACCCTGCGCAATATCCCACAATGGATAATTGGTACGATCCAACTTATCCTCAACGACCAACATACAGAGTACATCATTGCTTTTAGCAATGACCACTGACTAAAATACTTTGATGTAGAAAAATGATTGTATCTGAAAAAGTTGAATAGAACTACCTTGATGAGTTCCATTAAACCTATAGCAGACTTTGAGATGCTTATACTGGTGAACCAAAACATGTATATATCTTTGGCACAGAAAGACAAAATTTCTTGCACAAGCACTGTGATAATTCATTTGGAGGCCAAAACGAGCTCATATCATAATTTCGGCACCACAAAGTGAAGTTTTGATCTCCTAATCACCCTGAGTATGCTCACAAAATTCCATGCAATTCTGAGACTATGATTGGAGGAGTGTTGACGATGCCCTAGATGAAGCGGCAACCTACTCTAATACCAATTGTTGGAGTTCGAGGTCTGCAGAAGCATGCAAACAACACAAGGAAGAAGAAGAAGCTTGGAGCACAACACACAATACTGAATGTATTATCACTAGAATGTACAATGATCAGTCACCCATTAGGGATATAGGTGAAACACCTTCCTAAAGAGGGAAAAAAGTGCCCTTGGCGGTCCTAGTGTGTTCACACACATCACTAGCTAAATATATCAACATCCGTTAGGGGCATATATATGATGCATCATGTATTGGTAGCAAAAAGGTTGTGGAATATTGTGCAAGGCATTGAAAAATGCCCTACTACACTTGCAAATACAATTATTGAAGTTCATGCAAATGGCATTGAAGATCATGATCTTGAGATTCTTTTTTGTGTTGCGATTCCTACTGCGCCTACTGTAGAGCAACTTTGTTGGGATGGTAGAGATGCTCAGGCATATGCATTGATTTCCTTGTCTATCAAACATGCCATTATCCCTCACTTTTGATCTTGCAAGGCAACAAAGGATGCCTGGGATACACTTACAACCTTATACCAAGAAAGAAATGAGGCTCATCTTGCTTACCGTTGAAAATAGTTGGAGAGTGAGCACATGAATGAAAGAGATTTTGTCGATAATTTTTTGACAAAGATCAAATATTTGAAGGAGCAATTAATTTTTGTTGATGAAGTCTCACCAAATAGTTCACTTGTGCATACTGTTCCTTATGGTCTTCCATATTCATATCAAAGTTTTGCTTCTACTCTTCCATTGATTATAAAAGGCAATCCAAATGCCTTAAAATTTGAGGAGTTACTCTCTATTTTGTTGCAAAAATATCATTCCGAGCAGAATAGGTCCATTATGCATGTTGCATATCAAACTTTCTTAGCTAGTGAGAAGGGAAAGGTAAATGGAGCTCATCTACTAGTAAGAAAAAAATATTGTTAATGTTGCACAGTCAAAGAAAGAATATAAAGTTGAAAAGAAAATAGAAAAGCACAAACAATTTTGCAAATATTGTAAAGTAGATAATCACGTCGTAAAGAGTTTTCCAAAACTCGCTACAAAAGAGGCAAAGAAGAAAGAGGCTGTAATGGTTGTTGAAGAGGCCTCTATACCTAAAACTGAGTAGGCTAATCTTGTGCAAAATGAAGAACGCAATACTATTGTATGCAACTATGAACCATCTTCTCATGGGTAGTGTATGTTTGTAGTAGACTTAGATGTTTGATACTTTGATAGTGGAGCCATCGAACATATTACCTCACAATGCAACTTCTTCAGTTCACTTAAGGATGTCCATACATGGAATATTGTCACATGCGCTAACAACTCCTCTTATCTTGTAATGGTAGTTGGCAAGATCATTCTCACTACTATCGATGGTAATTCTTTCACATTGTCAGATGCTTTGTATGTACCAGAGATCAAGAAAAATGTGTTGTTAGTTTCACCATTAGCCAAGATTGGCTTGGTTGTCAAAACTTTTTATGACATCTGTACAAGTCATGATCTCTCAAATGGAGATGTTATTATTGCTTCTGGGATTTTACTTCATGGGTTGTATAAGCTCGTACACTATGCAAAATGTGTGAATGATTCAACATGTGTAGTTCAAGGCTCTCATGCTATCCCATATGCAAAGCTTTGGCATGCACACTTTGATCATTTGAATTATGCTAGTTTGCTACACCTATAGAAATATGAAATGGTCTCCCCTCTGTCCAAACTTGAGGAACCTAGTAAAAATATCTATGAAGGCTATATTTTAAGAAAAATTCAACATTCTTCTTTCCCTAAAGATGGTTCAATTTGAGTTGCTCATAAGTTGTAGCTTGTTCATAGTGATGTTTGTGGTCCTATGTGGACAACTTCTTTTGGGAACTGCCTTTACTTTGTGACTTTTATTGATGATTTTTCTAGACATGCATGGGTGTATCCATTGAAAGCAAAGTCCAAAGTGTTTATATGCTTCAAATAGTTTTTGCTCATGGCTGAAAATAAAGCATGTAAATTGGGCACCCTCCATTCTGATCGAGGGGGAAATACATGTCTTCTGATTAATTTAATGCATTTTTAACTAAGCATAGGATAAAACATTAGTGTAGAGTGCCATATACACCTCAACAAAATGGATTTTTAGAAAGAAAAAACAAGTATCTCATGAAGATGGTGAGGTTTATGGTCAAAAGTCAGGTTTTACCACATAGCTTCTGGCTTGAGGCTATTGTGTGTCCAACATATGTACTTAATAGGTGTCCCACCAAAGCACTATCACTCCAAATGAGACTTGGCATGGTCACAAGCCATGTGTTGCTCATCTGCATGTCTTTGGTTGTTTGGAACATGCATCAGTGCTTGAACAATAACATAGGAAATTGGATGATAAAGCAGTGAAATGTATTTTGGTTGGGTAGTTCTGAAAGCAAAGGCTATTGTATGTATCATCCATAGAATAAGAACATTTTGGTTAGCCATGATGTTTTTTTTTGTGGAAGAGGCAATTCAACCATTACTTTCATGTACTAAAGGAGACATCAGTTAGTTCCAAAGGTATATATGACACTTTGTTGCCTCTTTTTATAGGTGGATAGTCAAGTGCTCATCCCAATGAAACAATTTCTCAACCTTTATAGGTTCCACATTATGATGTAAATCATTCCATTTTTTATGCACATTTACATCATGCACTTGTTGATGGGAGGATTGATATAGAGGAGGCAAAAACTTTCCATAAATGGTTGGTGTAGAATTTGTGAGATAGGAATTAAATGCACCTCTATCATACAGTACTTGTTCATGATTTCATAGTGCTTCTTTTTCATTAGGTTGCTATGCAATGGCTGCCACTAGTCTTTGTGATGAGAATGAGCCTGTTTCTTTTGATAAGGCACAAAATTCAAAAAATTGGATGACTATTATGTAGTTACAATATGATGCTTTATGTAGAATGATACTTATTCTTTATGTGATTTGCCTCTAGGAAATAAGGCCATCGGCACTAAATGGGCATACAAGCTGAAGCATAAACCTAATGGAACAGTTGATGTGCATAAATCTAGGCTTGTTGCAAAAGGTTATGCTCAAGAGAAAGGCATGGATTTTGATGAGACCTTAGCATCCACATGCCAAATGACCACCATTCGTAGCATCTGTGAACTTGCAACTCATCACAGTTCGAATGTACATCAGTTCAATAAAACTACATTTCTAAATTGTGGCTTACATGAAGAAGTGTATATACTTGAGCCTCGTGAATTTGTGTAGAAAGGGCATGAAAACAAAGTGTGAAGGTTGAAAAAGGCATTGCATGATTTGAAGCAAGTACCACATGTTTGGTATGAAAAGATACATGCCTACTTGATTGCACATGGTTTTGAGAATAGTCCAACTGAGAGCACCTTATATGTAAGCATGTGGATGATGTACTTTTGATCATTATTGTGTATGTTGATGACATGCTACTGACTGGTCCTAATGAGAAGCATATTTCTAAATTTAGGGCTGATTTGCATGCTTCTTTAGAGATGTCAGATTTGGGGCATTTTATGCATAGCTTGGCTTGATATTCAGTTTGTCTCTCAGATTAGTAGGTTTATGCATTGCCTAGGTCTCAAGCATTGGCAGGCAGTTAAGCACATCTTTCACTACTTGAGTGGTACCCAACTACTTGGATTGTTTTATCCCAAGTGGGGATCACTACCACTAGATTTACATGGTTTTTATAGACTCAAACTAGAATGGTTGCTATGACACTCGTATCCACCAATGGTTTTTTTCTTCATGCTTGATAGCTCATGCATATCTTAGTTAAGCAAGAACAACCTAATGTGGCCACTTCTAGTTATGAGGCTGAGTATAGGGTAGCTTTCATAGTGAATTTTGAGTGTTTGCAGCTCATATGCCTTTTGGTTGATTTGGGTGTTGGTCAGTCTTCTGCCACCACCATCTTCACTGATAGTCAAAGTGCATTGGCCATTGTGAGGAACCCTCTGTTCCATGCTTGCAAAAATCACATTGAGGTGCATTATCATTATGTCAATGAGAGGCTCTCTATTAGAGAGATCAGTTTCGCATATGTGCCCACAAAAGATAACATTGCAGACCTTTTCACAAAGGCTCCACCTAGGAGGAAGTTTGAAGCTGTTGGAAATTAGGTAGGCCCATAGATTCTAGGATCTACAAACACAGATTCCAGGATCTTCCAATATTGAAAGACATGAACATACATCGCTAAATCATACAATGATGAGACAAAGATAGAGAGAGATTAGACAACATGTTCAAAGTGTTATGTAAGCCACTGCTTACTCACACCATCATATATATATAAATGTCAATTTACAGTGTGGGAGTCAAAATCTCAACCAATCTATGTGAACAGAAATAGATAGAAGAGTGTATGTACAAAATTTACAAGAATATTCAGATGTAGGGACAAAAATCTGAATATGTATGAGATGTATGACGTGATAGGTTGTAGAAGAGAGAATATGAGTGACTGAAAGAGGAAAGATTGGTTTGAAATTGATATTCAGCAAACCCTAATCTGAATTCAGGCTATGGAAGATCCTAAATCAGATATGTGTGTGATAGATCACATACTTACAGAATTAGCATAGAATTCTAACATGTTGCTGACAGAAATCCTCATCCTCATGTGGAAACACCTTCTCTAACATCTCATCTGATGCATGTAGCATGCATGTATTGATTCTCCTTTATGGATGCCACTGCCTCCATGTATGCCGAATAGGACTCCTCCAGATATGGATGCCATTGCCTCCATAATCTCCAAGTAGTACCTGTGTGCATAAAGAGAATATGTACCTGAATAGTTAACATAAGATACAATCTTATGTTAAGCTCCATCCAATGTCTTTGAAGTACTCCATGATCTTCATGTAGAAGACAATCTCCAAATACATCATGTATATGGATGATCCACACCACCAATCTGCTGATAAGTAAGTCTTCTCCATAAAGAAGAGTGTGAGCACACTCTGGATTTAGACATGACACATTAAGCATTGGAAGGTACCTGGAACGTTTGTTAAGCCAAAAACCATATATGCACCATTCAATGGCAAATTTTGTTTTACATTGGTCTTCTTGATCAATTACTACTTGATTGTAGCATGAAAATCCTTTTCTTGTTCAACAACCCTTTGTTGTAGTTGATAAGTGATATGTACTGGATAGTTATCATGGATAGTTGTCACATTGAACTTCTTTAGTTTTAGCATACTTACAGCTTTTTCCTTTTTGGCACTACCACAATAGGTGACACCCTCCATATGCTCTATCTCAAAAGTGAATTTTGTCACCAAAGTTTACTGATCTCCTCTTTAATTTTGGCAGAGTATACATTATTGTATTTGTAAGTTCTTTTTTTGGTGGGCTTTGTGTCGATCATTGTTTGGATCCTATGCACAAAAATTTTGGGGCCTATACCCTTTAGGTATTTGTAACTGCATGCAAAGATGTCTCGATATTCTTGAAGAAAATTTACTAAGCCCTTTTGTTTCGACTATGAGATAGTAATTTCATACGTAAGTTGTTAGCAGTCAAGGAGGATGAACATGCCAACGAAGCATGAGGAAAGGAAGCTAGAGAGAGCAAATTCAAAGAGAAGGTCAAGGAGATCCAAGCAGACCAGGAATCCAACAAAGATCTGGTGAATATGCCAATCATTTTTTTCCAAATCAAGCATACAACAAACAGTGACTGTTATCACTAAAATTCATTGTAACTCCTATTTTTGGTAGAATAGACTCTATTTTGCTCAAAAAAATGAGTCCCCAAGCTTGAGGAGTAGCAAAACCACCTTTTTCTCAAATGTCATAATTTTCTAATCTTGTTTGAGCCTTGAAATCAGTTATGGAAGCTAATTTTTAATTAGGTCAGACACTTGGTTTGAACAAGGCCAAAGCTAGTAAAAGAATCTATAAGAAGAGCTAGGTAGTTCATTTTTAAGGTTAGCTAGTTGGAGAGTGAACCTATTCTTGAGAATTATAAACTTGTTTTGAGATGGAGAATGAAAGATTCTATTATTCTATCTTTTTATCTTGCCTTGTATATGCATGTGTGTGCATTTTAGTGTGCTTCTCACTCATGCACTTGTGTATTCCATTTGCTCATGGTCATCATACCACCCTCAAATCTCTGTAGATTGACAATTATGAGGTGGATCTCCTCACGTTGGTGCTCACCATTGTGCTAGAGTGACACCAAATTTGGCACCATTGTTAGGGAGCGAGCTTTGCAGACGAGCATGTGATGGTAAGAGATAGAGATTTGATGTTGGAATAATAGGGAAATCTCTTTTCCTTCACCTTTTACCTTCTTCATCATCATTCCTACCATCCCTACTTACCCCTACCTCCATGTCCATCTTCTATTTCTTGAGCTTTTTGGCAAGCACCAACATTAGCAGCAGTAACAATAATGTAGGTACGACAACTCTATGCGTGCACCCCGAGATGAAGACCTTTGTCTATCACAACAGACAAAAAAGTGGAGTGTTTGGTAAAAGCGAGTAGATCATAGTAGATTAAAGCACATGCACTTCATGAAAATATGATTTTTTTTTTGAAATTTAGGTGTTTTTTTATCCATTGTAATAGATTGAGTCTATCACAATAGACACTTTTTTACGATAGATAGTATCTATCATATGTCAATGATAAATGACAGATAGAGTTTCATGATAGATAGTGACCATCACAATGGACAACCCAATCTATTGTAATAGACTGACTGACCACTGCAACGAAGACACCCCATCAGGAGTTTTGAGCATCACGACATATAAAAGAGCACGATAGACTCTATCCATTGTGATAGACACACCAGTCTATTGCAATAGACAAACCAGTTTATCATGAGACATATTTGTCACAATAGACTCTTTCCATCATGACAAACAGATCCCGACAACAGACTCTATCCATCGTGATAGACAGAACGTGTCAATCATGATAGACAAACAAAATTGGGATTTTTTGGGGTTGCAAATTTCAATAAAAAATTGGCCTAATTTTTGGAGTTTTTGTAGGGATTTGCACTCCTTGGAAGGTCTAAACAATCTTATTGTATGTGGCATGCTTGGAAGCTCATATCCTGGGCAATCAAGCACAAGCAAGGACATCAAACATGAGGTTGGAGTAACTCTCAACCCCCTTAGTAGATTCCCTAGCTTAGGCTAAGAGCAATTAGAAAAATTGATTAATTTAGGATCATGATAGGCATGATCAAGTTCAAGAGACTTTAATTGATCAAGTTCAAGGGTAGATTAAGCTACATCATGGACAACCCTAACAAAAAAGCATCTAGTATTATTGAGAAAAACATCAAGTACATTAAAACTTAAGTATTCCTGATGGATTATATATTGACCCTTCGGAATTGAAAATCTTGTAGTCAAATCCGAAGAGGGATCTTATATCGATAAGAAAGGAACCATGTATGTGGTTATGATCTCTCCTAATAGGATGGATGAGTTTGGAATCATCATTCCTAAGTCAGAAATAGGAGAAATGGAATGGAGTGTAGATCACCTCGTGGTAAGTCTATCTTATCAAGAATAATCACACTAGAGTTGATTCCTCAAGAGAATAAGAGCATAGAGCTTTTCTTGAATAGAGAAACTGATGAAGCATTTTGGAGATTCAAACCTGACAAACCTATTGAGATAGATGGAGTGATTATTTATGAGTTCAAAGACCCTGACATCCATGGGAAGGTAATCTATTTAGATAACTCTTTTGAGAGAATGTTTGTGGTTATGGAACATGGTAGACATGCATATGCTTGGAAAGGTCAGCTGGTATTCCCTCCTCAGAGACCACATGGTTCTCATGGTCAGCATGGAGCAAGGTCTTGACATGTTTCAGGTATTCACAAAGAGAAGACTCGAGAGAGGCCTAAAGTTTTTTTACAAACCCCCCAGGAAGAGAGAGGTGAGGATGGGATATAAATAGAATGGATCAGGAGAGACTGAGAGGACCTAGATACCAAAGAGGCATGGAGGAGTTTCCCTTGTGTAGACCTAGAGAAGACCCTAAGATAATGAGACCTACTCAATTGGTAAAGTCAATGAAAAACTATTTTGGCACTAGAGACCCTTATGACCATGTAGCTGAATTCAGACAAGTGTTGAGAGCCAAACAGATTGACAAATTGTTGACTCAATACAATGCCTTTGGTTTAACCTTGAAGAACATAGCCTTGATGTGGCTCCAATCACTACATCAAGGTCAATTTAGGGACATCATCCAGTTGCTAGAAGCATTCATCATGGAGTTCTCTAAGAGCAGTATCAAGCACAAAACTTCATCCTTGATCCATAGCTTTTAGAAAACACCTCAAGAGACATCCAAGCTAGCAAGACGTAGATTTAGGCAATACATTCAAAGATGCCCCGTTCTTGAGTTGCCCACATCAACCAAACAAGTAGCATTGTTTTTGGATGGCTTGCTAAGTGTGAGATGAGTTAGATTTTTCAAAGATCTACAAGGCTTTGGATAGTTCTACCAGTTTCACATCAAAGCCTTCAACATCAATTGATGAGTTAACAGAGAAGGATTTTCAAGTAGACAAACCCCTAGAATGGTTTTAGTGAAATGATGCTATACTTGTTTGCTGGTATTTTCTTCACAACAAATAGGGTTTGAGGAATGGGGATTACCAAAAATAGTTTCCAATGCATTCTAACAATCTTGTCTATGTTACAAAATATGGGTTTTTATTGCTTAACCTCCCTTGGATTAGTTACAAAACATTGAATGATGGTTAACATTCTTGGGAAGTTCTAAGGATATTTACAATTTACAAAATCACCAAAAATTGGATAATTACAAAATTGTAGGTAGTTGTACTAGTGGTAGCCTAACAGCGGCACGCACGGTGGATTTGAACACACTAACTTACATCTCATCTGTATCGAAAGGTGGATTTTGTATTCTACCTCAAAAACCAATTCTCACTTTTGTGAGGGACCAAGAACTAGAAAGTTCTAGACTAGAACCTAGTAACAAGGGTGCATCTTCCAACAAACCCTTATCAAATCAAACTATTTGATTCAATCAAATCTATGGCCCAAGGCCTCATTCATAATGTGGCCAATGATATGGTAGATGAAAAATGATAGATATAATCAGTGGTACTTGATATTGAGGATAGATGGCTAGAAAATTTATGGAACCAAGTATAAGAGGCTTGATCAAGAAAAGAATGTAAAAATAATCAAGAGTCACCTCTAGAATAAGTACTAGAACATCATGGGTCACACTACTTATATGAACCCATACATGATAGTGCCGCATGGATAGATCTCTTTGCAGGAGAAGGAGAAGAATATAGAAATATAATGGAATTTCCATACTACATGGGTGAATATCGAAGAGAATCCTTTGTTGAAAAAAAAAAACTTCCATTCGCTTTTTCATAGCGAACATGACAACAACACAAAGCATGTTCTTAAAGTATATGCAGGTGGTATGAATCCTGATAGTAGAGGAATTGTTGTGTGAAAAGCCACAACTATGGAAAAAGATGGGAAATTATGTAAACCCCAAGACTAGAGAAACTAAAAGATTGAAGCCTAAATCTGAGAAGGGAAGTTTGAGTGCCAAAAAAGTCTCAAATGATAGAGTAGAAGTAATAGTGAAGGAAATGAAGGAAATACTTGCTTACCTATCTCGTTCAATGGGCACATAACTAAAACTATCTTGGAGAGTGGAGTAGGAGTAGCAATCACCACTAAATCTCTTTGGGAGAAGTGGGGAAAACCTATTCTACATCCCACTCATCTAAATTTGCAATTGGATGAAGGCACGTTGAAAGACCCATGTGTCTGCTAGATTACATAAAAATGAAACATGTAGAGTAGACTTTGACCACACTAGCTATTTGCAATTTCAACCAAGCTAATGATTAGATGATGATTCTAGGTAGGCCATTCATACATAAATTGAAAGTGGTGCAATATTGGGGTAGCAATGCTCTATACTTACCACGCTTAGGGCTTACCACTAGAATCAATCTCAATACTTTCAAGCATTGCAATATCCCTCCAAGCAAGTAGAACAACTTGCACAAAGATGCAAATGACTTCCTTTCTAACTCATGAAACTTAGAGTCTTGGATGGCTGATGATATTAAATTGTGGGCATGCATGCAAGCACACAAAGGAGAGTGAAGGTTAACTCATAGGGATCTCACCAATCCATTCATTTAAGAAAGGTCTATTGAAGATATAGCATATAGGCCTCAATGCTTCTATGATGAAGAGTTCGAACCCCATGGTTGGATGCAAATGTTGGCTTCTATGGAGATATCTATCAATGATGAAGTATTTTGATGGTGATGCACCACGCTGTACTCTCCTTCTCGAGAGCTCCATGATGATATCCTCGAAGTAGAGAACTGAGCTCCTAGGGCCGCATAGGATACTTCGCAGAGAGGCTGCTGAATATGTAGAAAAACCCAGTACAAAGGGAGCATGAACACAGACTTCTTAAGTATTGCAAATGCGGTCGAACTTACAGTCTATGACTGACTAGGTCACTATATGTTTTATTAAAGAACATATACAAAGAAGCATCCGATGGCCATTTGGCCTTTCACATGGACACTAACAGTCTCCCACTAAGGGCCAATATGGCTAAAGTAACTTTGGGAGAAAATTAAAGAATGATAGAGAATACCTGAGTGTAAGTATACAAACTATACCTCCCACCTGATGGGCATGTTACATAGTATGCAAGTGACTGTGGAAGATCATGAATCAAGTAACCCCTATCAAGTGACAATAGTGTCCAAAGCTATCCTGTGGTAAAGATTTAGTCAAAGCATCTGCAAGATTATCTCAAGTGTGAACCTTCTCAAGAATAATGCACTCAGTGGCTAAGCAATCTCTAATGAAGTGATACCTCACCTCAATGTGCTTGGTCTTTGCATGATAGACCAGATTCTTAGCCAAAGCAATGGCACTCTAACTATCACTAAGCAAACGAGGTACATGCTGAGGTAAATCCATATCACAAGCAAGAAGAGAAAGCCACAATGCTTCTTTACATGCCTCACTTGTTGCAACATACTTTGCTTCTGTGGTGGAAACAATTGTACATTCTTGAAGACCAGATCTCCAAGAGATATCACATCTAGCAAAATGAAAAATATACCTTGATGTAGACTTACGATTGTCTATACAACCAGCAAAGTCAGAATCTGTGTAACCAAATAATGGATACTTTCCCTCTACCTAAGCATAGACACTTGTCCTTAGTGCCACTCACATATCTCAAAATCATCTTCACCACTTCCCAATGTTTCTTGCCAGGATTAGACATATATCTGCTGACAACTCCCACTGCAAATGCAATGTCTCGTCTCGTAGCTACTATAGCATACATGAGACTACCAACAACAAACTGATAGGGAATTTTGGTCATGAACTCCTTTTGCTCATCGGATTTGGGGCAATCATCCTTGCTCAATTTCACATATGTGGGTAAAGGTGTACTCAATGCCTTTCCACCCTGCATATTGAACATGTAAATTACTTTGGATATGTACTCACTTTGAGACAAGTATATGCATCTTTTACTCCTATCACGAGTAATGTGCATGCCAAGAATATTTTTGGCATCTCTGAAATCCTTCACATCAAATGTCTGACTGAACTTCTTTTTGAGAATTGATAAGCCATAAGAGGACTTCCTAGCAATCAACATATCATCGACAGTAAAATATTAAGCATATCAAGCTACCATATGAGCATCTCTTTGTGTAGAGACAATGATCCTCATTGCTTCGAGAATAGCCTTGAGACTTCATAAAGGCGTCAAACTTTTGGTACCATTGTCTAGGGTACTCTTTAAGTCCATACAAGCTCTTCTTGAGCTTACAAACAAGACTTTCCTTGCCAGAAATTACATAACCCTCTGGTTGTTCCATTTAGATCTCAACTATAAGATCTCCATGAAAAAAATTAGTTTTCACATCCATTTGGACTAGCCCTAAGTCCTTCATTGCAACGAATCCAAGCAACATGCACAGGGTAGTCATCTTGACCACAAGAGAGAAGATTTCCTCAAAATCAACACCATGTTGTTGCTTGAAACCCTTTGCAACAAGTCGTGCTTTATACTTTGGAGAAGCACTATTTGATGTGAATTTCAGCTTATATACCCACTTACATGGTGAAGCTTTCTTGCCCTTTGGCAAAGGTACTAAATCCCAAGTACCATTCTTGTGAATAGAATCCAACTCACTCTTCATGGCATGCTCCCATTTGACATGATCCTCTCTCTGCATAGCCTCTTTGTAGCAAGAAGGCTCACCGGCATCTGTTAGCATAACAAAATCTAAGCTTAGAACATATCTATCAGGTGGATCACATGTAGAGCATTTCAATGGTTGCTGAATAGGGACATGTGCAGACTGATCTGATCGGACATTCTCTTGAACGTCCCCTATGTGCAACATTTTTATGCATGCTAACTGGAGGACTAGTATGCTCAAACACCACTCTTCTCACTTCAACCTCCTTAATGAGATGTTTATGCATCTTAGAATCATTGAAAATGACATCACTACTTCTCATCATTGATCGTGTTTTAGGATCCCATAAGCGATATCCAAATTGTCCTTGTAAACTCTCTGAATCCCTCTAGACAGATAGAAAAGGCTGAATTCATGTGAGGTATACTCATCCCCATTATCTAAACGTAAAGCCTTAAGCTTAGTTCCTTTTTCAGTCTCAATTGAAGCAAGCTATTTGCAAAAAGTAAGAAATACCTCATCCTTTGATTTGATGGGATATACCCAAACTTTTCTAGTAGCATCATCTATGAAAGTGACAAAGTAATGAGAAACACCTAAGGACCTAGTGGGCATAGGACCACACACATTTGTATGAACACAATCTAAAGCTTGAATTGAAGAGTCAACGTGCATTCTATGCACATTTCTAGTTTGCTTTCCATATTGACAATGCTCACAAAATGAAAAGTTAGAGAAAGACAACACAAGTAAGTAGTCAAAACGAGAAAGATTTTTCATTCCAGTATGAGATATATGGCCCAAACGACCATGCCAAATACAAACCATAGGCTGTTCAATAACATCTAACAAGTGTTCTTTCTGTGATACAAATAAAGGATAAAGTGAGCCAACTTTGCTCCCTTTTGCAATAACCATATTGCCCGTTGATATACAAAAGGACTGAGCATAGAAGACCACCTTGTAACCAAGGTCATCAAGTTGACCAACTGACATCAAACTGTGTGATAACTGAGGTACATGGCATACATTATGCATAGTAAATTTTGAACCATCAATGAACTGCACAACCACATCTCCAATCCCCACAACATCACACTGGTATGAGTCACCAAGTCTCAAAGTACCAAGAGACTTTATTGCATAATTAGAGAACCATTCTCTGTGCGGTGTCACATGGAAAGAAGTACCATAATCTACCAGCCACATGTGGAAAAGAGAATCAGCCATAAGAGCCTCAATTGGCACAATACTATCAAGTGTCAACACATCAACATCATCAAAAATAGCATTAATTTCTTCAATCTTCATAGTTGAAGTAGATGGTTCAGGTAATTATTTAACATGCCCATAAACATTTTGTCCTTTACCTTTAGCATTCTTTAATGCATAACAGTCTTTCTTCATGTGTCGTTTCTTGTGACAATAATTGCATTCGATATCCCTCTTTCTTGATTTACTTCTACTCTTATTTCGTTGACCATTCTTTTCATTATTCTTGCTCCTGCCATGTTGTTGATTCTTTCCTTGGTAAGAATCCCAAACATTATATGCATCTCCACTCTGAGTTCCAACCATAAATTTTCTACGAATCTCCTCACTCAAGAGTGCTCCACATATGTCATCATAGATGAGTTTACCACCAGGTGCATTGTTGCTAATAACTATGCAAAATGTATCCCATAATGATGGCAAGGTGCATAACAACAATACTGCTTTCATTTCATTATCCATATCCATTTTCTGAGCCTATAACTGGGAGAATATAGCATCAAACTCATTTGGATGAGCGGCAATAGTATCTGTGTCCTTCATGTGAAGGTCATATAATTTTCTCATCATATACACTTTATTTGATGCCATCTCTTTTTCATATGTATTGTATAACTTCTTCCAAAGATCTTCTACACTTTCACAGTCTAATACTATAAAGTAAACATTATCTGCCAGGTGCAAGTTTGTATGTCCATGTGGTCATTGATATAGAGTTTATGTTTTTGCATAAAGCCTTTTACGTTTGATAAAGAGGGTCATGGTGAGGTTTTCTTAACCGAGAGACACCCAGACGTCGGGGTCTCTTTAGTGATGCAGGTGGAAGACTTACCTAGCCTTGCCATAGGAGATGTATGATAGTTGTTCATAGGTGCTCGATAAGCCTAGTTGGCTTCTATTGGATAACTGGTTATATGCAATGGATTCAATGATTCACTATGCAGGTAAACATGTCAGTACTTACAATTTTATGATATTTTGACACTAGTCATATGCTCATTTTGTAGAGGATACTCTAGCAAAATTTTCCCAAATTTTTGGTTTTGTCAACTATACACTGCTCAATTTACTCCTTGATACAATTATTTGTTGATGTTTGGACTCTTCTAGCTCCATTATCATTCTATTCAATTCTCTACCATCATGGCATCAGAGGTCTCAGGAACATCTGGTGGATCAAGGTCTAGTGCTAGTGTTTCGAGGAGGAGCTATAACTTGCAAGACAAAGATCATTTTGAGATCCGAAAATTTGATGGCACAAACTTTGCTCTATGGAAGAATCAAATTAAAGATGTGTTGATTCAAAGGAGGCAATGGAAGCTAATAAATGGGATTTCAAAGAAGCTTGCTGACATGGATGAAGATGATTGGGATGAGTAAGAGGTGTTGCAAATGTGTTCGAACTTATAATCTGTGACTGACTAGGCCACTATATGTTTTATTAAAGAACATATACAAGGAAGTGTCCATGGCCATTTGGCCTTTCACATGGACACTAACGGTAACAAATGAGAATACCTTAATAGAACATTGTGAAACTGAAGGGTATGATCTAAATGGGTTGTCCATGATGCATGTCATAATTGAAGAGTCCTAAAAAAAGCCATGGTTAACTACACTATTAGGACTAGATTTTGAAATGTAGACTATAACATGTAATGAATCAAATATATGAGAAAGTATCATTATTCTTTACCTAGCATTGGTTCTACAAGATGCCATTTTTTAAATAGATGTTCCCATTATCAAAGGTAAAGGCAAAGAGCTAGCTTGTATAGGAGAAACATGCTTTCTTTGAATGTCAGAGGACTATTCTCTTTGGAGGAATTGTTAGTAATTGATGAATCACAAATGGAAGAGCAATTATTTCTAGGAAGAGATTGGTTATGCAAGCATTCTATGATTGTTTAATATTCTATAATATGTGTGATGGTAGACATTGACACATGAGAGGAGCATTATCGTTCTTTGATCCACAAAAATTCACACCTAGACCTAATTGCTTGATTGCACCTCATGATCATGATTTTCATTCCTCTATGCATACAATGAATGTTTGTGAGGACCAATCTCAAGTACTTCAAGAGGAGAGGTTGATAAGAGAGTCAAAATCTTCAACCAAAGTCTTGGAAAATTTTCCCAATGATGATCAAAAGACCATCATTGATCCTCTACTAAGTGCAAATGATAGAAAACCAAGAAAGAATGATTGAAGTTATCAACATCTTCATCAACTAAGAGTCCACAAACTTGGTTCCCCAAAGCTCTCCTTAAATCACAAAGAGGACAATCCCATTTAGATTCCCAAGAATTCTTCAAATGCAAAACAATGAATGAAGTCCTGTGAGAGAACCTACTCCAAAAATTCTATATCTGAGCCCACACCTATGAAAAGCACAAGATCCAAACCCCATAGACCTAGAAAACCAAGACTTATAGTTACACTACCTACCGAATGGGTTTGGAAGCCAAACAAAAATACAAAACCAATAGTTTAGCTCATAAAAAATCTAGGAAACCCAGATCCATGAAATCTAAGTGGGTAAAAAAGCAGTTTCTCTTTCCCAAACCAAATAGGAGTTCTCTTAAATGGGTATCAAAGTCTTATATTGAGCAACATTCATTGGATATTCTCATCATAGGAGAATTTCTAAAATCCTTGGAGAGGGAAATAGATGCACAAAATATCTTTCTTCGAGACCATAATATAGCCTCTATGTCAAACACCCGTGAGCTTGATAAAAACATTTTTATTGCATCGTTAGTTCTTTTCTCCCATGCATATGCATTGTAGTGAGTCCTATGCATTAGATGCTTATACATAATTTTCATTGTATATATTTTGCATTTTTTAACTAACATTTCCTAGCCCCTCTAACTTAACCAACATACTTTTGGATTTTTGCCAACATCTTTGATATAGGAACATGACAAAAATGGAAGATACATCATCCATAAGACCAAGGAAGGAGCCATTACGAGAGACATCAGGAGAACTAGAAACATTGTTATGGTTATGCCTTGTGTTTGGCTATCCAAGAGAGACAAAGAGCCCTTACATCATGTAGTTGTAGACATCTATGTGTATCACCATGAAAACCCCAATAATTTATAAAAGTGGTGTACTTAATCTCAAGATTTGAGTAGATAAATCAAGATCTTGAAGTGGTAGTAGCATGGAAGAACCTATAGATAGACTCTTTCCTTTCACTTCCACTAGTACATGTGGATGTTAATAAATGTGTAGATTTTCTATCCACATTCAAGGCTCATGAGAAATTACCAAGAACTACTATTGTCACCAACTTCTCCAAAAAAAGATAGGTAGTCGCCGTAGATAGGAAGGACATAGATTTTTATTTAAATTTTCCTACATCTGACCTTTGAAGGACCTTTGAAGAGATGTGAAACCCCAAGTTAGAGTTGGGGATTGAATTATTTCACGCCTATTTCTATCTCAAATAGTAGTACAAGTATACACAATCCAAATACTCGTCCAAAGGTGCTCCTAGAAACATTTTGAACCTCTCATAGTACATATGCCACACAAAATGTAGAGAAAAGCCACATCACAATACCCTATTTAGTTGGTGGGATTGTAAGATTCTCTCAATACAAGTTGGGAAGAAGAAATGGTGACAACTTTTGCAAATCAAGTTTCACAAGTAGCTTTAGATCCTATAGCCATACATTGTTAGACAATTGATACCAAGTCAAGGTCAATCCCTCCAAAGAAAACTTCAAAGAAGCAACAAAAAAATTAAGAAGTGTAGAAGGAGAAGAGTCCCACTCTAGTGATATCAATAATTAATTCTTCTTCTTCTTCCACTCACTCAACTGACTCATGTATATTCATCATGTGACACTATGCCATCATGCATGGAGTCAGAACATCATGTTGAGGTAGTCCAAACACATATGAAGAAGCACTCCTACTCACTTCTAGACCACCACTTGCCACCAAGCCACCCATTGATGCTTCATCCACCAATCAACATCTTTGGCATACCATTTCCATCCACACCCATCCCTATAACATCACCACCCTATAGATATAACATCACCATTATTCCATACCATCGACACCCTACCTTCTTCTCATATACTAAGATGCACATGAATTTGATAATCTTACAATAGTATCAATTGGACTTTGAGAAGGTGAACGTAAGAGCTGAGAAGGTGGAGGCAAAAGCTCAAGATACAGAGGAGCTAGCAAGGCTACAATAGGAGCTCCATTAAGAATGAGTGTAGCATGAAGAGACCAAGACACAATTAGTGGCAACATATGAGGATGTAGTAAGGCTAACTACACAAGTAATCACTCCCTTTTCCTAAGAAGCTTTGTTAAAGATACAAATGTAGATGAAAACATATTAGGTAGAGAAGAGTCAAAGATACTAGAACAATTCCTGAATATGTGGAGTCTAGCATTTGTAGAAGTATCACCAAAGACTCCTCAAAGCATAGATTTAGGGGCACCCGACTCAAGACACTAATGAGACACTTTCATGTATGATATGTGCTAGGAGAGGGGATCGGGGATGGTGGTACCATGGGTGGGGCAAGTGCCATGGTGGGAGGTGATATGTCCATATGTTTGGACATGGAAGTGTGCGTGATATTGATAATGAAGAAGACTCCCAATTTGTTCTTGTAATTCTTGGATGAGTGCACCTACATGCACTGGATGTCCCATCTCGACTTGTGTCTGTCAATGAGTTAGGTCCTCAACTTGTTGTTGGAGACTCTAAAGTGATGCTACAATCTGTTCATAAGTGTTCTCCATGATGCCTAGTCTTGGATAGAAGCTAGTCTTGCCAAAATTTTAGGGGAGCACTAGATTGTGCTCTCTGACTACAATAGACAAGATTTTGGAAATACACTTCTCATTACAAGAACACCCACGTAGAGAAAATGATACAAGAATACATAATTGATACAATACTTCCCACAACCCGGGACTGATAGGTATGAATCACTTGGCTAGAGATGATACAGGAGATCCCACAACCCAGGATCGTAAGTATGAAGCAAGATATCTCAATTACAAGAACTCCCTTCTGGGAGATGAACTAGATATAAGAAAGAATTGGACAAGTTGTACTGTAGAATGGGGCATCTCTCAACATATTATCTAAACCTATGACTTGCTAGCTTGATTGTCTCTTGGGGTGTCTACTTGACGCTATGGATCAATGATGGTCTTATGTCTCATACCTCTCTTAGAGAACTCTGTGATAAATGCTTATAGCAACTGATTGATGTCCCTAAATTGATCTTGATGTAGTGGTTGGAACCATGTCACGGCCGTGTTGTTTAAGATCAAACCAAATGCATTGTATTGCGTGAACAAGTCATCAATATGTTCAGCTCTCAACACTTGTTTGAATTTTGTCACATGATCATAGGGGTCTCTAATGCCATCAAAGCAATTTTTCATTGACTTTACCAATTGAGTATGTCTCAATGTACTAGGGTTTTCTCTCGGTCTAGGTAAGGGAAACTCAACCATGCATCTCTGGTGTCTAGGTCCTTTTAGTCTCTCCTGATCCATTCTATCGATGTCCCATCCGGACCTCTCTCATCCAGGAGGGTTTGTGAAGCTTACTTCACGTCTCTCTCCAGCCTTCTCTTTATGAATTCCTAAAACCTAAGAAGATCTTGCTCCATGCTAACCATGCAAAACATGCGATCTCTGATGAGGGAATACTAGTTCATCTTTCCAAGTATATGCATGTCTTCCATGTTCCATATCCATGAACATCCTCTTGAAAGAGTTATCTAAATAGATTACCTTCCCAAGGGTGGTAGAAACTTGAGTTGCCAAGTGATGAAGATGGTCTAGCAAACCAACATAGAAACTACCCTAGATCTTTGGGAATGTCAAATAACCTTGCATACTTGTGATTCTTGCAATAAAACCCAGTAGGTACTTTGGAACATCAATGAGAACCAATTAGTGCAAAACAGATAGAGTTGTACTTTGACTAGCTCACAAAATCTTCTAATTGGGGATGGATGCATCAACTTCAAATACTCACAGCAACCAGCACAATTACAATCGAAACAATTACTTGTGAGGGAATGTTATAAATAAGGTTATGTAGCTAAAATGCATCAAAGCCCTAATTTACATCAACCAACGAGAGAGCAATGAGCTTAACATTGATTGGGTATATCCATGACTTTTAGGACTATGAAGAAAATGACACCAAGACATTTGAAATAAGATTTCTCTCAGCTTAATGAACCAAATGGCTTCAAAATTTACGCACTTTACATAGACAAAGTTACCTTTCTAATGAATGCTTGATCACTTAGTTTGGAGCTCTGTAGAGAGAGAACCAAACCCTGCAAGATGTCAGAAACTGAGGAAGATGATACAGAGAAGAAAAGAGGAACCAAAATGATCACCAAAGTATGTGTATATCTCTTCAACTATCATCCCCCTTAATGTACAATGTTGTGAGTCATTATGTAGACTCTTTGGTAGCTTTTCATGACTCAGTCTATATGATTTTGAATTCAAATCCTCATGGGATTGTTTGTTGTAGAGATGAATGTTACTTTCCTATAATCTAGGAAAAGATGCTAATGAGCTTTCAAGATGATTTGTGACTTGATTTGATTTGGTCATCTTACCAACCAAGATGCAGGTATTGAGCCTTTACTTCAACCTTTTCAAAGAGTAAATACTTTGGAATTTATAATGGTAAGTGATCATAAGTGATAAAACACTCAATACAATAAATGAGTGCACATAAGTCCTTCACAAGATATGTGTTTATGTCCCAAGCTGCTTGGTTGGGTGGTTGGGCCTTTCACCTCTTGAGGTGGAGGCGAGGGTTCAACCCCCACCGGCAACATGTAAGGGACATGTTAACATGGAATCCTTGTATTGTGGCTGATGTGCCACCGTTTATCCTGCTATGCGGTAGATGTGACTGCAGTCTAACCCAACTATGTAACCCCTGTTCTTGTGGGATAAGGGGGGTCCCATGGGTACTATGCCCTTCCTTGTACAGTTGCAATTTCAAAGTTAAAGCCTAGAGGAGTAGGCCTCGGCTGAACCTCCATTTAAGAAAAAAAAAGATATGTGCTTATGGCATCATCCATATGATGGTTTTGAAATAGCATAAAGTCACCTCAAGCATAGTGAAAGCTTAGAGATCTAACAATCAATTTTAAAGGGGTACTTTGGGTTCCTAAGTTGGACCACCAATCATCTCAAAACATCCTCAAAGATGTGAGCACCTAAGCAATCTGTTTGGATATATTCCAGCTAAGTCTTATAGGGACCCTCTGGGATTTCTAAGTATGCTAACCTTGAACTACCTGGTGGTAAAAACTTTCTAAATCACTAGTTTCTAAGCTCAATATGTATGGATATTCAATCAATTGTTGAGCCCAAAACCTAGTTGTATGGTTGGAACTAGCCTCAAAAGATCTAGTGCTTTGTCTATCTACTCTTCCTATGTGTCTACCTGACTAAGCTTCACATGATCCTCTTACTTACCCAATGTGAGAGTACAACCATGTTGCAGTGTTCTTTTGTATCAATTACTTGTTTGTTTTGATTTCCTTTGGTGTAAGATCTTGTTTTTATAATCACGTCATCAGGAATACTTTATGTTTTGGCATTACTTTTCATTTGATTGATCATTTATGTTCTTTCCCTATGGGGGTTTCCATAATTTTTCTCTATCTACTCTTGGACTTGAGAAAATTAGGGTTTCTTGAACTTGGTTATTTCCTATCATAACCCTAATTAATCAATATCACTTACACACACTTAGATTAAGCTAAAAAATTGATTGAGGGGGTTGAGAGATCTTCCAACCTTGAGTCATGCATGCTTGAATTAGCTATGATGCTCAAGACACCCTTCCCAAGCTTTACTTTGCACTAGTACCTTGCTTCCTATGCAATTAGCTCCAAAACTTTGTAAAAATCCAAATTTTAGACTCAATTCAACCAAAATTTGACAAAATAACAAAAATCACCAAAAATCATGTCTATGGTGATAGACAGTGTCTGACTTGATGCACGGTTCTATCATGGATGGTTGTCTATCGTGATAGTGTTGATATATTTAGGTAGTGATGTGTGTGAACACACTAGGGCAGCCGGGGCACTTTTTTCCCTCTTTAGGAGGTTTTTTTCCCCCGGCTTGTATATATGCCTATTGCCTAATGGGCTACTTATCTTTGTACATTCTCTAGTAATACATTCACTATTGTGTGTTTGTACTCCAAGCTTCTTCTTCTTCCTTGTGCTGTTCGCGTGCTTCCGTAGACATCTATCTCCAACAATTGGTATCAGAGCAGGTCGTCGCTTCATCTAGGGTGCCGTCGACACTCCTCCGTTTGCAGTCTCAGAATTGCACGAATTTTGGTGAGCATACTTAGTGTGTTTTCGAGATCAAAACATCTTCGCTTTGTGGTGCCGAAATCGCGATCTGAGCTTGTTTCGGCCTCCGAACGCACTATCGCAGTGCTTGTGCAGGCTATTTCGTCTTTTTGTGCCAAAGGTATATACCAGTTTCTGTTCGCCAATTTAAGCATCTCGGAGTCTGCTATAGGTCTAGCAGAACTTGTCTAGGCAGTTCTGTTCAACTTTTTGAGATACAGTCAATTTTCTGCATCAAGGTATTTTAATCACCGGCCATGGCTGAAAGCAGTGATGTATTCCGTATGTTGGCTGTTGAGGATAAGTTGGATGGTACCAACTACCCATTATGGGCTTATATGATGCGACATGTTTTGGTTGCAAAAGGACTGTGGAACATTGTGCAGGGTGTTGAAAGACGTCCTGTTACACCTACAACTACAAGTACTTCAAATACAGGTGCTGGAGCTGATGAATATGGTGTCGAAGATGATATTCCACAGATTCTTGTTCGTGCTGCTGTTTCTGTTGCACCTACTGTAGAGCAAATTCGTTGGGATGGCCGAGATGCCCAGGCACATGCATTGATAGCTTTGTCTATCAAACGTGCCATTATTTCTCATATTCGCTCTTGCAGAATAGCTAGGGATGCTTAGGATACACTAACCACATTGTACCAAGCTAGGAATGAGGCTCGTGTTGCTTACATCCGAAAACAGTTGGAGAGTGAGTACATGAATGAAGGTGATTCTATGGACAGTTTCCTAACAAAGATCAAAGATTTGAAGGAGCAGTTGATTTCTACTGATGAGGTTATACCAGATAGCTCACTTGTGTAGACCGTTCTGAATGGTCTTCCTCATTCATATCAGAGTTTTGCTTCTACTCTTCGGTTGATGATGAAAGGCAATCCGAATGCCTTATCATTTGAGGAGTTAGTCTCTGTTCTGTTGCAGGAAGATCAGTCCAGGCAGAACAGGTCCATTATGCATGTTGCAGATCAAGCTTTCCTGGCTAGTCAAAAGGGCAAATGAAAATGGAGCTCTTCTACTAGTAAGCAAAAATCTGCAAATGCTGCACATTTGAAGAACCAGGATAAAGATGAGAAGAAATCAGTAAAGCAGAAATTGTCTTGCAAGTACTGTAAAGGGTGGGTATACAAGCTGAAGCGTAAACATGATGGTACAGTTGACAGGTATAAGGCTAGGCTTGTTGCAAAGGGTTATGCACAGGAAAGAGGCATTGATTTTGATGAGACCTTTGCACCTACATGCCGTATGACTACTGTTCGGAGCATTTGTGCACTTGCAGCCCATCATGGTTGGAATGTACATCAGTTGGACATTAAAACAACATTTCTGAATGGTGACTTGCATGAAGAAGTGTATGTTTTTCAGCCCCGTTGTGCAGAAAGGGCATGAAAACCAGGTGTGCAGGTTAAAGAAGGCGTTATATGGTTTAAAGCAAGCACCACGTACTTGGTATGAGAAGATACATGCCTATCTGATTGCACATGGTTTTGAGAACAGTCCAACTGAAAGCACCTTATATGTTAAGCGTGCTAATGATGTGCTTCTGATCATTGTTGTCTATGTTGATGACATGTTGCTCACTGGTCCTATTGAGAAGCATATTGTTGATTTTAAGGCTGATTTGCATGCCTCATTTGAGATGTCTGATTTGGGGCATTTGCATCACTATTTGGGCATTCAGTTTATGCAAGTTGATGGTGGAATGGCTTTGTGTCAAACGAAATATATTGACACATTATTGCAGCGTTTTGGCCTTGAAGACTGTAAGCCTATTGCCACTCCTATGGAGACAGGTTTACGATTGAGTCTTCATGATGCTGGAGATGCATTTGATGCTGTTCTCTATCAGCAGGCTGTTGGATGCTTGATTTACTTATGCATTACTCGGCCAGATATTCAGTTTGTTGTCTCACAAATGAGCAGGTTTATGCATTGCCCAGGAGTCACGCATTGGAAGGCGGTTAAGCGCATCTTTCGCTACTTGAGTGGTACTCGGCTACTTGGGTTTTTTTATCCCAAGGGGGGGATCACTACCGCCAGATTTGCATGCTTTTTCTGCAGATTGGGCTGGTTGCTATGACACTCGTGTGTCCACCAGTGGTTTTTGCTTCATGCTTGGTAGCTCATGTATATCTTGGTTGAGCAAGAAGCAGCCTACTGTGGCCACTTCCAGTTGTGAGGCTGAGTATAGGGCGGCTTTCACAGCGACAGTTGAGTGTGTGTGGCTCAGACGCCTTATGGCTGATTTGGGTGTTGGCCAGTCTTCTGCCACCACCATCTTCATTGACAGTCAGAGCGCATTGGCAGTTGCGAGGAACCCTGTGTTCCATGCTCGCACTAAGCACATTGAGGTGCATTATCACTATGTCAAGGAGAGGTTCTCTGCTGGGGAGATGAGCTTGGCATATGTGCCCACGCAGGAGAACATTGTAGACCTTTTCACGAAGGCTCTGCCTAGGGAGAAGTTTGAAGCTTTCCACAAAGCTTTGGGCTTACTTCCTTTTTTGGAGTGATTTCCACATAGCTTGGCACTTCCTTATACATAAGTGCCAGCTCCTTGTTCACCGCATCACTCCCAGGGGGGATTTGTTGATATATTTAGGTAGTGATGTGTATGAACACACTAGGACCGCCGGGGCACTTTTTTCCCTCTTTAGGAGGTTTTTTTCCCCTGGCTTGTATATACGCCTATTGCCCTAATGGGCTACTTATCTTTGTACATTCTCTAGTAATACATTCACTATTGTGTGTTTGTACTCCAAGCTTCTTCTTCTTCCTTGTGTTGTTCGCGTGCTTCCGCAGACATCTATCTCTAACATATAGATGGTGTGTCTCATGATAGAAATGTCTATCGTGATAGAAGTTTCCATTGTGATAGATGATTTCCGTCGTCTGTCATCTATCATTTGTCATGAATCTTTATCTATTGTGATGGATGGGTCTATCATGATAGATGACCTCTATCATCTATCGTGGGGTCTTGTCTATTGTAATAGATGGGTCTATCATGATAGAGGGTGTCTATCATCTATCATGGATTATGGTCTATCACGATAGATGTGTCTATTGCCATAGACAATCTGTATTGTGGGGATCTCTCTATCATGATAGATGTCTATTGCAATAGATAGTGTCTATTGTGATAGACAGGGTATCATACCTTTTTGTCTATTGTGATAGATAATTTCTATCACAAAAGACCAAAAAAATAGGAATTTTTAACCTATGAGTAGTGTTTTGGAATGCTAATGATGTGTCATCTATCATGCCTATGATGAAAACTTAAAATACCAACTTCTTTTGTCTATTGTGATAGATAGAATCTATCATCTCAGATCGCACATAGGGTTCTCTCGTACCTGATGGTGCTGCTAGAGCTGATAATGGAGTAAATTCTTATAGAAAACAATAAGAAACACAAAACAATAGTGCACAAAAACTCTTCTAACAAGTGAAATGAGGGAAATGAAGTATGAAATGGGGATATGACCGAAAACTAAAAATTTTAGTGATGAAGGAGATGCAATGGGATGGAGATTGGAGATGGCATAGATGGTGATAGAGATCAAAAAGTGAAGAAAATAGAGAAATTATTTACTTATCTATGATTCCAATGTCAAGACTCTATGTCTTTCATCACACACTTGTCCTTGAATCACACTCCCCGACAAGTGTGCGAAATTTGGTGTCACTCTAGCATAGTGGGATTACCATCGTGGTGAAGATCTACCTCATAAATGTCAATCCATGGAGATGTGAGGAGGGTATGATGGCCATGAGCGAGAGGACCATGATCTAAGAAAGGGTCTCATAATTCCAACTACACCCATAGAAACATGTCTTGCACCTGTCAAGTACATCATGCCCAAGAAGACCCTTTCCCTTACAGCCCTAGTAGATTTAGGATCCTCCTCATGTTTCGTCGATGAAGGATTGGTTAAGAAACATGGAATTCCTGTACTTTGAAAGAACAAACCAGTAGAAGTTGAAGTAGTAGATGAACGACCTCTATCATCTGGGAATATAACCATGGAAACCATACAATTAAGAAAAAAACTTGGAATGGATAACTCCCACCACTTGTGTTGTGGAGTTTGAACATACATTTTCCATATGTGATTTTGATAAGAATCATGTCTATGAGATGAATTTAGGAAGACCCTTCATAAGACCATTGTCGATAATGCAAGATTGGGGAACCAATTCCCTCTACTTACAACATCTAGGGGTGACAACTAATGCCAATCTCAAAGACTATTCCCACAATGATGTACCACCCTTGCAATGGAATCCTATCCATAGAACATTAGATGAAATCGTGTTGGTGCACTCCATAGGATTAGAGTCATCATGGATGCATGAAGACACCCACTTATAGATGTGTAAAGTTGTAGTGGGAAAAGAGAAAGGCTTAACCCCTAGAAGCATAGATGCTAATGAGAACCCTAGATTAGATCACGACCCAACCTATGCACCTATGGTGTTTTTAGATGAAGAATTTGAACCCCACGATTGGGTAGAGATTCTAGCCATGATGGACATAGCTATCAACAAAGAGTAGGGGACCCACCATGGTGATTAAGATGGCTATGGCATCTCATTTCTCACCATAGAACCACTTATGCTTAACTCTATTATAGAGGAATGGGAGCCTAGAAGGACCACGCTCAAGGAAGTTAGCGATGAGGACAAGGATTCCATCATCATGGAACCTTTTTGTACCTCAAAAGAAGAGTACCTCTATTTAGTCAATGGTATGAATCAAGAACAAGAAGAATGTAAACGAGAAAAGAAGTGGACTACAACAAAAGAAGATCAAAGTAAGAAAAAGAAAGGAAAGGAACTAGTCCCCATGCAAGCAGAGCAAGAAGCATTGTTTGAAGTTCAAAAGAAACTTCAAGAAATATGAGACGGGGGAGAGGAAGATTACGAAAAGAATGCCTAAAAGAGAAGCGGTTACAAGAGAAGCCTATGAAAATAAAGAGAAGACCAAAAAAGTTGTAGTATCCATAATGGAAGGCAAAGATAGATTGTGTTCAACACCTCTTTGCAGCATATATTTGTGCAAATGCTCTCAATCTAGTTTCACCTAATTGTTCTAGTTCAAAATTCTTGGATGATAGCTCATGGCCAATCCATTGATGCTATTGTGCCACCTTCAATGAGGGTATTAAAAAAATCTAATGGAAGTAGTGCATTCTAGCAAAAGACCATATGAAAGGGTGGTGTTACGTACCATCTTGTAGGTAACTCGATATGCCCAAACAACATGATGCAACTGTTTATCCCAATCAAAGTATTTGTTATTAACAAACTTAGTCAACATAGTGCACACGATCTTGTTTGTGCTCTTGGCTTGTCCATTGGCTTGTGGATGGTATGGGGTAGGCATCTTGTGAATGACCATGAATTCTTGTAGCAAGTATTCAATGACCTCATTCAAGAAGTGGTTACCATGATCACTTACCAATTCTATCGATAATCCATATCTTGTGAATATGTTTTTGAATAATAGCTTCATTGTTGGTTGGGCATCATTCTTCGTAGTTGCTTTTACTTCTAACCATTTGATTAGATAATCCATTGCAACAATGATATATTCAGATTGTGAACTCTTGCCTGGGGGATTAATAAGACCTACAAAGTCTGTTTCCCACTTAAAGAATGCTTGTCCTCCCATCATGGGTCTCAATGGTATCTCATCCCTACATATCAGATACTTAGTTCTCTAACATATATCATACTGCCTCACATAGGTATGGGCATCCATGTGAAGGGTTGGCCACCAGAGACCTGCAAATAAAATTGCTTTGATCACTTGATCAAGTCCAAATTGTCCTCTCAACACACCTTGGTGTGCAACCTCTAAGATTTTTATGAATACATAGACTTAGTTATCCATCACATCCATGCCTATATAGATGATGTCTAATGAGCCTATATCTTGAGCCTCCTGCTCTATACTCCTTCTCACTAAAGGCATTTCTTGAGGGAATTTTCTCATCCTCAGAAAGTCCACCAAGGGACTACTCCAATCTGATATTAAAGACACCTGATACAAGGTAGCATGTTCCATTGGGGGTTTGTTAATACAAATTGGACAATCCTTACACGTCCTATAGACATTTGCTTCCACAGCTGTCTAATATACTCCTCATCTCTTCAAAATCTATAGGATTTAGTGTTTGTAATGGTATTGCTCTAATGCATCTACATGTGCAAGTTGCAACCATTTCTCATGCTCTTCTTCGTACACACAACAAGCTAAAACTCTTTGATCAGTGTCTTTGTATATACTTCCTTCTGTTATATGGTGCTTTTGGGATTTAACAACCTCTTTATCCTTTGTTCTCATTATGGAATGTTTGTATCCAAAAGTGAGAATAGGCACACTAGATTTAGCCCAATTAGGTATTCTTCCAAGTTGAACAAGCAAGAATCAGGAAATTCATCCGATACTCCTTGCCCTGATTCTCTTGAAGCTAGTCTAGAAAGGTGATAGGCCCAAAGGTGAGACTTGCCTTTCTTGACAACTACTTCAAAATCCTATTCCATTAGTAAGAGGAACCATCTTACTTATTTGCATGTGTTGCAATTTTTTTTCACTAGGTAGAGTAGAACCTTGTGATCTGTAACATTGCATACACCATGCCTAATTCTTTCCTATCTATAGTTGTGTAATTCATCTCTATCGTTTTCAACTCTCGATTGACATAAGCAATGGGAAGATCAATGTCTCCTTCACCCGTGGGTTGTGCTAACACACATCCAATAGTAGAATCAAAAGCATCCACATGAACATGGAATGGCTTAGTCCAATTTGGTGTGGTAAAAATTGGCGCTAAACACAATTGTAGTTTAAGCTCATTAAAAGAGTTTTTGCACTCTTTGTTCCACTCAAAGTTAGTCAGAAGGTTGTAGAGGGGCTTTGCCATTATTGCATAATGTGGATACATCATCTATAGTATCCACAATGTCTTATAAAAGCCTGTATGTCCTTAACCATCTTTGATACAAGGATTTCTGCAATGACATAAACTTTATCTTCCTCTATTGATATCCCATTCTTTGACACTATGTGTCCTAGAATCTTGCCTTTCCTAACCATGAAAACACACTTTCTAGTGGTAATACATTTAGTATTGTGTGTTGAGATCCAAGCTTCTTCTTCTTCCTTGTGTTGTTCCCGTGCTTCCACAGACATGTAACTCTAACAATTGGTATCAGAGTAGGTTGTCATTTCATCTACGGCATCGTCGACATCTCTCCAATTGCAGTCTCTGAATCGCATGCATTTTGGTGAGCACACTTCACATGTTTTTGAGATCAGAATTGCTTTGCTCTGTGGTGTCGAAATCATGATATGAGCTCATTTCAACCTCCGAACGCAGAAGGTGTCGAAGATGATGATATTGTGCATATTCCTGTTTGTGCTGCAGTTTTTGTTTCACCTAATGCAGAGCAAATTCGTTGGGATGGCAGAGATGCCCAGGCACATGCATTGATAGATTTGTTTGTCAAACATGCCATTATTCCTCACATTCGCTCTTGCAGAACATCTAAGGATGCTTGGGATACACTTACCACATTGTACCAAGGTAGGAATGAGGCTCGTGTTGCTTACCTCCAAAAATAGTTGGAGAGTGAGCACATGAATGAAGATGATTCTATGGACAATTTTCTAACAAAGATCAAAGAATTGAAGGAACAACTCATTTGTGTTGATGAGCTTATACCAGATAACTCACTTGTGCAGACCGTTTTTGAATGGTCTTCCTGATTCATATCAAATTTTTGCTTCTACTCTTCGGTTGATGATGAAAGGCAATCCAAATGCCTTGTCATTTGAGGAGTTAGTCTTTGTTCTATTGCAGGAAGATCAGTCGAAGCAGAATAGGTCCATTATGTGTGTTGAAGTTCAAGCTTTCCTGGCTAGTCAAAAGGGAAAAGGAAAATGGAGCTCTTCAACTAGTAAGCAGAAAGCTGCTAATTCTACACAATCCAAGAGGGAAGACAAAGATGAAAAGAAATCAGAAAAGAATTTTTTTTTTTGCAAGTATTGTAAAGGAAATGACCATATCATAAAGAACTGTCCAAAATTGGCTGCTAAAGAGGCAAAGAAGAAAGAGGTTGGAATGGTTGTTGCAGAGGCCTCTACACCAAAAACAGAGTCTGCTAATCTTGTGCAGGAAGAAGAATGTGTGTTTACTATTGTTTGAAGTTTTGACCCATCTTCTCATGAGCAGTGCATGTCTGGAGTAGACTCAGATGTCTAGTACTTTGACAGTGGGGCGACCAAACATATTACCTTGGAGCGTAGTTTCTTCTCTTCACTTGAGCTTGCCCTTACAGGGAATACTATTACATGTGCCAACAACTCCTCTTATCCTATTGTGGGATTTGGTAAGATCATTTTGACTACTGTTGATGGTAGTTCTTTCACTTTGTCAGATGCTTTGATTGTGCCAGGGATCAAGAAAAATCTATTATCAGTTTCTACATTAGCCAAGATTGGTTTGTTTGTGAAATTTGTTGATTACATATGTACAATTCATGATCTGTCAAATGGCGATGGGATTATTGCTTCTGGCATTTTATGTCGTGGGTTGTATAAGCTCATAGACTATGAAAGATTTGTAAATGATTCGGCATGTGCAGTACATGATTCTTAGGCTATGTCAGATGCAAAGCTTTGGCATGCACGCTTTGGTCATTTGAATTTTTCTAGTTTGCTATCCCTGTAGAAATCTGAAATGGTGTCCTCTTTGCCCAAACTTGAGGCACCTGGAAAACATGTTTGTGAAGGTTGTATTTTGGACAAAATGCAGCGTTGCTCCTTTCCAAAAGATGGTTTAGTTTCGGCTACTCAAAAATTGTAGCTTTTACATAGTGATATCTGTGGTTCTATGCAGACACCTTCTTTTGGAAATTATCTTTACTTTGTGAATTTCATCGATGATTTTACCAGGCATGCATGGGTATATCCATTGAAGGAAATTTTTGAAGTGTTCATGTGCTTCAAACAGTTTTTGGTTTTGGCTGAAAATTTGTGAGCATGTAAAATGGGCATCCTCCGATTTGATCAAGGGGGGGAATATATGTCTTCTGATTTTAATGCATTTCTAGCTAAACATGGGATAAAACACTAGTCTACAGTGGTGTATACACCTCAATAGAATGGAGTTGTTGAACAAAATAACAGGTCACTCATGGAGATGGTGAGGTGTATTGTAAGATGCCACGTTGATTTTCCACCTGGAAAAAAAAAATGTGTAGGTAATAATGAAATTTTATGTTTAGGATATTTTGATCATGTCTGCAAAATTTTGTAGCAATAAGTTTTTACATTCTCTCTCTAGAAAGTTGTCGCATGAAATTTGTATGTTAATTTCGAGCATGAAGATGAAGGAATCTGAAAAAGTGTTGTATGAGAGAAAGGTAGAGTATTCTTAGTAGAAAAACTTTACCTGATTGAATTTTTTGTAGTTCCTATGTTTTATGTCTCATTTGGTTCCATGAAGATAGGTCAATGAAGAGATTTTTCATGTTTTTTCATCTCTCAAGAATTTTCGATTTTGTAGGGCCCAAAAGTGATATCTCGAAGCAGATTTGGACCTAAGGCATCTCTAACATTATTGTACAGATTTAAGAACTGAATATTTTTGTCTCTCACAAGCTCAAGCTGATTCCTCACTGTTTTTGAGTTACAGGGTTTTGAAAAGTGTCGTTTTCCAACACTTAAAAAAAAAAAAAAGAAGCCTTCATTCATTCATCTTATTCATGTTCGCGGATTTAGAAAACGCACATGGGTATATGGGTTATTTTTGGGTGATTGACGTGTGTGTGAGTGCGTTGCAGGGATTACCTCTATTTTCGCAGGTACGATTCTTGATGGTGGACATGAAAAGTAGATGCATGGATGGTCCAGAAGTCTTGCATGAGACATGCGAAGAGACACTATCTTGGAGCATGCAGATTCTAAAAGTGCGGGTCTAGGAAGGCGTGATTGGTCGTGCACTGGCGAAAGGCGGAGATCCCAAAAACACGAAGACCGAGAGATAGAAAAGGATGATGGTCGTAGAGTCATTACGATCGTTTTTCGGCTTCTGGAATTGCGATTGAGATTGAGATTGAGATTGAGATTGTGATTGTGATTGAGATTGGGATTGAGATTGTGATTGTGATTGAGATTGGGATTGAGATCAGCTCGGGGGTGGTCGGGTGGATGAGGCTTCACATTGAAGCAATCTGATAGATTTTGTAACGCAGATCACAACTACTTGTAAATCTGCACAAATAATAAAATTCTCTCTCTTCTTGTTCTGTGTATACTCTGTTTGCCTTCTTTATATCTTGTGGTGTCGAAACCCATTATTCTGTGTGAGATTGTGACTCAAGTTTAGGAGACTTGTTACATGTATGGTCAAGAGTGAGGCTTTACCACATAGTTTCTAGGTTGTGATGTGTGTAGCATATGTACTTAACAACTGTCCCACTAAAGCACTACAGTCTATCACTCCATATGAGGCTTGGCATGATTGCAAGCCATCTGTTGCTCATCTGTGCGTTTTTGGTTGTTTGGAATATGCATTAGTGCATGAACAACATCACAGAAAATTGGATGATAAAGAAGTAAAATGTATTTTTGTTGAGTATAGTTCTGAAAGTAAAGTCTATCATCTGTATCATCCACATACTAAACGCATTCTGGTTACCCATGATGTTGTTTTTGTGGAAGATGTTATTCAGCCATTGCTTTCATGTACTAAGGAGACATCTATTAGCTCCAAAGACATGTATGATACTTTGTTGCCTCTTTTTACAGGTGGACAGTCTAGTGCTTGTCCTAATGAGGCAACTTCTTAGCCTTTGTAGGTTTCATGTGATGATGCAGATCATCCCATTTTTTATGCAGATTTACATGATTCACTTGTTGATGAGAGAGCTAATATTGAGGAGGCAAAAACTATGCCAAAATGGCTAGTGCAGAATTTGTGTGATAGCAAATTAGATGCAGCTCTCTCATATCGTAGTCGATTAGGATCTTATAGTGCCTCTTTTGCATGAGATTGCTATGCTATGGCTGCATCTAGTTTCTGTGATGAGACTGAGCCTCTTTTGTTTGATGAAGCATGAAATTCAGAAAATTGGATGGCTGCTATGCAACCCAAATATGATGCTATAATGAAGAACGGTACTTGGTCTTTATGACTTGCCTCCTGGCAAGAAGGCCATTGGCACTAAGTGGGTATACATGCTGAATCGTAAAACTGATGGTACAGTTGAGAGGTATCAGGCTAGGCTTGTTGCAAAGGGTTATGCGTAGGAAAGAGGCATTGATTTTGATGAAACCTTTGCTCCTACTTGCCGGATGACAATTGTTCGTAGCATCTGTGCACTTGCATCTCATCATGGTTGGAATGTACATCAATTGGACATTAAAACAACATTTTTGAATGGTGACTTTCATGAAGAAGTGTATGTTTTTTAGCCCCATGGCCTTGTGCAGGAAGCACATGAAAACCAGGTGTGCAGGTTAAAGAAGGCATTATATGGTTTCAAGCAAGCACTATGTGCTTGGTATGAAAAGATACATGCCTATTTTATTGCACATGGTTTTGAGAACAGTCCAACTGAAAGCACCTTATATGTCAAGCGTGCTAATGATGTACTTCTGATCATTGTTTGGTGTATGTTTATGACATGTTGCTCAATGGTCCTCATGAGAAGCATATTGCTGATTTCTAGGCTGATTTACATGCCTCATTTGAGATGTCTGATTTGGGGCATTTGCATCATTATTTGGGCATGCAATTTATGCATGTTGATGGTGGAATGGCTTTGTGTCAAATGAAATATATTGACACATTATTGCAGCATTTTGGCCTTGAAGATTGTAAACCTTTTGCCACTCCTATGGAGATAGGTTTAGGACTAAGTCTTCATGATGCTAGAGATGCATTTGATGTTGTTCTCTATGAGCAAGCTATTGGATGCTTGATTTACTTATGCATTACTCGGCCAAACATTCAGTTTGCTGTCTCACAGATGAGCAAGTTTATGCATTTCCCAAGAGTCAAGCATTGGCAGGCGGTTAAGCGCATCTTTCGCTACTTGAGTGGTACTCAGTTACTTGGGTTGTTTTATCCCAAGGGGGATCACTACTCCTAGAATTGCATGCTTTTTCTCACTCTGATTGGATTGGTTGCTATGACGCTCATATGTCCACTAGTGGCATTTGCTTCATGCTTGGTAGCTCATGTATATCTTGGTTGAGCAAGAAGCAGCCTACTGTGGCCACTTCTAGTTGTGGGGCTGAGTATAGGGTAGCTTTCACAGTGATTGTTGAGTGTGTGTGGCTCAGACACCTTACGGCTGATTTGGGTGTTGGTCAGTCTTCTACCGCCACCATCTTCACTAACAGTCAGAGTGCATTGGCAGTTGTGAGGAACCTTGTGTTCCATGCTCGCATTAAGCACATTGAGGTGCATTATCATTATGTCAGGGAGAGGTTCTCTGCTGGGGAGATCAACTTGGCATATGTGCCCACGCATGAGAACATTGCAGACCTTTTCACGAAGGCTCTGCCTAGGGAGAAGTTTGAAGCTTTCGCAAAGCTTTGGGATTACTTCCTTTTGTGGAGTGATTTCCACATAGGTTGGCACTTCCTTATCCATGAGTGCCAACTCCTTGTTCATAGCATCATGCCCAGGGGGATTTGTTGATATATTTAGGTAGTGATGTGTGTCAACACACTAGGACCACATGGACACTTTTTTCCCACTTTAGGAGGTTTTTTTTCCCTAGCTTGTATATATGTCTATTGCCCTAATGTGCTAGCGATCTTTGTACATTCTAGTGGTAATACATTCAGTATTGTGTGTTGAGCTCCAAGCTTCTTCTTCTTCCTTGTGTTGTTTGCGTGCTTCCACAGACGTGTAACTCCAATAATTTAGTTTCTATGGTACACATATGATCATGATTTTGCACTTAATAAACCATCTAGGAACAATGCCACTTGTTTGGCTGGTTTGGGTAGCTTTGGAACAGAGCATCTCTCAATGTATTGCCTAAATTTATGTCATGCTAGCCTAATTGTTTCTTGAGGGGTTTGTTTAAAGCTATGGATCAAAGATGATGTGTTGTGCCTAATGCCACTCTGAGAGAACTACATGATGAAGGCTTCTAACAATTGGTCGATATCCTGAATTGACCTTGCTGTAATGGTTGAAATCAAATCAAGGAAATATTCTTTAAAGTTAGCCCAAAAGCATTATATTGAGTGAACAAATCTTCAATTTTTTTGGCTCTCAACACTTGTCTAAATTGTGCTACATGGTTGTAAGGATCTCCCGTGCCATCAAAATAATTCTTCATCAACTTTACCACTTGAGTAAGTCTCAATATCATAGGGTGTTCTATAGGTCTAGCTAGGGGAAATTCATCCATGCATCTCCGATGCCTAGGTCCTCTTGGTCTCTCTTTATCAATTCTATTAGTCTCTAACCCTCACCTTTCCCTTCCATAAGGGTTTGCAAAACTCATTTTTGGTCTCTCTTGAGTCTTCTCTTTGTAAGTACCAAGTAAATGAGAAGACCCAGCTCCATGTTGACCATGAGAACCATGCAATCTTGGTGGAGGGAAAACAAGTTAACCCTTCCAAGTGTAGACATTCCTACTATGTTCCATTACCACAAACATCCTTTCAGAAGAGTTATTCAAATAGATTACCTTTCTAGGGACATTAGAGTCTTTGAACTCATAAATTTTTACTCTATCTACTTCACTCGATAAGTCTAGTTTGAGTCTCGAGAATGCTTCGTTAGTATCCCTATTCAAGAAAAGCTCAATGCTTTTTTTGTCCGAGAGAGTCCACTCTACTATGATTATCTTTGATAGGACTAACTTAGCACGAGGTGTTCTAGGCTCTTTTCCCATGTTCTCATGGTCCAAGTCTCCATTTTAGACTTAGAGGTTATTATCCCAAACTCGTCCGTCTTATCTGGTAAGCTTATAGCGACATAGATGGTTCCTTGCTTATCAATGTAGGATCCATCTTCCAATTTGACACCTCGATGTTCAATAAAGCGTTGATCAGGGTTTTTTAGCTGAACCATTGATTGCCTCAAGCCATCCTCATAGATGCAAGTACCTGATCGGTTGGTTCGTATGTACTCTAACTAAGTCTTATAGGGACTTTCAGGGGTCTATAAATAAGCTATTCCTAAACTACTTGTAGGTCTTTTCATGCTAAAAGACATATCTAAATCACTCGTTTCTGAGCTCAATCCATAAGGATAGTCACTTAGTTCTTGAGCCCACAACCTACCGTGTGATTAACACTAGCAACAAATGCTCTCATGCATTGTCTATCCCATCCTAGGCGTCTACCTTACCTAAGGATCGTATGCTTTGATGATTTGCCCAATGCCCAAGTACAATCCTATTTTGGTTCTCTTTCATAACAACCACTTGTTCATTTTAATTCCTTTTTGGTATATTTTCTTGTCTTTATATATGTGTCATTAGAAACACTTGAGTTTTGCTATACTTGATGTTTCATTCAACCGGATTAAGTTCTTTTCCACTTAGGTTTCCCTGACTTAGCTTACTTTATCCTTGAACTTGAAAATTTAAAGGCTCTTGAACTTGTCCGGGCCTATCGTAGCCCTAAATTAATCAAATTTGCTAATCGTACTTAGCCTATACTAGGAAATTGATTGAGGGGGTTGCGAATTCTTCCAAGCTCATGCTTGATGCCCTTGTTGATGCTCATTTCTCAAGAAGTGTGTTCCCAATGTTGGAGTTAGATGTCTGCGGAAGCACACAAACAACACAAGGAAGAAGAAGAAGCTTGGAGCACAACACACAATACTGAATGAATTACCACTAGAATGTACAAAGATAAGTATCCCATTAGGGCAATAGACATATATACAAGCCGCGAGAAAAAACCTCCTAAAGAGGGGAAAAAGTACCCCGGTGGTCCTAGAGTGCTCACACACATCACTACCTAAATATATCAACAAATCCCCCCTCGGAGTGATGCAGTGAACAAGGAGTTGGCACTCATGATAAGGAAGTGCCAAGCTATGTGGAATCAATACACAAAAGGAAGTAAGCCCAAAGCTTTGCGAAAAGCTTCAAACTTCTCCCTAGGCAGAGCCTTTGTGAAAAGGTCTGCAATGTTCTCCTGCGTGGGCACATATGCCAAGCTGATCTCCCCAGCAGAGAACCTCTCCCTGACATAATGATAATGCACCTCAATGTGCTTAGTGCGAGCATGGAACACACGGTTCTTTGTAATTGCCAATGCACTCTAAGTGTCAATAAAGATGGTCGTGGCAAAAGACTGACCAACACCTAAATCAGCCATAAGGCGTCTAAGCCACACACACTCAACAGTCACTGTGAAAGCTGCCCTATACTCAGCCTCACAACTAGAAGTGGCCACAGTAGGGTGCTTCTTGCTCAACCAAGATATACATGAGCTACCAAACAGGAAGCAAAAAACAATGGTGGACACACGAGTGTCCTAGCCAACAGCCCAATCACTGTCAGAAAAAGCATGCAAATCTGGCGGTAGTGATACCCCCTTGGGATAAAACAATCCAAGTAGCCGTGTACCACTCAAGTAGTAAAAGATGCACTTAACCGCCTGCCAATGCTTGACACCTAGGCAATGCATAAACCTGCTCATCTGTGAGACAACAAACTAAATATCTCGCCGAGTAATGCATAAGTAAATCAAGCATCCAACAGCCTACTAATTGAGAATAGCATCAAATGCATCTCTAGCATCATGAAGACTCAATCATAATCCTTTCTCCATAGGAGTGGCAATGGGCTTACAGTCTTCAAGGCCAAAATATTGTAATAATGTGTCAATATATTTTGTTTGACACAAAGCCATTCCACCATCAACTTGCATAAACTGAATGCCCAAATAGTGATGCAAATGCCCCAAATCAGACATCTCAAATGATGCATGAAAATCAGCCTTAAAATCAGCAATATTCATGTCATGAGGACGAGTGAGAAGCATGTCATCAACATACACCACAATGATCAGAAGCACATCATTACCACGCTTAACATATAAGGTCTTTCAAGTGGACTGTTCTCAAAACCATGTGCAATCAGATAGGCATGTATCTTTTCATACCAAGCACTTGGTGCTTGCTTTAAACCAGATAATGGCTTCTTTAACCTGCACACCTTGTTTTCATGCACTTTGTGCACAATGCCTCGGGGCTAAAAAACATACACTTCTTCATGCAAATCACCATTCAAAAATGTTGTTTTAATGTCCAACTCGTGTACATTCCAACCATGATGAGTTGCAAGTGCACAGATGCTACGAACAATAGTCATTCGACAAGTAGGAGCAAAAGTTTCATCAAAATCAATGCCTCTTTCCTACGCATAACCCTTTGCAACAAGCCTAGCCAAATACCTGTCAACTGTTCCATTAGGTTTATGCTTCAACTTGTATACCCACTTAGTGCCAATGGCCTTCTTGCCAGAAGGCAAGTGACATAAAGATGAGGTACCATTTTTCATGATAGCATCATATTCAGATTGCATTGCAGCCAACCAATGTTCAAAATTTTGTGTTTCATCAAACGAAACAGGTTCACTCTCATCACAGGGACTGGAGGCAACCATAGCATAGCAATGTGATGCAAAATAGGCACTATGAGAGCCCAAATGAGTACAATATGACAAAGGTGCATCTAATTTGTTGTCATGCAAAGTTTGCACCATTCATTTTGGCATAGTTTCTGCCTGCTCAATATCAGCTCTCTCATCAACAAGTGCATCATGTAAATCTGCATAAAAAAGGGAATGATCTACATCATCACATGAAACCTACAAAGGCTAAGAAGTTGCCTCATTAGGACCATCACTAGACTGTCCACCTATAAAAAGAGGAAGCAAAGTATCATACATGTCTTTGGAGCTAACAAATGTCTCCTTAGTACATGAAAGTAAGGGTTGAATAACATCTTCCACAAAAACAACATCATGGATAACCAGAATGCATTTATTCTATGGATAATACAGATGATAGCCTTTTCTTTCAGAACTGTACCCAACAAAAATACATTTTACTGCTTTATCATCCAATTTTCTTCGGTGTTGTTGAGGCACTAATGCATATGCTAAACAACCACAAACATGCAAATGAGCAACAGATGGCTTGCGACCATGCCAAGCCTCATATGGAGTGATAGACTATAGCGCTTTAGTGGGACACCTATTAAGTATATATGCTACACACATGAGAGCCTCAAGCCAGAAAGTATGTGGTAAAGCCTATCTCTTGACCATACACCTCACCATCTCCATGAGTGACTTATTCTTCCGTTCAGCAACTCCATTCTATTGAGGTATATATGGCACTGTACACTGATGTTTTATCACACGTTCAACTAGAAATGCATTAAAGTCAAAAGACATATATTCCCCCCTTCGATCAGAATGGAGGGTGCCCAATTCGCATGCTGACAGATTTTCAACCAAAACCAGAAACTCTTTGAAGCACATAAACACTTCGGATTTTGCCTTCAATGGATATACCCATGCATGCCTGGAAAAATCATCGATGAAAGTCACGAAGTAAAGATAGTTTCCAAAAGAAGTTGTTTGCATAGGACCACACACATCACTATGTACAAGCTACAATTTCTAAATAGCCCAAACTGAACCATCTTTTGGAAAGGAGGAACACTTCATTTTGCCCAAAATACAGCCTTCACAAACATGTTTTTCGGGTGCCTCAATTTTGTGCAAAGAGGACACCATTTCATATTTCTGCAGGCATAGCGAAGAAGCAAAATTTAGATGACCAAAGTGTGCATGCCAAAGCTTTGTATCTGACATAGCCTGAGAATCATGTAATACACATGCCAAATCATTTATAGATCTTTCATAGTCTATCAACTTATACAGCCCACGACATGAAATGCCAAAAGCAATAATGACATTGCCATTTGACAGATCATGAACTATACATCTATCACAAACAAATTTCACAACCAAGCCAATCTTGGCTAATGCAGAAACTAATAACAAATTTTCCTTGATCCCTGGCACAAACAAAGCATCTGACAAAGTGAAAGAACTACCATCAACAGTAGTCAAAATGATCTTACCAACTCCCATAACAGGATAAGAGGAGTTGTTGGTGCATGTAATAGTATTCCCTCTAGGGGCAGGCTCGAGTGAAGAGAAGAAACTACGCTATGAGGTAATATGTTTGGTCGCAACACCCATTCTTCATCCTGCACAAGATTAGAAAACTCTGTTTTTGGTGTAGAGGCCTCTGCAACAACCATTCCAGACTCTTTCTTCTTTGCCTCTTTAGCAGTTATTTTTGGAGAGCTCTTAATGACATGATCATTTGATTTACAATATTTGCCAAATAATTTCTGTTTTTTTATTTCTTCTCATCTTTGTCTTCCTTCTTTGAATGTGCATCATTTGCAGATTTCTGCTTACTAATAGAAGAGTTCCATTTTCCTTTGCCCTTCTGACTAGCCAAGAAATCTTGATCTGCAACACGTATAATAGACCTGTTCTTCCTAGACTGGTCTTCCTGCAACAAAACAGACACTAACTCTTCAAATTTTAAGGCATTTGGATTGCCTTTCATCATCAAACAAAGAGTAGAAGCAAAACTCTGATATGAGTTGGGAAGACCATTCAGATCACTCTACACAAGTGAACTGTCAAGAAGAACTTCATCTGCAAAAATCAATTGTTCCTTCAAATCCTTGATCTTTGGCAAAAAACTATCCATAGAATCAGCCTCATCATGTGCTCACTCTCCAAATGTTTTTTGGAGGTAAGCAACATGAGCCTCATTCCTAGCCTTGTATAATGTGGTAAGTGTATCCCAAGCATCCTTACCTATTCTGCAATAGTGAATATGAGTAATGGCACGTTTAATAGACAAGGCTATCAATGCATGTGCCTGAGCATCTCTACCATCCCAACAAATTTTCTCTACAGTAGGTGCAGCAGAAACTATAGCACAAACAAGAATCTGCAGAATATCACCATCTTCGACACCTTCTGCATCAGCTTCAATACTTGCAGTTGTAATAGTTGCAAGAGTGATAGGATGTTTTTCAACACCCAACACAATGTTCCATAGTCCTTTTGCAACCAATACATGTCACATCATATAAGCCCATAATGGGTAGTTGGTACCATCCAACTTATCCTCAATAGCCAACATACGGAATACATCATTGCTTTTGGCCATGGCTGGTGACTAAAATACCTTGATGCAAAAAATTGATTATATCTCAAAAAATTGAATAGAACTACCCAGATGAATTCTGCTTAACCTATAGCATACTTCGAGACGCTTATACTGGCAAACCAAAACTCATATATACCTTTGGCACAAGAAAACAAAATAGCCTGCACAAGTGCTATGATAGTGCATTCGGAGGCCGAAACTAGCTTAGATCGTGATTTCGACACCATAGAACGAAGCTATTTTGATCTCTGAAACACCTTCAGTATGATCACCAAAATTCATGTGATTCTGAGACTGCAATCGGAGAGGTGTCAATGACACCCTAGATGAAGCAGCGACCTGCTTTGATACCAATTGTTGGAGTTAGACGTGTGCAGAAGCACGCAAACAGCACAAGGAAGACAAAGAAGCTTGGAGCACAACACACAATACTAAATGAATTACCACTAGAATGTACAAAGATAAGTAGCCCATTAGGGCAATAGGCGCATATACAAGCCGGGGGAAAAAATACCTCCTAAAGATGGAAAAAGTGCCCTGGCGGTCCTAGAGTGTTCACACACATCACTACCTAAATATATCAACACCCAAGCATGCCAATTTCAGTGAGCTTCCTTAGCCCTTCCAAAGAATACCAAGTCTCTACAAAAATCCAAAAATTTAGACCAAAATTTGGCAAAAATTGCAACCCTAAAATTCCCATTTTTGCATGTCTATCATGATGGAAAAAATCTGTCTCTCATGATGGACAGGGTCTATCCTAGACATCTGTCTATCACGATGGAAAAGTCTATCATGATAGACGTGTCTATCGCAATAGGCAAGTCTTTCATGACGGACATAGTCTATCATGGTTGGTGTTTATTGTGATGGATAGAGTTCTTGTAATGTGTGTCTTGATGGGTTGTCTCTCGCGATGGACAATCCATCTATCGTGATGGACTGGGTGTCTGTCATGATGGACACTATCTATCAAGGGTTCTATATGTCATCTATCATCAACAAATAATAGACATAGACTATCCTGGATTATGTGTGTTGCGATGATCTGTATCTATCATGATCGATATAAATAACATCTATTTTTTAATAAATTTTAATGATTTGTGATGTGCTCATGGTGCATTTTATCATGCATGTCTTCGTCCTAGGGTGTGTGCACATAGTTGTTGTACTTGCTAATGCTATTGATGATGTTGGTGATGCTAGTACTTGCTAGAAAGCTGAAGAAAATGCAAAATACATAATTCATTAGACTTCTCTCTTGCTCTCTCTCACAAATGAAGTGAGGGAAATGAAATGGAAGTGAGTATATTAACAAGGAGGTAGAGCTTTGCAAAGATGGATATGGAGGTAGGGGGAGAGTCGGGATGGTGGGGATGATGATGAAGAAGGTAGAAAATGAAGATAAAGAGAGTTACCTACAATTCCAATGTCCAATCTCTATGTTGTACCATCACATGCTTGTCGTCAAAGCTCACTCCTAGACAATGACATGAAATTTGGTGTCACTCTAGCACAATGGTGAGTACCAACATGAGGCAATATACTTTGTAATTGTCAATCCACAGAGACATGAGGGTGGTATGATGACCATGAGCAAGTGGAAGGCACAAGTGCGTGAGTGAGAAGCACACTAGCATGCACACACATACACACACATGCATACACGGCAAGAAAAAGTGAGAGAACAATGGAATTTTCTATTAGAGAACTCAAAAAAGAGTATAAAATGCTCAAGAATCAGTTCACTCTCAAACTACCCAACCCCATAAATGAGGCTTTTGGCTCTTTTTTATAGTTTTTTGACTAGTTTTGGCCTAGTTCAGACCTTGTGTCTGGCCTAGTTAGAAATTAGGTTCCTAAGCTCATTTGAAGACTCCAAGATCCTTGGCTTGAAAAAAATGGAGTTTAATCTACCAAAAATGGAATTTACAATGAAGTGTAGTGATAAAAATCATTGTTTATTTCTGCAACCATGGACTTCCTATCTAAACCCATAATAGGTCATCCTACAACAACCAACATTCGCTTCATTCCCACCTCCTCTCCAACCATCTTTTGCTTCCTTCACTCGCACACCGTCATCCCTTTCCACTCATGTCTCATTTTTTCCTCCCTGTTCCTTCAAAAACCCCCACTTTCTTCTTGGTGGGATAGTTCTTCAAAGAGTATACAATATTTAGAACTCTCAATTGACCAACTTTTACATCATCTCAATTTTTGTCAGGCACCACAAGCACTGCACCCACTATACCAGTATTTGTGGTCACCATGTAACTCATAACCATGTCCGATTCCATGGACATTTTACCACCTTCTACACCTCTCCCACACTTTCACCCTCCCCAATCCCCCCTCCACCTACATCATCACCACTAACTGAGTCTCTTTCCATGGCATTCATCCATCCCTTTCCCTCGGCATTAAGCATCTTACAACGTGCATCCATCGTAAATACTTGCATAGTAGATGCTACAATAGCATCACTGGTGAATCGTGCCAATCAATGAGTACCAACAATTTGCAAAGTGCAATGAAGCTCTTCAAGCTTGGTCTATGCACCAGCCGGAGAGGATATCTGACCTAGTAGATAGCAATGTTGTATTGCAGGATCAGTAATATGCTTTACACATCTCTATGAATGCGCTAGAGTCAAAGATAAAAAATATTGACCAAGAGTGTATGAAAGTAATAGAAATCCATTTCTATACTCAAATGGAATGCAATGCTCAATTATCACACAACATTTCATTATTAAAGCATCATCTCATAGTTGCTCAAGAGGATAACAAATAGTTGCGACAACAAAATCAAAAGAACCTAGGAGCAGCTATCGAGAATATGCTTGGTGCACCCATCAATCCATGTAAGTTTCATGCCATCTCGCCTCAGCACATTCGCATCATTATTGAAGAGTATGCTAATTTTTTGGATTCATACGACAAATTATCAAAGGAAGTAGCTCAACTGCAATAACAACAGTAGGTAGCGTCACTTCAATGAGTCCTTGAACCCACCATAGCCAATGTCAAACCAACTAAATTGGCTGATCTATAAAGGCAAGATCAAGAACTCCAAAACAAGCTCCTCCAATGCAAAAGAACACCATCACGCTCAGAAGTACCTAAAATAGAAGAGACAATAGAGATTCGTATCGAGCAGTTCTTTGACAAAGAATATCAGCCATAACATATCCCATGTTGTTGGGTTATAGATGAAGGATAGGAAGTATATGAAGCACCTAGGCCCCAATGGCTAAAACAGGGTGAAGAAATTGGAAAAAACCATGATGATCAAGTAGCCATCCAAATTCAAACAATGGCAAACATGGAAGGAGTAGTGCTCAGATCAGAATATTTTCCAAATTTGGTGCATAAACGATTGATAACGACCTCCAAGCTATAGTATCGACCATACTTTGTAATTCTTGCTAACTATAACACACAAGTGACATGCATCATTGGCAAAGCTCCAATCTTTACCACACCATTTCAGCCCGAGGACCTATCAGCAACAACAAGGAGAGGTAACATCTTCCAACCAAACTATCACAAACATTTTACTTGAGACATATCTCGAGATGCTCCACATATGGTCAAACTCTCCAATGCATATATTATACAACTCGTGCTATGGCCTAGTATTCAAGGGATGATCATGGCCTACATTCACAATTAATGTTAAGAATAATCCATGATGCATAGATTGGGTGAATTCCCCATATCTGGCACCATTGTAGGGTCCATCAAGCATCTCTTACATGATCACAATTATGAGAGATTGGATGACTTGTCTGAAGTCCGTGCTAGGCATTGCAACCCATATGCTTTTGAAGATTTTGACTTGATGTTGATAGTATTTAGAACCTTCACAAATGTTAAAGCACCACATATCTCTACACCAAGATTTGTTAATGGTAATTATGATTTGGTATATGACATGAGTATTACTCCTTCCATTTGCACTCTATATGCATGGCATGCACGTACCAAGTATCTCCTAGCTTGCTACAAGCAAATATTCGAAAATATGTTTATGATAGGATTTTGGGAATACCATTCTAAGGTGTTCATCTCCAAACCCACCCATCTACTATAATTATTCACAAGGAACGGGCAATGTATTCAAAGTTTTATTGAACACTACACCTAGAGTTCTCAGGCACTATAGATTGGGAATGCCTACAGATTGATCTTGCAAAAGGACTTAGACTACAAGAGCACGAACTCGCAACCAATTTCCTCCAGTACTACATGGAACACCCCACCCAACAAAGGTCTATCAAGGATGATAGACTTGAAATGGAGGGAGTATTTGTAGCCAAGTAGGACTTAGAAACGAAGGGATCCTTATACAAGAAGGTCAACAAGAGAGGCAAAACTTAGGCACAGGACTAAGCAAGCAAGGTAGTCAATGTAGATCCAGAATCAAATAGGCCTAACCAATTTTTCAAAAACTAATTTCCAACAAATCATGATTTTGATCATACATTTCAATGTAAATACTTGTTTTTTCTGAATTCAACTTCATTATGTGCAAACCAAGGACTTGTCAAGCTTGAAGAGTGTTAAAAGAGCCCATATATCAATTTTTTTAATTTTTAGAGCTCATATGAGCCTTCAAATTAGCTTAGAAAGCTAATTTTTAAGTAGGTCAAAGACTAGGTCTAAACTAGTCCAAAACAAGTGAAAAACTATAAAAGGAGCTAGAGATCTCACTTTTGGTGGTGGATTTCTTATGAAATTTTGTACTAAGAGCTCTTAAATGAAAGATTCCATTTTTGTACTCTTTGTTCTACCTTGTATGCATGTGTGTTTATGTGTGTGCATGTTAGTGTGCTTCTCACTCATGTGTTTGTGCATTCCTCTCACTCATGGTCATCATACTATCCTCATGTCTCCATGGATTGACATTTACAAGGTAGATCTCCCCACATTGGTATTCTCATTGTGCTAGACTGACACCATTATGCTAGAGTGACAACCACCCACCCAAAGTCAATAGCAGCCTTGTCAAGGATGACAAGATCTAGGAGGGGGAGTGTTACATAATTATGGAAAGACCCCAAAAAAATCTTCAAAGTTCTTTTAAGTTCACCCATTTTTAGTTAAAAAACCCTTTTATTTTTTATTTACAATTGTAAAAATCCAATCAAAGATTGTAGTATGGAATAATTGTATAGAGTTGAGGCTTTGTTAGCTTTACATTGTATTGAGGGAAGAGTCTCCCCTCACAAAACTCTACAAGAAAGAAAGGTTTAGAGTTGTTTCTTTTTATTTTCAGGAGTTTTTCAAAATAAAAAATGAATGCTCTTGAGATAAGCCTATATAAAGGCAAGACCTCATGCAAAGAATTTTTTGGATGATGTAAAGTTTGAGCTCTCTTCTCGTAAAATTCGTGTTTATGTGTTCTTGTACATTTTTAGTGAGATATTTGATTGATTGTGGGTGTATGAAACTTGTTTTAGAGTTGTCTAAGTGTTATCTAACATAATTGCATTTTTTGAAAGTGTTATTTCATGATTCAATACTTGTTTAGGTGATCAACGAAAGTGGAGAAGGATTTGCCATATCTTGTGAGCTTTGTATAGGCCCATTAACCTAACCTTTTTTTTCTTAATAAAAGATTTATGAGCATTTTGGTGAGCATTTCTTAATAAAAGGTTTATGAGCATTTTGGTGATTCAACCCTATGACACCATCAAATAGAAAGGACATTATGTGAGAGATAGTGGATACATGACACCATGGATAAGGTGGACATGACACCATCTGGTAGTGGATTCATGACACTACTATGGATGCTTTAACACCATCAAGGGTGCTCTAGGTGACACTATCAGAAGAGAATTATTTGATACTTTCAAAGGAGCTTTGGGTAATACATCATGGATGCAAGGAAATGACACCATCATATAGAGGCTATCATGATGATGTAATTGGACTATGATACTTGATTTCCTTTCATCATGTTTTCTTATGCCACTGACTACAACTAGTTTGAGGTCTAATCTTTGCAGAGTGATCATTTAGAATTGTGAGCATGCCGGAATGTATGAGGGGATAGTTTTGCACTTCTCAAAGATATTTTTCAAAGTTGGAATATGCTAGTTTCATTGCTCAGAATATGAACATAGTCCATCTACATACACTTTCGTGCATTTCCTTAGAAATTATTTGAACACATGATAAATTTATCTTTTGAACATGGTAGGAGCATTGGTGAACCCAAAGGGCTATTGGAGTTTGACGTCTGCGGAAGCATGTGAACAGCACAAGGAAGAAGAAGAAGCTTGGAGCACAACACACAATATTGAATGTATTACTAGAGAATGTACAAAGATAAGTAGCCCTAATGGGCAATAGGCGTATATACAAGCCGGGGGGAAAAAAACCTCCTAAAGTGGGAAAAAAGTGCCTTGACGGTCCTAGTGTGTTCACACACATCACTACCTAAATATATCAACATCCCCCTTGGGAGTGATACGGTGAACAAGGAGCTCGCACTCATGTATAAGGAAGTGCAAAGCTATGTGGAAATCACTCCACAAAAGGAAGTAAGCCCAAAGCTTTGCGGAAAGCTTCAAACTTCTCCCTAGGCAGAGCCTTCGTGAAAAGGTCTGCAATGTTCTCCTGCGTGGGCACATATGCCAAGCTGATCTCCCCAGCAGAGAACCTCTCCCTGACATAGTGATAATGCACCTCAATGTGCTTAGTGCGAGCATAGAACACAGGGTTCCTCGCAACTGGCAATGCGCTCTGACTGTCAGTGAAGATGGTGGTGGCAAAAGTCTGACCAACACCCAAATCAGCCATAAGGCGTCTGAGCCACACACACTCAACAGTCGCTGTGAAAGTTGCCCTATACTCAGCCTCACAACTAGAAGTGGCCACAGTAGGCTGCGTCTTGCTTAACCAAGATATACATGAGTTACCAAGCATGAAGCAAAAGCCACTAGTGGACACACGAGTTGTGAAGAGATGGTTAGGTATGTGTTGAAGATGAAGAGGTGTTGCAAAATCTTTGCTCTACACCAGCCAAATGAACTCCAGGAGTAGATGGTGGGCCCTTTTAGCTTGCCAATGGATGTATTAGACACCCTATGTACCTTGGAAGATCACTCTCAAAAAGATAGATCAAAACAGATAAGTTGGAGTTAGCTCAGAGGTGAAAACTTGCTATTCTTGGTTGATACACCTGTCCAGTGTTTTACATAATTCTCTGAGCACAGCAGCAATTAGATTAATTCCTCTTGGGGAAGGCTAGGTAGCTTAAGGAGCTAACTTTAGAGAGTAATCTCATAAAAAATAACAAACCACACACTGAGAATGACTTTTAACAAGTGATGACATCATCCCGATTTTCACGGGCTGCTACAGAAATAGACCAGTGAGTAGAAAAATTAGCATAACTCAAGATCTAAGAATCCAATGATCATGAAAATTTGTATGCTTATACTAGACAGTAAGTTAAATCCAACAAGCTTGAAATCACTGAATTTGGATGAGTAAACACTGAGAAATGACTCTGACAAGATGACTGAAAAAGTCGGGTACCTGACAGAGAAGTGAAGATGAACATACCCTGTTGACTTCAAATGAACATAACTGAAGATTCCAACATCCAAATGACATGAAAATTTGTGAGCATATAGTAGCCTTATAGAGCTAACTTTACCAAGTTAAATCACTGAAAATGATGAACCAAGTGCAGAGAAACAATCTCTGCAAGCTGACTGAGAAAAACTGAAGTAATGGCAGTGAGTAGTACACATCACAAGAACATGGAAAGATGAACTCAAATAATCATGAAAATGAAAGTATATTGCTTGTACAATACAATGACTTACTGATACATATGTGTGCCTTGTAATCACACCTTGATATGGCATAAAGCTCAGCTCTTGGAGGTCTTCACATAGGTCTCTCTAACCACGACTAAAACTGCCATCTATTTATAGTTGAGTTTGGGAGGCTAACTTCCCTCAATCACTCTCCAATCAATCAATGATTGATTTGATTCTCTACCTACCACAAATCACAAATTCGTGGCTCCTCTTTCCATTCTTGATCATGTGGGCTCAACCACTTAAGATTCTCTTACTTTTACATTAAGTAAACTCTTCAAAAGTTACAAGAGGTAGTTCACAAGTGAACTTTACATAGTCTTCATTTTGAAGCTTCTTTAATGACTTTGTGAGACTCAAGCCAATACTTAAGCTTGTCATAGACTTGCTCCAATACGAGTGTCATAGCAACCAGCCCAATCATAGTCAGAAAAATCATGCAAATCTGGCGGTAGTGATCCCCCCTTGGGATAAAACAACCCAAGTAGCCGAGTACCACTCAAGTAGCGAAAGATGGGCTTAACCGCCTGCCAATGCTTCACTCCTGGGCAATGCATAAACCTGCTCATCTGTGAGACAGCAAACTGAATATATGGCCGAGTAATGCATAAGTAAATCAAGCGTCCAACACCCTGCTAATAGAGAACATCATCAAATGCATCTCCAGCATCATGAAGACTCAATCGTAAACCTGTCTCCATAGGAGTGGCAATAGGCTTACAGTCTTCAAGGCCAAAACGCTGCAATAATGTGTCAATATATTTCGTTTGACACAAAGCCATCCCACCATCAACTTGCATAAACTGAATGCCCAAATAGTGATGCAAATGCCCCAAATCAGACATCTCAAATGAGGCATGCAAATCAACCTTAAAATAAGCAATATGCTTCTCAATAGGACCAGTGACCACCATGTCGTCAACATAGACAACAATGATCAGAAGCATATCATTAGCACGCTTAACATATAAGGTGCTTTCAGTTGGACTGTTCTCAAAACCATGTGCAATCAAATAGGCATGTATCTTCTCATACCAAGCACGTGGTGCTTGCTTTAAACCATATAATGCCTTCTTTAACCTGCACACCTGGCTTTCATGCCCTTTCTGCACAAAGCCACGGGGTTGAAAAACATACACTTCTTCATGCAAGTCACCATTCAGAAATGCAGTTTTAATGTCCAACTAATGTACATTCCAACCATGATGGACTCCAAGTGCACAAATGCTCCGAACAGTAGTCATATGGCATGTAGGTGCAAAGGTCTCATCAAAATCAATGCCTCTTTCCTGCACATAACCCTTTGCAACAAGCCTAGCTTTATACCTGTCAACTGTACCATCAGGTTTACACTTTAGCTTGTATACCCACTTAGTGCCAATGGCCTTCTTTCCAGGAGTCAATTCACATAAAGACCAAGTACCATTCTTCATTATAGCATCATATTCAGATTGCATAGCAGCCATCCAATTTTCTGAATTTTATGCTTCATCAAACGAAATAGGCTCATTCTCATCACAGAGACTAGATGCAACCATAGCATAGCAATCTGATGCAAAAGAGGCACTATGAGAGCCTCAACGAGTACAATATGACAGAGGTGCATCTAATTTGCTGTCACGCAAGGTCTACACCAACCATTTTGGCATAGTTCTTGCCTGGTCAATATCAGCTCTCTCATCAATAAGTGCATCGTGTACATCTGCATTAGAAATGGAATTATCTGCATCATCACATGAAACGTGCAAAGGCTGAGAAGTTGCCTCATTGGGTCCAGCACTAGACTGTCCACCTATAAAAAGAGGCAGCAAAGTATCATACATGTCTTTGGAGCTAACAGATGTTTCCTTAGTACATGAAAGCAATGGTTGAATAGCATCTTCCACAAAAACAACATCACGGCTAACCAGAATGTGTTTAGTTTGTGGATGATATAGACGATAGCCTTTACTTTCAGAACTGTATCCAACAAAAATACATTTTACTGCTTTATCATCCAATTTTCTTTGATGTCGTTGAGGCACTAATGCATATGCCAAACAACCAAAAACACGCAGATGACCAACAGATGGTTTGCGGTCATGCCAAGCCTCATATGGAGTGATAGACTGCAGCGCTTTAGTGGGACACCTGTTCACTACATATGCTGCACACATGACAGCCTCAAGCGAGAAACTACGTGGTAAAGCTTGACTCTTGACCATACACCTCGCCATCTCCATGAGTGACCTGCTCTTTCGTTCAGCAACTCCATTTTGTTGAGGTGTATATGGAACTATACACTGGTGTTTTATCCCACGTTCAACCAAATGCATTAAAATCAGAAGACATATACTCCCCCCTCGATCAGAACGGAGGGTGCCCATTTTACATGCTAACAGATTTTCAGCCAAAACCAAAAATTGTTTGAAGCACATGAACACTTCGGACTTTGCCTTCAATGGATATACCCATGAATGCTTGGAAAAATCATCAATGAAAGTCACGAAGTAAAGATAATTCCCAAAAGAAGGTGTCTGCATAGGACCACAGGAATCACTATGTACGAGCTACAATTTCTGAGTAGCCCGAACTGAACCATCTTTTGGAAAGGATGAACGATGCATTTTCCCCAAAATATAGCCTTCACAAACATGTTTTCTAGGTGCCTCAAGTTTGGGCAAAGAGGACACCATTTCATATTTCTGCAGGCGTAGCAAGCTAGCAAAATTCAAATGACCAAAGCGTGCATGCCAAAGCTTTGCATCTAACATAGCTTGAGAATCATTTACTGCACATGCCAAATCATTTACAGATCTTTCATATTCTATGAGCTTATACAACCCATGACATAAAATGCTACAAGCAATAATCACATCGCCATTTGACAGATCATGAATTGTACACATGTCATCAACAAATTTCACAACCAAGCCAATCTTGGCTAATGCAGAAACTGATAATAGGTTCTTCTTGATCCCTGGCACAAATAAAGCATCTGACAAAGTGAAAGAACTACCATCAGCAGTAGTCAAAATGGTCTTACGAACTCCCATAACAGGATAAGAGGAGTTGTTGGTGCATGTAACAGTATTCCCTGTAGGGGCAGGCTCGAGTGAAGAGAAGAAACTACACTGCGAGGTAATATGTTTGGTCGCCCCACTGTCAAAATACCAAACATCTGAGTCTATTGCAGACATGCACTGCTCATGAGAAGATGGGTCAAAATTGCAGACAGTAGTAAACGCCCATTCTTCTTCCTGCACAAAATTAGCAGACTCTGTTTTTGGTGTAGAGGCCTTTGCAACAACCATTCCAGCCTCTTTCTTCTTTGTCTCTTTAGCAACCAGTTTTGGACAGTTCTCTATGATATGATCATTCCCTTTATAGTACTTACAAAACAATTTCTGCTTTTCTGATTTCTTCTCATCTTTATCTTCCTTCTTCGAATATGCAGAATTAGCAGATTTCTGCTTACTAGTTGAAGAGCTCCATTTTCCTTTCCCCTTCTGACTAGCCAAGAAAGCTTGATCTGCAACTCGCATAATGGACCTGTTCTGCCTGGACTGATCTTCTTGCAATAGAATAGAGACTAACTCCTCAAATGATAAGGCATTTGGATTGCCTTTCATCATCAACCTAAGAGTAGAAGCAAAACTCTGATATGAATCAGGAAGACCATTCAGAACGGTCTGCACAAGTGAGCTATCTGGTATAACCTCATCAGCAGAAATCAATTGTTCCTCCAAGTCTTTGATCTTCATTAGGAAACTGTCCATAGAATCACCTTCATTCATGTGCTCACTCTCCAACTGTTTTCGAAGGTAAGCAATACGAGCCTCATTCCTAGCTTGGTACAATGTGGTAAGTGTATCCCAAGCATCCTTAGCTGTTCTGCAAGAGAGAATGTGAGGAATAATGGCACGTTTGACAGACAAAACTATCAATGCATGGGTCTGGGCATCTCTACCATCCCAACGAATCTGCTCTATAGTAGATGCAGCAGAAACCGAAGCACGAACAGGAATATGTAGAATATCATCATCTTCAACACCTTCTGCATCAGCTTCAGTACCTGCAGTTGTAACAGTTGCAGGTATGATAGGACGTTTTTCAACACCCTGTCTCCACCTCCTTCTCCTTCCCCACTACATATTCCCTCTTCCTTGTCATTTCCCTCATTTGTTGTGTGCAAGTTTGAGAGAGAGCGAGTGTGTGTGCTTGTTTTTGTGTGTTTTTGCATGTTTCTTGCAGGTTGCAGCTCCATCATCATCTCCAGCAAGCTCAGCAGGTACAGAATCTGTCTGCACAGTCCCCGAGGCGTTGACCTCGAGCTATCGCGACACTCCGAAAATTTCACCCAATCACAATTCTGAGTGCACCACGACGCTGCGCAGGCCTAGAGCTCCCAGGATCACTAGACAGAACAGTAAAATTCACCATATCCCGAGCTATCGCAACACTCACGAGCTATCGCGACACTCACGAGCTATCACGACACTTCGACCTATCGCGACACCTCACGAGCTATCGCGACACTTCGACCTATCGCGACACCTCATGAGCTATGGCGACACTTCGACCTATCGCGACACCTCACGAGCTATCGCGACACCTCACCACCTATCGCGACACTTCGAGCTATCGTGACACTTCCCACCTATCGCGACACCTCACGAGCTATCACGACACTTCGACCTATCACGACACCTCACGAGCTATCGCGACACCTCACCACCTATCGCGACACTTCGAGCTATCGTGACACTTCCCACCTATCGTGACACCTCACGAGCTATCGCGACACTTCGACCTATCACGACACCTCACGAGCTATCGCAACACCTCACCACCTATCGCGACACTTCGAGCTATCGTGACACTTCCCACCTATCGCGACACTTCGACCTATCGCGACACCTCGACCCGACCTATCGCGATACACGGCCTTTAACGCATGAAAATTTAGGGTTATTTTTGAGTGATTGGAAGGGTAGTTGAGCTTAATTTTAGGCACCTTGGTATAACTTTAGAACCTGGGAAGTGGGCAAAAGGCCTAGAAACCAGAGAGGGATCTCCTGAACCCTGAGAGCCTGTTTTGACCCTTTAGTGCCTGAATGGTCATAACTTGACCATACGAACTCCGATTGATGAGATTTTGGTCTCGTTGGAACATGCATTTTTAAGTTGACCTTTAGGTGGAACTAAGTGGTCCTCAGATTCAGGGGGTACAGTGAGTTACTCCAGGGGGACTGAAAATATTGATGTGTGTCTTCCAATTACTTGTGGTAATAGAGCTATACTAACTGGTGAGCTTTTGCAGGAACTTTGTGTGCACTCAAGGCAATCCAAAGCAAGCTAGCAAGGGTGAGTACCAAGCTTGGGAGAAGGCTTCCTGGGCTTGTGTAGCAGTCTGGTCAACCAGCTAATTGAGGTTGGAAGATCTCTCAACCCTCCTTTGTCAATTCCTAGCCTAGGCTAAGTACGACTTAGGTGTGGTAATTAATTAGGGCAACGTTAGGCACGAACCAAGTCCAAGAGTATTAATCAACCAAGTGCAAGAAGTAAATAGGTCTTAAGTGCGAAAACCCTAAGGGACAAAAGGTAAACTGGAGTCGATCACTTATCAAGTGCGGAAATTCACTTAAGTACTCCTGACGACGCGATTTCAGACAAGACCATAAACATAATATTCAACTCAAAAGAACAAAGTGATTGGTGCAAAATTAACCTGCAACGAGAGTGTGCTTGGGTCCCAGGGGGTAGATAAATCAGGCATATGAACCTTAGATCAGGCAGACACTTAGGCCGAGACAGACAAAGCCTCAGATCTTCTGAAGCTAGTGTCAATCACACTGCCAGGTCTTGGGCCCAACAGTTGAGTGATTACCCATACACTCCCAGATCAGAAACAAGTGATTCTGAGATGTCCTATCACATGGAGAGACCAGTAGGTAGTTCAGGATTGGCTTATCTAGAAAAACCAGAAGGACCATACAAGACTCAATTGGAATATATCAGGACGAATCGTCTAGGTGCTCGCATCTACGAAGACGGGCTGAGAAGATCGGTGGTCCAGATTAAGAACCCCGATCAACCCCATGGATTAGACCACCCAGTAGTCAAATTTGAGAATGGAGCATACCTAGATAAAGAGGGGACTATTTATGTAGTCACCACTCTTCCTGATAGAACAGACGAGTTTGGAAATGTGATTGCAGAGACCGACATGGGTGATATAGAGCAAGGGAACTTAGAGAAAGAACCGAGAACCCCCCGTGGTAAATCTGTCTTGACCAGAATCATGACTCCAGAGTGGATTCCACAGGATAATAAAAGCATAGATCTGCTTTTAAACCGAGAAACCGATGAGGCTTTTTGGAGATACAAATCTGCTCAACCCCAGGAAGTGAGTGCCCTCACAATCTATGAGTTTAAAGACCCTGATAGCCCAGGCCAAGTAACCTACCTAGACAATGCATCAGAAAGAATCTTCGTGGTCACTGAGCATGGCAGGCATGCCTACAATTGGAAGGGTGAATTTGTTTTTTCCCAACCAAGGTCTAATGTGTCCTTTGGTCACCAAGGACCTGGGACCTCCCAAGCTCATGGAGCTCAAAGAGATAGAAGTAGAGACAAACCTGAGGTAAGTTTTGCCAACTCCCTGGGAAGAGAAAGACCGGGAACAGAAAGGAATAGAGTGGAACCTGAGAGACATAGAACCCCATGGAATCAAAGGAATACTGACAATTTTCCTTTGCCAAGGCCGAGAGAACACACTAGGACCCTGCGACCAACTCAACTGGTGAAGTCCATGAAGAATTATTTCGATGGCACGGGAGACCCTTATGACCATGTGGCAGAATTTCGGCAAGTATTGAAAGCTGAACAAGTAGAGGACCTATTCACACAATATAATGCTTTCGGTCTAACCCTTAGGTACACTACCCTTACGTGGTTTCAACCACTAAACGAGAGGCATTTCAGAAACATAGACCAGCTCTTAGAGGCATTTATTGTTGAGTTTTCTAAGAGTGGAATCAGGCATAACACCTCCTCACTAATTCACAGCTTCAAACAAACACCTCAAGAGACGGTCAGACTAGCTGGAAGAAGATTTAGGCAATACCTGGAGAGATGCCCGATGCCGGAGTTACCCACACCAGCCAAACAAGTGGCGTTGTTCTTAGATGGATTGTTGAGCACCAAGCTCAGGTCATATGTGTATCTGAAGGACCCCAGAACGATAGAAGAGTGCGTGCGCATGTGCATAGACATTGAGGACAATCTAGGTGAGAAATTAGAACTGTCAAAAATCTATAAGGATTCTGATAGCTCTAGTAACCTGACATCTGGTCAATCCACATCCATTGAGGAACTTGCAGAGAAGGTAGCCAGAAAACTAGGTGTCTCTAGCAAACAAATTCCGAGATTTGCCCCAGTTAAGCGGTGTTACAATTGTGGCGGTGACCATATGGCAAGTGTATGTCCCATTATGGCCCAACCCCAGGTGAATCCTAGTAGCCAGTACTGCACCATAGAGCGCAGGTACACCAACCACACTGCACAAGACTGCCCATATAACAAACAAACTGTTAGGCAAAATTACCCTCAGCCATACCCACAACATGGTAGATACCAGAATCAGTACCCATCACAACAATACAACAGACCACAGCAAACTTATCAGCCACCTTATCAAGGGCAGCAGAGACCTCAACCAGTCCTAGTGCAGCAACCCCCTGCTCCAACCAATGTGATCCCAGTGAAATATGCATCTACTGAAGAAAATCCGAATAGAGCCATAGTCCCAGTCACCCCATTGCTATCAGACAGTGATCCAAGTGACCATAGTTTTGACTCCACACATATTGATAGCCCACAGGCTTACTACATGCAGTCACCCGAGCATAATGAGTCATACTATTACGAGGACCCAAGTGAAAATAGTGGGGAACCTGAGTATGCTAATGTCATGTTCACAAACCCCAACTCTAGACCTCAACCTAGGCAGGTAAGAACCCCATTTCCTAGAGGACCATGCTTCAGATGTCAGGGAGATCACCTTATACGTGATTGTCCACTGCCTGCCCCTACACAACCTCAACCAGTAACCATTCAGGGTTTCTGTGAAGACTGCGGGAAAGAACATCTCCTACGAGATTGCCCAAAGAACCCTAATAACATGCCTAAAATCACTCCTATCAATGTTGTTGGGTTAGTTGTAGACTCCACAGGGAGTGTGACTTCCACTGCACCTGTGCAGGTGATCACAAGAGACCAGGCACTTCAACAACACCAAGGTGTTGGTCCGGAAAAGAGCCCCGAGGTGAGTGAAACAGAGAGCATAACCAAAAAGAGGACTAGAGCCTGGACGGATAGTCGTGAAAGAATGAAGAGGCAATGGGCAAAAAAGATAAACGAACTTGAAGAAAGCTTGAGAGAAACCAAGGCAAAAATCATAGAGATCACATCTCAACCGCACTCTCACACATTCCCACCGCTACCATCCCCATCACCCTCCATTCCTCCACCCTCTAATACACCCCACGTAACCCACCCACCACCCCGAGTAGGATCAGTATTAGCGGATCCCACTCCTGAAGGCTTGGACATGATGTTCAAGGCCTACCAGGCTCGACTTCAAGAAGGGCCAACAGCTGCAAACCTAGACAAGAGTTACCCTAGAGCAGATTTAGAGATTGAACGGATGAAAATGTGCATGAAAATGGTAGAACAAGCTCAAGCTATACTTGAGACTAGTCAAAAGTTCAATCAGACAAACTCTGTCAAGCCGGATTTGCATTTCCAAGGCTTACTAGAAAGATTAGAGCAGTTGGTAAACAAATCACAAGTTTCTTTACCTCCACAGGCTCAACCAGTTGTTGAAAGAGGAAGCTCACCATCAATGGGAGCTTATGTTCCTAATTCCACGGATGCTGGAATACCTCCTTCAATTCAACAGTACTCTCAAGAGTTCTTGCGGGAAATACAAGAAGAGAAATGGGCCAAGGAGAAGGGTGATTCCCCTCCTATTCCTGAGATTGATGATCTTCATGATCAATTTCCCCAAGACATTCCGTCTATCTATGGAGATCAAACAGAGCAACAAGAGGATGAGAGATTAGATTTTGAATCTAATTCTTTACAAGAGTTGCCTCATTTCACAGACCCATGGGAATCTGAATCTCTCCAGATCAGAGCTCCCACAATATTGGTAACAAATGAAGACTCAGTGATTCCAAGAAACACTGATGTTGTGAAGAACACTAAGGTTCAATGTCATCTCACTGTGGAAGAGCTGCTCAAAGCCAAACCGGAGCTCTGGAATCATGTGAAGGATCAGGTTCCAGAACTTGATTCCAATATGCCAAAAGAAGGCCCTAAGCAGAAAGTACCAGAGATACCTCTCGACAAGATAGGAGACATGAGCGAAGGTGAAGAAGGTAACACTTATCTTCCGATCACCTATCAAGGTTACACAACCAAAGCAATTGTGGATTCGGGTGCTGGTGTTGCTATTGCGACCACCTCCTTGTGGAAGCGATGGGGCAAACCCACCTTAAGACCAACGAGAATGAAACTTCAAATGGCAGATGGTCATTTTGAAAGACCTCTAGGATTGCTTGAAGGGATAACTCTAACCACTTGTGGTGTAGAGTTTGAACATACATTTGCTATATGTGACTTTGAGAAAAATAATGTCTACAAGATGATCCTAGGAAGACCCTTCCTACGACAATTGCAAATAGTACAGGATTGGGGAACCAACTCCTTGTACTTACAGCACTTAGGGGTCACCACCAAGGTCAATCTGAAGGATTACACCTTCAGAGATGTACCACCCCTACAGTGGAATCCTATCCACAAAGCGAAAGGAGATTCTATCTCCGTGCATTCTGGAAGTTCACCTGATCCATCATGGCTGCATGAAGATACTCACTTGTGGATGTGCAAGGTCGCAGAGGAAGAGGAAAAGCGCCTAAAAGCGAGATAAGAAGGAACTCCCCCAGGAGATAGACCAATAAAAGACCCAGCCTATACACCGATGATATTTCCAGATGAGGAATTTGAGCCTCATGGTTGGGCAGAAATCTTAGCTACCATGGACATTGCAGTCAATGAAGAACAATGGACACCCCATTGTGATGAGGAGGGTTATGATATTTCAGTGTTCATGTGTCAGCCCTTGTTGGAAGAGTGTGATCCTAGTGAGTTCATAGAAGAAGAAGAGAATGACGATGATCTAGAATCCAGTGTGATGGATACTTACTTTGACTCAGAGGAACACTATTTAGAAGATATAGGAGTGTTAACCCAAAAAGAAGAAGAACCCCTCACAAGTATTAAAACGATAAATTCAAAGGAAGAAAGTGAAGGGGGTCAAAAGAAAAAGAAAAGAAAAGCAGTGAAACAAGAAGAGGAAGAATCATTGTTTGAAGTACCAGAAAATTTCAAGAAATATGAAGTGTAAGACCGAAAAATTTTGGTGCGGATGCCTAAGAGAGAGGCCATTGTGGGAGAAGCATATGACAATAAAGAAAAGACCAAAAAAATTATAGTGACCATTGAAGGGAACGAAGAACGATGTACGTACATAGGAGATGACCTAAGTGCAAAAGAAGAAGTAGAGCTTGTAGCTCTATTAAGGGAATATAGGGATGTGTTCGCATGGCACTATAGAGACTTGAAAGGAGTAGATCCAGAGATTTGCTCTCATACGATTCCGATGACCGCTGATGCCAAGCCCACCAAACAAAAGCCCTACACATATAATGACAATTATGCAGCCAAAATAAAAAAGGAAATTGACAGGCTGATTGAAGCTGGATTCATCTATGAGATTGAGCACACTGAATGGGTGTCCCCCATTGTAGTGGTGCCCAAGAAGAATGGGAAATTGCGAGTGTGCATTAACCTTAAAAAAGTTAATGCCGCTACGATCAGAGATAGTTATCCACTTCCAATCACCGAACATCTATTGGAGCGTGTTGCAGGCAAGGAAGTTTACAGCTTCCTTGATGGGTTTTCAGGTTACAACCAAGTAGCCATTGCCCCCGAAGACCAACACAAAACAGCCTTTGCCACAGAATGGGGAATCTTTGCATTTCGTGTGATGCCATTTGGGCTCACCAATGCACCTGCAACATTCCAAAGGCTCATGTGTCGTGTCTTCAAAGAGTTCTTGCGAAAGAGCTTAGAAGTATATGTGGATGATTTATGCGCTCATTCCCAAGAAAGAAGTTACCACATCCTTGAGCTCAGACAAATCTTCAACAAGTGTAGAGATTATCAAGTGTGTCTGAACCCAGAGAAGTGTGTGTTCATGGTACGACAAGGTAAGATCCTAGGTCACATTGTTTCTAAGAATGGAATTTCAACAGATGAAGACAAAGTAAGAGCAATAGCGGAGTTGCCAAGACCAAGGAATGTTAAAGAGGTACAAGCCTTCATGGGCCATTATGGATATTACCGTAGGTTTATCCACATGTATGCCATCATAGCTAAACCTCTTTATGGGTTGTTAACAAATTTTGAGTGGAACGAGGAATGCAAGAATTCCTTCAACGAGCTGAAAAGACGTTTGTGCACAGCACCAATATTGACTACTCCGGATTGGAGCAAACCCTTTCATGTCCATGTAGATGCCTCCAATCATGCAATAGGATGTGTACTAGCACAACCCACAGGTGAGGGAAACCTGGATTTGCCGATAGCATATGCCAGTAGGCAATTAAATGCAGCTGAACGAAATTATACCACAACGGAAAGAGAAGGCTTAGGCATGGTATATGCCGTGAAGAAGTTTAGACACTATCTATTGGCCAATAAGTTTAAGTTTTTCACCGATCATCAAGCTTTACTATATTTGGTCAATAAACCTTGCAATACAGGCCGCTTAGTAAGATGGTTCCTCTTGCTAATGGAATACGACTTTGAAGTTGTTGTCAGGAAAGGTAGAACCCATCTTAGGGCAGACCATCTTTCTCGCATCACTTCAAGAGAGCCACCGCAAGGAGTGTCTGATGAATTGCCCGATGCTTATCTGGGCCTGCAAATAAGAATGTGAAAACAAGCAAAGAGGAAATTGTAAAATCACTAAAGTATCAAATATTGGCCGGACGTATGTACAAGCAAGATGCCGAGGGCGTATTAGCTTGTTGTGTCGAGGATGATGAGCATGCTAGTTGGTTGCAACAAGCCCATGAGGGACTGCTAGGAAATCACTACCCTAAACAACAAACATTGCAAAATCTAAAACGTTTAGGAGTGTATTGGCCTAGCATGGACAAAGAAATACAAGAGTGGATCCACAATTGTCCAGTGTGCCAGAAGAGACCCCCAGTGGAACATGCCACTCTTTACCACGTGTCATTAATCCCAGATTGGAGTGCTCCATTGGTCGAGTTCATGAGATCGGGAACATTACCCAATCAGGCTAGTCTTGCAAGAAAGCGGAGCATGGAGCAAGAGGCTCAAGACTATGCCTTAGTAGGAGACAACCTATATCGAAGAGGCAAGGATGGTTACCTAAGACTGTGCATTCATGAATCAGACTATTTGAAAGTCTTAGAAACTGCACACAGCGGTGCTGTAGGTGGACACTTTGGGCCTGACAGAGTAATTAAGACCATTCTATTCTCAGGACTTTGGTGGCCCACTCTTCATATGGATGCACATACTTATGTGAAGAGTTGTGACACATGCCAATGTGCCCAATATCCGATAAGAAAAGATGAAATGCCTTTAAGGCCAATGATGGGAGGACGTGCATTTTCAAAATGGGGTATAGACTTTGTAGGTCCCATCAACCCCCCAGCTAGAAACTCCCATGCAGAATATATTATTGTAGCCATAGATTACCTTACAAAGTGGGTGGAAGTAAAAGCCACGACAAAGAATGATGCTCAAACGACGGCTAAGTTCTTATTCGAAAATGTGTTCACTAGATATGGGTTACCAATAGAGTTGGTTAGTGATAGAGGTACGCACTTCTTGAATGAGGTCATTGAAAATCTCCTTCAAGAATTCATGGTGATACATAAGAAGTCTGCCCCCTATCACCCACAAGCTAACGGACAAGCCGAGAGCACGAATAAGATCCTATGTAACGTATTGACGAAACTTGTAAATAATAAACGCTCGGATTGGGACAAACAACTTCATCATGCTGTTTGGGCATACCGAGTTGCTTACAAAACGGTACTCAATGCTACCCCATTTCAGATGGTCTTCGGACAGAATGCGGTGCTACCATTAGATTTCCTAATTCCAGCTTTAAGGGTAGCACAAGAGCATGAGTGGAATGGACATGAGTTGTCCTCTAGGATCTTTGATCTAGAACGTTTAGGTGAGACGAGGTTACGAGCAGCAGCAGGCATCTATGCTGCAAAGAAACGGCAAAAGGCATACTTTGATGCCCATGTGAAGGATAAGGGCTTGAAAGCAGGAGATCTAGTTTTAGTCTACACCTTGAAACAACATGCAAGAAAGTTAGAAAAGAGAGGCTACGGCCCTATGATCATCAATAGGATCTCCACGAGTGGAGCAGTACAACTAGCCACTTTAGAGGGGGATGTGCTCCCAAACTATATTAGCGGATGCAGAGTCAAGCTGTATCAGGAACCCCTCACGGAGGAAATGCTAAGTCGACTCAATACTGCTAAGCAACGTAAAGAGGAGGAAAAACGAATTCGAGAAGAAGCACAGGCAGAGGCCTTAGAGCGTATCAGACGAATGAAGTTGAGGAGACAAGGGAGGGATCAGCCTGTGACTGACACTCAAGAGTCTCCAGGCTATCACATGGCCATGTGTGAGGCTTCAGGTGAACGTACCCATAAGATAGTGGATCGACGACCTTTTGTGACCCTAGAAATAGGACAAAGAGATAGCACAACAAGCGTGAGAGCTTTAATTGATTCAGGAGCAGCCACAAGTGCAGTTCGGCTTTCTTATTGCCAGCAGCTGCAATTGGAGGTAAAACCCCTAGAAGCATATCTGATAGGATTAGGAGGTGTTGAAACCCCTTGTATGGGAGAGGTGGATCTTCCCCTCTACATACAAGAGGTCCTCATGCCAGCAAAAGTGCTAGTGTGTGAAGACGAGGATCTGACCGAACCTCTTGTCTTAGGCCAAGACTGGATCTATGATCACGCAGTCAACCTCAACCTAAGAAGTGGACTTCTTCAGGCTTGGGTAGGCCAAAGCCGTCTCACGATTGAATTAGAAAATCAAGCACTCAAACCAATAGAACAGGCACCAACTCCTGGTCCCTCCAGGAATCCACATGAAGATAACAATGTTGTCCTTGTACAAACTTCTATGGTGCAGAGGATTGTCAATCTTACTGAAGGTACAGGAGCCAATAAGGAGTTCCTAACTGATCCAAGGAAGATTCTAGACGAGCAGACCAAACATCACTTGACACGAAGGAGGCTGTTGATCAAGAAGCAGGAGCGCCAACCCGTGCAACACGGAGCATCTTGTGGCGCGAAGCAGATCTGGATACGCAAGGATGGGAAACCCACAACTCTAATAGCAGACTCTCAAGGAGACAAGAAACGAGCCTCACCGTCAAGGAACAAAGTGAAGAAGCCCCCTAGGATAACCCCTAGGCATACCATTTCTATTTGGGTTCCTAAGCGGTCAATGAAGGCCACCCCTAATGCTAGACAGATATGGGTGCCCAAGGCTTGCTTACGAGCCCAAATTACTTCACCTTCAGGCACTAGGATGAAGCAACTTTCACAAGCCCTCTTGGCCAACAACTCAGAAAATGAAAAGATACCTACACCTCTCACTGTCCCCACTCCCATCAACCCTAGGAATGTCTGGAAATGGGTACCCAAAAGGTCCCAAATACATCACACTCTCATCCAGAAATCTTCACCTGTCTTTAGCTCTAAGAGCTACGACTCCTCTATCAAAGTGTGGAGAATTAAACTGTGTACTAAACCCCCTGACCCAATTCTGTAAATCCGTCCACACTAACACAGGAGCATTCCGAGCCCATTGCATAACCAAAGTATGCATCTAGGATGACACTGACCTTTAATCACCACACACCTATCACAAACACTTCACCACTAACCACTGACCTCCGGGATTGTCATGTTAGTATTGTGAAGGGAACACCATTACATCTTGTTTCCTATGCAACACTAATGTGCCTTTCTTCTTCCAGCAGATAAGCAACCTACTCTCATGGCAACAGCGGCAGGCACAAGCTCTCACGCAGGCTCTGGTGCTCCAATCAATTGGGATGCCATGCCAGTGGAGGCCCCACCAACAGCTCGGCCTGAAGAGTTCGTGAATGTGCGGAGAATTCCTATTCCAGATCCACCCAATGGCCTAACCAAAAGAGTAAAGGGGCATTCTCACTGGTTCAATGAGATGCTAGGAGATTTGGGAGACGCGGATCACATCTGGGAATCCAAGATGGAATGTGGAGGAGTGTGGTGGACCTTCCAGTTCTTCTCACGAGAATTCGAAGCATTGCAAAATGCAGCTCCACTTCAAGATATCTGGCAAAAAGCAGGATTACAAACGTATTTTAGTGCAGCTCTGCCTAAACCCGATTTCCTCAGGTGCTACTACCTAATTGCCACGCTGAAGCCGACAGGGGATAAAGATCATTCAGGCAAATTCTGGGTGCCCTCCTTGTCAAATCTGGAGGAAATGAGGAAGTTTGAATTGAATGTTACTTTAATCAGGGAAGCACTTCAGATGTATGGCACGCATGTACCTTCTGACCGCGACCCCTTGATACCTGAGTCGATGAAAAGCAATAGAATCAAGAAGCTAAAAGAAATGTGCGCCCTCACCCCCAACATCGCCATACCTTTGCGGATGTGCCTCCAACACTTTGCATTCCCCGCTCAGGACCGTTTCACTCAACCTCACAAGAAAATATGGTATGGGCTATATCTAGCAGAGACTGGAAGCTTGCCCATTAAGATGCCGGTATGGATCTTAGACCAAGTGTATGAGGCAGGCAAGCGGGGAGTGAGAAAGCCTACTCTACATGGTTGTTGTGCGCTTACAAGAATTATCTATAGATGTCTTGCATATGATGTGCCAGTTGCCAGAGCCCTAAAGTATGCACAACTGGAGTTGTTCAAAGGGCGGAAGTCAGGGAGCCAGCCTGCAAAACGAATGCGTGGATCGCTCTCCCAGGTAACGATCCCTCAAGAAGCCACGACCGAAGCTTCTCCTCGACCAGAAGCTCAGGTCACACCTTTCACGATCCATCTTCAAGGAGTTCAAGCTGGGGAGGTGGTACAACCCGTTCCATCCGCCCCTCCACTACCTACCGATGCAGAGTTTGCATCTATGGCCACCTTCACAGAAGATCCAAACTTCGATTTTGAAAGATTCCTGCAGACGGTCCCCCTATCAGACAGTGAAGATTCCCCTGACAATGTTGATCCGGGTGCATCAGTCCAAAGAGAACAGCCACGGGGCGAGACGAGCAGAGTACATGGGGAAGAAGTGGCACAACATCCTCATGACCCAAACACACAAGTTCAGGAAGGTGCACAAAGAAATGACCCAGAAGACAGTGAAGAGGAGGCCCCTGCCTACACAGCACAACTCAGACGGCTGTACAAGACAATCAAGCAGGTACAGAGAAGACATAAGATGACAGAAGAGGCGAATAGAGCTCTAGTGAACCAGATGCTTCAAACCGAGAATGTCGACTCACACTTTGTGGAATCATTGAATCTATTGGCAGAGACATGTGGGATCGGGGAAGCATTGAGGACAATGGTCTATCAGGAAAACCCTATCTATGATCAACGAAGGATTGATACACGGCCACGACGAGGGAAAATGATTCAAATGGAAGTCTCTACTGCCTTGCCTACCACCATTTCAGAGGATGTTCACATGACGAGCCCAAGTCCCACTGACGAACAAGAGGTAATTACTCAGGTACCATCTCCACCGTCACCTTCCATTCGACCCTCAGAACCCTTCTCCACTAGCCTTTCTGAACAACTGATGTCCACCCATCATGAAACCATTGTACACACCTCTGTTTTTACATCCTTCCCTTTACCCACATCCATCACTTCCACCCTAAATTTTGAACCTCACACCGGTCATCCTGCCACCGATCAAACCATAATAGGTCACCCTTCCTATCTCCCCGCCCTTGGACAACCACTTGCCACTAGCCAGCACTCATCCCATCCTTTTCCATTCACCCACACCCAAACCCTATCCACCACTTCCCTAGTAACCGCCTCATGCTCAACCCAAGTCACACAACCATCATTCTGGACGAACCTTGTAAATATACTCCAGCAGGTGGATAATTATAATAAAAAGTCCCTTTCCCAACCCCACTCCCCCACATTCACTGCCACCACTATCACACCACCCACCATTCCTGTATTCACAGTTCACGAATCACACACTCTCACGTCCGATCCCATGGACATCTCACCATCCACAGGATCACCCACCACCACTGTTATTCCAACATCACCACGTGTCATTTCACTTACGTCGCCATTTCCAAACACTGTAGGCACAGCATCCACTTTTCCCTTTCCCATCTCCCGACCCCTTGCATCTTCCACCCTCACCCCTGCACCCACCTCATTTAGTCATGCACTCAACACCATGCTCGAAGCTGCTGCCCAACTTAAACACGAATACAGGTTATTAGAAGAAAACAATAAGGAGCTCTGTACATTGTCATCCCACCTCCAGGCACGTGTCACTGCCTTGGAGTTGTCTAATACGGAGTTACAGCAGGAGGTGACCACCCTCCAACAATATCAGGTGGAGCTCGAGTCCACACATACAGAGAAGAGTAGGGCAACGGAAGAACAACTTAGAGATCAGCTAGCCCGTAACGCTAGACTACAACGAAACATGGCTCTACTCCGACGCCATTTAGCGGCTGCCCAAGAAGAAAACAAAAGACTACAGCAACAAAATCAAGACAACCTCGAAGTAGCCATGGAAAATACTCCAGGGGCACCCATCGGCCCTGCTAAATTCCAAGCCATCCCCTCAGAGAATATACAAGAAATATTAGAAACCTATGCCACTCTCTTAGAAGTTCATGATCAACTTGCTGACCAAGTCAAAGACCTACAGAAAGCCCAAGTGCCTGCACCACACCAACAAGTACCTAAAGAGATGGCCAACGCTGCAACCTCACCAGAGCCAGAATTATCAGTAACCAATGAGGTACTTGAGCTACGGCAACAGGTGGCAGAACTAAAAATTAAATTGTTACAGTATGAACGACCTCCCTCTCCACCTGATCAAACCATAGAAGAAGACACAGTAGTCATTCCAGTGGAGGAGACATTTGAAGACAATTACGAGCCTCAACCCGTTCCAGGAGGCAGAATTACGGAGGAAGGCCAGGATACATATGAGGAACCCCCGTCAGCATGGATGAAGCAGGTAGAGGAGATGGGCCACACTCACGAGGAGCGCGTAGCAACTCAGATGCTAGCAATGAAGGCCATTGAAGAAACCATACTTCAATCTGAGTATTTCAGGCACCTTGCTCCTAGATGACTCATCACGAGCTCAGAATTACAATATAAGCCATATTTTGTATTGTTGGCCGACTACAACGCAGAGATCAAAAGAGTCACCAACAAGTGCCCTACCTTCGCCACCCAGTTCGAACCAGAAGATATACCAGAAGCAGCCAGAAAAGGGGCGATTTTTCAACCTACTTGGAGGCAAAGATTACTGGAAACATACCCGGAAATGCTGAGAACATGGGATCACGCTCCCATGCATTTGAAGTATAACCCCTGTTATGGGCCAGTACAAAGAAGAAGATCATGGAAGGCCTTCGCCATCAAGGTTCAGAACAACGCAAATTGTAAAGAATGGCTCAATTACCCCGCAATCGCACCCCCAACCGGCACACCTACAGTATCATACATGATAGCCACCATCAGACATTGGATGCCACGCCTCCACCCCATGCCGGATGTCGCCGCTCAAATGATGCTCAAAATTTTGGACATGATGCAAGTGGTCCTAAAGACCTTTCGAAATGTACGTAACATCCAGCCTTCAATCCCGGGCTTCATCAATGGTAATTATGATTTGCTATATGACATGAGCACGACCCCTAGCATTCGAGTAGCTTACGCATGGCATGCACGAATAAGATATCTCCCTGCCTGCTACAAGCAAACCTTTGATGATATGTTCACCACGGGGTTTTGGGAGTCACACTCCGAAGTGTTCGCACCACGCCCAACCCACCTGCTACATCTATTCGCGTGTGAACAAACCATGCACTCAGAGCTCTACACCACACCACACCCTGATATGCCGGGTGCAGTCAATTGGGATGCCCTCCAAAGAGACTTGGTCCGGGGACTACGCATCAAGGAACAAGAAGTGGCAACCGACCTCCTGCAGGAATACATTGATCAAACAGTGGAGCAGAGGTCTGTCAGAGGCGACAGACGCTAGGGGGGGAGAGTGTTGGCCGTATACGAGAAGAAGCAAGTACGAGCATACAAGCAGATCTAGCACTAAGGCAACCCTTATTTTTTTCAAAACCACTACACCATTTAAAAGTGATTCTCATCACTAAAAACCCCTCTAAATACCATTTTCACCTTTTTGTAGCTCCATTTTGTACAAGCCGAGGAGTCCTCGAGCTTGAGAAGCCTTAGAAGTAGTTGCCTGCCAATTTTCATAATTTTTAGATCTCGTTTGAGCCCTCAAATAAGCCCTGGAACCTAATTTTTAACTAGGCCGGACACTAGGTCTGGACAGGGTCAAAGCTAGTCAAAAACTATAAATAGAGCTAGAGAGCTCATTTTTGGGCTAGCTTCTTGTAGTTTGAGCTTGTATGAGAACTTGGTTGCAATAGAAGTGATTCCATTGTCTTACTCTCTTTGTTCTTGCCGTGTGTGCGCGTGTGCGTGTATGTGTGTGCATGCTTGTGTGCTTCTCACTCACGCACTTGTGCTTCCACTTGCTCGTGGTCTTCATACCATCCTCACGTCTTCCCGGATTGACATTAAAGGAGGTGTTACTCATCGCTGAGCTACACATGTGCATGATTTCATGGATTAATATTGCAACTAAAAAATTTGTATATTTCTTCTTTGATCTTGGTAGAGTAAGTGTCATTATAGATTTAAGGCCTTTGATTACTTGATAGTCTCTTAGTAATGTCAATAGTTCCTCTTCTTCCATGATTTTCACATCATTGCCTATGAAATTAATTTGCTCTTCTCCTTCCTCAATTGTCAAAATTACTTTCTTTGTCTATTATTTATTATCATACACTTCTCCAACATTTGCTTCCCATTTTGGAATCATTATGGCAATATTTCTGTCCCCAAGTTGCCATTTTCTAAAATGGTCTAGGGTCTCAAAAAATGGCGATTCATTTTCTAATTTACTTGTTCTTTTGTATCTTGATTTTGCATGTTCTCTTTGGGTTTTGTCATTTCCTCTTCCCTTGGAGATGGGATATCATCACATTCTTACAAGTGGAACACGGTATAATCCTCTCCTTGCACTTCTATAGAAGTAAGGCTCCTAGATGCTCTAAGCAAGCAACGAGCGTGTGATGGTAAGACGTAGAGAGGACACGTTGAAATGGTAAGTAGTAGGTAAATTTCTTGTTTTTTCTCCATCTCCATCTCCATCTCCATCTTCATCTTCATCTCCTTCTCCACTTCATATTCCCACTTCCAATTCATTCTCCTCATTTGCTTTGTGCGAGTTTGAGAGAGAGCGAGTGTGTATTGTTGTTTTTTTGTGTTTTTGCATGATTCTTGCAGGTTGCAGCATCCTCACCATCTCCAGCAAGCTTAGCAGGTCCATTGAGAGCATCGAAGAGCAATCCAAGCAAGAGTAAGTGAAAGCTTGGGAACACGCTTCCTGGGCACACAAGGGCGACCAAGGAAGGAGCCTTAAGGTTGGAAATTCTCAACACCCTCTATCAATTCCTAGCTTAGGCTAAGTACGACTTAGGTGTGGTGATTAATTAGAGCAACATCAAGCACGAATCAAGTCCAAGAGAACTAATCAACTAAGTACAAGCATTAGGTAGATCTTAAGTGCAAAAACCCTAAGGGAAAAAAGTAAACTTGATTAGATCAATTATCAAGTGCGAAATTCACTTAAGTACTCCTGATGACGTGATTTTAAACAAGAGCTTAACACAATAACTAACTAAAAAGAACAAAGTGAGTGATACAAACTAAGCTACAACGAGAGTGTACGTGGAACTAGAGGGTAGAAAACCCAGGCATATGAACCTTAGGTCAGGAAGACACATAGGCCGGGACAGACAAAGCCTCAAATCCTCTGAAGCTAGTGGCAATCACACTGTTAGGTCTTGGGCCTAGCAGCTGAGCAATTATTCAAACCACCCTAACTCTGAGACTAGCGAATCAGAGATGTCTCATGGTATTGAGAGACCCATAGGAAGTTGAGGTGTGGCCTACCTACAAAAGGTTGAAGGTCCTTACAAGACTCAACTTGAATATCTTAGGACCAACCTATTAGGTGCTTACATCTATGAGGACGTCTTAGGAAGATTTGTGGTCCAGATCAAAAACCCAGATCAACCCATTGGACTAGAACATCCAGCAGTCAAGTCTGAAAATGGAGCATACCTGGACAAAGAAGACATAGGCGACCTAGAGCAAGGGAACATAAGTGGAGAGTCTAAAACACCTCGGGGCAAATCAGTCCTCACCAGAATTATCATGCCGGAATGGGTTCCCCATGATAATAAGAGCATAGATCTGCTCTTGAACCCAGAGACTGATGAAGCCTTTTGGAGGTACAAGCCAGGTCAACCTAATGAGGTGGACTGCTCACTATCTACGAGTTTAAAGATCTAGAGAGTCCGGGCAAAGTGACCTATTTAGACAATACTTCAGAGAGGATCTTTGTAGTCACGGAGCATGGTAGGCATGCCTACACTTGGAAGGGCGAATTTGTTTTCCCCCAACCAAGATCTAATGTCTCTTATGACCACCCAGGAGCGAGAACATCCCACGCTCATGGTGCTCAAAGGGACAGAAGTAGAGATAGGCCAGAAGTGAGTTTTGCCAACCCGCTGGGAAGAGAAAGAACGAGAACGAAAACGGATAGAGGGGAACTTGAGAGATTTAGAGCTCCAATAAATCCAAGAAATGTAGATAAATTCCCTCTCCCAAGACCTAGAGAGCACACGAGGACTTTGAGACCTACACAGCTAGTCAAATCCATGAAGAACTACTTCGATGGCACTAGAGACCCTTACGACCATGTGGCAGAATTTAGGCAAGTCTTGAAAGTTGAACAGGTTGAGGACCTATTCACACAATACAATGCTTTTGGCCTAACTCTTAGAAACACAGCTCTTACGTGGTTTCAACCACTACATGAGAGGCAGTTTAGGAGCATAGACGAACTTTTAGAGGCTTTCATCACTGAGTTCTCTAAGAGTGGCATACGGCATAATACCTCCTCCCTGATTCATAGCTTTAAGCAAACACCTCAACAGATGGTCAGACTAGCTGGAAGATGGTTTAGGCAATACTTAGAGAGATGTCCCGCTCCATAGTCGCCCACTCCAACCAAACAGGTGGCTTTATTCCTAGACGGAGTGCTATGTACCAAATTGAGATCATATGTGTACTTGAAGGACCCTAGGACCATAGAAGAGTGTTTACGCATGTGCATTGACATCGATGATAACCTAGGGGAGGAATTAGAACTTTCAAAAATCTACAAAGATTCAGATAGTTCTACTAGCCTCTTTTCCTCGCAATCCACATCTATTGAGGAACTTGCTGAAAAAGTAGCTCAGAAACTAGGAGTCTCTAGTAAACAAATACCAAGGTTTGCACCAGTGAAAAGATGATATACTTGTGGAGGTGACCATATGGCAAATGTATGTCCCATTATGACCCAACCCCAAGTGAATCCTAGTAGCCAGTACTACACCATAGAACGGAGGTACACCAATCACACAGTGCAAGATTGCCCATACAATAAGCAAACAGTTAGGCAAACACATCCACAACCATACCCTCAACAAGGAAGATACCAGAACCAGTACCCACCTCAACAATATGGTAGACCACAGCAACCCTATCAGCAACCCTATCAGCAACCCTATCAAACCCAACAAAGGCCTCAACCTGTGTTAGCGCAACAACCCCCTGCTCCAACCAATGTGATTCTAGTAAAGTACACAGTTGCAGAAGAGAATTTGAATAAAGCCATAGTGACAGTAACACCATTGCTTTCGGAAAGTGATCCCGGTGATCATAGTTTTGACTCTACTCACATTGAAAGCCCGTAGGCTTATTACATGCAGTCACCTGAGCATGACGAGTCATACTATTATGAGGACCCGAGTGAAACTAGTGGGGAGCCTGAGTATGCAAATGTCATGTACACAAATCCCAACTCTAGACCTCAACCTAGGCAGGTACGACCCCCATTTCCTAGAGGACCATGCTTCAGATGTCAGGGAAATCACCTCATACGTGATTGTCCACTGCCTACCCCTACACAACCCCAACCAATGACAATTCAGGGCTTCTGTCGAGATTGCGGAAAAGAGCATCTCTTACGAGATTTCCCGAAGAACCCCAATAACCTGCCAAAAATCACTCCTATCAACATCATTGGACTACTAGTAGACGCTACAGGAAGTGTAACTTCCACTGCCCCAGTGCAAGTAGTCACCCCAGCTCAAGCTTTGCAGCAAACTCAAGGAGTAGGGCAGGAAAAGAGTTCTGAGGTTAGTGAGACAGAGAGTATTACCAAGAAAAGGACAAGAGCATGGAGAGATAGCCGCGAGAGAATGAAAAGACAATGGTCACAGAAAATGAGCAAACTTGAAGAAAGCTTGAGAGAAACCAAAGCAAAGATAAGTGAACTTGCATCTCAAAACCACTCTCACACTAGCCCACCACCCCCCTTTCCATCTCCCTCCAACCCATCACCTTCCATTCCCCAACATTCTAATCCACCACATGTAACCCACCCACCACCCAGAGTAGGATCAGTCCTAGCCGATCCCACTCCTGAGGATCTAGACATGATGCTTAAGGCATATCAAGCCAAAATCCAAGAAGGTCCAAACGTGACAGATCATGAAAAATGTTACCCTAGAGCCGATCTAGAGCTAGAGCGAACAAAGCTTTGTGCTAAGATGGTCGAATTGGCGCAAGCCATGTTTGAAGCCAGTCGCTTGTTCAATAGCCCTAGCTCCACTAGAACACCGTTGCATTTTGATGGTCTATTGGATAGGTTGGAGATGTTACTTACAAAGTCTGGAAAAGGAGCCACCCCTCGGGCTAAGGAGACAGCAAGAGATAGAATAAGCATTCCTCCCCAGGAAACGTATTTGCCTAATTCCACCGAACCAGACACCTCTTCTTCTATGAATAGGTATTCACTAGAGTTCTTGAGAGAGATTCAAGAAGAGAAGTGGGCAAAGGAAAGTGAAGTCCCTCCTCCCATTGAACTTGTGGATGATGCACATGATCAATTCCCACAAGACATCCCTTCTATTTATGAAGAGCAAGAGAGTGCCCAATCTCATGAGAGATTAGATTTTGAGTCTAAGTCCTTGCAAGAGTTACCACATTTCATAGGCCCATGGGAAACTAAGTCAACATGCATGAGAGCGCCCACGGTCATGATAAGAAATGAAGATTCGATCATACCTAGGAATACGGAGGCAGTAAAGAACACTAAAGTGCAATGCAACCTCACTTTAGAAGAGCTACTCAAGGTTAAGCCTGAATTGTGGAAACATGTGGCCAAACAAGTGCCAAACGTAGTGAAATCTCGTTCCCAGGTAGGATCTCATAGAATAGTGCCAGAAATACCATTGGATAAGATAGGAGACATGAGTGAAGGAGAAGAAGGAAATACCTATCTCCCAGTTACCCATCAGTGATACACAACCAAGCCAATTTGGACTCAGGTGCAAGAGTTGCAATTGCTACCACTTCCCTATGGAAGCGTTGGGGCAAGCCAGCACTCAAGCCGACGAGAATGAAAATGCAGATGGTCGATGATCATATTGAGAGGCCCTTAGGATTGCTAGAAGGAATAACTCTCACGACATGTGGTGTTGAGTTCGAGCATACTTTTGCTATATGCGACTTTAGCAAAAACCAAGCCTACGAGATGATTTTGGGAAGGCCATTTATGCGGCAGTTGCAACTGGTACAGGATTGGGGAACCAATTCCTTGTATTTGCAACACCTAGGTGTTACAACCAAAGTCAATCTCAAGGATTACTATCACAGAGACGTACCACCTATTCAATGGAATCCCATCCATAGAGCAAAGGATGACATGGAGTCAGTGCACTCCATAGGATCAGGATCCTCATGGATGCATGAAGACACCCACTTGTGGATGTGTAAAGTAGCAGCAGAACAGGAGAAGAGAGAAAAAGCCAGAGAGATAGGTGCGAAGGAAACTCATAGATCGGTTCAAGACCCAGCCTATGCACCTGTCATATTCCTTGACGAAGAATTTGAGCCTCACTGTTGGGCAGAGATTTTAGAAACGATGGATGTAGCCATCAATGAAGAACAATGGACACCTCACTGTGATGAGGATGGCTATGACATTTCAATCTTTTCCATAGATCCAATCATGGGAGATTCGGTTCTGGAAGAATGCGAACCTAGCACTGATGCATTCGAGGATGCAAGTGACTCTGATCTAGAGTCAATCATTATGGACCCACAATTTGCATCAGATGAAGAGTACTTCTATGAAGTAGAAGTTCACCCTCAGAGACATGAAGGGATCACTAATGATGTGAGATTAACCACACACATGGCCACCAGGAGTGAAGGAAAGAAAAGAAAGAAGAAAGAAGTCACTCCGGAGGAAGAAGAATCCTTGTTTGAGGTCCCTGAAAAATTCAAGAAGTACGAAATAGAAGATAGAAGAGTCATGGTAAGAATGCCTAAACGTGAGGCACAATCAGGAGAGGCCTATGATAGCAAGGAAACTACCAAGAAAATAGTTGTAGCCATAGAAGAGGAGAAGAGCGATGCACTTACATAGGACATGAGCTGACGAAAGAAGAAGAGCAAGAGTTGATCACCTTGGTAAGAGGATATAGAGATGTATTTGCTTGGAGTTATAAGGATTTGAAAGGTGTAGACCCTGATATATGCTCACACATGATCCCCATGACCTCAGAGGCCAGACCCTCTAAACAAAAGCCATATACATACAATGATAATTATGCTACCAAGATCAAAGAAGAGATAGATCGCTTGGTCAAAGCTGGATTTATCTATGAAATTGAGCACACTGAATGGGTATCCCCCATTGTAGTGGTGCCCAAAAAGAATGGCAAATTACGTGTATGCATTAACCTGAAGAAGGTTAATGCAACCACTATCAGAGATAGTTATCCATTGCCTATCACTGAGCATCTCTTGGAAAGAGTAGCAGGCAAGGAAGTGTACAGCTTCCTTGATGGATTTTCTGGTTACAATCAGGTAGCCATTGCTCTAGAAGATCAGCATAAGACGGTTTTTGCCACAGAGTGGGGCATATTTTCTTTTTAGGTAATGCCATTTGGGCTTACCATATCTGCAATAACTCTTGCACCTTTTGCAAACATGGCTGCATTCATTTTAGGAATCTTCACATTTAAGGTGAACATCCTACCCACTTTGTTTCCTTTGGCAACCAATCGTCCATCCTGCTTGTACTCTTCTACATATAATCCATCAGCATTGAACCTGACTTGTAATCCTTGGTCAACCATTTGTCCAACAGAAACCAGATTCTTTGTTATATTTGGAACATGCAGCACGTCAGCGAGATGTTTTACCTTTCCGTCCTCCATAGACAATGCTATGTTTCCTGTATGCTCAATAGGATGCGACGTATCATCACCTGTTTCAACATATCCAAGAACTGGCATTTTCTGCAAACTACTAAACCATTCTGCATGACTGGTCATGTGATTTGAAGCACCTGAATCAACATACCAGATATTATCATTTTTTGAAACACCAGCAGACATCATATTCATCATGTGATGTTGAACCATAAATAGCTTCTTAGAATCATCTGCACTTGTGGATGCATAGTTGTTTTGCTGCCTTTTGTTATTTTGATTCTTCAACCTGCAATCACGTTCAAAGTGTCCAGGTTTACCACAATTCCAACATCCTTTACTATCATTACCTGAATCATTTCTTTGGAAATTTCTACAACCTCTTTGACCCCCCCCTACCTCAAAACTGTCCTCTTCCTCTTGCATGATTCTGTTGTTGACCTTGGTCTTGGTTATTGTTTCCTCTTCCACTTTCAAAACCTCTACCTCTGCCTCTTCCTCTGCCAGAGTAGAATACCTGCTCAGAACTGTGCTTTCCTTGGGAGTTTGAATCCTCACCAAGATTCTTTTCTTCAATAATCAGCATAGATACCAAATCAGCAAAATTCAGAATATTTTCCCTGGTCTGTATAGAAGTTCTGAACTGCTTATATGCAACTCCTAAACCATGAAGGCACACTTCCACCTTATCATCATCATCTACATTCACGCCAATAGATGCAAGTGACTCACATATGCTTTTGGTTTTTAGAGTGTAGTCACTTACCGACATGCTGATTTTCTCCAATGTATGCAGCTCGTTCTTGAGTTGCAATTTCCGTGCCTTTGTATTGGTCTCGTACAAAGTGACCAAACTGTTCCAAGCCTCTTTTGGAGTCTTGGCATCCTGTATGTGTCCAATCATGCTATCCTGTATACTAATAGATAGCCAATACATTACCTTTCGTGCTCCTTGATTCCATTCCTCATATGCTCTTAACTGTTCTGTAGTCCGATTCCTTTCTGGTAACTGTGGAGCATTTTCATTCTATCCTTCAATGTACTTCTAGTAGCCTTTTCCCATCAGGAAATTCGTCATTCTGAATCTCCAAGCATGGAAGTTGTTCTTGTCTAGCTTATCGCTCATAAGTTGACCCATTCCATCTGCGTTTGCCATTTCTGCAACAATTCACAACACCGCAACACACTACAAGCAGCCCTTCTGCTTGAACAATGTCACGCTATGACGTGACAGTTTGATCTCAGAAAAACACAGTTTTCGTGTATCAACAGTACACGGAATCGCTTGAAATTCTCAATCTAGAATATATGAGTGTCGCCAAACACAACGCAAGTTACAGTTTCTGAAACTGACCTGGTTTTTCTGTGGGTCCCACCTTGCGGGCTCAAAATGGAGGTCGAGATGGTTCCGAAACTTCGATCTGACAAAAACAAGTGACCCTAAAGGGATAACTCCCGAAAATATTTTGAGGTCTTCTACCTTCACGCCGATTTTCGTAGCAAATGGAGGCCGTTTGTGAAATCGCGTTTCCTCCATGCCTTGCTGTGTAGTCTTCACCGTCTCCTTCTCCACGAGCTCTCTACAGCCACACTAGCTCTGATACCATGTCACGAGGAAGGAGATAAGGAAGAGAGCTCACACACACACTCTCACTCTCAAGGAGAAGCACACACACAAATTGAGATAGGGAAGAATGATCTTCTTCTTCTTCTATTACATAAAAGGAATGTACAAGAATGACCTAAAAACAAGAATACAACAAGTGCAATATATAAAGACCAGTACATAAGGAAAAACCTAATGTCCGCGAATGAGTGAGCTGGCAAGAAACAAATGTGCCATCACTCTCGGTAGATAAATCTAATAAAGCTCAATGAAGTATCCTTGACATATACCGGCATGACCACTACACATGTCAGAGAAACGAAAAACTGGTACGTGTCATCCTAGATCATCACATGTTGAGCTTGATATCTCAACATTTATGATATGATCATTCCCTTTACAGTACTTACAAAACAATTTCTGCTTTTTGATTTCTTCTCATCTTTATCTTCCTTCTTCGAATATGTAGCATTAGCAGATTTCTGCTTACTAGTTGAAGAGCTCCATTTTCCTTCTTCCTAGCCAGGAAAGCTTGATCTGCAACTCGCATAATGGACCTGTTCTGCCTGGACTGATCTTCCTGCAACAGAACAGAGACTAACTCCTCAAATGATAAGGCATTCGGATTGCCTTTCATCATAAGCCGAAGAGTAGAAGCAAAACTCTGATATGAATCAGGAAGACCATTCACAACGATCTGCACAAGTGAGCTATCTGGTATAACCTCATCAGCAAAAATCAGCTATTCCTTCAAATCTTTGATCTTCGTTAGGAATCTGTCCATATCACCTTCATTCATGTGCTCACTCTCCAACTATTTTTAGAGGTAAGCAGCACGAGCCTCATTCCTAGCTTGGTACAATGTGGTAAGTGTATCCCAAGCATCCTTAGCTGTTCTGCAAGAGCGAATGTGAGGAATAATGGCACGTTTGACAGACAAAGCTATCAATGCATGTGCCTGGGCATCTCTACCATCCCAGTTAATTTGCTCTGCAGTAGGTGCAATACAAATAGGAATATGCAGAATATCATCATCTTCGACACCTTCTGCATCAGCTTCAATACCTGCAGTTGTAATAGTTGGAGGTGTGATAGGACGTTTTTCCACACCCTGCACAATGTTCCACAGTCCCTTTGCAACCAACACATGTCGCATCATATAAGCCCATAACGGGTAATTGGTACCATCCAACTTATCCTCAACAACCAACATACGGAATACATCACTGCTTTCAGCCATGGCTGGTGACTAAAATACCTTGATGCGGAAAATTGACTGTATCTCAAAAAGTTGAACAGAACTACCCAGACGAATTCTGCTAGACCTGTAGCAGACTTCGAGACACTTATACTGGCGAACAGAAACTGGTATATACCTTTGGCAAAAAAGGACGAAATAGCCTACACAAGCGCTACGATAGTGCGTTCGAAGGCCGAAATGAGCTCAGATCGCGATTTTGGCACCACATAGCAAAGCTGTTTTGATCTCAGAAACATGATGTTTGCTCACCAAAATTCATGCGATTTTGAGACTGCAAGCAGAGGAGTGTCGACATTGCCCTAGATGAAGCGGCGACTGTAGTTCAGTGATGAGTAGCACCTCCTTTAATATCAATCCGGGAAGACATGAGGATGGTATGAAGACCTCGAGCAAGTCAAGGCACAAATGTGTGAGTGAGAAGCACACCAACATGCACACACATACACACACACGTGCACACACGGCAAGAACAAAGAGAGTAAGACAATGAAATTCACTTCTATTACAACCAAGTTCTCATACAAGCTCAAAACTACAACAAGCTCCCCTAAAAATGAGCTCTCTAGCTCTATTTATAGTTTTTGACTAGCTTTGGCCCTATCCAGACCTAGTGTCCGGCCTAGTTAAAAATTAGGTTCCAGGGCTTATTTGAGGGCTCAAACGAGGTCTAAAAAATATGAAAATTGGTAGGCAATTACTTCTAAGGCTCCCCAAGCTCGAGGGCTCCTCGGCTTGCACAAAATGGAGCTACAAAAAGATGAAACAGTATTTACAATGGTTGCCTGTGATGAGAATCACTTTTATACTAATGTAAGGATTGAAAAAATTTAATGGGTTGCCTTAGTGCTAGATCTGCATGTATGCATGTACTTGCTTCTTCCCGTATGATGCCAACACTCTCCCCCCCCCTAGCGTCTGTTGTCTCTGACAGACCTTTGCTCCACGGTTTGATCGATGTAGTGCTGTAGTATGTCGGTTGCCAATTCTTGTTCTCTGATCCGTAGTCCCCTGACCAGGTCTCTTTGAAGGGCATCCCAATTAACTGCGCCAGGCATGTCACGTTGATGCGTGGTGTAGAGCTCTGAGTGCATTGTTTGTTCGCACGCGAGTAATTGTAGCAGATGGGTTTGGTGTGGCACGAATACTTCTGAGTGTGATTCCCAAAACCCCGTGGTGAACATGTCATCAAAGGTTTGCTTGTAGCAAGCAGGGAGATATCTGATCCTTGCATGCCATGCATAAGCAACTCGAATACTTGGGGTCGTGCTCATATCATAAAGTAAGTCATAATTACCATTTACGAAGCCTAGAATTGGAGGCTGGATGTTACGTACATTACGGAAGTCTTTAACACGACTTGCATCATGTCCAGGATTTTGAGCATCATCTGTACGGCGACATCAGGCATGGGATGTAGGCGTGGCATCCAGTGTCTGATAGTAGCCACCATGTAAGCTACAGTTGGTGTACCTATTGGGGGTGCAATGGAGGGGTAATTTAGCCATTGTTTGCAATTAGTATTGTTCTGAACTTTGATGGCAAATGCCTTCCATGATCTTCTTCGTTGCACTGGCCCAAAGCAAGGGTTATACTTCAAATGCATGGGAGCGTGATCCCATGTTCGTAGCATCTCCGGATAGGTCTCAAGTAATTTTTGCCTCCAGATAGGTTGGAATATGGCACCTTTTATAGCTTCTTCCGGGATGTCCTCTGGTTGGAACTATGTTGCAAAGGAAGGATACCTATTAGTGACTCTTTTGATTTCAGCATTGTAGTCTGCCAAGAGCACAAAGTAGGGCTTATACTATAACTTTGAACTGGTCATTAAGCGCCTAGTAGCCAAGTGCTTGAAATATTCAGATTGGAGTATGGTCTCCTCAATGGTTTCCATGGCCATCATCTGAGTTGCTATGCGCTCTTCGTTAGTCTGGCCCATCTCTTCTACGTCCTTCATCCATGCAGGAGGGGGTTCCTCGTATGTGTCCTGTCCCTCATCAGTGATTCTGCCACCTGGAAGAGGTTGAGGCTCATAATTATCTTCAAATGTCTCTTCCACTGGAATGACAATGGCCTCCTCTTCTGTTGGTTGATCGGGTGGAGAGGGGGGTCGTTCATATTGTAACAACTTAATCTTTAATTCTACAACTTGTTAGCGTAGCTCAAGTACCTCATTGGCCATTGAAGATTTGGGCTCTGGTGAAGTAGCAACATTGACCATCTCTTTAGGTTCTGTTGGGTGTGGTGGACACACTTGGGATCTTTGTAGTTCCTTTACCTGGTCTGCTACTTGGTCATGTGCTTCCAAGAGGGTCGCATAATCTTCCAATACCTGCTGAATGTGTTATGAGGGAATAGCTTGGAATTTGGCAGGATCTATAGGTGCCCTTGGGGTGTTTTCAATACCTGCTTCTAAATTCTCTTGATTCTGTTGCTGTAGTCTTCTATTCTCTTCTTGAGAAGCTGCTAAGTGGCAGTGAAGTAAGGCCATGTTTCTTTGTAGTGTAGCATTACGGGCTAGCTGATCTCTGAGTTGTTCTGCAGTTGCCTTACCCGTCTCTGTATATTTGGCTTCGAGCTCCGCATGAGATTCTTGGAGGGCGGTAACCTCATGTTGTAATGCTGTATTACTCAACTCCAAGGTGTTGACACATGCCTGGAGGTGGGATGACAGAGTACAAAGCTCCTTATTGTTTTCTTCCAATAACCTGTATTCCTATTTAAGCTGGGCGGCAGCTTCAAGCATGGTGTCTAGTGCATGACAAACCACCCTATCTCCATTCTTGGCAAGCCTTGTAAATATGATTCAACAAATTGAGAATCATAAGAGAAAATCCCTTTCCCAACCCACCTCCCCCACATTCACGGCCACCACTAACACACCACCCACCATTCCAGTATTCACGATTCACACCTCACACACAATCACATCCGATCCCATGGACATTTCACCCTCCACAGGACCACTCACCACCACTTTTGTCTCAACATCACCACTTATAACTTCACGCACATCACCACATACACCCACTATGAGCACCACATCCAGCTTTCCCCTCCCCATTTCCCAACCCCTTGCATCTTTCACCTCCACCTCTGCATCCACCTCATTTAGTCATGCACTGAGGTGGTTAAAAGGGGTACAGTGGGTAGGGGTTGGGAAAGAGGAAATGTATTAGTGAAGGGAAATGGGTGTGTTAATGTTTGGGTAAGGACATGTGGCTGTCCAAGAGCTGGTTGATAAGATGGGTGTTGAACCCCTAGTTTTCGTCCCTGGAAGAACTGTAGCTGTGAGTATTTAAGTGCCCGTGCAATCGACACATCATAAGCGGGGCATCTGTAGATGATTCTTGTAATGACACAACAACCATTCAGAGTAGGCTTCCTTACTCCTCGTTTGCCTGCTTCATATAGTTGGTCGAGGGTCCACACTGGCATTTTAATAGGTAAGCTCCCGGTCTCCGCTCGGTATAACCCGTACCAAATCTTTTTGTGAGGCTGTGTGAATCGGTCTTGAGCTGGAAATGCAAAGTGCTGAAGGCACATTCGCAGTGGTATGGCGATGTTTGGGGTGAGAGCACACATCTCTTTCAACTTCTTGAGTTTACTGTTCTTCATAGACTCCGGTATCAAAGGATCTCGATCGGAGGGTACATGGGTGCCGTACATCTGAAGGGCTTCCCTGATTAAAGTTATGTTCAACAGGGGTTCTTGATATAACTTGACTCTGCATCCGCTTATGTAACTCAATAGTATGTCACCTTCTAGAGTGGCTAGTTGTACTACTCCACTTGTGGAGATCCTATTGATAATCATTGGTCCATAGCCTCTTTTCTCTAATTTTCATGCATGTTGCTTCAATGTGTAGACTAGGACTAGGTCTCCTGCTTTCAAGCCTTTATCCTTCACATGTGCATCAAAATACGCCTTTTGCCTCTTCTTGGCTGCATAGATTCCTGCTGCGGCTCTCAATCGTGTCTCACCTAAACGTTCAAGATCAAAGTCATGCTCTTGTACTACTTTCAATGTAGGTATCAAAAAGTCCAATGGTAGCACAACATTCTGGCCGAACACCATCTGAAAGTGTGTGGCTTGGAGTACCATTTTATAGGCCACTCTATATGCCCAAACAGCATGGTGTAGCTGTTTGTCCCAATCAGAGCATTTATTATTAACTAATTTTGTCAATACATTGCATAGAATCTTATTTGTGCTCTCGGCTTGCCCATTAGCTTGTGGGTGATAGGGGGCCGACTTCTTATGTATCACCAAGAATTCTTGGAGAAGGTTTTCTATGACTTCATTCAAGAAGTGCGTGCCTCTATCACTCACTAACTCTATTGGTAGCCCGTATCTAGTGAACACATTCTCGAATAAGAACTTAGCAGTGGTCTACGTGTCGTTCTTTGTCGTAGCTTTTACTTCTACCCATTTGGTTAGAAAATCAGTGGCCACAATAATATATTCAACATGGGAACCCTTAGCTGGGGGGTTAATAGGACCAACAAAGTCTATTCCCCATTTGGAGAATGCACATCCACCCATCATAGGTTTCAATGGCATCTCATCTTTTCGTATAGGGTACTGGGTTCGCTGACAAATGTCACACCTCTTCACGTAGGTATGTGCATCCATGTGAAGAGTTGGCCACCACAAGCCTGCAAATAAGATTGCTTTAATCACCCGGTCTGGTCCAAAATGTCCTCTTGCTACAACTTGGTGAGCAGTCTCCAAGATATTCAGATATTCACTCTCGTGGACACATAATCTAAGATACCCATCTTTTCCCCTTCTGTATAGACTGTCTCCAATGAGAGTGTAATCTAATGCTTCTTGTTCTAAGCTCCTTTGTCTAGCCAATGTCATATCTTGGGGGAAGGTTCTCATCCTCAAAAAGGCTACTAAGGATTCACTCCAATCTGGCATGAAAGACACTCGATAAAGAGTGGCATGTTCCACTAGTGGTTTAGTGTAGCAGATTGGGCATTCTTTACACATCCTATGGACATGAGCTTCCATAGTTGGCCAATGCACTCCGAATCTCCTTAGTGTCTGTAGGGTTCATTGCCTTGAGTGATGTTGCTCTAATGCACCTACATGTGCTAATTGCAACCACTTAGCGTACTCCTCCTCTTCCACACAACAAGCTAATATCCCTTGATCTGTATGCTTGTACATACTTCCTGCCATGATATGGTACTTTTGGGCTTTTACTACCTCCCTATCTTGAGTGTTTATTACTGGGTGTTTGGGTCCGTATGTCAATACTGGCACTAATGTCTTAGCCCACTGAGGCACTACTTCCAAATTAAACAAGTAAGCAAGATCAGTGGTGCCTCTCCAGAGGTGAGCCTAGAAAGATGGTCAACTCTCAAATGAGTCTTGCCTTTCCTTACCACTACCTCAAAGTCATATTCCATTAGTAAGAGAAACCATCTTACTAATCTGCCTGTATTGCATGGCTTGTTTACCAAGTACAACAGTGCCTGATGATCTGTAAAAAATTTAAACTTATTTGCAAGAAAATAATGTCTAAACTTTTTAACTGCATATACCATGCCTAATCCTTCTCTCTCAGTGGTGGTATAATTTCATTCAGCCGCATTTAACTGTCGACTAGCATAGGCAATTGGAAGATCCATATTACCTTCGCCCGTAGGTTGTGCAAGCACACATCCAATAGCATAGTTCGAGGCATTCACATGCACATCGAATGGCTTGTTCCAATCTGGTGTGGTCAAGATTGGTGCTGAACATAATCGTCGTTTAAGGTCATTGAAGGAGTTTTCACATTCTTCAGTCCACTCAAAATTGGTCAAAAGGCCATACAGAGGCTTTGCAATGATGGCATACATATGAATGAATCAGCGATAGTAGCCATAATGCTCCATGAAAGCCTATACTTCCTTGACATTCCTTGGCCTAGGTAGTTCTGCAATGGCTCTCACTTTCTCCTCATCCGTGGATATGCCATTCTTTGACACTATGTGTCCTAAGATCTTGCCTTGCTTGACCATGAAAACACACTTTCCTAGGTTCAAGCAGACTTGATATTCCCTACATTTGTCAAAGATTTGCTTGAGTTCAGGTATATGTGTCTATTTGATGTTGGAATGAGAACAGAGGTCATCAACATAGACTTCCAAATTCTTCCTCAAGAACTCTTTAAACATGTGACACATCAATCTTTGAAAGGTAGTGGGTGCAAAAATTTCAAAGTTGTAGAAATGCAAAAGGTATGTGCAACATGTCAATTTGGTAAACAGTCAAGAGCATCATTTCCACATGACAAGCATGTTAGTGAGAATGTACTAGAAGTAGTACATACAGATGTTTGGGGTCCAGCAAAGACCACATCTATGAGTGGTTGCAGGTTTTATGTTACTTTCATTGATGACCATACACGCAAAGTATGGGTATATTTCATGAAAGAGAAGAGCGAGGTGTTTACTCACTTCCAGAATTTTAAAGTTATGGTGGAAAAGTAGACAGGCAAGTACATTCAGACACTAAGATCTGATGGAGGAGGTGAATACATGTCAAATGAGTTCAGCAGTTTTCTAAAAAATCATGGAATTCGGCGTGAGTTTTCATCCAGGTACACACCACAATAGAATGGTGTTGCTAAACGCAAAAACAGACATATTGCAGAAATAGCAAGAGCCTTAATGGCTGAGAAGAGTTCAGCAGTTTTCTAAAAAATCATGGAATTCGGCGTGAGTTTTCATCCAGGTACACACCACAATAGAATGGTGTTGCTGAACGCAAAAACAGACATATTGCAGAAATAGCAAGAGCCTTAATGGCTAAGATCTGATGGAGGAGGTGAATACATGTCAAATGAGTTCAGCAATTTTCTAAAAAATCATGGAATTCGGCGTGAGTTTTCATCCAGGTACACACCACAATAGAATGGTGTTGCTGAACGCAAAAACAGACATATTGCAGAAATAGCAAGAGCCTTAATGGCTCATTGTTATTGGGCAGAAGCTGTGCATACTGCTGTATACATCATGAACAGAACTTCGACTTCTGTTGTACATCAAGTTACACCTGAAGAGAAGTTTACAGGTAAAAAGCCAAACTTATCACATCTGAAAGTTTTTGGCTGTATTGCATATGTACATGTCCCAGATGAATTGAGGACAAAGCTTGATCCAAAAGCAAAAAAGTGTGTCTTCATTGGATACTCCCTTGAGCAAAATGGATATAAATATTATAACCCATGCACACGACAGGTAAAGGTGAGCAGAGATGTGGTATTTGATGAAATGTCAAGCTTCTATGCAGATGCCAAAGAAGGACTGAGTCTTGAACCAAATGACAAAGAAAATGCTGAAAAATCAAGTGCAGAATCTCAGGTTTTGAGTGGACCAGATGCATCACCAAGCAATAGTTCCAACTCAAATCCATGGAGTGGAAGATTAAGTGGGAATTTCAGTCCAGCAAATTCATCAAATACATCCAAGAAAGGTAAAGAAAAGCTTTCTGCTGGTCATAAACCATGTGCAGGTTTTGAAGACGTTGATGGAGATTCAAGCAGTTCAGAAAAGAGTCTTGATGAGGAACTTGGATTGCCCTCTGTGAAGACTCCAGGAGTAAGAAGGGCACATGCAGATGATACAAGGAGAAGTGACCCAGGACCAAGAAGATCTGGGAGGATGCGTAATTCAGTGCAACGATTGACATATGATAGTTACATAGCTCGCCATTGTGCCTACATGACAAAGGTAATACAAGATGCTAAACCTTCTTGTTTTGAAGATGCAATTGGTAATGCAGATTGGGAAAAATCTATGGATGAGGAGATGGCTGCACTTTATGGAAATGATACATGGAAGCTGGTTCCATTTTCGCAAGGAAAGAAACCCATAGGATGTAAATGGGTTTACAAGGTAAAGCATAATGCTAATGGTAGCATAAGCAGGTATAAAGCACGATTGGTAGCTAAAGGATATGCACAGACATATGGCATTGATTATGAGGAAACATTCAGCCCTGTAGCTAAAATGTCTACTATTAGGACACTTGTTGCATTAGCTACAGCAAAAGGATGGACTTGCATCAGATGGATGTGAAGAATGCTTTCCTACATGGTGAGTTACAGGAAGAAGTATATATGGACCAGCCACAAGGATATGAAGATTCAAAGCATCCAGAATATGTTTGCATATTGCAAAAGGCTTTGTATGGGCTGAAGCAGGCTCTGCGTGCATGGCATGCAAGGATTGCTGATTACTTAACCAACATTGGGTTTTCTATGTGTGATGCAGATCACTCACTATATGCAAGGAAGGCTGATGATGGCATCACTATTGTGGCTATTTATGTTGATGACCTGATTGTAGGTGGTGATAATGAAGAAAGCATCAAAGAGGTAAAGAAGTTTCTTATGCAGGAATTCGACATGAAAGATCTTGGTGTGTTGCGCTATTTCTTGGGCATTGAGTTTATACATACACAAACAGGTATATGGATGTCGCAAAGGCAGTATGCCTTGAATATGCTGCAAAAGTATGGTATGGCTGATTGTAAGCCAATTTCTATGCCTTTAGATCAGAATTTGAAATTGGATACTACATCAGGTGAAGCATTGGAAACTGCTACTATGTATAGGAAAATTGTGGGAAGTCTTATATATCTTACAATTACAAGGCCTGATTTAAGCTACATTGTTGGACTTGAAAGTCAATTTATGCAGGTTCCCAAGAAGCCACATTTGGATGCTCTGAGGCGCACTCTACGTTATGTGAGTGCTACTTTGGATTATGCATTGTTTTATGAAGCTGGTGTAGATTTGCAGGTTCATGGATACACCGATGCAGATTGGGCCGGTAGTACTCCAAATAGAAGATCTACTAGTGGCTTTCTTTTCTCACTTGGAGGTGCAGCAATTACATGGAGCAGTAAGAAGCAACCCACTGTCGCTTTGTCGAGTATAGAGGCTGAGTATAGAGGTGCTGCAATGGCCGCATGTGAGGCATCATGTCTGGAGATGTTACTTGCAGATTTAGGTGTGGAAGTGCAAAAGCCTATCACTATCTATTGTGGTAATCTTAGCAGCATACAGTTAGCACGGAACCCTGTTTTTCATGCTAGAACAAAGCATATCGAGGTACATTATCACTTCATCAGAGAGAAAGTATTAGCAGGTGATATTGATCTTGTTTCTGTGAGAACAGATGAGCAGGTTGTTGATATTTTCACCAAAGCACTTGGAGCTGAGAAGTTGAAGAAGTTTCGGAAGATGCTTGGATTACAGGATATGGCGTTGAGCTTGAGGGGGAGTGTTGAGATATCAAGCTCAAAATGTGATGACCTAGGATGACACGTACCAGTTTTTCGTTTCTCTGACATGTATAGTGGTCATGCCGGTATATGTCAGGGATACTTCATTGAGATTTATTAGATTTATCTACCGAGAGTGATGGCACATTTGTTTCTTGCCAGCTTACTCATTCTCGGACATTAGGTTTTTCCTTATGTACTAGTCTTTATATATTGCACTTGTTGTATTCTTGTTTTTAGGTCATTCTTGTACATTCCTTTTATGTAATAAAAGAAGAAGAAGATCATTCTTCCCTGTCTCAATTTGTGTGTGTGCTTCTCCTTGAGAGTGAGAGTGTGTGTGCGAGCTCTCTTCCTTATCTCCTTCCTCGTGACAATAAAGAACTGTCCAAAATTGGCTGCTAAAGAGGCAAAGAAGAAAGAGGTTGGAATGGTTGTTGCAGAGGCCTCTACACCAAAAACAGAGTCTGCTAATCTTGTGCAGGAAGAAAAATAGGTGTTTACTACTGTCTGCAGTTTTGACCCATCTTCTCATGAGCAGTGCATGTCTGCAGTAGACTCAGATGTTTGGTATTTTGACACTGGGGCGACCAAACATATTACCTCGCAGCGCAGTTTCTTCTCTTCACCCGAGCCTGCCCCTACAAGGAATACTGTTACATGCGCCAACAACTCCTCTTATCCTGTTATGGGAGTTGGTAAGATCATTTTGACTATTGCTGATGGTAGTTCTTTCACTTTGTCAGATGCTTTATTTGTGCCAGGGATCAAGAAGAACCTGTTATCAGTTTCTGCATTAGCCAGAATTGGCTTGGTTGTGAAATTTGTTGATGAGAGGTGTACAGTTCATGATCTGTCAAATGGCGATATGATTATTGCTTCTGGCATTTTATGTCGTGGGCTGCATAAGCTCATAGACTATGAAAGATCTATAAATGATATGGCATGTGCAGTAAATTATTCTCAGGCTATGTCAGATGCAAAGCTTTGGCATGCACGCTTTGGTCATCTAAATTTTGCTAGTTTGCTACGCCTGCAGAAATCTGAAATGGTCCTCTATGCCCAAACTTGAGGCACCTGGAAAACATGGGGCAAAATGCAGCGTTCGTCCTTTCCAAAAGATGGTTTAGTTTGGGCTACTCAGAAATTGTAGCTTGTACATAGTGATGTTTGTGGTCCTATGCAGATACCTTCTTTTGGGAATTATCTTTACTTTGTGACTTTCATCGATGATTTTTCCTGGCATGCATGGGTATATCCATTGAAGGCAAAGTCCGAAGTGTTCATGTGCTTCAAACAGTTTTTGGTTTTGGCTGATAATCTGTCAGCATGTAAAATGGGCACCCTCCATTTTGATCGAGGGGGGGAATATATGTCTTCTAATTTTAATGCATTTCTGGCTGAACGTGGGATAAAACACCAGTTTACAATGCCATATACACCTCAACAGAATGGAGTTGCTGAACGAAAGAACAGGTCACTCATGTTATTTTCTTTGTTGGCTTATCTTTAGGAAGTATCTTAATTCCTAAAGATTACTTTGATGTATCTTTTAGGAAAATATCTTGATTCCTAAAGATTACTCAGGTTTCTTCTTTAAGCTCTATTTAGCTTAAACAAAACCAAGAAAAGCTCTATTTTCTTGCCATTCCAATGAGGCAAGAAAATTGAACACTTGACTTTCGAAGGGCTTGCTTTTCCTAATAAAGACTCCTAATTTGTGATACCTAAGTATCACATCTCGCAAAACAAACTAGCTACTTGAGTTGCATGGTAGCCAAGAGCCTTGCAACTTTCTAGTTTGCTATTTTCCTAGCTATCTAAGTCAAGTTAGAAAAAGGAGGTAATGAAAGTATAAGTATTCAACTAGTTAACAAACAATCACGCATGTGCAAATGACTGTTCTTGCATGCAAATGCATGTGATTGTATGCACATGTTTGCATTCTCCTTTCATGTACTAAACTTAAATCAAGCAATTCTAGAGCTTGAAAATGCATGTTCCCAATCATACATGCACAAACATTCTACTTGCTAGCGTTTTAAAAAGATACAACCGTTCATGTGCATAAACTTGAGCACTAACTATCTTTTTAAAGCAAGAAGAGAACGTGTTTTGTGCGAAAAATATATTCTTTGACAAGGATAAATGCACCAACATTCTTTCATAGATGCATGCCTATGCTTGCTAAGTGTTTGCATTCTTGATGCTCCTCTATTTTACTTTCATTAACTTGCATACAATGCTTTTTAAAATTGAAGATTATTTCCCTACTTCAATGATAATAGCAATGCATTCTATATGAAAGCATAGAGCAAAGAAAATATGAAAATGAAAACAACAACTTGGAAAATACTTATCTCCCAATTAAGCTACGTCCTTCCCTTGATCATCGGGAAGAGCCAACCTCCATCCCTGAGAAAAACGATGTACTCCTTCTGGAAGACCATTGCTTCCTCTTGGCTGCTTCTTGAAGAAATGAAGCCTTCCTTGGACTAGCTTATCTTAGCCCATCCTTTGCCTTTGGATGATAGATGATGCTTCATTTTGCCTTTGTTAATCAAGGCTTCTGTGAGGACTATAGCTATCTGTAATAACCAAGAAAGTCGGATAGATGTCGAATAAGGACTGACTGAGTGGTTTAAGTCTGCAGCTTCACTTATGAAGGTTGCGTGTTTGATTCTGTTGGCCTGACGAAGGCCTTACATTTTTTTGCTTATAGGAAAGCTTCCATAGAAGGTAATGTCATATCTGATTTAAGAGTTTGTGTCTCTCTTGTTGAGCGTAAAATATGGCTTGCTTGATGGAACACAACAGATGATTGTTGATGGCAGGTCTCGGGCTCGATTCCACCTCCTTACCCTTCTTTTATGCCATAAACTTCTAAAAGTGGATCAATCGAATTACGAACAGAAAGCACACTGCTCTCTTGGATAGAAGATGATCTTCTTCACGTGGATGTCACAATTACAATCCTCTTGCAAATGCCTCACTATGTTGGAATGAAGGAAAACTCCTCTTCAAGGAGGTCGTGGGTTCAAGCCCGCATAGGCATCGACTAGAAACATTCTTTCTTTTGTTTGTGATCTGCAAGCTCTGCAAAGCGCGATCTATAATAGACCTCATTTAGAATAGAGAACGCTACTAGAGTATCAAGAATGTGCGTTGCTCCATTGGATGCAGTGAAGTGGTCTGAAGAACAAGCTCGCGAGCTCAAGTCCTCTTCGCAACCCACTGGAAATGGCGTCCTTCTTCTTGCTTATGCTCCATAAAATTTTGCACAAGAATAACATGGCAGCTATAATAGAGAGTTGGGACCTAGATGTATCTAATATCACATCGAACCTATTTTGTATCATTCTTTATGTAATTGTTTCCTATAAAAAGTGGTATCATTTATTTTTACTCCATTTTTGTAAAGGTCAAGGATTCATCGAAGCTATGGAGGACTTTCTCAACCATTTAAATTTTTCTAAGAATTTTTAAGACTCATTTTGATGTTAATTAATCTCTATGATTATTTTTCAACTAATTTTCATATAAAATTCATGGGAAAATGGACATGTCCAAAAGCATAAAAAACAAACACCCTAATTGTACTTAATTTTTTTCATTCAAGAGAGTGAATTTTTGTGCATCTTGCATCTTGGGTTGTTTTCTTCCATCTCCATTTTCCCTTGGAGCTCCCATGTGTTCATGAAGTGTCCAAACCCCAAACCTATCAAGTATGAGTATTTTTACATGATCTAAGTGTGTGTTTCTTGGCATTGGAGTGTGTGTGGGTTGATTTAGTCTCCAAGGTTTTTTCCCTTGAGTTCCATAGCTTCTAGGAGGCATGTATTCATAGACTTGAATAGGGTAGAGTAC